>JAVYIG010000332.1:0-651230 GCA_035222895.1 Strongylocentrotus droebachiensis | reverse complement strand
GGGAAGAAGAGAGACAATTTTTTTTTAAAGAAGAAAACCCATCACAAATGCAATTTCGTTCTTCGGCATGTCTCTGATCACATTATTTAATAATTCATATTAAGCAACAAGAAGAAGAAAAAGAAAAGGAGTAGGATGAGGAGAAAAAGAAGATAATAATAATAAGAAAAAGAAGAAGAGAAGACGAAAGGGGAGGAGAAAAACCAGGAGGTGGGGGGGGGGGGGGGGGGGAGGAGGAGGAGGGGCATGAGGAGGAAAGTTGGAGGACTAGAGGGGAAAGAAGAGAGACAGATTATTTTGTTTTAAAAGAAAACCCATCACAACCGTTCTATGGCATGTCTCTCACAGTCTCTGATCACACTATTTAATAATTTATAGTAAGCAACTGCCTCTCCAGTCGATTTTTATCAGATGACTGTCGGTGACCAATTTACGACATTCTTGTGATAGAGGTCAATTTGTCGCATTTAAAGTTTTAATTGAGAAATACTTCACTTTAATACAAATTTCAGTAAAGACTATACATATATCCCTTCACTCACTCCGAATTTGCAATGTCAGATAAGATTCTCAGGTCACTCAAGCTCAATTCACACAGAAGATGAAAATTTGAAATAAATGCAATAATTTTTTTAAAGTATACATTTAATACATAGTTTAAATCACACTTACATTATACATGACATTGCTAAGCAATACATGAAACTTTCAACAAATTAAAAGCTGGAAGAACAATTTAAAAGCTGGAAGAAAAACTTAAAAACAAAACATAACCGATAAAACAGATGGTACTGCACAATGTTGTTACATGCAAGAATCCCCTTTCCTTTATCTTTTATATCTTTACACCGATCAGAGTAGAAGACAGACCCATGAAGTTCACTCTGAAAATCATATTTTTTAAGAAATCATGTGTTAACTAGTTAGTGACCCCCACATACTTCATGATTTATTTTATGGATAATGCATTTTCATAGCTTAGAATTCAAAGACAATTTTTTATTCACCATAAATGGAAGAAAGAAAAGAAAAAAGAAAGAGATGAAATTGAACCTTGGATTTCCTAAGGGAAATATTTTAAATAAAGGGAAAAGACATTAATCTGCCAGGAGCAACCAAACTTTCTTGCATCTTTAGTAGCTTTAACAAAAAAATGCTACTAGTTCTCAACAGATATTGCGGTATATATTTTGACATTGTTTTTCAAAAAAATATCTCAATACTTGGATGCTTGTCCATTTGAGTTTTCCCTGTAGAGGTGTCGTGGTCGAGTGGATATGTCACCGGACTGTCGATCACAAGGTCTGAGGCACAAATGTCCTTTGGCAAGACATTGATCAACATCTGCCACACTCAACCCAGGTGATGTAAATGGGTACCTGGCAGGAATTAATTTCTTGAAATGCTAGAGCGCCGTAATGGCAGCTGTGCTAAAGCAAGGGTAATAATCCGGAGCGCCAGGAGTGTCAAGTCTTACAGGCATGAGCACTATACAGGAACCCACTATTATTATTATTATTATGTGATCTCTCTTGGAGTGTTTATCCCACATACACATATCACACAGCCTGATCTCTCCTGGAGAGTGCATTCCACAAAAACAGGTCATCATTATAGTCAGGTTCTCAGTTAGTGAACGGCTCAGAGTATGCATCCTACAAAGAAGGATCCTGCTGTCTATTATGGGATGAACATCCTCCAGAGTCAAATGAAACATTAACCCCAAGCTCTCCTGAAATATGCATCCGATTCCGATAGAGATGGATCCGATAGAGCTTTCCAATCTTTCATGAAACCTGTCTCAGAGACCGATCATACATCCTCAAGTATGCATCCCAAAGATACATATCACACAGCATTATCCTCCTTGGAAGTGGGTGTGAATTCAATGTAGATGTTGTAGCTTCATGCAGAATTTTTCCGGAGTGTACATCCGACAGAAGTAGCATGCTTAAAAAGTCATTTCTCATTATCCAGAGCATCCCACCAAGCAATTTTCTGAAGCATCTCTTGAGGTAATGTGATGTTGATCTGACTTGTAATGCTGGCTGGAGATCTCACTGTTATATCACCATGGAAACTGATCAGATCTCCATCATCATGTCACCCTCTCCAATGACTTCTCCATTGTAGGATGCTGTAAGATGAGAAATAAGGATACAAATTATTCTGAACCAAAAGCAAAAAAACTAATTTTTCTGGGGTGGACAGGGGCAGGGGGAAGGGGGGAGGGGTGGAAGGATATGACACAGGTACAAATTATCATGAAGACAGAAGCTGTTTCCTTATAAATGTACCCTTCCATATACAAATTATTGAACATGAAAAAGCTCATCATCAGAATCACAAGATGTGGCATTCTGGGCAGGCTTATAGCACAAGAGAAATTAGATGGTATTGATGTTTACAAGACATTAATCTACGTTTGCTACTCTCCACCCAGGTGTTAAATGGGTACCTGTTAGGATGCGAAAGTTAATATGGGTGGAAGAGCAAGTGTGCGCTTGTAAAATGGCGACTGGCTGGAACGCTCCCCAGAGAGTGGAGAATGTGCATACTTTGTGTGCAGGTAAGCCTGAATCCGATGATGGGGGTAATAATTTATCTGTAAAGCGCTTAGACACATCGTTGTATCAATGTATTTGGCGCTATATAAAAGCGGAATATTATTATCCTCATCATTACGATATACAAGAACATTATCATTAATTTAAGAGTTACTCTATCTATATGTAATAGTCAATACAGTATTAGTGACATTAAAACTATACGTACCACCTTCCACAACATTCTGTGAAGCTCCCACTATACAGTCCTTTAAATCAACATTCTTGTTGACGTGAGCATTGGGACACAAGATGGTTCCTTGTATAACACATCTGAAAACAAAGTAAGCACAAAAATATATATTGGTACATTGGAAATATCAAAATGTAAATACACTTCATAACAATAACAAAAACAAAAATCATGTAGAAGTAGGCATAAAATGAGAATTAAGAACATCTGAGATATATTAAGAAAGAGAAAGAGGACATAAGGTGGAAAGTGTAGGAAGGAAAAATAGACAGGGGAGAGAAGTAAGATAATTAAAGGAGACAATGAAAAAGAAATACAAAAAAGTGGAGTAAGGTATCAATTATTAAAGGGGGTTTGGAAGATATTAGGAGTAGTATATTTTTAAGAGGGGTGGAGCCTGGAGGGAGGTAACTAAGGTATACATTTTGATTTGAAGAAGAAGTTCTTCGAACAGACACAGAAAAAAGAAGAAGAAGAAGAAGAAGAAGAGAGAGAGAGAGAGAGAGAGAGAGAGAGGAGGGGGTGGATAACCAAAGAAAAACAGACCGTGGAAAGGGGCATGAAAAATGTAGAAAGGAAGAGAAGAAAAATAAGGACAGAAAGGAAGAGAAGTTTTGAAAGGAAGGAAAGATCAAATGATCCTGCCATTGCCTGAAATCCTTCAATTTGTCTTTGCATGTTTTTATGTAATACATTCTTAGATATATTTAAATGAAATGAACTAGAGAAGAGTGTTCAGGATGGAAAATTCCACAAACATAACAATGAACATTACAACATTACAACACCCACTCTGGTTATAACATAGAAGCCATGATCCCTCTTTACACCCCTTTTACTAAGAAACATACCGTACTATATTTTTAGATAGAAGCTCGTCATCTCTCAGTCAACGATACCAACCAACATTTTAAAAAGAATTCTGCAAATATAATTAACACTTATCATAATAAAATTGGAGGGGGGGGGGGGGGACTACTGGAGCAGACTTTTCTTGGTAAAACTGATTGTCCACATGTTATGTTACTTTTTGAATGTTTTGAACAATCAATCATCTATTTATGATTACAGTCATGTCCCTCAAATGTGACATAGGTGAGAGTACATTGAGTCAACTTGCTGTCAAGAAGGGTTTTCAGCAGTGGAAAGGTACCATGTTAAGTGTTTAACTCATGTTTTTATTGAAACTGAGTACTTTCTTTGACTGTGAGGAACTGGGGACAGATTTCTCTAAAAAAAGAACTATACACCATAAACATGTGAATTTAGTGTTGTGTCAAATTTTGAGAATACATGTAGTGAAGGATAGCCATCTTTACAGCAAGTTGCGTCAACTATGGCTCAATTCTATTGCTAAATCAAACTTTTCTGAAAACAACTTGTGAAACTTGTGAATTTCCTGATATTTTACAGTTTTTACTTAAAATGTTCTGACAAATCATATATTTGAAGCATTGAACATTCACCACAAGGTAACTTGGATTTCATGAGAATGTATTTTTCATTATTTCCAGAGTTCCCGGATACCTTAACCAATGAAATCTAAAAATATGTACCAGTAACTACAGGTGTTTTCACCATTCCACCCGGCAAAAATCCTTTGTCATTAGCTATAAAGATCTTGAAATGCCTCTAAGTACCAAACTCTACTTTTTCGAGGAAACTGCCTAGATTGACTGATGTTGAGTGATGACAAACTAAGATGGCTAAAGTTCAAGGTCCGATGTATTTGCAGCCCACTTTATATATCTGGGAACATTTATTTTTGTGAATGATGCTTGGAGTTCACATTCCAATTAGATTACTCTCTGCAGGACCAATTTCAGAAGGAAAACAAAAAATCATTTTGATGCTCCTTTGTATGTCAAATCATTGAACTTGTGATGGGCTAGATGAGATTAACTTTAAATTGATATTCGTCATTGAATGGAATTCTTCTTATTTTATTTGATAACATTTATTTTCTTGTACTAAAGACCATGATAATTTGTTACCCCCCAAAAAAGTCAGAGAAATTTGACATACGATTTATGAAAGCTAATTCAATGATAAACAATTGATCTATATGTATGTACTTTGCAGTGTCAAACTATCTTTAAAAAGGCAATAAATATTTAGGGTATGTGAAGAAAAGGATTAAGATCACCTAGCCCCACCCATGCAGATGCAGAAGACCGGTGTGCTGAAGGAGAGCCATATTAGGGAAATAGAACGTCTAAACCCACAGCATGGGAAAAACAGATGCTAAATGATGCATGATGATGATGATGATGATGATAATGATGATGATGATAAAGATGAGGATGATGATGATGATAATGATGATGATGATAAAGATGATGATAATGAAAATGATGATGTATGATGATGAAGATGGTCATGATGATAGTGATTATGATAATGATGATGATGATGATGATGATGATAACGATGGTGGTGGTGATGATGGTGATAATGATGGTGATGGTGATGATGATGATGATAATAATGATGAATTGATGATGATGATGATGATGATGATGATGATGATGCTGCTGCTGCTGCTGCTGCTGCTGCTGCTGCTGCTGATGATTTTTATGATAATTATAATGGTGATGGTGATGATAATGATGATGATGATGATGATGATAATAATAATGATGATGGATGATGATGATGTTAGTGATTATGATAATGATAATGATGATGATGATGATAATTGGATGAATTCTTAACCTACCCTTCATTAATGGTAACATGGTCCATGATGACCGAGTTGTTGATCTTGACCTTGTCCCCGATGGTGCAGTGACGTCCGATGATGGACCTCTTGACCGAGACCTGGTCCTCAATGCTGGACCTCTCTCCTACCATACAGTCTTTGCCAATCTGAGAAGCAAAATGGAAAAAGGAAAGAGGTCTAACATATTTTTGAAGCTCAAGTCTGCAGGCACACTTTGAATATCATCTGTAAATCCAGGAATTATTGTGAGATGAAAACTTTTGCAAATTTGTAAGTGGTTTTGTGAACTGATGCCCTCGTCTGCACACTTTTGTGTCTTTCTTTGCCGGTCTGAGAAGCAAAATATGGAATGGAATGGAATGAAATGAGGGACTTGCATTTTTGTGATGCTCAGGGCAGCACATCCTGAAACCATCATCTAGAAGTTTGAATATGTAGTAAAACCAGAAACTTTTAAGACATGAAACTTTTGCACTTTGTAAACAATTGCCATTTTTTCGCAGCAAGAAACTTTGGCGAAGAGCAAGAATTTATTGTTGTGTCAGTTGTGTGATTTACTCATTTTGTGGCATGAAACTTCAGTTTTTAATTAAAGCCCATAAAAACTGGGATAATGATCATTAGATAATTATAAGCAAAGGCATGACAGTTCCTTTGATCATAAAACTTATAAACAACACAAAACAATGACATAAAACACATAGAGCAAAGTGGCTATATGTTTATTAACAAAACTGCAATACTTCATATTATTATAACAAATGCCAAAATGTTTAAACTCTAAAGTGTAAGAAAAAATATATATTGTGAGAGTTTGTATAAAAGAAGGAGCACATACAGTATATCTTCCAATTTTCTCTGAAATATTGGATAAAGACAATTTTTTAACAAGTGTTATTGAAACAAGTTGCATATTAGATTAATGAACTGATTTTTCTAAAATACAGCAAGTCCATTGTTATTTGTCGCATACAGTAGGGAACATAATTATAAAGCTTTTGACTAAAAGACATATGATAATATTCAAAATGAAATTGATTGAAACAGATAAAAATCAAGCAAGGAAGTTTGTATTTAATTCATACACTGCATAAATGCAAGATGGACACATATGAATATAGGACACAAACATATATTTGAAATACTTTTGTTGAACTGCAAATACATCAATCTCATACATGTAGATGAAATACAAGTACCATGTCATAATGTACACAAAAACAAATTCAAATCTATTTGAAAGATACCAAAAAAAGAAAAAAATTAAGACTCTCATCTGATTTTGTCAAGATGCATCATATGTATTATAAATCATCATTCATGATTTTATTGTTTCTCAGTTAAATTATTAAAATATATTGATTAATGGGGACTGCTTTTAATGTCAGTCTATTGTAAACAAGATTAATGCATTACAACTTATGGACATAAATTTTGTAAATAACAGAGGCTCTTTTCCGTATTTATATCGTATCTCATTGTATTAATTTATTACCAAACAATTCAAGGTTAGACACAATCATGGGAGTACAAATTGAGTATATGTTTCATAGGGCGCGTTCATGCTTGATTTTGAAGGCAGAATGAGCGATTTGTAACGCTCATCGTAAACGCTCATTGTAATCGCAGTTCCACGGTGCACTGTTCATGCTCACTTCTCCAGGCAATTCTCCTTGGGTGGCCTTCAGCTGGATTCGCAAACCTGTGTGCGCATGCTACGTAGACTCACTAGAGGTCAGTGCGTTGACCCCATTTAAACGCGTTTACAAATTGTAAACGCATCTTTTTGTGAGTTTACGATCGGCGATCGTGATCGCCGTTTTTTGGTAATTCTACAAAAGTGAGCATGAACGCAATCGTGTTTGAAACTAAACGCGTAACAGATGCCTGATTCTGGCCGTCAAAATCAAGCATGAACGCGCCCATAGTCAGAGCTAACAAATAGCTAATTCTTGCCAAGGTTGGTCCCATGGCCCCCATTTACAATGGCTCATTATCCTTCATAAAGAGTTTACATGACAAACTGCCCTCAACCCCCTCCCTTCCCCTTCCCACCCTCTTATTAAAAATGTGTTTTTGTTGTTGTTGAGATACTTTTTTTGTGGACATGTTGTTGTTTACGTTATTCACCGATTATGCATCTGTTGATTGTGTGAGTTACGTTTGTTAATATTCTGCCAACAAATCCCACAAAAGTACTGACAGAAAAGAAAAGTACAGAGGTGTGTTCTCACCTCACCAACAGAAAGTACAGACATTACGTGTTCACACTAAGAACTAAATTTTGTTAATCACTATTAATCTACATTTGCCACTCTTCATTCAGTTGTAGTGAATGGGTACCTGGTAGGAACTTATTGCTTGTAGTTTTGCTTTCGATGCCTTTGGGCAGCTGGGCCAAAGGCAGGATAACTAAAGTTTCCTTATTTAAATAATGGAAAGTTCATAAATCGAAATATTACATTATTGTAGAAGTTGGTTGAATTATGGAAATATCATTCCATTATAAAATCCACTCCTCACTTTTATTTCATGGCCCCAATAGTAATACTTAAGCATTTAGTTCAGCAAGGCTAACCAGGTCCCATATTTTGTGTGAATAAATGGCCATACTAAAGAGAAAAATTGTTTTTGACCCAGTTGGATGTGAATACATGAAATATAAGAATGGATTCTATTTGCATTTAATTTTGTTATTGATTCGATATTCATACAGATTGTATGCAAGACCATTCATAAACATTCTTTACTACATTGGATTGATGAAGCATATAAATGAAGCAACTCAAGCAAGCAAGTAACATAGATCATTTGTATCCAATTCAATTCAATTCAATTTTACTACATTCTTACAGTAAAAAACAAGCAAATTAGTTAAATATCTAATCTAAATGAACATCCTCATAAACGTATAATAGAAGAAAAGAAAGAAATAAAAGAATTTTTGTTGTCATAAAAACAAATTATTTTGGTTCAAGGTAGACTGGAATTCTGGAAACCAATCAGAAAAAATGGAACTTTGGTTGTCATAAAAACAAGTTATTTTTGTTCAAGGTAAACTGGAATTCTGGAAATCAATCATAAATAACCATGTAATCATCAAAATCTATGACAAGCCTCCTGTCTAAGATTATATTTTCGTTCTCAGTGATACTGAAAAAACACTTTATTTTTGCTTTTGGGCACTTTATGATTATAACGACAAGCGTTTGATGGGAAAATAGACAAGCATACAAATTCTAAATGCGCAATCTTTTTAGGGCAGCTGCTGCTACCCATAAATAATCTTGTCAAAATTCAATGGTATAATAAAATAAATATGTGTAACTGTTATTAGCCATAACTTGTGACATGCATGCAAGATTTATCTACTATAGACCCATGGGGCTTCTTGTTACTTTTAACAAACAAGAATGCCACTTGATTTTCAATGAATCAGGATTGCATATTTAGGATATATGCTCTGGAGTGGTTGAGTCGTGTTTTAACATAGGCGTTAAAAGTAGACCTATATCCATAAGCTTGCCTTCATTTGTTTGTTGTTCGCTGCCAAAGATTTTCTTGTTTTTAAAGATTTTCTGTGTGTGTTTAAAAAAAAAAATTCTATATGAATATCATTGTTGAACATTATATATGTACTATTCAACTGTATTTCTTCCATGCCCCAGAAGGGGCTGTTAAAGAAATAAAAAATTATTGTCATTGTCATTGTCATGGTAGTGGCCTCAGCTTATAATTTTGAAGTATGTTATTGAAAACATAAGAAATACAAATAGTAAACACTGCAATTTAGGAATGTCTTCATCAGCTTGAGATTGCCAAATGGCGTCTTCATCAGCTCGAGACTCGACCTCGAAACTTGAGCTCGTGATATTTTGCTCAGCGTTTCCACAGAGTGCGAGTCTTCGGGCTGGTGAAAACGCACCGGTCAAATAGCGGGATATTTTGCAAACTAGCCCAAGATATCTTGGGATGATTATCTCGACCAAATATCCCGCTAATTGCAACTGCGGGCTAATGAAGATGCAAGTTAGCTGGATAATTTGCGATCGGGATAGTTAAAATAGCGTGTTATTTGGCAATAGAGCTGATGAAGACAGGCCTTGTGATGTCAAACCAAAACCTCATCATGAGTTCAACTCATCAGGCCGCTTTCATAGTATTTCTATCGTTATCCGATAAGAATAACAGATTTATAAGCAAGAATTGCAACGTTACGTTACATTCTTACAGTAATAAAACAAGCAAATTAGTTAAATATCCTCAAAAACCTGAATAATAGAAGGAACACAAAATGGAATTTTGGTTGTCATAAAAACAAGTTATTTTGGTTCAAGGTGGACTGGAAATCAATCATGAATAACCATGTTATCATCACAATTTATGACAAGCCTTCTGCGTAAGATTTTATTTTTGAACTCAGTGATTCTGAAGAAAAAAACAAACTTTTTTTTGCTTTTTGGCACTTAATGAAAAAAATATAACATAAAATGTTTTTATTGCAGAGAAGAGAAATTTGAACTATAATTTGCATGAAGATTTTAAGGCACATGTACATGAATGGACCAAATGACACCACAGTCATTATGAACTATGGAATGTAAGAAGCAAAAAATCTGCATTTCAGTGTTTAAAGGTAAAGACCAGTAATGGTCATGCGATTGCATTGTGAAAGAAACGTTGTGGAATCGATCAGAAAAGGTTGATCATCTAGCATCTAGCATCTGCAAGGTTCTGGAATCATCAAAATGATAAGAAATTTGGCCCATTCTTCGTAAAGTTACAAGCACTATACACAGAAAGATGTATATGGGACTACCCTATCTCTCTCACCAGACCATGAGAGAAAAAAAATTTACCAAATATATGAATTAGTAGGCGGTTTCCCGGCAAATTTGTTATCATCATGTATTAGTCAAAACATATTCTTTCACATGATTGGTAATGAGAGCTTCCATTTCATTTTTTGAAATTTGGGCGTTGCCAATACTGGTCTTCACCTTTAAATGTGCACTTATAGAACACATGATAATAACATGATCACAAAGTCTACATTACCAAAAATCAACTCAAGGGCAATTCTAATACAGTGAAACCTGTCTATAAAGACCACCCTAGGGAGACAAGAAAAGTGGTCTTTCATAGGCAGGTGATCTTTGTAGACAGGTGCCGATAGTACATGTTTCAATGAGAAACCCTTTTCAAGGGAAAGAAAAAAAGGTGGTCTCTATAGGCAGGTGGTCTTTGTAGACAAGTGCCTACATGTATACTACACGTTTCAATGACAAACCATTTTCTAGGGAAAAAAAAAAGGTCTTTGTAGACAGGGGTCACTAAATCAGGCTTGACGGTACCCTATTGTGAGTCCCATAGAAATCATGCTCAGATTACGCAATATATCATTGTAATGTTATCACATTTAAAAAGTTGAAGTACGAAAGCCATTGCAATTGCCTTTAGTTTTTTTCTTCAGAAATACAGTGAAACCTGTCTATAAAAAGCATTCAAGGGAGACAAGAAAAGTGGTCTTAATAGGCAGGTGGTCTTTGTGTACAGGTTTCTGTAATACACTGTAAATGTATCAATGGCAAAGCCTATTCAAGGGAAAATAAACATTTGGTCGTTGTAGACAGGTGGCCTTCCTATATACATGTACATGTAGGTGGTCACTAAAGGCAAGTTTCACTGTAGTTTCAATCATGTTATATTTCTGGTTCAAACACTCAAAAATATACAGGTGTGAAGTCATCTATGATGGTCAGCAAACTACCACTTCAATTCTATCCATTCCTCAACTTTTGTCTTTGAAAAGAGGCCGTAGCATTATTACAAGTTATAAGATGGTGACGTGGATCCTAATCAAATGATTGGTTGAGAGCGTACACTTGACCGGGCATTTATTTTGCCTAACACGTAATTTTGATAATGTCCGGCCATTATCAAATGCTAATGTCCGGTCATTAGTAAATCATGTTTTAAAACAATAAAACATAATCTTATAAAAACAAATAATACACATCATTTTGTTTGGGCATTAGTAAAATAACCCACACTCTGTACCTTCAAAACAGTCCAAACACCCTCTGCTATCGCCTCGAGCGTGTTAGACTGTTACAAATGTACCTTGTGTGGGTAATTGTTACTAATGCCCTAACTGCTGTGTATTATTGGTATATTAATAGTATTTTACAATCATGGTATATGTTTGTCCCTGGAGATTGATGGTAAAGCTTCAAGCTCAACTAAAAGCCTGATCAATTGCTTGGCAAATTATGACAGATTAATGGTTTTGCATCATGATTATGATAGAATATATGTATATATATGCAAAATGCCAAAATGCAGTAACACGATGTTGAGATCAAGATGCAAAGTAATAAAAACAAAATGCTCGGAAAGTAAACTGAAACCAAAAAATGAAATAAAAATAAAAACTCACTGAAGAGTGGGATTTCCCATCCTGCTAGAATAAATGAAATAAAAATAAATCACGAAAGTATAGGGTAGCCGAGAAAGAGGTTTAATTGTGGGTGAATTGTTGGATATACTTAAATTTGAAAGCATTAGAACATACTGCATAGTAATTTGTGTCTGCGATGATGAATATATATAGCATTACATGCATTTCAACAAATTTAAAGATATAGAAATATTAAAATCAATTGTCTCACTGAATATTACATTGCAAAGATTGTCATGACATCTATGAAATAAATTACAGTATTGACACTTTCTGCTTCTACATCTGGTAAATTGGGACAAAGCTATGAATCAAAAGTTTAAAGGCAGGTATTTTACAGACATCCCTACCACTGTTGTAATGTATTTTAACTTGTGCTATCTTTCGGTGAAGGCGAACATAGAGCCATTTTCGGTTTCTGCACCCATGCAACATCACGCGCGCGTCATGCAGTTGGTGATGTATTGTGGGACACGGCTGTCTACACATCAGGACATTGTGAGCAGGAGATGGCAGTATACCTACATGTACATGTATATCTGAAGTAGTGTCAGAAGAATACTCTAACGTTAGTAATAGTGTGGTACGGTATGTCACTGAAACAGCTCCCGTAGGAATTTTGTGCCAAAGTTGATTTTTTTTTCCTTCATTTTTGGATTCATTGGGGATTCAAGCTATCAGAAATTCAGTGATGGGGTTCAAATTTTCCCGAAGACACCAAATTTCCCTATTTTCCCATATTCCCCATTTTGGCGCCCAATATGGACCCCCTAGGAAATGAAGGAGGGGTCTGAAAATTTGAACCCCATCATTTTTGGCCAATTGGGACCCTTTTGAAGCCAAAACAGCAAAAAACAGAAGAAAAAAAAAAAAAAAAAAAAAAAAAAAAAAATCAACTTTGGCACAAAAATCCTACGGGATTACATATCATACCGCACTATGAGCCCAAACCACAAAATGTGGTGTTATGTCCAAACATCTTTTGTCTGATGTTAAAACACATTTTCATAGTTTTGTCGGAAGTTGCTAGGCAACAACCATAAACATAACAAAACACCTGAATAGAAAAACCCACCTGGTTTGATAAAAATGCTGGCCCAAATCCCACCGTTTTTTCGCAGTGCAAATGCTCGCTCTCACAACACCAATGAATTATTCTGGCTTTTGGTCACCTGACGCGTATACGCACAACTCACACAAAAAACTAGAATCAGCAAACACTGATGGTTTTTGATGAGCTTTACCAGTAGTGTAAATGGTAGTTAAAAAACCCAATGTTTTTTCTTATTGCTTTTTCTGCAATGTGAATGGGCCTAGCATAAAAAAGAATAAATAGCATAAAAACTACAAATATTTGTTTTCACTTACCCCTGAAGATTTGCTTTTATTAACTGAAGGGTGAATGAGAGGCTCATCGCCTAGCAGGTGCTTCTGTGCTGTCACCTGTTAACGAGACAAACAAAGAAAGAAAGAAAAGAAAAAAAGAGAATAACCAGCGTGAAGGATGAGCGGAAGGAAGTCATAAACAGACAACCTCTAGACTTGAAAACAAAACAAAAATGAATTCATATATGGATTAGAGCCCTGCATGTTTGGTACTTATTGCCAGTATTATGATTAATATCTTTGCTAAAATGTTAATTGAATTTATATCAATCATCCTTACTATGGTAGACATACACTGTGGAAAGGAGAGGGGGGGGGGGGGTGATCAGGACTCGTGTTGACGTTGCTTGCCTGAATATCGAACTTCCCATCATCGTCATCAACTAGACAAATAAATTATATGAAGATTACAAATCCATGCCACGGCATGTAACATACTTTCTTTTTATCCTTCAACATATTCTACAATCTTTATTCAAATGAAACTCTTCACAATGACAACATATATTTAAAAGCCCTCAAGGGGTTCTAAAACAATCATCTAACAGTAACATTAACTTAACACAAGAATGTAATGCAAGACTCTGTGAGGTACTCAGATTTCAATCATATCCCATATTAATCTTTTTTTAACACCCAGCATATACATGTACATACACATGTACTTGTGCGGTTAGACAGTGGGGAAAACACATGCTAGATATTTGGCATTCTGTTCCAAAATCCATTAAACAAAGGCCCCAAGATGTAATTTTTCATATTATAAATAAGCAACATGTAACTTGCTGGAGCTTTGTGTAGCTTACATTGTACATGTAGACTACATTATATTGAGGGTTCAGTGACACAAAAACGTAACTCCATAGTTTGCCAAAATGAGTATTTGATATCATAATGTTCTGAAAATTGTGGGCTTTCCAGGAAACACAAAGGCGTAACTCCACCAAACACCCCATTGAAGTCAATGACTAGTGAAACATAGACTTAACTCCTTAAGTTAAGGCCCAAGTGCTCAGTGAAACATAAACCACTTTTTCTCATAATGGCCAAAATTGAGTTAAGTCTTTGTGTCACTGACCCCTTGATATATACATCTATGATATGAACTGTTTGTGATGAAATGTGTGTACAGAGGGCATCAAATCAATAAAATAGAACATGTTCTTACTCTCTGACATTCCTGCATCAAATTCATGTCATTCTGTACTTTAAAAGAAGTACAGATGTCAGATGGAGAACAAAATGCTGATATGCCACTGGGAATGGCAACTGTTTACACCAAAGATCTTTACACATGGATTTTACTTTTCACAAACAAGACCTTTATAAAATACTTTCTGTTTTTCCAACATGTAAACTAAGCTTGTTGTCTGTCATCCATTCGATGCATTTTGCCAATTCTGCACTTAGTTTTTCTTCAATTGACTTAGGATTTGTATCTGAATATAGTAACACACTATCGTCAGCATATAAAAGTAATTTAGAATCATTAACACAAGTACACATATCATTAATATAACACATAAAGAGAATGGGGCCTAAAATGCTCCCTTGTGGAACCCCGCATTTAATAGGCAGGGAATCAGATATTACCTTCTGCATAGTTATCACTTGATGACGATTAGTTAAATATGATCTAAACCATTTAACACATGCCGAATCCAAACCCATCACTTCCAATTTCTTTAACAGTATGTTATGATTTACAGTATCAAAGGCTTTTTGTAAGTCCAGAAGAACCATTCCAACAAAGCGCCCTTGAGAAACTTCATTCCTAACAAAATCCGATAAATGTATTAAACATGTTTCAGTGGAATATCCGTTACGAAAGCCGGACTGAAATTCATATATTAACTTTTTTTCTTGAAAATATTTCTCTATTTGAGCATGAACCGATTTTTCCAAAATTTTTGAAACTACGCTTAAAACACTGATAGGCCTATAATTACCAACGTCAGTTTTGTCTTTCTTTTTATGTAGCGGAGTTACTTTTGCAATTTTCATGTCGTCAGGAAAGGTAGAAGACATAAGAGATAAATTGATTATATAATTCAAAGGTTCATACAAATTTCTCGCCCCATCTTTTAAAAATCTGGCTGGTATCATATCTAGTCCAGTACTTTTCGATACTTTCAACTTGTTTAACTCATCTAAAACAAACTTTTCTGTAACTGGAGAAAAGTGAAAACTATCTTTTGAGATGTCTTTCTCGTCATAAAACTTTTGAAATCTTTCACTGTCGGCATGGAATTTGTTCGTGTTTACTGGTAATTTACACGCTAACTTGTCAGCCACAGTTGTAAAATAATTATTGAACTCATTTGCTATTCTTGATTTATCATGACATAATTCTAATCATGACTAGTCACTGAAAATGTTGTGTGTGGACAGGGGGATCATATTTAGGAATGTGCTCACCTGAGACTGGCGGAGTCAGAGAGGGAGTGAGAGGAAGAGAGAGAGAGAGAGAAAGAGAGAGAGAGAGAGAGTGAGAGAGAGAGGGAGAGAGAGAGAGAGAGAGAGGGAGAGAGAAAAAAATAGAGTATGGATAGACATCTAGAGAGAGAAAAAATATAGAATAGAAAGAGGTAGTGGGATGGGGAAGGTAAGAGATATAGATAAAGAAAGAGAGAGAGAGAGAGAGAGAGAGAGAAAAGTTAGAGGAACAAGGGGGTACGACAGTGGCAGAGAAAGAATGAAAAAAGAGACATGTAGAGCTAGAAAGGATTCTAAATATGAAGAAATTGAAAGAGAAAGAGAAAGGGAGGGAGAGAGAGAGAGAGAAAGAGAGAGAGAGAGAGAAAGAGAGAGAGAGAGAGAGAGAGAGAGAGAAGGAGAGAGAAGGAGGAAGAGAGGGGGGGGGGGGGGGGTCTTGGGTAGGTAAAGAAGCATTCCTCGAATGTTAAAATTTATTTTAGAAAAAAGAGAGATAAAGTTAATGGCTGAAATAAGTTTGATTAAATAATAACAAGAATACCCTGAACAAGAGCTTTTAAACTAAATATCCATGTCATCACTCACATGCTCATGATGGGACTTAAAGGTAATACATAGTTTTGGTACGGGTCATGAATTTCATATTAACATATTGGAAGCATATGCAATCCTACAATATTCAGGGATCGTTGTCGCGGTTGAAACCGAGTCTAAAGTTATGAAATTGTTAATAATAAACTCTTATGTTGTATAGCTCCCTCTCAAGGTCAAGATATTAATTAAGTTATAAAACAATCTTTCATGACTAAAATCAACCGAATAGTAAATAGTTATTTACGTTTGGAAATTATATATCACAACTACATATTCTGAGATTTTTTTAGGCGCTATTTGAAATTTATCAACTTTTACCGGGAGCACCGGTAAATGTTTATATTCAATTTTTCTCGAAAGTGTTTTAGGGGCTAAATTTTCTAGTGCTTATAATGCATCCACAGGGGCATCCAAATATTACAAAATTGTAAAGAATCACTATCCACCCGATTTTCAGATATCCCAAAACTTTGTATTACCTTTAAAGGTAATACAAAGTTTTGGGAAATTTTGAAAATTGGGTGGATAGTGAATCTTTACAATTCTGATATATTTGGATGCCCCTGTGGATGTATTATAAGCACTAACAAAATTAGCCCCTAAAACACTTCTGTTTTTGAGAAAAATTGAATATAAAAATTTACCGGTGCTCCCGGTAAATTTTAATAAATTTCAAATAGCGCCTATGGACGTACAATCATAGCTGCGACCATGAAAATCTCAGAATATGTAGTTGGGATATATAATTTCCAAACGGGAATAGCTAATCGGTCGATTTCAGTCAAGAAACATTGTTTCATAGCTAAATTAATATCTTGACCTTGAGAGGGAGCTATACAACATAAAGAGTTTATTATTTATAATTTCATAACTTTAGACTCGATTTCAACCTCGACAACGATCAATGTAAATTGTAGGAACGCATATGCTTCTAATATGTTAATTTGAACCAAATTCATGACCCCATACCAAAACTTTGTAATACCTTTAACAACTATGGAATATGCTCTCCCGAAACTCTGAGAGAGAGAACTAGGATGGAGGATGAAAGAGGGTGAGAGATGTAGAGAAGAGAGAGGGAGAGAAAAGAGAAGAGAAAAGAGAAGATAAAAGCCAAGGAAGGAGATGAAAATATACCTCAAATTTAAAAAAAAGTCTTAACACACTAACGAAAGAGAAGAGAAGAGAATGAGATTTAAAGGATGAGATTACCGGTAAGAGAATTAGAATGAGATAGAGGGAGAGAGAGAATAAAATTTGAAATCTTTAATTTTAAGATAAACTACTCTCACTCTGTGTTAATGAATCCTTTTATTGCAATTCCCATTTTTGTTACATCATTCACTGTAAACATAACATTTTACACAGGTCTACCTCAAAATCAACCTTTCCCAATAAACCTAGTTCACAAAAATATTTAAATTTATGGATGTTCCTTTCCTGGGGACATAGTGACAAGTTATTCCATTAACCTGTGATTAAAATAAACTACAATACTTTATTATATTGCTTTATTTGTTGCTTGTTGGCAAACCTCAGACAAGCCTTCGGTTTTCAAGAATAACCTTTGTTTAAAATGTATGCAAAATTTGAATTTGCTAGTAAACCAGTCTATTGCCTCCACACAGTTTTTTCAAAGAGTTATCCTTGAGGAGTTATCTTAAAGGGATAGTTGAGTCCTGTTTTCAGACCGCAAATGCCTTCAAAGTGCATGCTTATTGCTCTTATTCTTATCTATGACATTTCTAGTGCCCTTTTGGGACCTAAAATTGCTATGAAGGTAATTTTAGACCCCAAAATGTGTAATATTTAGCCAATACGATCATACCAATTCAGCTCCACTGTCAAAAAAATTTGGTGACCGTTAATTAATTAATTAATTAATTAATTAATTAATTAATTAATTAATAATAACAATACATGGGCCGGCTGATTGTTCGTAATATAACCAACACGACAAAGCCAACAAAAGAATCCAACATCGGCATTGGCTGAAATACAACGTAAAAGGCGCTATTTCGTTTTTTCAAAATATTGAATATTTGTGGTGGTACACAAATATTAGAAATCGTTATATTTATATATATATTTTAGCCGTCTCTGAAACGATTTTGATCAAACAAAGATGAATTTGTCATTTAAATTGTATGTTCTTTCAAATTTGACACTCAGGTTTTCATTATCTCACAAAAAAACTATTTTGTGTAGCGCCCTCTGCAACAGAACTCAACTATCCCTTTAACTAAAGCAAAACTCCTTGGTTTCTTTCAAAATGTGTAATGGCATTTACAATACTCAACTTTCTCTTTAAAGGGGAAGTCCAACCTGATATTAAGTTGGTTTTAATAGCAGCAGAAAAATGCGAGGAACAGGTCAGTGAATGTTTGAGCAAAAACTGAATAAAGATAAGAAAGTTATGAATTTTTGAAGGCGCGATCAATCAAACACAAATTGGCGACTCTGTGACGTATCTTGCGAGCTCCCCTCCCAATAGCCCTGTACTACAAAACTTTAAAACTTAATTCTTCTTAATTTTCCCTTAAGAAATTTGTTTAATCATACATTCACCCTAAATTTAATTATTGCAGATATGTTTTTATACAAACTCTGTATGAAACTAATCTATTTCATAATAAATAACTAAGAAAATGAAATTTTATGAAATTTTAGGTACAGAGCAAATTGGAGAGGAGCTCACATGATATGTCACAGTGTTGCCAATATGTGTTCCACTGATGACAACTTCAATAATTCAAGTTTCCTATTTTTAATCCGATATAGCTAGAACTTTCACTGAATTGTTTCTCTTATTATTCTGCTTCTATTACCAGTAAAACCAACTGAATATCAGAGTGAACTTCACCTTTAAAGAGAAGGTTGAGTTCTGGGAAGAGGTGAAAAATAATTTGTGAGTATTATCATTGTTATTATGCAAGTGTGGAAGAACATCAGATAACAAATGTGCCCTAAAAAGCATGGCTCTTCAAATTAAAGTATGGCATGTAACAGCATCAAAATCGGGACAGATTTTTAAGCCACATGTTCGTGTAGTCCCATATACATCTTTCTGTGTACAGTGCTTGTAACTGTA
Source organism: Strongylocentrotus droebachiensis (assembly GCA_035222895.1). NCBI lineage: Eukaryota > Metazoa > Echinodermata > Echinoidea > Camarodonta > Strongylocentrotidae > Strongylocentrotus > Strongylocentrotus droebachiensis. Next base: position 631,742 of record JAVYIG010000332.1, on the reverse strand, counting down.
CCAAGACTGGGCCAAATTTCTTATCATTTTGATGATTCCAGAACCTTGCAGTATTGCCAGTACACACCAATACCTATATGCTAGATGATCAACCTTTTTTGATCGATTCCACACCGTTTATTTCACAATGCAATAGCTTGACCAGAACTCGACTTTATCTTTAATATCAGGGTGGATTTCCCCTTTAAATATGTTATTTCTAGATGTCATTCCATCACTCTTCCCTTGATCAGCTGGGGAGCATGGCATTCCAGAGAGGCCAATGACCTTGTTTATATCATAGACATGATATGATTTATGTCATCCAGCTGAGCTGGGAGGAGAAGGAGGCTGGAAGAAATAGATCATGTTCTCACATTCAACTCTTCTCAATAGGCGCATTTATACTGTCAAATACCTCATTTTGAAAAGTCGCGATGTTTCGCGCACCCGTTTACACTTGTGCGGAAACATCACCGACTGAAAAGCTCAGTGATGTTTTGGCGTGTTTCAGTTGGTAATGCGCATGCGCGGCACTCCGATGCAAACACTTTCCTCTTTCTATCTTTCTATCTTTCCTTGTTATTCTTTGTTTTTCCTTCTATCACCTTCTCTTATGTTATTCTTTATCACTTCCTTCTATCACTTTCTCTTTCTGTGTTTCCTTATGTTATTCTTTATTTATTCCTTTTATCACCTTCTCTTATGTTATTCTTTGTTTTTTTAATCATTCTATCACTTTCTCTTTCTGTCTTTCCTTATTTTATTCTTTGTTTCTTCCTTCTATCACCTTCTCTTATGTTATTCTTTGTTTTTTATCATTCTATCACTCCCTCTTTCTGTATTTCCTTATGTTATTCTTTGTTTCTTCCTTCTACCACCTTCTCTTATGTTATTCTTTGTTTTTTTATCATTCTATCACTCCCTCTTTATGTGTTTCCTTATGTTATTCTTTGTTTCTTCCTTCTATCACCTTCTCTTATGTTATTCTTTGTTTTTTATCATTCTATCACTCCCTCTTTCTGTGTTTCCTTATGCTATTCTTTGTTTCTTCCTTCTATCACCTTTTCTTATGTTATTCTTTGTTTTTTATCATTCTATCACTCCCTCTTTCTGTGTTTCCTTATGCTATTCTTTGTTTCTTCCTTCTATCACCTTCTCTTATGTTATTCTTTGTTTTGTATCATTCTATCACTCCCTCTTTCTGTGTTTCCCTATGTTATTCTTTGTTTTATCATTCTATCACTTTCTCTTTCTATCTTTCCTTATAATTCCTTATGTTATTCTTTGTTTCTTAATTCCTTCTATCACTTTCTCTTTCTGTCTTTCCTTATGTTATTCCTTATGTTATTATTTGTTTCTTCCTTCTATCACCTTCTCTTATGTTATTCTTTGTATATATCGTTCTATCATTTTCCTTAAGGACAACATCTAGCTCCGCTCCTGAAGTTACGTCACCTAACATCGCGATGTTACAACTGCGAGCGTTTATACTTGCCAAACACGCCAAAACACGCCAAAAGATCACACTTCGATTTGGAATGTTTTGGAATTGGCATTTCTGCCGGTAATGCGTAGTTGCCCTTGGTAACATCGCGGTCAGGCTCCGGTTTGGCATTTTTTGGCGTGTTTGGATGACAGTGTAAATGCCCCTAATGACCCATTTTACATCTCATCATTTCATCAAAATATCACATCAATCGCTTTCATAGTGTTGGTACCAGATATATAGATAAATTGATAGATAGACAGATAGATATATACTGTAGATAGACAGATAGATAGACATATAGATAGACAGAAAGATAGATAGACAGAAAGATATAGAGATAGGTAAATAGACAGACACATAGATAGACATATAGATAGATTAAAAGATAAATAGATAGACAGACAGATATAGAGATAGGTAGAAAGAAACTTAGAAAGATAGAAAGAAAGATGGAATGATAGACAAGATATTTAGATGAATGGATAGATAGATAGATATAGACAGATAAATAAATGAATAAATACTTCTGTAGTGGTTATGCCATTTCTATAATTTTCATCAGTTTCTTATAATATACTGTAGCACACTACACTATGTAGATCAAAGTATTAAAATTACAGCCCTAAAAAAAAAATCCCTGATGGAAAAGATTTGAACTTTGAAAAATTACTACATCAAAGTCACACTTAAAAATAGCTTATTAACCATTGTAGCTCAGTGCTCACAAGTTGATTGGAGGTAAAGGCATATTTCATCAAATGTTGGGTATGTAAAGGTAGCAGAAAAAATACACAGATGAATGACATGTATTCAGCCAATCTTCACAGACGTGTAGACCTATCCATTTGCAGTTAATATTTGCGGTAGTGGTTCATTATTCTTTCCACTTTGCATTAGGAAGAATTGCTTATGTAAAAAGGCAATATCACAAGTTGATCAAGATTAGGAGGGAGGGTTTGGGGGAGGGGGAGGGGGAGGGGGAGAGTGAACAAAGGGACAAATAGAGAGTTTATATAAAGAAAGAGAATGAGATGAAAAATAAAGAGTTGGAATGTGCAGAAGCCATATCACATTGTAGGGAGAAAGAATGAAAAAATTCACATGAAAATGTGGGAGGGGCAACATGAAGAGAGAGACTGAACTTTAAACTTTAAAAAAATCTCCCTCTTTGGGCTGATATTTCTGAATGCCTTCCTATTTTTTTTCTCTAAAAAACGGTTAAAAAAAAAAACCTTTTTTAAACAGCCGACCATAGATTTCAAGATTTTGGGGTTGGTCGCAAAGGGCAATACAACATTTTGTTTTGTTTTAGGCCTAAAGCATCGACCACATTAAAATGTAATGCTGTCATTAAATGCTTTGGACACCTGACATCAATTTTCTGGTTAGGGAAATATCTGGGTCAGTAATTGGGTATCAATTATCACTCCAATCCCTGCACATGAAAATTGTTATCACACCAACTGTTCTTCATCACATCAAAAGGCCCATTTACACATCTCAAACATAATTTTGAAAAATCTTTTATCATATATTAAGACATACAGTACGGGGGTGTGCCGCTCCAATGGGTCACTTTTTGACAAAAAATCCCTAAACAAGGCTCCCATTTTTAACCAAAATATCTCTGAACATGGGTCTGTTTAAAAAAAAGAAAGAAGGATTTTAATTCAAGAAAATCTCCCAAAATGACCCTTAAAAATGGGTAGGGGTTGAAAGTGCTTCAGCGGCACACCCTCGTCCAAAACAAATCTGAGCTAACGATGGAATAGAAAAAAAAGATATTCCTTGCTGTAACAGTAACATCCTTCAATATACTTATGGCTATAACAGTAATTACAGTTGAAAAGCACACTCATCACAGAGAATGTGTTTAATTGCAAGCGGGATACCAGTGAACATGAAATGTGTTAATGTAATAGACCAGGAAGAAAAAGATCATACCGGTAAATGTATCACAGTCGGGAGCTTTGATTTCCGATACATGTATTATATGAAACCATTTGTTAGAGCTATTTGGGTTTGCAGTATGCATTCGCCATATGGAGATGGAAAACAAAGAACATGATTAACATCCTGAACACTCTTGACAAGGATTAAGGATGTTCAATAATTGAGGGTGACATTTCAGTGATGGGCATTCTTGACAATTCCGGGTTCAAATGAAAGAATGCGACATTTGAAAATTGGGTAATGTTTTATTGGCCTATGCATCTCAGTCAGTCGGTGTGACTGAGGTATCGGGTTAACCTTAAAATCATAAAACAAAATTATGTTTTTAATCTTAGAGAAGAAAAACTAAAATTCACATGAACCAGGTGGAAGATGTTAACACAATATTAAACCATGCTTTAAAGCAATTTTCAGAATTTTAAACAAAATTTTACATCTATTGTTTCTGAATTTCTTTAAAGAAATAAAACATAAAATAAAGGTTTGACAAAGGGAAAGAAAATAGCCCATAACCACATATTAACTCATTAGCTACATCAACCAGGTGGTCCCTGTACAAAGGCAATGTGGAAAGATAGAATTCAGTTGAAAACTGGTTAAAGAAATTGAAAATGTGATAACACTCAGGACTGCAAGATACATGTAGACAAAGCCTGGTGTGTTCTCTGATAAGAAGGGAATGAAATATCTATAACATGTAGAAAAAGACAGAATTTGGTTGCAAACTGGTTAAAATAATTGATAATATGATAACATTCAGGACTGCAAGTTAGACAAAGCCTGGTGTGTTCTCGGATAAGAAAAGAATGAAATATATCTAATATATGCAGAACATTAAAAAAATGACAGAATATCTCTAAACAATATGACAGAATCTGCCCCACTTGAAAAAATCTGTGGTAATGAAGTATCTATAATATGCAGAATATTTAAACAAAATAAAATGACAGAGTATACATATCTACACAATATGACAGAATCTGCCCCACTTGAAAAAAATCAGTAGTAACAGAACACAATCATATGATCAATATGGATGGTCTCTTACGAATCAAAAACAAAAGGGGAAGAAAAAAAAAGGCAAACAACAAAAAATAAAAGAAAAACCAAGAATACTGAAGGAACACTGGGCATTACACTCAAGATAAGAGACCATCTTCCATTATATCAACCCATTGCCCTTAGGACGTGGGAAGCTCATATATCAAGACTAAGGGAATGAGAGAATATGGTAATATATGGGTTAATGAACCAAGAGACACAAAGTCGAAGTAGAACCATTGTCTTTCTGAAAAACAATGGAATTTTGATGAGGGTTGAAGAAACCCATTTAAAAGTAGTAGTATCAATTTTTCAATTGAAATTCATATTAACTGACAAAAGCTCAAGACAAAGGGATGTGACACACATGGTGGAGAGATGATAAAAAACAATCTTCAACTCATACCAAGACAATGCTCTGTTTTCAATGTTCAACAACATTTTTGTGATTCAAGAGCTTTCAACGATATATATTAAGATGATTTTCAAGTTGTACAAATAATATAAAAAGTCATCAATTTTTACTTTCTATACATGTAGTCTAGATGTGGCTTCTCTTAATTTGGGCATTTGGGCAATTTCATTGATTTTTAAAACAAAATTCTGACTGCTACATGTATTAGAAAGCCATTCTTCAAGCAACCACTGGACCTACAGTTTACGATCCCATTTGATTGTCCAATGTGTATTTTATGTAACATATCTGATTGTTATATATATATATTTTTTAAACTGAATGAAATGAAATAAAATTGAATTGAATATATACAAGACCACTGCTGTGCCACTAAGCATTCATGCTTCTACTGATTTCCAAAGAAGAAGAGAGGACAGATAGAACACTGTAGATGATAACAAGAGGTCAAACGTATGTATACAAAGTGGCCTTGGGATGATACGGGACTCTGAATTTCCAAATTGGTCTTTAGAAATCAATGGTTAAGGGCAATCCAACCCTTGTAATAAGTTCATTTAAATGAAAGCAGAATAATCTGAGAAACTGAATAGCAAAAGTTTGAAATAAATCGGACCAACATTAAGAATTTTATGAAAGTTTGAAATATGAGATCACTACAGCTAGGAAAGGTAATTTTGTCAGTGGATTGTGATATTATTACAGGCCCTCAAAAAAGAAAAGACCTTCCTGAGTCATACATTTTTGAAAAATTTAAATCTTAGTCATTTTATGTGTTGGAAGAATCGGGAAAGTTGTCTGCCATAACAAAGACATTACCGGTTGTTCAGCCAATTTGAAGAGCCCATACATGTACATTGTACCTACCGCGATTGCACATTTTAAACATTCATAACTTTATCATATTATATCCAATTTCATTCAAACTTTCACTAGAATGCTTCTCTGATTTTTCTACTATCTTCTAGAGTAATTCGCTATCAAGGTTGGATTTCCCTTGAAGAGATTTGTTTTAAAACCTGAAAGTTACATTTTCTAACCAAGTTGATAGGTTAATACCCATTGGATAAGAAGAAAGTTCTCTATTTTATATATCCATAAAGGATTACATCTAATAATAATAATAATAGGCATTTCTATAGCGCCGTCTATCTAGAAATTCTATTCCGAGGCGCATTAATTATTACCCCGGCTTTAGCCTAGCTGCCATTACAGTGCTTCAGCATTTCAAGGAATTAATGAAGATTAATGCATTGCCAAAGGACATTAGTCCCGTATTGGGGATCAAACCATTTTTTCTTCATGTCATGTGGTCAGAACATGGACGCAATGTGTCAAAATTGTGATCTGCTTAACTCATCATGTGTCCACTCATTCTTTAATTCAATTATACACATCGTGGGAAAGTCACGTTTCACTGTAAAGACACATTTCCTTTGGACAATGCTATATTTGTTTTGAATGTTTAACAACATTTTTGTGATTTAAGAGCCTTTCAACGATATATCAAGATCATTAGCGCTGTATCGGGGATCGGACCATTTTTCGTCAGAACATGAAAGCAATGTGTCAAAATGTGATCTGCTTAACTCATTAATCATGTGTCCACTCATTCTCTAATTTGATTATGCACATCGTGGGAAAGTCATTTTCAACTGAAAAGACACATTTTCTATGACCACACTGTTATATCTTTAATTTATGTGCTCATTATAATTATGTATATTTATATGTTTTGTAAATATGTTTTTGATCATGTTGATACAGGGCCCCTTGGTCAAGGAGTTTTTTATAACTGAAAGGGCTACCCTGTCAAAATAAAACAACAAATAAAAAAATGTCTAAACATGTTCCGTTTCCAAACTTTGGGAATTGCATTGTCTGTGATATTATGTTCTTGAAACAAAGAAGCATGTTTTTCTCAAATATTTCTTCAATTTCTTTTAAAGGCATGAATCTAGAATCTTTTACGATATCATTATTAATACTCAATACTATCAATAGCACCAAATTTATATAAATTTATACTAAATTGATATGGTAGCGTCTTTGGTGAATCGTCACAGCCTATTTTCTTTTAGCAACTCAAGTCATGTGGTCAGAACATGGAAACAAAGTGTCAAAATGTGATCTGCTCAACTTGTCATGTGTCCACTCATTCTCTAATTCAATTATGAATATTGTGGGAAATTTATTTTTTCACCATAATGAGTGATTCCTTGGAATCTCATTTATCTTTATGCAATGTATGACTTAAAGAGAAGGTTGAGTTCTGGGAAGAGGTGAAAAATAATTTGTGAGCGTTACTCATTCTTATTATGCAAGTGTGGAAGAACATCAGATAAGACATGTTCCCTGAAAAGCATGGCTCTTCAAATGCCTTCATATTCTAAATATGCATGTAACATCGTAAAAATCGGGGGGGGGGGGGGGGCCGGCTTTTTACGCCACGTGTTCGTGTAGTCCCATGTACATCTTTCTGTGTACAGTGTTTGTAACTTTACCAAGACTTGGCCAAATTTCTTATCAGTTTGATGATTCCAGAACCTTGCAATACACACAAATTCTTATATGCTAGATGACCAACCTTTTCTGGTCGGTTCCACACTGTTTCTTTCACAATGTAATCGCATGACCAGAACTCAACTTCATCTTTAAATGTATGGTACCGTATAACAATGGAATTCTTCTTTAAGCTTAATTTTTTCTCGAACTTTCAGGAATGTTTTTTTGACAACTGCGTCAAAATGACAAATCCAAATTAAACATCAAATTTATGCTCAACAGTAGCTTCTTTGGTGAATCCTCACAAGCTATTTTCTAGCCATGTTCTTTTAGCCACTCACTGCATGCAACTCATTCATGTCGACAGAACATGGAAACAATGTGTCAAAATTGTGATCTGCTTAACTCATCATGTGTCCACTCATTCTCTAATTCAATTATGCACATCGTGGGAAAGTTATTTTTCAACGTAACAACACATTTCCTTTCTCTCATCTCTAATCTCTCTCATTTGTTTTTGCAGAAGAAGTGTCAAATGAAATTAGCTTGAGATACCCTGCTGTTTCCCCCTGAGGAATGTGAAAGATGCTGTGATTTGAATTTCTTCATATTTTCTTTAAGTTACGGAAAGGTCGTGTCCACGCTTTGATACGAGATGATATTCAGACTGGCTGATCAATATCTAGATGCAGAAGAACCATATTACAAATTGTTTAAATTTTGAAGACATCCCTAAAAAATATTGCTTCTTATTAAAAAAAGTGATATTCAGATTGGCTGACCAATAACTACAGAGGATAATTATTACACTTTAACAAATATTTGTTAAAGTGGAGTTCAAATAGTTTGAAATAAGTTTTATTCATAACATCATAACCAGATACACTTATATGTACAATAACTACATGCAGATGCAGAGAAGAATTATTAAAATTATTTTTAAAGTTTTGACGATCAATGCATACAGTTTGTGTTAATGCATTCTAACCATTGTTTAATGGCATGACTAACAAACAACTTCCCGGTTTGGTGCTGAGGAGCCTTATGAAACTTTTTACTTCTTCAAATTCTAAAAATCACTAAACAAATGCTATGAAATATGAATGCATGTAGCTAGACTGATCAACTAATTGTATGTGCAGAGCAGCAGAAGAGAATTATTACATTTTTTAATGTTTTGAAGGCAAACGTTTATGTCAATGCTTTGAAAGAAGATGATAAAAACAAAATTAGAAAGCCTGAATGATAAATATATATATAGATGCAGAGAAGAATGATTACAATATCTTTAAGTTCATTAAGATAAAACTAAATTGAGCAAAAAAAATAGCAACAGGTATTCCAAATAGGTTGAAAAAGAAGTTCTATTTTGGACACAAGATGGCAGTGTTTAAAAAAGCTCACCCATCTATTGGCAGCTTGTCGTATCACGATATATATTATCATCATGAAACCTAAGGCAGCAAAAACTTGAGCAACAATGGCTACCGAATCTGATACAATATGGCAGTATTTACAGGAGTTTTAAAGTTGGACTGCACTATTTGTAGCTACTTGCGCCCCCTATATAGTAAACAATGCGTAAGCAGTACCCGTTGATCCTCCATGGTCCCCTTTTCTTATGTTGATTGAGAGCTGATTTGATGAGATAACCACCTGCCAGTGACCATGCAGGGAGGTCTAATCCCTCCTGGCCAAACTAGTGCAGATAGGCTTTAAATCAATCTCACTGGAAGCTCACGATATCAACAAAATAACAACCATTATGATAATGAATCAAGACAGTACCTGCGCTGGAACGAGACACAAAGTGGGGAGGTGTTTCAATTTAAGACACAAGATGGCAGTCTTCAACAACCAGAATCTATGGAAGTGATCTCTAAAGATGGCAAAGACATCTACACAAATATAATTCAAGCAGATTAATTATTTTTTAAAGCTTGCACAAGGATTTCCTGCCCAAAGTGGAAATCTAATATTAAGGTAATGACTTTAAATTTAATTGTTGAATTAAAAACTTTTTTTGATTTAAACAAAAATATATTTTTTTAAATCGTTGAGTTCTGGAAAGAGGTGAAAAATAATTTTTGAGCGTTATCGTTGTGCAAGTGTGGAAGCACATCAGATAAAAAGTATTCCCTGAAAGCATGGCTTTTCAAATGCCTTAATATTCTAAATATGCCATGTAAAATCATAAAAATCAGGACAGATTTTTATGCCACATGTTCGTGTAGTCCCATATAAATCTTTCTGTGTACAGTGCTTGTAACTTTACCAAGACTGGGCCAAATTTCTTATAATTTTGATGATTCCAGAACCTTGCAGTACACACCAATACTTGTAGGCTAGATGATCAACCCTGCTCCTGTGTACCTAACCTTTTTGTTTTTGTTTGTTTTGAGTATTGTGTACCTGATACCTCACAACACTTCTCATGGCTAGTACTGTAGTAGTACAGTAACATACTGGTACTGAACATGCATAGTATCTGTTGAGGACGTCAAACATTGGTCTTCACAACGAGTGCTAACATGTAAACATATATACAGTGCGTCCCAGAAAAAACGAAACCGAGAAGTATCGATGTTCTATCATAACTTAATCACAACTATAATTAATGAATGATACATATTTGGAAAGCTTAGAGTCTCCTCTTTCATGTGATGCTACGCAGATAATGCATATTTCACGCATGAGTGATTAAAAGCAATTTGAAGGAAGGAAACCAAAAAGACATTTGGCGGGCGGTATCTGAATTTCGAAGAAAAATTCACATATCTAGAAAGTTGAGTTTCTGCCCTTTCATATGACACCTCAATCAGGAAAAATGAGCGAGGAATGACAAAGTTCTGTTTGTTTAAAGTAGTGCTTGCATTTCCATAATTTTATTAAACGAATTCGTTTTCACTGGCTGCCTGCCGTATCAATAAACGAAATTAACAAAAGACTTAACTCCGTTTCGTTTACAATCAGCCGTAGACGAGAGTCTTCATACATGGCTACTTCAGGGCTACTTCAAACAAACAGAACTTTGTCATTCCTCGCTCATTTCTCCTGATTGAGGTGTCATATGAAAGGGCAGAAACTCAACTTTCTAGATATGTGAATTTTTCTTCGAAATTCAGATACCGCCCGCCAAATGTCTTTTTGGTTTCCTTCCTTCAAATTGCTTTTAATCACTCATGCGTGAAATATGAATTATCTGAGTAGCATGATTAGCATCACATGAAAGAGGAGACTCTAAGCTTTCCAAATATGTATCATTCATTAATTATGGTTGCGATTAAGTTATGATAAAACATCGATACTTCTCGGTTTCGTTTTTTCTGGGACGCACTGTATATTGTTTGTATATACTTGTAGAATTACATCTACATCTATTTTGGAGAGAATATGTGTATATCTCTAACATCACAAATAGTACACTAACATAAGTCCTAAAATAAAAACTTGTTGTATTGCTCTTTGCGACCGACCCTAAAGTCTGAAAATCTACGGTCGGCATTTAAATTTTTTTTTTTTTTTGACCGTTTTTTTTAGAATTGTTTGTATTAATGAATACAAAAATATGTATTTTGTTTGACTTAGGATATAAATGCATAAAATCAAATTATTCCAAACAATCTTCACATTGCTAGCAAGTTTTACAGGTAGTTAAAAACCTACTTCGTCAGCAGGAAAGCACAGAGTGTTGTCTCAACACAACATTGCAAACCATGGATTATTATGAGGTGAAAAAGATATGAATGGAATGATGACTCTGAAACACATGTATTAAAGCATTAAAAACTGAGAAATATCAGCCAAAAGAGGGCGGGAAAAAGAAGAAAAAAAACATTAAAAACTGAAAAATATTGGCCCAAAGAGGCCGACCGAAACAATGTTTTGGCACTTAAAGGGCAATACAACAAGTTTTTATTTTAGGCCTAAGAGCAAGACTGTACATTATGTCACAAAGACAGTACTGTAATACTGGTTTTGAGGCACACTGCGAAAAACGTTGCAACACCTTATTCGTTAATGTGTACAAATAGTGAGTGCTTTATATAAACTACTCAAAGTGTAAACTGTATAGAAAGCTATTTGCATGTACAACCAAACCCAAACAAAACTTTCTCCTGTTCTATCAAATATGAAACTCCATGTATATGGCAGGGATAACAAATTCACACATGCACACAGTCACATGAGGACGTGAATATGAATACAAATATGAACATGACTGTCCAATACATTCTACAAATAGCTCTCCATAATTTTTAAGTCCTACTTAAAGTTAAGTTCTACTTGGGATCTTTGTGAAACACCTCCATGGTGTTGGTTAAAATCTGAATGACCCTAGGAAATGCATTCATCGTGCATGTATATGCACTTGGCTTATCTAGTCCAAGGAGAACAACTACGATCTGAACAGTGGTGACTCAAATGACCACTGCATGCTTTTGCAGGAGTGTAGTCCACAGTTTTTATAAACAAAAAGTTTGCTTAAAGGCATCGTTTAACAATATTAAATCTGAGATGCATGGCCCTACGTGTTATCAGTGTCTGTGATATGGTGTAATATTGAAGCCCAAACAAAATTGCACTTCAAAATGATCTTAAAAAAGTTTAAAATCTTTGAGTGACCAGTTTTACCATACTCATTTTCCCTAATTGACTGTAGTGTTATAAAAACCATTAGGAAAACGAAAAATGAAAAATGAAATTTTGAATTCCAATCATAAATATCTTGATAATCAGACATCGGCTTGTAAAAGTCATGGGATTCCTGACTGACCTTGAGGTTTATAATTATGATTGCAGCATGAGCTAAATCCAGGATTTTGTTTCAGAATCTGAGGCAATGTTACCGAGTCCCTTTAAGCCCTTTGATTGCATGTCAGTAGCTCAGTAGCAGGTAATACACAATGTTTGACCCTTGACCCTTACCTGTCTGTTAGCCTCGCAGTACGCAGCCACGTTGTTGGCCCGCAGACACATGCCACTGGAAGCGATGTAGGTGTAGCAGCGAAGACTGTCCCCCTTCTGATAGATCCTGGACATCTCACCCTTGTGGGCATTCCATGGAGACATCTCCAAAGATTTCTTACTCAACTCATCGTAAGGGAGGTACTGGGATAAATCTGAAATTGAATAGATGATAAGTTGGATTGAGATGGAAGGTGGATTGTAATCTACAAAGATTTCTTACTCAACTCATCGTAAGGGAGGTACTGGGATAAATCTGAAATTGAATAGATGATAAGTTGGATTGAGATGGAAGGTGGATTGTAATCTACAAAGATTTCTTACTCAACTCATCGTAAGGGAGGTACTGGGATAAATCTGAAAGTGAATAGATGATAAGTTGGATTGAGATGGAAGGTGGATTGTAATCTACAATGATTTCTTACTCAACTCATCGTAAGGGAGGTACTGGGATAAATCTGAAAGTGAATAGATGATAAGTTGGATTGAGATGGAAGGTGGATTGTAATCTACAAAGATTTCTTACTCAACTCATCGTAAGGGAGGTACTGGGATAAATCTGAAAGTGAATAGATGATAAGTTGGATTTAGATGGAAGGTGGATTGTAATCTACAAAGATTTCTTACTCAACTCATCGTAAGGGAGGTACTGGGATAAATCTGAAATTGAATAGATGATAAGTTGGATTGAGATGGAAGGTGGATTGTAATCTACAAAGATTTCTTACTCAACTCATCGTAAGGGAGGTACTGGGATAAATCTGAAAGTGAATAGATGATAAGTTGGATTGAGATGGAAGGTGGATTGTAATCTACAAAGATTTCTTACTCAACTCATCGTAAGGGAGGTACTGGGATAAATCTGAAATTGAATAGATGATAAGTTGGATTGAGATGGAAGGTGGATTGTAATCTCCAAAGATTTCTTACTCAACTCATCGTAAGGGAGGTACTGGGATAAATCTGAAAGTGAATAGATGATAAGTTTGATTGAGATGGAAGGTGGATTGTAATCTACAAAGATTTCTTACTCAACTCATCGTAAGGGAGGTACTGGGATAAATCTGAAAGTGAATAGATGATAAGTTGGATTGAGATGGAAGGTGGATTGTAATCTACAAAGATTTCTTACTCAACTCATCGTAAGGGAGGTACTGGGATAAATCTGAAATTGAATAGATGATAAGTTGGATTGAGATGGAAGGTGGATTGTAATCTCCAAAGATTTCTTACTCAACTCATCGTAAGGGAGGTACTGGGATAAATCTGAAAGTGAATAGATGATAAGTTGGATTGAGATGGAAGGTGGATTGTAATCTACAAAGATTTCTTACTCAACTCATCGTAAGGGAGGTACTGGGATAAATCTGAAAAGGAATAGATGAAAAGTTGGATTGAGATGGAAGGTGGATTGTAATCTACAAAGATTTCTTACTCAACTCATCGTAAGGGAGGTACTGGGATAAATCTGAAAGTGAATAGATGATAAGTTGGATTGAGATGGAAGGTGGATTGTAATCTACAAAGATTTCTTACTCAACTCATCGTAAGGGAGGTACTGGGATAAATCTGAAAGTGAATAGATGAAAAGTTGGATTGAGATGGAAAGGAGGATTGTAATCTGGTATGACTTAAAGGTCAAGTGTATGTTTCCCTGGGTTCCATGTTCCACAGAGAAATCGTATTTTAAAGGGATAGTTGAGTTCCGTTTTCAGACCGCAAATGCCTTCAAAGTGCATGGTTATTGCTCTTATTCTTTATTATCTATGACATTTATAGTTCCCTTTTAGAACCTAAAATTGCTATGAAGGTAATTTTAGACCCCAAAATGTGTGAAATTTAACCAATACGATCATACCAATTCAGCTCCACTTTCAAATAAACACGGTGACTGTTAATTAATTATTTAATCAAAAATAACAATACATGAGCCGGCTTATTGTGGGTAATACAAGCAACATGAAAATGCCCCCCAAAAAGCCAACATCGACATTGGCTGAAATACAACGTAAAAGGGGTTATTTCGTTTTTTTCAACGTTTTTTTTTTTCAAAATATCTAATATTTGTGGTGGTACACAAGTATTAGAAATCGTTATATTTCAGCCGTCTCTGAACCGATTTTGATCAAATAAAGATGATTTTGTCATTTAAATATTATGTTCTTTCAAATTTGACACTCAGTTTTTCGTCATCATCGTTCGTCATCATCGTCAACATCTCACCTAATTGCCCATCCTGTTTGACATTGATGATTGCACTGTCTTTGTCATCAGCCTTACTAGCGCGAGATATTCTTGAGAACTGTTTCTTGACAAGATATGGCAGTACCTCTCCTTTCAACGTAGTTAGGTTTCTGCAGAAAAGATTTCCATACATAATTGTAAACAAATATCAACAAAAGCTATGGCATTATCACCTACAGCAGCTGTGTCTTGTACACAAATATAACTCATTTCTGTTTTTCTCCCAAGAGAATTTACCCTTGGGGCACTATTCAAAATATATTAGTATAGCTCCTCTAAAAAGTAAAGACTATTCAGAGTTGTGTGTTGGAACAAATGGGAAAGTTGTCCGCCACTACACAACAAACACTTTTTTGTCAATTTAAGTCAAGCAATTAGAAGAGCACATAGCTATAGTGATTATAACTTTCACAAATTCATAAATTTCACCAGTCTACATCTCTGATTTTTCTGCTTTCCTCTAAAGTAGTTTGCTATCAATGATAGATTTCCTTTAAAACATCTCTCACTTTACTTGAATAAAACATGTTTTCATAGCAATACTACAAAGTAAGTATTGGTTCTAGTCTTACCTGCCCTGCTTAGAATCAGCCAGGAAATCAACCACCCATTTCTTGAGGAAATACATGTGAGCATCTAATAGCCTGGTTTCAAACTGTATGCATGGAAACCTATAATGAAAAACAAAACAAAACTGTGAGCGATAAAAAAAGTACATAAAATATGTAGTCAAGGAAAAGGGATGAGAGCAGGTTAAGTGTGTGAAAAGGTCGGAGATGAGAATAATTTATATTATATCATGCATCACAAATTTATTGGTTTTTGATTGGTTGAGAGCTCGTCACGTGACAGGATGCTCTGAAAAAGTGCTATGTGAGAGTACTATTTGGGAGTTCTTAATTTAATGAAAACAAAATATTTTAAATCTTTTTTTGATAAAGATTATAATTTTCTTTTTTTAATTTTAATTTCATTTTCCCCCCCAAAACGGTAATTTTTTTATTTTTTCATTTTTGTTAAAATAAATTTTTGATACAGGATATAAAAGAAATATACCATGCCTTCTATTTGAGGTACTGGTTAAAACTATGGGCCTCGGTGGTTCCAAAAGTACCATTTTCTTCGGGGCTGTGTATATAGAGAGTGTATATTTAGGGCCAGTCACCACGAAATGAGTCCAGTGTCGCATTAGCTCAATCGTAGTAATAGCGATGTATAGTGTGTATGTACTGAAATTTGACCCACCTACCACATTTAAGATTTTTCCAAAAATCTACTTATTATTTCTTTGTTTGTTGAAAGTTTCATTGAAATCGAATGATGGGAAGTGTGTTGTTGCTATGTTGTTGTTGACCAGACTATAATATGTTACGCATCATTAACTTTACACCTAATTATCTCAAAACTGGGTAATCCCATTGTTATAAAGTCCAATTGTGACCCCTTAATTTAAAGCTTACTTAATGTAGATTCATATAATACTTAAAAACAGGAATAAATTTTTTGCGACACTGGACTCATTTCGTGGTGACAGGCCCCATTTGTATATTATACAGTGATAGAAAGACAATGGTTGAAAACCACTAAAAGGGGTGAAAATAGAGAAATACAAGCTTATGTTTGTATAAAAACACATACGTCCACACGCCAAATGACAACAAATGGAAGAACTACAGGCTGAACTAGAGGCTATTCTGTCCTTTGGCTATTAGTCCTATTACCCAATGAAAATCAAACTCTTCACAGTCATCCTTTGAATCCTTTCTTTGAATGATTCTATCAATGTTTCAAAGTGGTCTGTAAAATCTTTAATAGAGTTTCACTTTACACATTGACAATAATCTGTTTCGGTACTGCAATCCTTATCCATAACTGATAATTGACCATTCATTGATATTCAACAAAACCGTGAAAATTGGCTTTCCACTTGTATCAAATAGAGGGTGCAATAAAAAAAAAGGAAACCAAAATGTCTTTATAATAAGAATTGCCATACTCTCAGAGCTTTCAAGAGGCGTCTGGAAATACAATTTGTTCTAATCATCTAATCGTTTGAATTAAATTAATGGAAGCTTTGTATGATAATTCTCTCTCTTTTTGTTTGTTTGTATTATTCTTTATGCGCTTTGTATCTAATGAAAAGGCGCTTTATAAATGTAATGAATTGTTATTATTATTATTATTATTATGACTGTTGCTTGAATGGACTCACTTTCTAAGTAATGACATCTTGAGTCCCAGAGAAACTTCCACATCAGCCTCTGCTGTCATCAAGAGCATACGCTGACCCTTCTCATCCAGTCCTATGATGTCTCTTTGATCTGAGAGGGAGTGTGCGAGAGAGAGTGTGAGAGAGAGAGAGAGAGAGAGAGAAAGGATGAGTGTGTGTATATGAGACAGAAGACAATAAACACAGACAAATGAGACAGACTACATGTACCTCAGATGTGCAAACAGGATAGAGTTTTCTCTTCTTCCAGATTTTATTGCCATCTTATCATGTAATGGCATGTAATGGCATGTACACAGGCAAGTCAAAATCTGTTTATACATGTGTAATATGTTGACTTGCTATAAGTACATGCCGTCGCCATGCTAACTTGGCTGACTTTCTACCCCCAGTACCTGCTTATTTCATCCCCTCTATGAGTTATTGATTGTTGTAACGCTCAGAAGAAAAGGAAAAAAGCTCAGAAGAATGAAAGCATCAAGATAAAAACAAATTTGACCAGATACCATGCCATAGCCCTATTTGTAAAAAAAAATGTGTTTGGACAATTGTTTTCTTTCTGAAATAGTTCCCTTCAATGTGAATATGTATTCAAATGGATGGTATTTTACGACTGATATAATAATGAACAAATAGTTATTAGTCAAATTTCATTGTTGAAAGCTCATCTTATATGACCATTATTTGGACGTTTGATCAACTGTGATGACACATTACAGGTCAAACTAACTGATATTAAAAATAATAATAATAATAATAATAATAATAGGCATTTATATAGCACCGTCTATTTAGACAATTCTATTCGGAGGCGCACAAATGCCTAGCTGCCATTAGATCGCTCTAGCATTTCAAGGAATTAATTCCTGCCAGGTACGCATTTACCTCACCTGGGTCAAGTGTGGCAAATGTAGTGTAGATTAATACCTTGCCAAAGGACAGTAGTGCCGTGTCGGGGATCGAACCACGACCTTCGACACCTGAAACAAATCAATAACCAACCTGATTTTTTCTTAGTCCTGGTCCCCGGTACCGTCAATCCCTCTAGACCTTGGTCTGGTTGTTGATAGAGGAGAGTTGTGATTGTAGAGTCGTACTTCCGATGGATATCTGCCAGGAGATGCAGCTCTATGTCCGTGATGAGGTCGCTGCTTATGACTAGGACATCGGTCTGATAAAAGTACCGGTTAAAAAAAAAAATTATTGTTGAAAACCTTATCAATAAATATATTAAGCACCATTTTGGAATAAAGCAATCATTACTGAAAGTCATATGTACTCTTAAAAAAAGAAATACATTCTGTGTTGTTAGGTAGAACATGCTATAATATTTTGTCTACTTAGCGACAATATACCTATGCAATTCTCATTCTGACCATTGAAATACAATTATTTGTAACAGGTGAATATAAATAATTTGAATTGAGGTTCTTACAAAGATTTATGCATTAAATCTGATTACATTATGAAAATGGTCTATTTACAGTGTAGCAAATTTAACATATAGAAAAGGGCTTATTATACCTTGATTTTATCTCTGATGTGTCTGAGTGACTCTGCAGTGCCCCAGTCTTCATCGTTCGGGATGGTCACGATGTCCAACTCAAGCTTGATCTCGCCGCAAGACTTCAACTTCTGTCTCAAATCCTTTCCAACAGACTCCAAGGTGATGATGATCACTCCTGTATAAAGTGAGGAAAGAATAATCGTAGGGCTAATCACAAAATATATTTAAAAAGCCATGTTATGTGCAAATTCATTCATGAGAAGCTGCTAGAGTCGAACAGGGGTGCCCATTAGTTCATAACCAAAAATAGTTATACTGTAAGTGCTTTTGTCAGTTCTAAGTACTGGTAAAGGGCAGGTCCAAGCTATTTGCTTTGTGACGTACGGGACATTCAGAGACTTTAAACAAGAAATAACAATGGATGACATTATTTATATATCTTTTGGTATGAGTCTGTGGCTATTATGGGCTAGTTCATTTGTGGAAAGTTTTAGTTCTGACCAATTCATAAATTAATTTTTAATGTAATTAATGTGCTGCGTGACGTACGGGACCAGAGAATTTCTGACTTTTTCAAAAATAAGTTCATCATAAAAGTTCTCTGAATTTATTAAGTTATGAGATTTATAGTAATGATATCTTAATTCATTATGGAATCAAGCATTAATCACAACTATTACCATATTTTTCTGACCTTTTGTTGTTATGTAATATACCAAAACATAAATGTGTGTATGTGACGTACGGGACACGTGACGTACGGGACAACTTTTCCCTATGGGAAAATGCATTGAAATGAAGAATTTTCGTCAAAATTTGTTAAATGTGAACAATTTCAACTTAAATCAGTGACAATTAGAGTGTTTTAGAACCCAATTAGATCCTCTGACCATCACTTAATATCCTCTGTGTTAATTTATGGGGAAAATCAATACAAATATTACTTTAACAAAGAAAACAAATTGAATTAATATATTCATACACACTATATGACCATTTTTATTCCATTTACCCATCTATCATGTGCAGTCATGCTTCTTTTCTCATTTCTTTTATCCATTCCATTCGACATTGCAAAATGTTTTTAAATAATAATTAATGAAGAAGATGAACTTAAACTTGAAAACTTTTATTTAAACTTGTTTGAAACACAGGGGCACACTCGGCACATCATTTTGTCAAAGAACATTTCTTATGCTCTAAGTGTTTGGGAACAAAGATACATTAAAAATATGAAGTCTTTTCTTTATAGCTTGCTTGAATTACTTGATAGTAATATCATATAATTTTGAAGGAATTCAAAGATAATGCTGAACATGTCTTTTTAAATCCTTTTATCACAGATTAGAACATATATATGTTGCTGTCATATATTCAAGAATTTTGATGTACATTAATGTAGCCTACATATTTGTGAAAGATGGATACAAAAATATAAATCTTGAATGTATTTTGTATTGATTAAAGACATCTTATTAACACCACCAGATATAAGAAATTAAAACCCTAAAGCTTTGTGTGACTTTTTCCACAATTCAAAAGATTAAAGCAAAATCAACAAAAATGCATGGGTGTAAAAGTGATCAAAATCGTAAGTGGGTGAGAGTGTGAAATACTCAAAAAGGTTATCCTTCCTTAAAAGTTATGATTTAGTTTTTAGGAGATCAAAATTCCCAAGCTGGCTCCATAACATGTACATGTACAGTGTATGCTGTAATCCTTTACCATCATATATGACATTTAAATAGAATATAAAAAACCTCACATGGAGAGCTTGATAGCATACATGTGCTAAGATTCTTACCTGCAGCATCTATGAGTTGTAAAAGCCAGCTTCTGGTGCATCTACTACCATATAATTTCATTAGACTCTTCCCAGGAACTAGTACACTACATGTATTATGATTTACATATTTAGCATCCTGCCAATGTTGGGGACATCAACTGGCAAAATACCAAAGTTGATGATACCAGGGGTCTGGCTTGAAGACTAATTACATCAAATTCAGTACAAACAAGTGAATTCCTAGCCTATAATCTAGACGGAGTGCCGAGCTTTTTTCTTTGCTGCTAGACTAACCCTAAGCAGAACGTCTGATACGGCGAGACTACGAACCGTGAGTCGCGAAGCGGCTCACCGCCTATAATCACTGGTCTAGCTTTAGTCGTTGTTTTTTTATTATCGACCATGAATCCGTGGCAGTTTAGGCGGTGCGCGGCTCACGGTTCGTAGTCTCGCCGTATCAGACGTTCTGCTTAAGGTTAGTCTAGCAGCAAAGAAAAAATCTCGGCACTCCGCCTAGATTATAGGCTAGTGAATTCCTAGAAGGGACACAGTTGGAATGTTCATATATCCCTGTATACAACAAGTTTCCTAACACAGTATATATTCTCCTTTTGGTCATTTCCTTTTTCACATCTTGCATTGGTTTTATATGGGGTTGTCCCGTACGTCACACACTTGTCCCATACGTCACATTTCTTAATTTGATTATGTAATCAACACAGAATTTTTGTAATTTTTGTTAAACCTATTTTTTGTTAGGTATTCATCTAAATTAGAACTTCCTAGAATATCTCTAAAAAAAAAAAATTATTTTCATAATTAAAATTAAACAAATTGTGATCAAATTGTGACGTACGGGACATCACACTTTGGAACCTACCTCATTTGCATAATTAATTAATTTTGAAAGTTTTTATATTTTTTTCCTATTTTCTAGCATGATGGTCTACAATTCCTGAGATATTTAATTTTAAACAAATAATTAAAACGAGATACAAAAATAAAAATATAATGTCCCGTACGTCACGCTCATTAATAAAAATTGAAGTTCGTGACCTTGGCATTCTTCGTATTTTGATCATTTTTTTTTTTTTTTTATCAGATTCATAAAATTCATAGTTTCAGCTTTAAAATGAGGTATAGTTTGTTAAATATATATAAAGATGAAATTTGACCCCCAGAGGGGACAATAGCTTGGACCTGCCCTAAAGCACTTTCGTTGTTGTTGTTTTTGTTGCTGCTATTGTTGTTATTATCATTATCATCATCATCCTTGGTGATATTGCAAAACAAAAACTTTAAAGGGGTTTGGTATAGTGTTTGGTTCAGGGTTGAAGTTATGGATTTGGTTAGTACAGGATATTGACTGCGGAGCAGTCGTTGCCAGAGCATGTGTCATGTTTCAAGTTTATTTATTTATACTCTATCGAAAATAACATAATTGAACATAATATACATAATGATAATTATAACTAATCATACAATAAAGGAACATAATGTCCATGGTAAAAGTTATAACAAAAGATCTAATCATAAGTATGATAATTACATTGAAAAAGCTAAATAAAGTGGGGTATCTACTAAACACAAAGCTTGTAAATGTAGGTCCCAACTAATGCAGTTATGTGTATAAATTAGTAAATATCTAAATAAACAGAGTGATTACAAAAGCATAATTATGATTAAATGAGGGTTATCTTAAAGTGACGAACTGTATGTAGGAGAACACGATCTTGTATTCATACTTTTTTAACATTCATCTAGAGTTTAGCTTTATTTTCTTTATATCAAATAGATACATACTCTCGAAGCCAGCTTTCTCCAGCATATTGATGGGGTACCATATCATGGGATGGTTTCCAATGGGAAGAAGTGCTTTGGGGATGTTGTTGGACAAGTCTGTCATCCTAGACCCCCGACCAGCAGCCATTATCACTGCCTGGAACTCCATATTGATTGTTTTTAATCAGCAGCCCAATTCTAAAGCAAAAAAAAGAAAAAGAAGGACAAGAAGGATAAGAGAAAACTGGCATAAAAAACAAAACATGAATTTATACAGCACATCTACTATACAAATAACTACAAACCATGGCTTTAGCTAAGCTTCCATGATATTAGAGCAACTCAAGCAGCCTAGGAACTTTGTTCTAACTGGTACACATTTACACTACCTGGGTTATCAGAGTGAAATGTAGATTACTGTTTTGCTAAAAGATGTGACCAAAATGTAGCATTTGACATTTCAGAATTTTATCAGACTTTTATAATTTCTAGTAAAATATATGATGCAACTGTTATATAATTGACTTACCACCTTTTCAAGAGACCTTGCTCTTCATGAAACATAAACAAAATGGATGATTGTTTTTGTATATGCTTTGTAAGGTTGGCAAAAGCCTTGTGCAATGGATGTGGCAATTCAAATGGATAACTCTAGTTTTTGTAGTACTCTAAAATACTAGCAGTGACAGACGAGTATCATTCTCAATTCTTGCAATGCCATGCACTTGCAGGGTAAGCGCTTCAAAAAATGATTTGTTATTAGACTCTTCTGAACATGCGGAGTAACATTTTACCTCATGCATTGATTATTTTAAATTAGGAGAAGGTTATACTAACATCGGTTCCACTTACCAACTTGACTGTATAATCCGTTTAATGGTCCCTTTTAAGGAAATTACTGTGCGCCATCTACACGTTCGTAATGGCGTTATCACAGTTTTTCCTTCATAATCATTTTGCCTTCGGCGTAGACTAGAAGGGATGAGATTGATTTAGATGACTCCGGCAGCGAGAGTTTAACACACCTTGCAATATTTTCAACACGGCTGTCAATTTAGACCCGTAATTTCCTTAAAAGGGACCATTAAACGGATTATACAGTCAAGTTGGTAAGTGGAACCGATGTTAGTATAACCTTCTCCTAATTTAAAATAATCAATGCATGAGGTAAAATGACATTTTGGGGGATTTTGGGGGCAAAACGCTACGACCAGAACTGGTCGTGGCGTTAGCAAGGACATGTGTATAGACGGTTTCCGTCTCTAAAGAGAGAGCCGGCCGACCCTACCCCAATAAGAGGCTAACGAACGAAAGAGACGGAAAATTCGGTCTAGGGGAAACCCTGGTGTAGTGGTCCACCTGCACACACCCCCAGTATAGTACGATAATACTCTGTACAGAGGTCTGTACTCAAAAGGAAGAAGAAGAAGAATCTAGATCTAATAAACTCCACACTGTTTGAAATAACCCAAGATGAAATCAGAAAGAAAAATCATGAATGGATCACTGTTTTTTTTAAATAAAGGAAAATGGGTGGCACACACTTTTCGACACAAATATTACAGCAAATTGAAGAAAAAATAAATAAAAATAGAGCTAACGTCGGACAGGCAAAATAAACGAGTGGCTGCCGATCTGACCAGCCGCAGCTTTGATGCGCGACCGGCGCGAAATCGGACGGCTGTCGCCCACGCGCCAGTCGTGTTAGTTTTTTGACGAGTCCTGACATGTATTGATTTCGTACACTCACACACAAGTCTATAGATGGGACAGACACCAACTGATGCAATGTTTTGCAACCTAACATATTTTCAAGTATATTGACCGTTGTGAATTATAAAAAGACATAATAATTTCTGAAATCATTTAATATACAACATAATTCACAAAATAAAGCTCTATGTCTACAAAATACAAAGTCATTCATAAGAAAAATTCATAAAACAAAATAATATTACCTTCCGACTTCGTCCGTGAGCCTTGATGTGCTGAATTTGTCGACCACAAATTAACAAGTTATGCTGTCCTGAAAAGGCAAAAGACAAAAGGAAAATGTTTTGTCCGTCTTTTGGAAAGACCATCGCATCGAAGACGAGATTGATCTACGAACTTGTCTGTTTTAGGCATAAGTCTAGTTGTATCAGTATGTAAAAAATGAGACCAAAGCATTGAACTGCCTAACTGCATGTACAAAGAACTGAGGAAGGCGATTTTTTTTTCTTGTTCAGAGTGGAGAGCACTAGGGGGCACTTCGGCTGGAAAAGGGGCACTTACAAATAATTTTGGAATTATAATATCTTCTATTTCCCTCTTCGTTTGATGCCTTTTGATTAATGCGCAGTCTACTGACATGAACCAATATGTCTACTTTATAGATGGCTAAAATCGGTATTGATATATTATAAGTTGAGTGTTTGAGAGCGGGCGAAGATCAAAGTACTAGTTGACTGCCAATGTTGCATTTATGGATCAAGTGATAGAGTTTCCATGGTCGGAAGAATATATATGATTGTGGTGTGGTGTTTTCCTTTAAATTTAAATTTTACAATGAGTTGATTCATGTTTCATCAGGGCGGCGGGAAGGGATTGGTTTCCGGGGTCTGGACCCCTATTTTTTTTTTTTTTTTTTTTTTTTACTTTTCATAGGATTACTTTTTCGTTTCTCTTCCTTCTTTAACAAAATAAATTTCCATGGTGACTGCTATTGGACCTTGTTAAAAGGAAGATAGGTTTAATCATGCACTCACGAATTTTGTTGTCCTCTAATTTGGTTGATAATTATTTTCTTTTCTTGATAAGATTTAGACCTGTGACATGCCATGCTCATTATTTAGTCAGAGGATGCATGTCGATCGCTGAGCCAGGAGGAAGATTGATATTTCATACTGTTGTGGCGACTCTGAGTAAGTAAGACCCAATTATTATTATAATTATTAAAATGCTGATGATGATAATGATGATGATAATGATGTTGATGATGATGATGACGATGATGATAATAATAATGATATAAATATTAGGCATAAAGCACATTACCATATCCCTATTCAATACACCTGGATCGAGAGGAGCAAAAATGGGTAAAATACCTTGTCCAAGGATGTAAGCACCGAGCACGAATCAAACCCAGGACCTCGCACATGGAACCCAATAGCCTGGCTTCACCAATATAATCAGTGCTCTTTCAGTAGAAAAAAAAATGTGTCTAAAAAGTAGGCTGTTAGCATTCGAAAGTACTCACTAAAGGTGCGAACATTTTCAAACTGATTGTATAAAAAGAAGTTTTCAACCAGTAAACTACAAATTTCATGATCTTTTTTCAGGATCTTAGAAGGATAACAAAAATTGTTTGCCCACCCCCCCCCCCCCTCCCGCGACTACAAAATATCCTGAACACAGATTGACGCCCCCTGCGTGATTATATTAACGCATGCAGTCATCGTCCCTTTGCCCGAGATATTACGCTTACAGGACATTCACATTTCGACGGGGGTTTTATGTGACTGTCGACAGCAGGTGCGGTCCTCAGTCAATTATCGGCAGTCCAATGACGGGGCAGTTCAGCGGCAATTCTACACCAGTTTTTGTAAGGCGTCCCACTGCTTCAGAGCTATTTGTGCTATTCAAGATAGATGGGAATGTAGGTTACAAAACAGGCAGGCCATACTGTCGTGTGATTCGTGTCCGTCTAAACTGATGATGTCTGTAAGTTTTCTCTTTATCATCTTAGGTAGCCACTGAACTACGATGCCCTTTCGTCATCCTGGACAGCAAACAGATAGTTAGCTAGGGGCGAGGGCCCCTCACCTTGGCTTAAGGCGTATAGGGACACAATTTCACCGGGGGCGGGGGATGTCGTCAGTCTTCTCCGTATAGCAACGAGCGCGCAAAATCGTCAACGCTTCACTATATAATGACGCCAACATTAATCGTTTTAATGCAATTACGTTTAAATATTGGAGTACATAAGATGAAAATATGAAAAGTTAGAACTCCCCTCAGCCTTGTACACCCATGTCCAGGGGCGTACGCAGGGGGGGGGGGGGGGGAGTTTTGGGGGTTCAAACCCCCCTTTGGTATTTTTATGTATGTAAACCCCCCTAAAAAAACCTAAAACCCCCCCCCCTTTGTTTTGTTTTGTTTTGTTTTTTTTTTTTATTATTATTTAAAAAAAAAAAAAAAAAAAAAAAAAAAATCATACCCACGGCTAACCTAAATAAGGTGACCTTAACCCCCCCCCCCCAAACGACAAAAAATGTCAAATTATGAAATTTCGAGACCAAAAAAAAAAAAAAAATGTGTCCGCTTACCCCCCCCCCCCCCCCCCCCCCCCCCCCCCCCCCCCCCCCCCCCTGGCTGAGTCGTTGCGATTTTTTTTGGACCTCCAAAAAAAAAAAAAAAAAGTGTCCGCTAACCCCCCCCACTGAGCGACTTTTCGGCCGGCGCGATTTTCAAATTTTCGGGAGCAAAATATTTTAAAACCCCCCCCCTTTGAAAAAATCCTGCGTACGCCCCTGCCCATGTCCAACCTGCGCATTTATGTGCTCATCTCCTTTTAATACTCTGAACATATTTTCTACGTTATGCATGATGTTATAAAAAGTTCCGCTACTTGAATATGATGTAAGGAAGAAATTCCTGTAATGTTATACGTTCCGACTATTAACATAAGACGATTATATAATACTTCGTATAAACAAAAAACAAGTATTTCTTTACCTCTCTGGTTGCATAATTTCTCTCAAATTAATCTACAAACTACGTACTTTTAATGCAATCTCTCCGAAATGATTTGAGAAACGAGAACCATTGCCATTCCATGCTATACCGCATCATAGGTGAGGTCCATTGTATCAATTATCCAAAATTAAATCATAAACCACACATTCTTTGGTATTACACGAAATAGTTTGCTTGGATATTTAACTATCGGTTTCCATTTTGTGTTACAGGGGGCCCTCACCTAGATCTACATAGGTGTTATTGACCTATTGAAGCTGGCCTATATATTAAGAAAACCGTCTCTAATTTGGTCAAATGATCCGTTTCGTGCGCTCTCTCGCTAAACGTCAGCTTCAATGGACGAGAGGTGTGAGATGGGAGGATCGTACATTGAAGGAGGATGCGGTATCTAGGATGCAATGTGACTTGGGAGTGAGGACACTGCCCTCTCTCTCTCGTCAAGACAGAACGCACAATAAAGGAAATCGGGCCCATACATAATGCTCGAGTCCAAAGTTCTTTACATTTATCTGCTTCATGAAAACAGTTTTTAAAACCCAATTGTCCCACATCGCCGATCATGGCGGTATATACAAAAAGTACGGTTCATACTGTTTAAGATACCGGGGGGGGGGGGGGGGTACTCACGTATAGGACATACGGGAGTTATCTAGTGGGTCGCTTTTTCACAACAAAATCCCTAAACATGGGTCCCACTCTTAACAAAAATACCATTAAAAATGGGTCCGTGTTTTCAAAATTTCAAAATTTTCGGGTGTTTGCCATACAAACACCCAAAAAACTCCCGGCCCGAAAATTATGAAAATGAGTTTTTTTATCGAGAAAATGACTCAAAATGACCCCCTAATAATAGGTAGGGGTTTCGAGGCTTGAGCAGCACACCCCCGTCCAAACCAAATCTGATCCCCCCCTCCCGGTTTGAAAGTAGTGCGAAAATCGAAACATTTAGATTGAAATCAAAGTTTGTCTGTATCGATCCTTCAAAAATTTATGAACGTATTGATTTTTAATCATTACTTTATTCTTATCCATTACTATTTTGCTCAAATCTGTTGGTGTCAGTTTCGTTCTACAGCTTTGTGTGATTGATTTTTGTTTATTAACTAACAAACTGGGAAAGGGAGATATTGGGATGCAGGGGCGGATCTAGCTTTTTGCTAAGGGGGGGGGTTTGACCAAAATAATGACGATGCGGAGCATCGTCCACGAGCCGCGAAGCGGCGACCCGATTTTTTTTGGGGTGTTTATTTGAACCCCGTAAGTGATGTTTTCCTGGCATCTATTAACACAATGGAGACCATAAAAAGCAGTGCATGATAACGTCTTTTTAAATCAAGTAACAGTTTAATACACAGTTATATCCAGAGTTATCATGTGTTTGGTTAAGTTACCAGATGAGTTGAATATCTTCTCACAATATTTGCACTTGAAAGGGTTTCTCTTCAGCGTGCGTTCTTTTTTCTTTCTTTTTTCTTTTTTTTTCCTTTTTTCCTTTTTTTTTATTTTTGGGCCGCCCAAGGGGGGGTTTAAACCCCCTAAACCCCCCCCCCCCGTAGATCCGCGCCTGGGATGGTCGATTGTTAGAGTGTGTACGTAATACTTGTACATTTATCAGGCGGGTGAGCCGGGCCCGTCTTTTTCTTAATTTAATGGTAAAATATTGTCGTTACCATCTTTAAATTTTTTTTTGGGGGGGGGGGGGCCAGATTTCTCGGTAAATGTTTTTCAAGGAGTGAATTTCATCTGCCAAATCCTCAAGTCATGAATACTCTTTTCCTCTGTTGAACAGCATGCTACACAGCCGCCCCATTGCGTCCCCATCTATTCATGTTGGTGTACTGCCATGTCGCCCCCTACAAACTTTCCCCTGGTCATTCATGGCCATGCTCAACGGCGCATGTAGGCCTCCCCTAAATAACTTAAACTTCCACGTCCCGACTTCTCATCGTAATCCAATAAAGGCCGGTCTCACAAATTTTCCTTTCGAGGCCAGTTACCTGAGGGACCTTTGAAGAATTGAAGATCTAGAGCGGACAAAGGTTCATGAGCGATCGGACATTGTCACTTTGAAAAAGAAAGTTGGTTTCGACTTCCCGTATCGCTTTTCGCAACTTTGCGCAATTTGGGATCATATTATATTGGCGTCGACTCCGAAGAAGAGGGACGGTTCGATTGATTTGGTAAGTGCAGTCTTACAATTTAAGATAATGATTTTGTTTTAGTTGATATTAATTGATATAGAGGTGGAATAATTACTGAGCGACAGCAAAAGGGGTAATCAGCATGAAGTATATAATAGTACGTAAATATATTGGATTATTCGTTCAGTTATAACGAAATACTTATTGATTTTGATGACTTTCGAAAGTAACGTGAGCAATTATTGAAAATAATATGTATCTATTGTTTTGTTAAGTATAATAGTGAAATTTGAAATATATGATTCGAATTAAAATAAATGATGTGAGAGGATAATCCGTCGTTAAAAAATGTCTGATCATTGCAATCGAAGTTAATTAAGCCTATGTTAAAGTAATATTTGAATTTTAACATATTTGAAATATTGTATCATAGAGATTGGGTTCTGAGTAGGAACAAGAACTTCTGTATTTAATGTACAGGCAAATAACGCACCTTTCAAGGATATTCATTCAATATACGAGATAAAACCAATTGTACTTTTGTCTTTACAACTGTTATTGGTTCACTTTTGTATATATTTAATGTATTTCATCTTTTGCACGAGCTGCACCTTGAGCATTTGATTGTCAAGTGGATTTGGCGCCGTAAAAATCTTATGTATTATAAGTATTATTATTATACATCATGTTTAGTTGCCTATTTACCTTTAATAAAACACTCAAAATCATGCTATGTTTGTGGTCCTTTTTTTAATTCAATTTGTTAATTACCTTGATTATATTCATTACAATCTCTAAAAGGCAAAACCATTTATTGGGGGTAACGTTTGATTGAAGAGACATTTGGCAATACAAGATTTTCCTCTTACTTCACAAAATGTCATCTCTCTCTTTCGTGGGTTTGCGTCAATAATATTTGTTCGTTATTTGGCTTCATTATTACCAAATTACCCATCTCCTTTCTAGGTTTTTTTTTTTTTTTTGCCACACTAAAATAGATGATAATCATAACGAGTGATAACAGAAAAACAATCTCAAAATCTTTCAAGAAATAAATCTTGGGAAATTCATTAGCCTCGTGCCTCAACTTTTGATATGTTCGAAACTTAATAAAGGACGTGATTTAATCCAAAGATGATTCCTATACAGGCAATACACTACAATATTGCTTTTTTTTTTTAATAACGCAAAATAAACACAGGTCGAAAAGGTCACAATATGGTATTTGATTTCATTAGCCAAGTTTGGATAAATGTAGAAATGTATAACTTAAAAAATCTTTTAGCCTAATGTCTAATAAAAGGGTATGATAAGAACTTGGTTGATTCATTGTTAATTTTTAAACTTTCATTCCAGCTTACAATGGCAGACGGCAGTGATATTGTGAGTGTTAAATCTATAGAAACAAATGAAACTGTGAATACTGAAATAGGAGCATATCCATCACCAAAGAAAACTATAATTTTTGATCTCACAACAGACAGAAATAAAACTCAAATGCCTGGTCACAAAGTGCTGCCTAAACACCAACCATCGGTACGTCGGGTTGTTCGGACACCCAAGTGCGCCCGATGCCGAAACCACGGCGTCGTGTCTTGCCTGAAGGGCCACAAGCGGTTTTGCCGATGGCGGGATTGCCGCTGCACGAACTGTCTACTGGTGGTAGAGCGACAACGGGTGATGGCCGCTCAAGTTGCGCTGAGGCGACAGCAATCCAGCGACCCGGGTAGCGGGAATGGAGCGGGGAAGGCGCCGGGGAGCGACACCGCATCGGGCGGAAGAGGTGGAGGCGATGGTAGGAAGAGGAGCGCGAAGGATGTTTCGCCCGAGGAGTTGTCGAACAGTAAGCGGAAACTGGCAGAGATAGGTGCCGAGGCTAGCCGTTTGAAAGAGAGAGTGAAGAGGCTGAGCTCAACTGCAGCAAGGGGAAGGCTCCATGGATCTATTGCAAGAGACATACTGGAAGGTTTGTTATTTTCACTTTCACTTCATTATTTTTTCGAAAAAGACTTTACAATTTTAAATCATTTAAAAACAAACAAACTAAAACCTAAACAACAACAAAAATTAATGGGAAAACCTCTCAAAACAACAACAACAACAGCAACTAAACCAAGTGTCACCTACAACGAAAACAGATAAACAAAAAGCCCAAACAGCTTCAATAATAGTAATTTCTTCATTATGATCTTATAGTACGACAAACATCTATTGAATATAACATTGGGCCTAGATGGTTGCATTCTTCATTTAATCTACATAACTGTTATCAAAATTTAACCATTCCTAATATTACTAATTACTATGCTATACTTCTATATACTATTACCGGGTCGTATATACCTTCTACTTGCCTATATACTTTTAGTGATAGTAGGCCTATTATCACAGCAATTACAACTTCTATACACAAATTAAAACTAACAACAAAAACAACATAAAAAACAAGAACCCCCACAAAAAACCATTACTACTACTTCTACTGTTACTACTACTATACTACTACTTCTACTACTACTACTACTACTACTACTACTACTGCCACTATACTTCTGGCGTTCGACTATAATTCTACTTCTCCTAATTAACTTGTACTTCAACCGTGTCAACGCGTACCCCATCTAAACCTCTATCATATACAATACAACTATCCTAACCATATACATCTTGTTATCGATAGAGGAATGCTTGAAAGTATATACTTCAGGACGCCATTACTGCGAATATATCAAACGATATTGAAAACAGATCGTAATTCAGAGCAATTCAGTTTTACTTACCTATATACAAGACATAATAGTATTTTGATTTAGCATGATTATAATCATGTTCGAGAAGACAAAGGAGAGATAAGTGGACTTCAGATAAAAATGAAACGTCTTAATCACACTGCCTCTTCAAAGGTATTAGCTCTTAAACTATTTTTTGTTTGTTCAGACAATCTAAAGCTTTAATAAAATCTAGCCAATCAACTTGAAAACAACATATTTCTGTGATCACTTTACTAGTTGATAGTATTGTTCTAAGGAATTTGTTGAAAGAGCAATCATTATGAACACGATTTGCAATTAAATATTTTCAAAGACAACTCTTAAGCACTGAGTGAATTCAGACTTTTTGAATAGGACTACTTCTCGTAAAGCAAAGAATCTTAACCACCGATGTCCAAAACAATCCCTTCCTTTGAAACTGACAAAAATGAATACATTTATATAGGATGAATTTATGATATCGAACATTGGCTCCGCTCTCGTGCATTTTTCTTACTGATGATCTTTATGTATGTCAAAATCTACAAAAGTGCCCGAAAATGCATCAATCGTTCTTTTTTTTGTAATTCTAAAAAGAGCAAAAATAGCAACAATAACTGCAACAACAACACCAATATAAAGAAGAAAAAAAAGCTTGGTTATGAATACTTGAACGAATGAAAGAGCAAGAAAGTTGTCGTATTTTCAGTTACAAATATAAAGCAAAGTTAATAAAACTTTGTTTACATGTTGGAGGCCCCATCATTTCATCCGTTGTTGATAACTTTTAAAAGATAATCAACATGGTCACTAGCAAATTTAAATCCTCAACAGAGATAAGCTATTAACTCCTGATATTTTTATGTTATGACTAGATAACTTAATAATTAGATATCTCCTTTTTTCATCAGTGATACATTACTTGAAAACTTGAAATAAACTTGAAGTTAAAATACAATTTTAACTCATTTGAATATTTGATCGTTAATCCCATGCAGTGGCAATATTGGGAATGTAGGATTTACGACAATTTCTTTTTAATTTTTCTGATCACATAAATCCAAGTTACAAACATCAGAACAATTGTATACTACAAATTTTGTTTACCAATGACATTCGTCTTTTTAATAGTTTCTCCTGCACCTTATATTTAGAATAAAGTCGAGCATTTTCGATATTTCATGCAATAAAACATGAATATAAAAAAGAAATCATCGCCAATGAAAACAATGCAAGAATTTAAACACCATAAGATGGAATGAAATGACTTGGAATGTTCGGACCCAAAAATCCCCATAGTTTACAAGCATATTGTCCCACTGGTGTTATTTCATCGTGATATATACATGTATTTAATTTTAACAAAAAGTGGAATAAAATTTAAAATCATTTCAAATGTAAAAACGTAATCGTAACAAAAAAAGTTGTAATTTGCAAATATTTTCAGTAAAAAATGGTGTTAACTGATGATTTACGAAAGTATGCTGGTCTTGTCTCATTCTTCTGTATTGTTTTCCCTTTTTTCCATTCTCTTCATTATAGCGTATAGGGATATATTTGTGATATAACCCTATGTCATTATTATAATAATAATAATAATAGCTAGTTCTTATATAGCGCTTTTCAGGACCGATGGACCTCTCAAAGCGCTTTACAGATATATATTAATATTATAATTATTATACAGTGCGTCCCAGAAAAAACGAAACCGAGAAGTATCGATGTTTTATCATAACTTAATCACAACCATAATTAATGAATGATACATATTTGGAAAGCTTAGAATCTCCTCTTTTAGTTGATGCTACTCCCGTGATGCATATTTCACGCATGAGTGATTAAAAGCAATTTGAAGGAAGGAAACCAAAATGACATTTGGCGGGCGGTATCTGAATTTCGAAGAAAAATTCACATTTCTAGAAAGTTGAGTTTCTGCCCTTTCATATGACACCTCAATCAGGAAAAATGAGCGAGGAATGACAAAGTTATGTTTGTTTAAAGTAGTGCTTGCATTTCCATAATTTTATTAAACGAATTCGTTTTCACTGGCTGCCTGCCGTATCAAAAAGCAGATTTGACAAAAGACTTAACTCCGTTTCGTTGACAATCAGCCATGCATGGAGACTCTCGTCTACGGCTGATTGTCAACGAAATGGAGTTAAGTCTTTTGTCAAATCTGCTTTTTGATACGGCAGGCACCCAGTGAAAACGAATTCGTTTGTTAAAATTATGAAAATGTAAGGGCTACTTTAAACAAACAGAACTTTGTTATTCCTCGCTCATTTTTCCTGATTGAGGTGTCATATGAAAGGGCAGAAACTCAACTTTCTAGAAATGTCAATTTTTCTTCGAAATTCAGATACCGCCCGCCAAATGTCTTTTTGGTTTCCTTCCTTCAAATTGCTTTTAATCACTCATGCGTAAAATATGCATCATCTGAGTAGCATCAACTGAAAGAGGAGACTCTAAGCTTTCCAAATATGTATCATTCATTAATTATGGTTGTGATTAAGATATGATAAAACATCGATACTTCTCGGTTTCGTTTTTTCTGGGACGCACTGTACAATGTATATGGATATATGATACTATATGTAACACATTGATGCCTTATATAAGTATAATTATCATTATTAAGTATTTTAGAAAAATTAGAAAAAAGTTTATGTAACCCCTTTTTATTATGAAGGGTGGGTATTATGCGAGGATACAAATGTACGTTAATGACGCAAAAAGAATTAAAATATAAAAGAAATTGGTCTTGTATGACAACATTTTCGGCGGGAACTCAGGAATGAAAAAAATGAATCATGTCGTCTTCACGTATTTTTTTTTGTATAAGTCTTTATGTAAGTTTACAACCGCATAGTACAGTAATGTGAAAGAAGTATGACGCGAAGTGGATAACGCGAATTCTGTTTTTCAAAATGAAAGAATTTAAATTGTTTTATATCAAATGCCATTGGTTATCGCTTGCCATTACATTAATTGGGCCTTAGCTATATCCTAATTATAAAGACCATTCCACTTTTGATGATTAACAATTTTCCCTACAAACTTCTAGTTTGAAATATCAAATCATAACAAACAATAAAATGTAATAACAAATATTCAGTGTTCATTAAAAATGAAAGCTTATGGCGAAATATTCCCCAACTTTGGTGATGGGCAAACTTTGTAAGTATAGAAAAAGAACTGTAGCGGGATATATCAATTTCTATATGCTGATAATGTTGTCAATACCTCCTGAAATATAACATATCTCAATTACCCATTAAAATTGTTTACAGTCAGAAGAGTGCCTCTCGTAATTCCACATGGCATTTTTGTTTGTTTGGGAATGATGCAATAAATTGGAAAAGAAGAAATTGCACACTACTACTATTCTTTGTTTGAAAATGTAGGCCCCCATTATCGACAAACCCAGATCGTCATCAACGAACAATCCAATAATATCAAACCAAATTCTCTTTCTGAAACATCATCTTTATTCAATCAATGCGCGATGTCGTGATGATAGTGGACTTTCGGTTAATACGATTTCGGAATCGGATTTCGCGCCTCAGGCAAGCCTCGTCGGCGCAGCGCTGCTTTCCTATTAAAACCGAATCGCGAGCTAGGTGGGTCTAATAATGTTATGCTTTTGTTGCAACGAGATCCAATCTGTCTTTTCACCAAAGAAGAAAGAACAAAGGTCGCTACGGATTTTCGCGGCCTGTTTCTCTGCAAACAGACATTAATTGCCATCCCCTGACGTTTGCACCGACGAGGCTGTAATATCAAGCGAAACGTCTTGATTTTTATAACGTTATTGATATTTTTCTGCACTTTTTATGGTAATAGTAGACATCAATATTTTGGTGTACGTGGAACTGGTATGCCCCAGAGCTCAATATCTCACAGTGGGGGAAATCACATCTCAGTCACCTAGCCATACCCGAATAAACCCGATAATAAAATCTTTCGCTTGTAATTTTTTTTGTGTCTAGATATTAAGTTGTTGTTCATAATGGTGTACTTGAAAGACATTCGTAGTATATATATATCCCCCCTTCTCTCTCTCTCTCTATCTCTCTCACTCTCTCTTTGTCTCTGTCTCTTTCACCCTTACTACCTTAACCCTTGGAAGGAAATTTAAGTAACACAGGAGATGTTTGAGGTTATTATGTTTGCTTATCAAGACACACCAACTTGTATCTTTAGTAATCACCGAAAACCCCGATGTTTAGTTTGAGCAAACGTCATATTTTATTGACCCGAGTCGGAGATATCTACTAATTTCACAGAGAGGAGTATTAACATAAATGGGCGGTGAACATTTATTTAGATCCGCTGTTATTGCCGAACCAAATCTAAATTATGTAATATTCCCCCCTTTTTATAACTCTTGCTATATCTTTACAAATAGACGCTTTCGCGTAATTAATTTTGGAGATTTTTGAAGTAATTTAACATTTCATAATTTCTGTGACCTTTGTCACACTGTATATCGGATTAAATATCACCATCACAAAGTTGTAATATTCAGAAAAGTTTCTTATCGTTATCAGGTAAAATATTGAAAAAGACATGTAAACATGGTTTAGCTTTTCATTTGATTTCTACTGCCGTGTGAATGCCTTCTCAGGTTTAAAAAAAAAGAGAAGCTGTTGATGACTTCGGATGCTGGAGTAATATTTGTTTCCATATGACATAGACCAATACTGATTTGAATAAGCCAATAATTTCAGGAGAAGAAAGTATTAGGTGGTAGTTCTTTTAATTGTAGATAAATTGCTCGATCTATCGACAGAAATGAATTGATCTAAACATGCCAAAGCTCATCAGACATAGACCGTTCTAACGGACTATTTATTATGTTTCTCTTTTTGGTTTTTTTCCTTCAGGACACCGTGGTAAACCTGGTCGACTGTCATCCCGCGTTCCTAACCGCCCGGTCATCTTCCTACCACCACTGGTCAGTGAGAGGATGCGCAAACGACGCGCTTTCGCCGACAAAGAACTTGAGACGACCATGTTGCAACGCGAATGCCAATGGACATTGATGCTGGCATACGCAGCCGGCGATAAGACGCTGGCGCCTTTCGCGTCGAACCCCGTCTCGTATTTTGACGTAGGTCGACCTTGCAGCCAAGATACACAAAAAGGACAGTTAGGAGCAATGGGAGTCAGGCTCGAAAATTTGAACCATGCGAGGGAGACAATGACAAAGGGTTCGGAAGCATCGTGGAAAGGATCTTTGAGTGGTGACGAACGTCTACGATGCGGTGTCGGCGAGGTGCCGACTTTGTCGCCGGGCGTCGCAGATCGAGTCGCAGCGTCTTACATGAGGACGATGAATCCCTTAATGATGTCAAGTGTTCCGCAGACACCCTTCAAGCAGGATCACAGAGTTGGACAAGGACAATTTCCTGTGAATGCGTATCCACATTCTGCACAAATGAGTATGGTAATGAATGAGAAACCTCATGAAAGAACACGTGAAAAAACTTACCTGCATGCTTCGACAACGCTTACCTTGTCCAAGGGCGAAAGACGAAGATGTGACGAAGGTTTGAGCAGCTCGTCGCAGGATGGCACAGAGTTGGACAACCGTCCAGAAGACGTCGAATGCGTAGATCCGCGTTCAGTGGACAGCGATGCTGACTTGAGATGTGTAAGTCCTGATCACGACGGAAACAGAAACGGACAAGAACTTGGTCAAGGAGGTGCGAAAGGTCCAAGCGGTGGGCCTGGGGTAGTTGTTGTGCAAGATTCCTATGAAACGAAAAGACAAGCACCGAAAAGTTACTTAGCTTTTTCAATTGAGAGTTTGTTGAAGAAATGATGAAGGAACACTAGATCGAACAAAGGAAAAATGAACCCTGAGTGAAGAAAATGAAATGAAAATGTTTAATATAGTAAATGCTCTAACACAACGTAATGGTTATAGGAAAGACATTTCGCAATGTTTCAATTGCTTTTTAGTTTTTAAAGGAGTTCTATATTTCCTTATATAATTTCTACTTATTACTTACCACCTGAAAAACAATAAAATTAATAGCCTTATCGGTTGGAAGATTATGCTCGATGGACACTGATTTCCAGAAATCATTAGTATTCCTGTAATAAATGCGATTCTTGAAAATGTTTGTCAAATTAAGTTATATGTCTCACGCCTGACGGAATACTCAAATGTAGCGGATTAAAACCAATTTACATTAAATAAAAATCTTTGTGTAATCTATCTTGTGGAATTATGGTGAAGCAGTGTCAGTTTCGATAGACTTATTCCAGCTATGTTCAAGCAAAAACACAACGGTTACTCATAAATTCTCTTCCATTATGGTTAGAAACATATATATACTATATTATCTAAAATTCTATTGATGTACCTTTTTATTTAAAGTTAGAGGGTAAATTAATGGTTTTAGGATGTATGTTTATTGAATTCTATGGCAAACATTCATAATGAAACTTTAATGTTTAAGATGGAAAATCGTTGAAGGGGAGGGGTAGTTAAAGAAAAAGAAAGGTGGAGAGATGGGATGGGGGTAGCAGGAGAGATGTACGAAGAAAAAGAGATTAAAAGAGAGAGAGAGATAGAGAGAAAAAGATATATAGAGAGATAAAGATATAAAAGAGAAAACACAAGGGGGAGAAATATCGTGGATGTGGAACGATGATCAAGAGTAAAATATGAAAGCAAGAGACAGAAACACACAGAAAGAGAGAGAAAGAAAGAAAAAGAGATATAGAGATATATAGATAGATGAATACATTTAATAACAAAAGAAGAGATAGATAGGGAGAGATATATCGTAGATGTGGAAGGATGAGCAAGAGAGAATGTGAAAGCGAGGGACAGAAATACACAGATATCGAAAGCAAGCAAGAAAGAGAGGAATTAAGAAAGAGAATACATTTTTGTCAGGCTGGATGACAGAGTACTCAGCGTGCCATCGCACGTGTGGTATCGGGCTAGTCCCCCGTGGATAGCTCGGGGATGGACATCACCAATATTGTAGAAGCCATGTTTAGCAGACATGTAACGCTTCTTACCGCGACAACCAAATTGTTTTGACAACACGGGTAACATCAGGAGGGATGAAAACAGCCATTGGCAAGTTAAAAGTTGGACTGACCTCTACGAGTATTCACAGAAAGAAGTAAGAAGTAGAAAAGGAGAGACAAAAGACAGAGAATATATCATAGTTATTTTTCTTGATTTTTAGTTTGGAAAATATTATTTTGATCGGGGACTTTTCCCGTATATACAACAGCAAAATTGTTATCTGATATTACAATGCGAAGTAATCGATTTGGTGACAATCGCGAAAATTTAAAATTGAATGATGGGCGATTCTTCAACCCCGAATATGGAAAACGAATGAACAGGGCAGGGTTCATTAGGTGACAAAGAAAAAAAAAGAGGAGAAAATAACAAAAGCATAACGACTTGTGATTTGACAATACAATTTTAACTGACCTAATTGGCAACCCCCTCCCCCCTCAACGACTCGATAAGAAGGAAAAAGAATGAAGTTTATATATGTTTCGGACAACTGAGCGAAGATCATGAAATTGCGTCGTAACTTGGCAAGTAAACTTGTAGGAGAGTTCCCAACTTGTCCCATCGCTGGTATGAGTGACACAAGAGGTAGAGAATTCATGAGCGTCAACTAAGGTTTTATTTAAGGGGGAGGGGAGAAGGGGCGGGCTTTGACAAGCCACTTCGTGTAAATAAAAACTCTGTCTGCAAATGTTAGAGCCTTGTCCGCAATTCGCAAAACAAATAAATATATAATCGTTTTATTTTCCGGTCGGGAATTTTTCGACTACCCCGTCGAAACTTTCGTCCCCTGCCCCCCCCCCTTCGTCCTCCTCCTAAGGATCTAAGTACGCCCCTGAATGAATTGAATGCTCCCGGTCACTGCCTTCTTCCGCCCTTTTGATCTCCCTTCACGAACATGCAACAGTTAATTTGGTCACGCTCGTGGCAGCTGGAAAGTTATTAGTGCGATTTTTCTTGACAAAACATTATGATTAACTAACTAATTCGACTGAACAAATATTAGCCATGCTTTAGAAAATAATTGGTCGTTGAATAAATTATATTAGGACAATGAAAGAAATGTGTAAATAATGTAAACGGGTTACCCTTTCTGTCCACATATTTCTGATTTGGTTAAGGGTTTGAGTTTGGGTTCCTCTTTCTCTAGCCCTTTTTATTTCCCTCATGAACAGGCAACAACCGTTAATTTGGTCACGCCCCAGGCAGCTGGAACGCTAACATGAGTTTCTTGACGAAATGTGATTAATTTAACTCGACTGAACAAATATTAGCCATCGTTGAAACAATATTTGGTGGCATTGTTTAAATGTTAGCATCAACACAAAACATTAGTCATGTTAGAATTTATTTGAGGATTCAAAGGCAGCGAGGAAATATTAGTAACAATTTCAATACAAAGACGGAACAAGTCACCATTGTCACGGACATGGAAAATATACATAATGATCAAAATTGGCCGACCAGGATTGAAGAGGTCTTCAAATTGAAATTCCAAGATCTCAAAGCAAGCAAACAAGTGAAAGTCATCAATTTCTAATTCATAACAGTTAGAGAAATGAGACAGTAAATTAGAATACTCTTCATGAGAATTTCAAAAGTCTTTAAATTGGGGGAACTTGCTGCGTTGAAATGCAATACAGTCAAATGAATTGACATTTAAACATTCGATAAGATTTAAGCTTCCAAGTTGCCATCTAAACATATTATTTTGGAAATGGTGTATCGTACTCATATGTACATAATATGTCATTATATCTTGCGAGCAGAAAACAAAATATTATATATTATCATATTTTAAAGAAGTGGCATAAATAATTCTCTGAAAATAAGGGGGGAGATGGATGTTTTAAGTAGATAATTTTTAATGTGATAGGGGGTGGTGGGAGGGGGGCGGCAGCGTACTCTCCCTTTCCACCTCTATATATTACACAAATGTATTATCACTCTTCATTGGTTGAGTGGAGAAGGCACAAAATAAAGTCAAACGACTGAGAATGTTAATTCAGATTTTATAAATCAGCTTGTTCCTAATTTAAAGATAAAGTCGAGTTCTGGTCTTGCGATTGCATTGTGAAAGAAAAGGTGTGGAATGGATCAGAAAAAGTTGATCATTTAGCATGTAAGTATTGGTGTGTACTGCAAGGTTCTGGGGTCATCAAAATCATATTCAATTTGGCCCAGTCTTGGTAAAGTATCAGGCACTGTACACAGAAAGATGTATATGGGACTACACAATGGTGTCGGGCCTACTTACCTTGATTTCCTTATCTTTCTATGCTCATTACTCAGCCAGTATAAATTTTCTACCAAAATTCTTTGGCAAATGACATTTATTTGTAATCTGGAACATTCAGTTCAAGTTTCGTTTGATTCTGTGAGAATTCATTTTCTCTTTTTACCAGAATTCAAGTTTATCTTTAACTTTAACTTTAACTTTTATATTCCAAGAATACTTATGAAGATAATGAAATGTATTTAGATTTTAAACGATAACTGCATATCGCATTAATTATCGGGCTTATTGAAGAAAAGTGATAATCGTGTCAGTGTTATAATATCAACCATGCCAACTTTATTTGTTTAATCGCAAAACCTGTAAACTTGACCAAACTCTGTTTTAAACCTTAAAGATGTGAACAAATATACAAAAAATATCAATTACAAACAGAAAATGAAACAAACAAGGAAACACAAACAAGTTGACCATTCCCACCATTCGTATCAGTTAAAGGGGTGATCTATCTATTTAGAAAATATATTCTGCTATCGACCGTGTCCCCTTTCTCTCTCCCCCCCCCCCCCCATGGTTCGGTCAGTAATGCAATTTTCCTTTCACCTCGTTGCGACAAGTTATTCTAGGCATCCCGGTCGCAGGGCGAGCGCAACACCTGAGTTGTTACACTTCCCAGCGGTTTTCTTCACACCCAATATCGAATTATTGTGTTTACAAATCCGCTTGTCACAGCAAAATTGAAGAACAAAATCGTTTAATCGTCAGTTTATACAACATCAAGGCGTCAGCAGCTACCGAATTGCAGAATATGGAAAGCTTGATGTCTTCTCGGAGGTGAAAGTGTTATTTCCACATGCTTCTCTTGAGGATGATTGCAAAGCATAGCAGAAAAGCATTTTTGAATATTTATTGGAGTGTTAATAATACTTCCGAAGGTTTCCCCGTCTCCTGCAACATTTTTAGTCCCTTTGTTTGTCGACGTTTACTCATTTTGAAACTATTATTTTATTTAGCAGATTTCTAAAAAATGTTTTGGACTCGCTCTGTGAGTAGAGAAACGAAGAAAGTCAACGATTTCATTTCAAGTGTTATGATCTTGTTTTGTACTAAGAGTTTTCACAGATTATTCAATCGATTTTTTTTCTTCTATGAGAATATATATATCAGCAATAAAAAAATAAAAATAAAGATTAAACAAAATAGGGAGAAATACAATGGTGAATGACGGTTTTGTTCCAACATTCTAATGGTTTAATAATTTTGTCTACAATAACCGTCTCTCTTCGAACGAAATAGGAAATTATCATCATAAATTAACTTAGAAGTACCACATGCATGGGAATTAGAACTGGAATTAGCCCTTTTTCAGTAAATGTAACATTTTCAAATAATTTTCAAATAACCTCGTAACCAGGCAGTAAAAAAAAAATCAAATTGACAACAAATTGTCGTACACGCATCTTTTAATAAATTCATGTATACATACACATACGACGAATCTATACATTTTTGTGTATATGATTAAATAACTAGACTGACGAGTGAACGGTATTGATCAAGGTCGAAAAACTAAAGTGAATATACTGTAGTTTAGGTGACCATCTGATGGGACATTCTTGATTGATAGATTGTTGGCCAAGATAGAGGGCGTCACACGACCTATCTATGCTACATCAATGTGCGTGCATTCACAAAGGGTGTCACTTTCATAATCAACGAACAAAAAGCCAGGACAAAAACATCCATTCCTCATCTTTGCCCTCCGCCTTATCTAGGGCCTGCATCCCTTCAAATTGTCTCACCATAATTGGTCGACTCACGGCGCTTGTAATCCCACACCACTTCTCTTTAAGCCACCACCCATATCTCCCCTCTCCTGTTCTCCGCCATACAACCCTCATACAAGCAGGGTATCCCATTACAAAACGATATCAAAAGCCACAATATTAACACCTAAAATGGCTGATAAAACCTGGGCCAAATGAGATTTCGGATACCTCACAAGTTTTGTTTCAGGATCCGCGGTGCGTGGTAATAAACGATATTAGGTCATGAACCTCGCAATCGAACTCGGAGTCATTCACATTTACGTTTTCAGTTGAAGGCAAAGAAGAACTTGAAAAGGACATTACTGATTACATTCTTGAAACATAACCATAAAATTGGGACCCTTTTTAATCATAAATTTACCGTTCTTATGTGGATGGTCTAATTGTAAGCAATCTTGGAGACTGACAAAATTCTATTGATTTATAGCTTTTTAATTTAGGGAATATTTTATTACGCGATAAAATTTGAATGCAGTTTGGAAATACTGTGTGACGGTTTATTCAAATTCTGATTATCAGATTATGACTATGTCGTACTAATGATTATAATGTCCTCGTTAGCAATTTTCTTAGTGATGATTACAATCTCTTCTAAATTGGAATACTTTAAAGGGCCATGTTCAATTTCAAGTTTAAGACATGAATACAAACTTTTTTTTTTGCGCCGTTTTACTTCAGAACATTTTGGCCTTCTGTATTTTGTTCTCTATTTTCTGACATTAAAACAATATTCTTTGCTAACAGTAAAAAAAACACAAACAATTTAATATAAACATTTACATCTGTTTTAGAACGGTTTACCTTCCAGGTGTGAATGTTTGTGAATTTTCGACTGCATATTAGCGTGAATGAAAATTGACAGTGGATGGTTGTTTGTGCTTTGGTGCTGTCGGTGCATCACCTTTCAGCTTTGTCGATTCGATGGCAGCGGGTGGCGAAGGCAATGCTCGCTCATCGAGCTCCCAGGTGCACCATTCTCACTTGATCTCCCCGAGCACTGCGAGCAGCAAACTACCCGAGGCGGGTGGGAGTCGTACCCGTAGACAATGCACCTGACATCGACCAAAAGGGGCTGTGCACCACGCGTGATGAGGGAATTTTGCGCAGTAAGAACAGGGTGGAGAGATCGTGGAAGGTTAGTAACCCAGAAACCTACAAGTCGGTGATCTCTGGATAAGGGGTCTGGTTTATGTATGTCATGCCATTCCTGCTATTACAAACCATTGTGGGCTCTCCATTCTAAAACTGTTTTGTTGTATAATACCTGACAAGACAAAAATACCTGATAATATTTCATCAAT
The DNA here is from genome assembly GCA_035222895.1 of Strongylocentrotus droebachiensis. Lineage (NCBI taxonomy): Eukaryota > Metazoa > Echinodermata > Echinoidea > Camarodonta > Strongylocentrotidae > Strongylocentrotus > Strongylocentrotus droebachiensis. The sequence goes on along the minus strand of JAVYIG010000332.1, from coordinate 587,789 downwards.
AATTGAACTCCACGGTGCTGCAGAGCAAAACTCGACAATTATGCAATTGTCTAGTCTTTGTTGAAGCTTTTCCTGCTGCACACCGAACAACAGAAAATAAAAAGTGTCTCTCATTTAAATGCAATTTTGAATCATATTTGTTTTAACAAAAGATGACAATTCGAAGAGAAATATATAAAAAGAGACTTCCTTCGTTTATCCCAAACTTTGGGGTTGGATAGGATTATTTATGTCATGTCTTAATATAATCGAAGCAGGTAAATTTAGCAATGGATTGTTTTCACACTGCACATTAAATCAGGTACCTTTCGTATATGATCCTTTTGCCTCAAATCAAATCAGGTACCTTTGGTGTGGGATACCTGTGCCTCACACCGAATCGGGTACCTTTGGTGTGGTATACATGTGCCTCACACCGAATCAGGTACCTTTGGTGTGGGATACCTGTGCCCCACACCAAACCAGGTACCTTTGGTGTGGGATATCTGTGCCTCATAACAAACCAGGTACCTTAGGTGTGGGATACCTGAGCCTCACCCCAAACTAGGTGCCCTTGGTATGTGATACCTGTGTCTTACACCGAACCAGGTACCTTTGGTGTGGGATACATTTGCCTCACGCCGAACCAGGTACCATTGATGTGGGATACCTGTGCCTCATACCGAACCAGGTACCTTTGGTGTACGATACCCGTGCTTCACTTCGAGCCAGGTACCTTTGATGTGGGATATCTGTGCCTCATAACGAACAATGTAGATTTGGTGTGGGATACCTGTACCTCACAACGTTCCAGGTACCTTTGGTGTGGGATACCTGTACCTCACACCGAACCAGGTGTCTTTGATGTGGTATACCTCTGCCTCACACCGAACCAGGTACCTTTGATGTGGGATACCTGTGCCTCACACCGAACCAGGTACCTTTAGTGTGGGATACCTGGGTTTCGCACCGAACCAGGTGCCTCACATCGAACCAGATACCATTGATGTGGGATAACCGTGCCTCATACCGAACCAGGTACCTTTGATGTGGAATACCTGTGCTTCAACCGAACCAGGTACCTTTGATGTGGGATACATGTGCCTCATACCGGACCAGGTACCTTTGGTGTTGAATACCTGTGCTTCAACCGAACCAGGTACCTTTGATGTGGGATACCTGTGCCTCACACCGAACCAGGTACCATTGATGTGGGATAACCGTGCCTCATACCGAACCAGGTACCTTTGATGTGGAATACCTGTGCTTCAACCGAACCAGGTACCTTTGATGTGGGATACATGTGCCTCATACCGGACCAGGTACCTTTGGTGTTGAATACGTGGGTTCACACCGAACCAGGTACCTTTGGTGTGGGATACGTGTGATTCACACCGAACCAGGTACCTTTGGCGTGGGATACGTGTGCTTCACACCAAACCAGGTACCTTTGGTGTGGAACACGTGTGCTTCACACCGAACCAGGTACCTTTGGTGTGGGATACGTGTGATTCACACCAAACCAGGTACCTTTCGTGTGGGATACCTGGGTTTCGCACCGAACCAGGTGCCTCACATCGAACCAGATACCATTGCTGTGGGATACGTGTGCTTCACACCGAAACAGGTCCATTTGGCGTGGGATACCTGTGCCTCACATCGAACCAGGTACCTTTGGTGTCGGATACGAGTGCTTCACAAATTTGGACAAAAAAAAATATTAAACAATAGGCCCTTACCCCCCCCCCCCCCCCCCCAGCTTATTCAGCGCGGCTGGCTGAGTCGTTGCGAATTTTTCGGGACCTAAAAAATAAATAAAATATTGTTGATGCAGGATATAAAACAAATATACACCGCCTTCTTTTCGAGGTATTGGTTGAAACTTTGGGCTTCGGTGACTCCAATAGTCCCATTTATTTGGGAGCTGCGCCCCTCAGCAAGTAGTATTATTGGAGTCACCTCTTGCCCATAGTTTCAGAGCCTCTCAAGACAATGTATAAAGTATTTGTATACTATGTGAAGAGATGCAAAGGAAGAGGCATGCTGATACAGAGTACTCGTAAATGTTATGTTCTCGACAAAGAGGGCAGCACACTCATAAACTGGAGTGTTGTATTAACTCGCTTCTTCTAACATGCAAACGCATCCCCGTCGTCATCTTTCTCCACTGCTTGACTGAATACTTCTTTATCTAAGTACAAAGGCATTCTCATTAATCAAAATAAAACGAAACTTAAAATCTATGGCTTCAAAATCACAAAAATAACTTACAACGTCATTTGACTAACTTTCCGGAAAGAGGGTAATGTTTATAATTTTTTCGACTATCAAAATGTCTGAAGAGTTGAACAATGTTTTGATTCGGGCCTGCCTACACTTTTAGAGTCTGTTGACAAAGATTGAGCTATTTCGTTTGTGACTTTTCTCACGAATTATATTTTGAAGACAAGGATATTGGACGCTTCGTGAAGTTTAATACGACAACCACAGAAGATGCTATCACCATCAACAGTACTCTGCAACTTAATTTAGAGGAAATACAAATCTGAATAGCGCCATCTCCCAAGCTCTCTCTTCATTACGTCTCTGTCCCGTTTTACCTTAGAACTTTGTTTCGTAATCGAATTTCGTATCATCATCTCACTAACAGTTTCGGATGTAGAAATTCATGATTTTTCTTATTTACGGTGGACAATTCGAGCAGAGATATTCAAATAGATCATATTTCTTTCAAATAAATAGTCATAGAACAGCTTTGAGCCAGACGTTGTGTCACTGTTTACAACCTTTATGGCATTGCCAAACAAAACGGCTAATGGATAATCTGTTAATAAGGATATTCTAGATTCTAGAAGAACATGTCAAAAGTTCTCCCTTATTTTTCTCTCGTAGCCCAGTCTTGGTTCTCTTTTTCTTCTTTCATCCACCCAACTAGCTCTCTCTCTCTATTTTTTTTAATCAATCTTACTCTCTACCTACTATCGCCTGTCTCTCTATCTCTGCCTATCCCTCTTTATCTTTATTTTCTGCATCGCCCCCTTTCGTCTATGATTAGGTCTAACAATAATGTGCTGCTCGTGCGGGAATGCACATGGGGATATCATTTTCAAATTAGACCAACATTTTGATTATTAGCGAGGATTATGGGCTTGTATTCAATCACCGATGTCGAGTGACGAGGGCTTACTCCTTCCGTTTATCCCCCAAATTGATCACATTCAACAAAGGTAGAGAGAGAACCCTGGAGCGGCTCGAACATTACGAAGGTAATGAGGCGGAGAGAAAATAGACTATGAAAATAGGCACTGCCCTATAATAGCGCCCCACCAATGTTCGGCCCCTTTCCGTACACGCATGTAAAGCTCTCGAACGATGCGTGAAAATGGAACATGTCGCAGGAGAATAGTCTGTTTAGCCAACAGTGAGCACACTATAGAGCTGTCACAACATGATGGGGTAGGAACGAAGAGGTGGCACGATGAAACTCCACATTAATATTTGATCTTAATGTCTTATTCACGTATACTGAGTGATATTCCACACCAACTGCGCCAAAATGTTTTTTAAAAAAGGATTCACATACGAAAGGGCATTAATATTGAAAATAAATTTAAAAGTGGGGGAAGGACAAATTCGAAGTGCGGTTGCAATCAATCTCTCAATTAAATTTGCCGCATCACTGGCAGACGGTTTAGTTTTTGCATGGTCATGACATTGACATGACTTTGAAACATTCTTCTACTTCGCGTTTTTTTTAGATTCGCTAATTTTCTATCCGTATGATACGACACGCGAAAAATACAAATGTTTAGCAACCATGATATGGTCAATGTAAAAGGTACCCCGATCCTTAAAGGTACTATGTCCCATTTGCAGGCCAAAAAATGAAAAAGTTAAATTCCAACTGCATTTGAAAGATAATACTAATTTAGAACTTCCCTAAAAAAGGTGGGGCTTGAAAATGTCCACAAGTGGGAAAATAAAGACTATTAGTTGTCAAAATGACTTTAGGGCTATAGAGCTAAAAAGTAATAGTCTTGATTTTTAGACAATTGTACCGAATGGTCATACGTTTTATGCTGCGCAAAGATTCAATCAGTTTAATCTTGGCCATCACAAGAAGTGGGTTATTGATGTAGAATTGTAGACAAATGCTCATGTACCCTTTACAACTCTTTTCATGTATGTTATTACCAAAGAAGAAAAAAGCCAGTCAGTCACTCAATAGTGTCTGACAGTGAAGTCTAGCAAGTAAACAGTTTTTCTTGCATAATTTGAAAATGAGGACACTGCTAACGTTTACATTTCACAGATAGGACATACATAACATATTCATAATTCCTGCAAAGTTCTACAGAATTTGAGGTTGGCTGCAAAAGGGACATGGCACACATATCCCCCACACACGCGCGCACACACACATGAAGTAAACGGGTGTAGCCAAATGAGATGGGGGCAGGTGCCCCCTACTCGAATGACGGAAAAGGAGTCTGTGAACGCGCGCGCGCGCGCTCGTGTGTGTGCGTGTGTGTGTGTGTGAGAGAGAGAGAGATAGATTCTAATAATGGTGCCCCCTCCCAAGAAGCAAGTCAATGGCGGATCTACCGGGGGGGGGGGGGTTAGGGGGTTTACCCCCCCCTGTGATGTGCATGTTACTGTTACTTGATTTAAAAAGACGTTATCATGCACTGCTTTGTGTAAGTAGATGCCAGGAAAACATCACCTACGGGGGTTCAAAAAAGCCCCCCCCCAAAAAAAAAAAAAACAAAAAAAAAACAAAAAAAAAAAAACCGCCTCGCCGCTACGCGGCTCGGTGTGCAACTGTTACTTGATTTAAAAAGACGTTTATATCATGCACTGCTTTTCAAGGTCTCCATTGAGTTAGTAGATGCCAGGAAAACATCACTTACGGAGGTTCAAAATAGCAAAACAAAAAAAAACCGCCTTGCCGCTACGCGGTTTGCGGCTTGCGGCTTGGCATTTTACTGTTACTTGATATATAAAGACGTTAATATCATGCACTACTTTTTATGGTCTCTATTGTGTTAGTAGATCCCACGGAAACATCACTTACTGGGTTCAAAATAGCCACACACAAAACAAAAATTGGGTACCCCCCCCCCTTAGCAAAAAGCTAGATCCGCCCCTGCAAGTGCCCCATGACCGAGTTTAGGCAACGCTACTGACAAAGCATCACATAATGGCATACGTTAACATCTTTTAAAAAAGAGAGAAACTGTCGCAATTCAATTCTCTAATTTGATAGCGCGTTAAAGATCTAGGTTATTGAGTTGCAGAGGCGAGTGCTTGTATGGAATTGCGTTAAAGCTTCGTCGATAAATTTGAATGACGAACATTAAACAGATATAGCGTGAAGGATTTAGGAGAGGTGTGTGCAAGCATCCGAAATATTTTATAAATATATAATTTTGGAGCTTTATTTTCAGTCAACCTTGTTCGAAATTGCTTTCGATTGATTTCAATATGTGATATGTTTTACATCATTCCAAAGTGAATGTGTTACAAGCCCGGATGACAATTTTTTTAAATATTTATGAGTAAAATGAAACCTTTTTTGTATTGAATTTAACTGAACGGAGACAGCTTTCGTCTTCGAGACATAGACTCAAAGGCACTAACCAATCGACATGGTTTCGAACCCAGGACCTCCCGCTTACGAGACTACTATTCTATCATTGGGACATTTGACACCCTCTTCTTAAAAAACAACAAATACTGAATTTAAATGAATATCAACGTGCCCTTAAAGATGAAGTTGAGTTCTAGTCATGCGATTGCATTGTAAAACAAACGGTGTGGAGACGATCAGGAAAGGTTGATCATCTAGCACATAAGTATTGGTGGGTACTGCAAGGTTCTTGAATCACCAAGATGATAAGAAAATTGGCCTAGTCTTGGTAAAAGTGGCGAGCACTGTACACAGAAATATATATATGGGACTACACAAACATGTGGCATAAAAAACGTGGTCCTCATTTTTAAGCTGTTACATGTCATATTTATAATATGAAGGCATTTGAAAAGCCATGTTTGCAGAAAACATTTTTTCTCTGATGTTCTTCTACACTTGCATAATAAAAATGAAAACGCACACAAATTATTGTTCACCTCTCCAAAACTCAATCTTCACCTCCTCCCAGAACTCAACGTTTCTTTCACAATGCAATCGCATGACTAGAACTCGACTTTATCTTTAAATGTTAAGTCACTTGCTTCATATTAGAAAAGTTTCAGACGTAGGAGATAAATTGCATGAATATAAATAGATTATTCATTTCATTTTTCTTGCAAGGGCGTATCGTTATGGAACTTTTTCTCTCATGATAACCTTGTACTCATGATATGCATATTGTGGCTATTTTGTATCAAACATTACGTGGGAGCAGGGTCCTGTTTCATACAAATATTTATCAATAACAAATGCTAAATTTCTATGACAAATTTGCCATTAGCCAATCAAATGCCAAGATTTCAGTAGCTTATAAACATATATTGTAACTTGTTATTGATAGCAAGTTTTTATGAAACAAGGCCCAGGAACTGGGTCTACTTTGTTAACACTTATACAGGCTCTACTTTGACACAAAAACACAAATTCCATGAAGTCTTGAGAAGAGCCTAGCTTTGTCAGACAAAATAACCTTGAAGATAAAGGTGAGTTCTGGTAATGCGATTGCATTGTGGGAGAAAAGGTGTGGAATGGATCAGAACAAGTTGATCATGTAGCATGTAAATATTGGTGTGTACTGCAAGTTTCTAGAGTCATCAAATTCATAATAAATTCATAATAATAAACGGAGGGGTTGTCCTGGGAGTTTAGTTTGCTTGGGGTGATTGTCCGGGGGTAATTGTCCTACTACGCGAAATAAGATATACTGCATTGGGGGCACCCCCTCAAGGAAAGCCTTTCCATAAGACTGGTTTATCATATCATTATCCGATGAATTCCATCTCTATCTGGTACAAACCATGACCTCAATAGATATCCACCTTGTTTATAGACTGTATTATTTACATCATATATTATATATATGCAGGCGTTTCTCATCGTTTTCAGTAAGGTGCATCATTTTTTTACTTAATCATGACGTCACTGTGACGTGCACAAACTTTTAATGAAGATATTTTTCTGAGCTGTAAAGCGTTTCCAAGTTAGCGTCTTAGAAACTCTTTAAGGTTTATTACTCTTATTTTCTCCTTCTTATCAGTTGATCCATGGAGGTCAGTTTTCTGGGGGGTGATTGTCCAGGGGTAATTTTCATGATACCCGAAAGAAGATATACTGTATTGGGGCACCCCCTCAAGCGACGCCTCTGCATAGGACCGATTTATCATATCAAATTCCGATGAACTCCATCTCTATCTGGTACAAACAATGACCTCAATAAATTTACACCTTACTTATAGACACTTTTATTTACATCACATATTCATCATATCTATATATGCAGGCGCTTCTCAGCGTTTTCAGTTAGGCGCATTTTCTTTACTTAAATATGACGTCTCTGTGACGTGCACAAACTTTTAATGGAGATATTTCTCTGAGCTGCAAAGCGTTTCCAAGTTAATGCACCCTGTTTAATTTTGTGTGAACTATTTTCGCATTACATTAGAAACTCTATATAAGGATTATTATTCATATTTTTTGTTTCTTAATCAGTTGATAAAGAAGTCGAAAATTCGTGACCTAATTAAAACTATTGGGATGAAAACGTGAATCTTCTCTTTTTCATCATTTTGTGCGTCATCTGTTGCCAATACGTGGACTTGATATGCGATGAATGCACATGTATGTAAACATTAGGTAGGATTTGCGTGTGTGTATGTACATGTATGTGAGCGTGCGTGTGGGTACGTGTGCGTGTGTGTTTCATAATCCCTGGCAGTCTATTTTTATGTATGAACATGCAATATATACGTCATAGAAAATGTAAAAGTATGTCGTAAGAGATTACTGTTAGCTGCACGTATACAGTCGCAACGCATTTCATACATATTTTAAACAATACAGAAGCACACCCCTTATTTGCATCACAAGTGTGTTATATTATTACTCTTAGCTGTAGGATATGCAGAGACTTAGGAACAGTATTTTAAGATTTAAGAAGAAAATGTTCACCCTCAAAAGAGTTTTGAGGGCAATTCCGAAATAATGTTTCAGTTAGCGACTGGTATCGGACAAATGTCAATGCATTGAATCCCCGTATTTACAATACCAACCCACCTGTTATTTTTAAAGGTGAAATTCAAAGAAGATCACAAATATTTCAACTAATGTATCACTAGAAACTGGTAAGCTAACATATGGCCATCGTACAAGTTTTAGGTCAACTACATATCGGGTGATTTATAAAAATACAAATACAACCACCTCCATAGCAGCTGGGATCTACGAGAGATTCGCCGGAAAAATAACGATGTTTTAATGACGTCACTATATCGACCAACACTGCCCAAGCAGACGACATCCCATAGAGAATGAACATAATTGCAAAGCTATTATTATATAATTATAATGAGTTTAGTGTATATAAATGTAATGGCATGTCAAACCATTCAAAAGGGGATATGACCTGATTCTGATAACTAAAATCTTTTGCTTGTAAATACACAGGATAGGGGTTAATTAACAATCAAAGAAAACAGACTTTCGGATTGAAAACCCCCCGGAATGAAATTAAGGACGGCATTTGTTCCCTCTTGAAACGCCGAACATACCCCGGTGTGTGCAGCTGAATATTCAATGGCGTCTTATTTTGTTTACAAGCGACAGATTCCTTTATTTTTGTATCGCTGCATTTTTCATCAAAATAAAGCCATGCGCGGGGTTTAGAGTGAGGCAATAGATTATACACTTAGCCTGACGGTAGTGAAGTAAGAGAAAGAACTCGAGAGAAGATGAAAACACGGGCACTAAAAATGTGTGAGATGTCATGGGACATCGTCTGCTTGTGCAAGTCATGTCCATACTGTGATCTCACACATCTCAGCAGCGTTCGGAGAGCTGTTCAGGTGCTATGCCGGGGCTGTATTTGAGCGTTTTGTAATGTATAATAATCATTACTTTGAATGTTTCCAAGCATTGAATTTTGATAACCTTGTCGAATCAAAGTTTCAACTTTGCAATAATGAAAATAAAGTTAGTTTTTATAATCAATGAATATCTACTTTAATAACTACATGATGACATAATTTACGTGAACTGACGGATATACGGAACTTAATCTGCATGAATACTAATGGAAAACTTGTAAGGAAATACTTTGTAATCCTGCAAAACGAAAGTTTTAATAGCATTTCTGATAACATTTTCCACTTTTATCTCGCGGTAAACATCATTATCCTTGTGCACATGTTTGGCACAATTACTATGAACCGAACTCTAAACGAAGCTTTCTGTATGGATACTAGATCAGACGAGATCAGAATATTTTGTGGGAAAATCTCTGTCACCTACGAGACGAAAGTTTTAAGGGGCTTGGTGAAATCAGTTTCCATTTTTATCTGGTGGCAAAACATCTTTATCCTTCTTTATATGCTTGAAAAAATTATTTTGAACTAAACTATATACGGAGCCTTATTATGGATGCTATCATACTATTTTGTTTAAGGAAATAAACTACGAAACGAAAGTATTAAGGGCATTCCCGATATCACATTTCCCTTTCCAAGGTGGATCGGATAAAATAATGGCAAGGCAAGGCGTTTACTTCATATAATCACAATAAAATCGACCCTCTATTTCCATATCTACATGTCTAACCTATTTAATGTGAACTACGAAGGAAAAACGAAGCATATTGCATGATTACTATCATAATTAAGATTTTATAAGACAATCGAAACGGAAATTTTAAGCCTTTATATTTGCAGCATTTCTGAAAAGGTTTTCACATTTTATCTCGCGGTAGAACCACCCTTGTCCTCATGTACATGACTAACACAACATTGTGAACCGGGGTATACACTGGGCTTTCTATATTGATACTATATTTAAAAAAAATCCTCCGACTCATCTATGAGAAGAAATTAGTCACATCATTCTTGACACCATTGCCAGTTTTATTTCGTGGTAAAAATATACTTGTCTTTAATTACATCTCTAACATAATTACTGTGAACCGAACTGCATATAAGTAGCTTTCTATATCTACTAATAGTAAGATTTAAGGAAATCTTGTTCACCTACTAAACAACAGTTTTGAGGGGTGGTCCTGAAATAATTTCCCCATTTTTTTTCTAGTGGTAAAAGAGCTTTATCTTCATCTACAAATCTGACTCAATTACCTTAAACTTATAGATGTTCGAAGCTTACCCTGCATACTATTACATGGTATTCCAAGGAAATCTTTGACCCCCACTTGCCTATGAAAAGAAAGTTTTTAAGGGCATTCACGACATAATTTTCCACTTTACTATAAAGGCGTATTCGAAACAAGTCGAAGCAAAGCGTTACATACGCATTTTGACAATAACAATCCCACCACCAATTCTTACATGTCTGACGTAATTACAATGACCTAAAGGAGGTACGAAGCTTTCCGTATCCAATCTATTAAAAAGTTTTATAATTTATAAAAGTTTTATAAATCTGTGTTCCTTTACAAAACAAAAGTTTTGAGGGCGTTCACCACGTCATTTTCCACTTTTATCGAGGCGTAACTTACAAAATATTCAAGCAAGGAGTTATATTCGTATAATTCACGATAAATGACACACTCCAAATTTTTTCTTATTTTCTGACATACTTAGGGTGACCTGAAATTGTACGAAGCTTTCTGAATCCAATCTATTTAAAAGAAATGTTTGTCCCTCTACGAAACGAACGTTTTGAGGGCATTCGCGACGTCATTTTCCACTTTGATCAAGAGGTGTCTGACACAGTATCGATGCAAGGCTTAGCATAATGTATATTTGACATTTGACAATAAATTGCGTACTCCAATTTCTTTCTTAGTGTCTGACATAATTACTGTAACTTAAAAGATAACGGAAGCGTAGGAAGGGAATATTATGTAGGAATATCTCAGACAAAGCCTTTACCGGATAAACAATTTTCTGGCATGATCCATGAAGATCAGACAACGTATAATTTTGCATGCTAATCGACCACGGAGGAAACTAATGTAGATAAAGGATATACGAAAACGTTGGAGGTAATCCACTAAAAGGGATTGGAGGAGGTTCATGGGGGACGTGACAAAAATGATTATAATTCCTTTCTTGTTCCTTATTATGATCTCATCAGGAAATTCCCAGTTCTACAATCGATGCATCATCGAAAGGTCATCAGATGTATGCTGTCGTAGGTATAGGGATATTATCAATCTGAATAAAATAGAGTTGTTTATTTGGAGAGCATGTGATATACCCGGAAGGAGGATTATTATGATCGTGAGAGCGAAGGGACATGAGAAACTGTGTCGAATATATCCCAAGGTGCGTAGGCATATAGATTACGGGGGGGGGGGGGGGGGTATATACGGCTTATAGAAGGGACAGATAGCTAGAAGTATAATGTCAGGTATACCTTCGCAAAAAATAATAGGCGAAACAGGCTATTAAAGTGAACAGTCCAATTCAAGATCGTCGCATAACCACGCAAAAAGATCAACTATCCCAGGACCCGATCGGATCGGTAATATTTTATAGAGGGCGGACAATTCAGTCCAAATGATTGCATAATTGGATAGTCGAGTTGAAATCGATAATCACTCTCACACCGATTAGTAAGTTCACACGCTGCGCAGACCACCTGCTTCTGTATTTCCAATAATGTAATTTCCATCTTTGGATCATAAGCAGGGGCGTATCTAGGATTCTTCAAGCACAGGGATGGTGGTGGTAGTGGGAGGGGAGAGGGGGATGTTCAAGGACAGAATCGCCATGGCGAGTTAGGGCTTTTTTTCCCCCACGGGCCTCTCTATATTCTTGATCAGGGGCTGGTCTGTGTGTGGTACACCAGGGCCGGTTGATCAAAAAGATGATATCAATTTCACTTTCATCCGCCCAACGAGGGAGGAAGCGATGAGGGGGTGGGTAGGCTCACAACGCCCTTGTAGTCCAAAGAGTTAGAAAGAGGGCGGCAAGAACTCAGATGTCGGGCACATATATTTTTTTTGTGTGGACGTATGGTATGTCATTTATACGGGGAGGGGGGAGATGGAGAAGCAGCTTAGCCCCTTAATCTGCTGGTGCGTTCTATACTACATAAAATTGTGATCCTGTATTGGACGCTTCTCAGAAGGGCAATGTTTGGTATTCTGTCACTGGCCAATTAGAGAGACTATTGGGAAAAAATGATAATCATCATCATTGTGCAAGGGTTTTTCTCTCATCCTAGCCGCTACTTACAATAACCATGCTAGCATTGCGAGTAACCACAACATGTACGGTAAGGATTACCAATACCAGTTTACAGAGGAGTAGCTACGCCTGGCTACGGGCCTGGGCATGGAGGTACTGGGTACGTGCCCCTCTCACAAGTAACATTACATTCTTTAAACGCTTTAATGAATAATATTGCATGAACATACAGCGGCTGCAACTATTGAAACCGAAAGTCACTTCACTTGCTCGTTATTTTGTAAAAACTAGATAGTCGATAGTCGGCGAGGAGAGGACATTCCCCTTCCCCTCTGAAAAGACTTTGTCCCGGAATTTTCATAACCCTAGAAAAACTTGTGCATGGCTTTATCTTCTATTAAAAGTATTACAAGTTTATGCGTGCTCTAACTAAAATTAAGTGATTTTCCCTATTCAATTTTAATGCCATGGATTCCAAAGTGTAGTTGCTAAAAGATCACAGCCCATTTAAAGATATAAAATAATCTTATTTCATGAAAGGAACAAAATTGCCGAAAATTCATGAGGTATGGTAAACATTCCACAGGCTTATAATCCGCAGGGGCTGCTAAATGGAAAACGACTTTACACTTTGATGAAAAGCGTTGGCGTACGTACTTCAGATTAATTATGAATGCAAATGCTTCCAGAACCAGGTTAGGAATAATCGCGATCAAATGCGCCCCTTCTTAAAGGGAGTGTAGCTTGGCATGTACTAGTTAAAGCCATCTACGTCTTCTTTTGGACAACTGCACGTAAACGAATGGACTTGGTTAATGGTAGTCAGCGACTTTATCTCTACATGGTCAGCGCGCGCTAGCGTTCCCGAAACAGACCGAAGTTTCACTCACGCTTCGGTTTCGCGTACATGTATGTTGCACGCATGTGATTGCTGCGGTCGCGTCGTCCGTATTCGTATTCACGATTTTCCCCCAGTCAGGCCACGGGAAAGACACGAAGTCTCTTCATGCTACACTTCCTTTAAAATAAAGCCGCAGAAATCAGATATGGCATTACCAGTTTTAAATGAAGAAAAAACATACCTTTGTTAAAGGTACTATGTCCCATTTGCAGGCCCAAAAAATGAAAAAGTTAAATTCCAACTGCATTTGTAAGATAATACTAATTTAGAACTTCCCTAAAAAAGGTGGGGCTTGAAAATGTCCTCAAGTGGGAAAATAACGACTATTAGTTGTCAAATCGACTTTAGGGATATAGAGCCCAAAAGTAATAGTCTTGATTTTCAGACAATTGTTCCGAATGGTCATACGTTTTATGCTGCGCAAAGATTCAATCAGTTTAATCTTGGCCATCACAAGAAGTGGGTTATTGATGTAGACAAATGCTCATGTACCCTTTACAACTCTTTTCATGTATGTTATTACCAAAGAAGGAAAAAAAGCCAGTCAGTCACTCAATAGTGTCTGACAGTGAAGTCTAGCAAGTAAACGGGTTTCCTTGCATAACTTGAATATGAGGACACTGCTAACGTTTAAATTTCACAGATAGGACATACATGACATATTCATTATTCCTGCAAAGTTCTACAGAATTTGAGGTTGGCTGCAAAAGGGATATAGTACCTTTAAAATAATGGAATATAATTAATGAGTCGCTGTTGGATTTGTGAGGGTGTGTAAATATAATTGTAATGCCTAAATAAGTTATGTGATTGAGAAATACTTACAATATGTTTTTGGTTTCCAAAGTGCTAGTCGAACTGTTCATATGGATAGCAATATAAAACATTCAGGTTTGGATTATGAAATCATATTAAGAACACGGAATTCATTAATAAAAAGGCATTTAGTAACAACAACACTAGTAGTTGCAGAAGTAGTAGTAGTTGAAGTAGAAGTAGTAGTATAAGTAGTAGCAGTAGTATAAATAGTAGTAGCAGAAGTAGTAGTAGAAGAAGTAGTAGTAGTAATAAAGTTACGTAGTAGTAGTAGTAGTAGTAGTAGTAGTAGTAGTAGTAGTAGTAGTAGTAGAAGTAGTAGTAGCAGTGGTGGTAGTAAGGTTTGAAATAATAGACAAATACCAGCATATACATGTAGGAAGAAGAAGAAGAAGAAGAAGAAGAAGAAGAAGAAGAAGAAGAAGAAGAAGAAGAAGAAGGAAAAAAATAGGGGTCGAACAGACGACGAGAAAGATTTAGAAAAAGAAGAAAAAGAAGTAGAAGAAAAAGAAGAAGAAGAAGAAGAAGAAGAAGCAGGAAAAAAGGTGACGAAGAAGAGGACGAGGAAGATTAAAAAAAAAACAAACGTCGAAGTTGAAGTAAAAGAAGGAGGAGAAGAAGAAGAAGAAGGAGAAGAAGAAGACGAAGATGTAAAAGAAGAAATAAACTGAAGAAAAAAAAGTGATTAAAAAAATGCACAGAATAGCGAGAATATGATAACACTCATGACAACTATACCTATCTCTGACTTGACGTGGATGGCGCACCTCTCCATCACCGTTATCTCTCGGCTCATCTGACACCCGTGAGCGCATCACAGCATGGTAACCAGGGATGCTGCACGCATCACCTAGCCCTCCCTTGCTACCGTGACTCCCCGGGTGACGATCCCTAACTACTCGTAGAGAACACCACCTATAGTCAGCCCTTAAAGGCCCACTGTACTGCTTGTAGCTACTTGCTCCCTCTATATAGAAAACAATGCCTATAATCGGTGACCATTGGTCCCCCATGATCCTCTTTTTCTTATTTTAATTGAGAGCTGAGTTGATGAGATAGTCACCTGTCAGTGACTTTCATGGGATGTATAATCCCTCCTAGTCCTAGCCAAACTAGTAAAGACGACCTTTAATAAAGTCTATACACAAACAGACCCTGCTGGTATCAAAACTATAGGTATCCCGTTTAATTTGTTTACTTTAAAAAAAAAAAAAAAAAACCCGCTATCAATAAAGCAATGTTTGTATACGTAACATGTCTACAGACGGATCAGTGCTTTGGATTCAAAATTAAATGAAAAAAACATCTTCAAAGCGAAAGAGAAAGGAATTGTGCAGTGAAAGGGTACTCATTTGAAAAGAATCGATTGACATTTGAATAATATTTCTTTTCTGATAATAGAAATGTATGAAATTCCACAAAAAAACGAGAAAGAAATAGAAAAGATATACATTTGTCATGTGGATAGATATACGGAAGAACATATATGGGTAGAAAGATATATACATATGTATATAATATAGTGTATGTACGTGTATGTGCGTGTGTGTGCCTGAGAAAGAGAGAGAGAGAGAGAGAGAGGGAGAGAGATAGAGGGTGTTGAGAAAATAAAGTGAATTTTATGGTTGGTAATCATTGAAACTATACTTTCGTTGCTGAAGTTCTAATATCATTGATTTTATATTATAAAGCAAATAAACGAGGTTAAATGTCACAGATAAATTTGGTTGTTGTTCAAATCGAGACAGGGGGTGGGTAAAAAGTCAAGCTCACCAAAAGACTAGATGTCACACGACCCTACAGGCATCTAGACAATGGCGCGTGCGCTAGGCCGTCACGTGATCTCACGTTATCGCGACGAGCGAGCGGACCAGTCAGGTAGCAGCGTTTTGCGTGGAACTCGGAAGAAGAAAAAAAATCGCGAGAAGAGATGAATAATTGCATTTGTTGGATGGTGATGCGGTATCACTAGTTGACTCTTACAGTTCTTGAAGTGAGATAGAGAGGGATAGTTTCAGTTGCTCTGTCAAATCCCTCTGTCGGTTTATCGCTCGCACTTTAGAGATCATTATTGTCATTTGGCAGATAATAGTTGGATATTTGATCGCTTACATTCAAGGAGGGGAAAACCTAGCGCTTCAGATAGTGGATGCGACCTACATCAGTTTTGTGCAAATAGAGAAAAGTTTAAGAATTATAAGTGTGGAGACCTTGCGGTGATTCTGTTTTTAATCCGGGAGTTTTTCTCTTGGATCTGTTTGTTCTCAGTGTATCTGACTAGATGGTCATTAGTGTCATGTGAGTCTTAATTCAGTGCATGCTGCGACCTGAAATAATTTACACTGTTGATTCATTTAATGGAATTTGTGGAGCTGGGCTGCAGGAGCGAGACGAGTGTAGGAGCGTGCGTTTAATGCTTGGCCCTTCTCTGCCAGCCACTCAGCAAGCCTCTCTGCACCCCCGCCAAGAAAGGACTATCATCTCCTTCGCATCCCGCTGCTTTGATAAATGTTACAGACAATTTGTTACGGGTTAACTCGTCGTCATGAAGGAAGCTCGTGGACGGTAAAAGACCTTCTTCACCGAGTCCCTAAATCTGCAATCTTTCTGCGATATTGAATAGATACATCAACTTGCGGTGGCTTTATGCGAACTAAATTGTCTCTCTCTCGGGCAGTACTTGCCAGAGGTTAAAGCACCCGTGTTATAGGGACTCTTGGAGGAAAACAACAAGGCAACCCTTTTAGAGATCTGTTTCAGGACCCTTTTTTTTTATACCGTGTGCATCCGCGTTGATTTGGAAAGGAAGCTAACGCCGTTTCTACGGGTGACCAGAAACTCTACTCGGGCGCTGCGACAATAACATCAACAAAGCTTGGAAATTTTAGACAGGGGCACATTATTCGAAGCCGCCCACCTGCATCGAAAGGTTGTAACCGTAGATTACAATCATGGTTCCCTACGCTGTCTCCATCTTTTTCTTGCTGTCGGTAAGTGACAAAATATCGTTAACCTATATGCCTTCATTAACCCATCCCGTGTTGTATTTTATTGCGTGAAATACTTAGCTCCCGGCTGAGTGAGCGAAAAATGTTAAAGCCCCTTTAAAAGTGTTGGGAGCCCCCAAAATTAATGGCTTAATTTAACTTAAATTGTAAAATAATGTGAAAGAGTGTATCCCTTAATTATTTTAAGATGCATTTCTGCAAGGCTCTTCAAACAAATATGTTTAAAGTCGAATATTGATAAAAGAATACAAAATTTAGGTTTACGGCGTACAACAAAAACTCGAATTATGTATTCTTTTATCGATTTTTGTCTTCAAACACATTTGGGAGAGAATCGTGTCTCTTTATCACATTATAATACGATTTAAGCGAAATTTTGCCATCAAATTTTTGGCGAATTTGAGACTCCAAACACTTTTTAGAGGGGCTTTAACCAACAGGAAAAGGAGAGCGAACCCTGGATTGTATTTGCATTAGAAAATATTCATTAATCGATGACAACGCGCCTATAATTATATTCCGCGTGAAAGTAATGAAATTTTAATTACGAATAGGGTACATTTCTTTAATGTGGAAATTGCATATGCTTCACAGGTTAATATCACAATGGCTCAGACGGATACACAACTTTCTGATACTCTATCCATGTTAGAAATATGTGGTTGGAGCTCTAATTACAGTGCCATGTTAATGCCACATGAAAGTATTTCAGGATCTCGCTTTAATTTGTGGCTCCGATGAAAGATTTCGTTACCGTTGCATAGAGTGTCAGTGCTTGGTTTGATAGCATCGTGTTTTTTAATAACAAATACGGTGTGACTTTTGACATGTCTCGCAATCTAACTCCCCAATGAAAACGCAAAGGTATTTTCCAATTTAATCCAGGTAATAATTCAACAAATCCTCCGGCTTCCTCTTACAATCATGTACTCGACCTTAATATCATATTCTCGACCTCAGTATTTCAAGATATAATTATGATGGACTTTTGACATTGTTTCAAGGATTTTAGAGACAGGGATCTAAGATATTAGAATAGACACCGTTTTAATTAATTTCCTGTACGCTGTTATATTTATAGACATGACAAACTGCGTGCCATATAATAAAAGGTTTCACTTTCCTAAGCGTTCAAGGCCCCCAAAACATATCACAGAGTCACAGACCAAACATTTTTGTTGTCTCGTAGTTATTTTTAAGTATTGAGACTTTCATCAATGTTCTATTGTACTTCCTCAGTCATTTCAATAAGAAATATCTTTAACAGAGCAAAATCAAGACCAAGTTATAAGCTGGTTAGTTTGCCTTACAAAGTCGCGCACTTTTTACAAATAGTTTGTATACTGTTTCCATCTACACTCGACGTTATGAAGCCTTTAGCACATGTGACGGTGTCTTTTTACTTGTAGTTGGGTTTATTTATCCTGTATGGACTTAACACTTCAGCATCCCTTCATACATGTTCTGAATTGATTCCGACAGTTCGGATATACTGTATCTTATCACGGCTGTATACACGCACGAGGATGCCGACATGCCAACGGCATCTCAAGCAAACATGGCTAGAAAGGAATGCTATTATCTTAGAGAGGATTGTTTATAGAGGGGGTAATAACGTTCAAGTGTATCCTCCTTTTAAAAATCTAGCATCTTTCGTCTTTCCCGCGCTGACCTTATAATAATGTTGGCCATCTCTCCGGCGCTCTCCCGCCCCTATTATTAGCGGTGACATACTTTCCCTCATCCCTTCCATCCACGGAGGGGAATAGACTTTTGCCCCGTTAAAATGTTTTCAATTTACCGTGAATCACGAAGCTCTGTCTGCATATAAATGCGAGCTGGCAAAATACAGGTAGGCATTCTCATCCCATGCTTCCCCATATCTCTCTTTCCCTTAAGGGTTACCACGTGACTCATGCGCTATAATGTCGTTACAATTTCATTCCATGCCAAGTTCGATAAGAAAGACGTATGCCTGTCTGTATGATGAGCACTTTATATCTGTGTCTGACCTTCTCGCGGATTGTTGGAAAACTGCTTTTATGCGCTTCCTTAAATGTGCTCATTGTCGTGCGGTAAGTTTAGAGATATCATTCTTCGCACAAAGCAATCGCGCCAAGCAAACATCTATCAAAGTAGCTTATACAGACGATTGGATAGACCTACCTGGAGTGGAAAAGTGTTTTCCCCCTTTCAAGATCAAGGGCATATCAGAACGAGAGAAGGAGGAAAAGCATGAATATTCCCTTCTAAAGAAGAATGGATTTAATAACTATCAATATGCTATTTCCGTGTCAACTTAGAACTTGGCCTATAATTATATGGAACGCTTCCTTACATGTGCTCATTTTCGTGCGGTAAATTTAGAGATATCATTCTTCGCGGCAAAGCAATCGCGCCAAGCAAACATCTATCAAAGTAGCTTATACAGACGATTGGATAGACCTACCTGGATGGAGTGGAAAAGTGTTTTCCTCTTTCAAGATCAAGGGCATATCAGAAAAAAAGACAAGGAGAAGCATGAAATTCCCCTTCTACTGAGAAACATGGATTTAATAACATTCAATATGCTGCATCCGTGTCAACTTAGAACTATGAAACGGTTTACCTGTATATTTGCAATCTAGAGAAATATGTAGAAAGACATAGAAAGAGATGAGGGAATAGAGAGAGAGAGAGAGAGAGAGAATGGTGGAGAGAGAGAGAGAGAATGGTGGAGAGAGAGAGAGGAAGAGAGAGGAAGAGAGAGGAAGAGAGAGGAAGAGAGAGGAAGAGAAAGAGAAAGTGAGGGTGTGTGTGAAAGGGAGATAGAGAGAGAAACAAAGAGAGAAGGGAATAGGAGGGAGGGGGTGGGCCGTACACGAATACATATCGCAACCATTATGATAAATCGTTTACCCGCTACATTTTGAACAAACATTCTTACAATCATTTTGTCAATCACGATCATTATATGAAATCTACTACTTGATATTCTCTTGATGAATCATATTTTGGTGGTATAAACAAATAACTACTCAAGTCGTATGTCAACATTCGAATGTTGTGACGCACTTTGCGAGATACAGACTAATTAGTACATTTTTTTATGTTGCCAAAATGATCGTACATATCTGCTGCTGGTATAGGTTAAGCATAAATAATTAAAGCACAATTGAAGAGAAACATATTTTCCCAAGTATTACAAATATGAAAGGATGGTGTACATTTTAAAACAGGAAAATATTACAGAAATATCAAATCCTACAGAGAACATAATAAATTAAACTAGTTTTTGAAAATCCCGTTAAGAACATTCATGTCGAAGCATATTGGTTTCAACAGTTCGTCTAACGCTTTAAGATGTACTTTCAAAATAAAGTCAAAATTCTACTAGACTACGTATTCAAACAAACATCTATATCAGCTCTACATCCATTTAGTATTTTGAGATGTGACGAGGCTCATGCTTTTTAGCGGAATATACCAAAATGAAAAAGATAACGAGATGATATTGAAATCTATGTTTAGAACCTTGAATGTCTCCTCATGTTACTGTTAAAAAAACACATGAAAACAGAATACCTAAATGTAATTAAAACGAAATTTTTAGATTGAAGAGATATCATCACTATATTCACCCAGCCCTTTTTTCGTCATCCATAAGTTATATTCTTTTACAAATTTGTTAAGGTATATCATCATAAGTAAATCCAAACGAATGACAAATGTGATTCCGGCTTTCCATCTGAAATATCTCATTCGTGTTTTTGTTGGTAAAAGAATTAGTGCTCAGAGATATTTTGCTCTTAAAAACACTTATTATAAATGTTTGTATACGGCTTTTCGCTTTGTAGAAGAAGACAGTAAACATAGATATTTTGCTCATAAAAACTTTAGTTATGGAATTATGTGATATTTTTCTTTTTAGCTCTTATTTTAATAGGGGAGTGCTTATTTTCGCAAAACATTGTCACGTAGCTTGATCAGTGTGAGAGAGTTAGTGGCGTAAATTATTGTTAGCTAAAAAGCAATATAAAAATTCATCAGAAAAAGAACCAGACTTACACGAGGATCGTAGATCAAGCTAATGACATCGCATTGAAGTCGAGGGTACTCTATGAGATAAGTGACAATCAAGGCCATTATTCATATGCCACTTAGAGAATTGATATCTGAAAAGCATCAGCAAATAACAGGCATCGCAAGACATCAAAATGTGATAAAAGACATCCCGTTTAGAATATTACGCGGTTGGGTATTTCGCTCTCAGCTTTGAACTGTTCATATAATACGCGCGCGATGAAAGCAGTGCTCAGCATCTTCACAAAGCTTTATGAATCCCGGTGACATCATAAATCATTCTGCTATGGCAGGCGCTCTTGACAAGGGAAGGGCTATCGCCGAAGTGAGAGCCATATATCATTTCAATTACGTGACTTTGTCGAACATTTTTTCCTTAATAATCCGCCATCATCGTAGATTAGCGCGTTTATCACTTCACTCTGATACAAACTGTGAACTATGCACTCGCATTCATCTTAATCACTCGGCCATCATCGACATCCATTTTTTCTTTCCTTCTCGCCCATTTTCTCTTATTTGTTCTCCCCGCACCTGCCATATTTCTACTCTCCTTTCAAATCCCTCAAGAAATATTACATGCCTTCGATTTCTATTTTTACGTCATGCTTTTATGCTGAGTGACTTTCTCTCTTTTGGGCTCTTGTTTCGGGGAGAGAAAGTGAGCCGACCGGGGCCAGAAGATCGCTTGCACCGCAGCCGTCAAAATCTCGCAAGGAGCGCATAACTCTAACATTCATTACTGTAGCGCTTCATAAAGAGGCGAAAGGGGAATGGTGGCCCTGATCAGCGATGTAGTAGAAAATGAAGCAGATGCATGGGTTGTTCAACAAATTACTAAGCAGTTACAGTTCTAACAGATGGTTAACCACATTCACTTCAATTTTTAATAATGATAGTTATAAAATTGATAATATTTTGTAAATTGATTTTGTGCATATCAATATACTCAACAATAAGAAATCCTGAAATGACATTGGTAATAATTTGTTGAATAATATAAAGAAAACTATATTCAGACGTACTTTAAATTCATGTTCAGTGCTTTTATCATCCACATTTAATTTAAATTTGTCCTCATTACATGCACAGTGCATATATAATGCAATACTAGTATATGCCTGATAAACCAACGTTTTTGAAAAGGCATAGAAATGTACAGATCAATTAGTAACGATAACATACATGTAGATTCAACAGTCGAATGTTTCAAAGAACATCTCTGAAACAACATCAGTGGGGAAAAGTCCCACTTCAGTGTTCTAGGAATGATTCGAATCTTAAGGATGGCATCATCTCCAAGCGACTAGGGAGCGAATCACCCCCTCCCCTGTCTCCTCTCGGCTCTACCCTCTCTTACACCTACTCTTTTTTTAGGGTTGATGAAAACAGAGATGGGTATCTTGTTTAGTAAAAGAGCTTTTATCGGCCGCGACACTTTATTGCATCCTTCGATTTCTCGCTGTTATTCTTGAGTGGGCCGGTCAAAGCAGGGTGGGATGATAACCAACAACGGTGGCGTAGCTACCAGGCGGCACGAGGGGGGGGGGGGGCACATACCCCTCCCCATCAAGTGGTGGAAAGAGCGCGAGAAAAAATGTGAGAAAAGAAAGGGCAGCTAAAGGAAGACACCAGGACCATCTCCCATACTTTTCCCAATAATCAGTAGCCTTGTACATTCGCATGTCATTTTCGAAATAAGATCGGTACCCCCCTTCCAGTGCCCCTCAATGGGTAAACTCACGCTTCGCCTCTGACCACCGATAGCCTTTCCACAAGGACAGAATGAATACCAAGCGTTGTGTAATATGCCTTTTCTATTCAGTATCATATACCGCTTCATTGTACTAGCTTATTATGAGACATACATCATTTTTCGAACTGCAGGAACTTTCTGATATTTTTGAAAATAATTTATAAGTGTGGTATTTGTGCCTGTTTGATGGACAAATGCATGTATGCATCAGTAATTATTTAGTCTAGCAGACTATTTTGTTCGGGGATTAAACACGTAACATTTAAGAAGGAATCCTGATAAATGTATTATTATTATAATAGAAGATTTGAGTTATGGAAAGAAAGAGCTAATGAATATTCATATATTCATTGCGTTCATAAAATAGTGAGAATTTTCCTACTCTGTAACCGCACTCTGCATGTTGTCATATAATACAAAAACACACACTCAACATATCATATTTATATAATGTCATCATTATTAACCCAAGGCATTGGATTTCAAGCCTTGCACACAAATGTGCACCATCTCCACTCCGTAGGGAGTACTCCTATACAATTTTACACTGTTCATATCCATTCATGTAAGGCAATGGCAAAAGCATTTGCGTAAAGACAACACCATCACTCTAAATCTCCAACTTTTTCTCTCTTCAGCATGCGGTTTTCTCTATTACTGCAAATGAACTTAAATCCCCATTAAATGTTTATTACTGTAATCTTGCCTAATTCTGTAAATTTCTAGTCTGTAGTACGGGTTTTGATGCAATTAGAACTAGATTCAACGCTCGGTCGTTCAGTTTTCCTCCTTTCAGATTGCGGTTTTCTCTATTGGTGCAAATTAACTTAAATCCCCAATCAAGTGGAATGATAAATAGATTGGAGAAAATAAATCACCGTTAAACACTAATAGTCAAGATAGGGAAGTGCGAATATAGTTTTTTCGTTTACAGGTGATTTGATAATAGTTTAACGCACGTGTAATTATATTGCTATATAATCATGCATTTATATTACTTCTACGAAGTATATTTGATTTTCCATCCGATTAGAACCAGTATTGTGTTACTTAATCTGGTGGGATATATTGCTTCTAAATGGGATACATGGTGCATTTAAGTAGCAGTAACTTGCTTATATAATTATTAACTTTCAACGTCAATTTAACCGGCCTATAGTAATACAACAAAACAATACAAAACAAAACAAAACAAACAAACACACAAACAAACATAACGAGGCACTATATGCCCGACGAATACCTTGGTTTATCTGTTATTACCAGCGACAACGCTCTACACTATATTTCACGTCTCATTATGAAAAGCTGCCAATAGCGGGCTCGTAAAATATATTAACCAGCAGAATTGTGCCCGATATTACAATTAAGATGTTAATGAAGCGTTTGTTATTTGAAATCCCTTTAAATGCATCCTCTCTAATTGGAATAAAACGTTAAAATGACATAGATGAAATAATCCTGCTGTAAATTTGGAGGTAAAATGATGCTCCAGATTATTAATTGAGTTCGCTCACTGGGGTTTAGGGACAATTTCGCTGAAATGCTCGACTCTAATTGATAGCAGGGCTGTCCTCAATTTTTTAGTAGCTCGTAATTTGAAGTTATTTTTTAATTTGCAGTACCAGGGTACCCTGCATAGCTATTCCTATAGACGTAATTGGGTAGACAATTAATGACAACTCCATAAAAAGACATTTAAACAAGTTATGATCATCATCTGCTGTGTGGCATCAATTAGTAATTGAAATATTTATACAAGTAACATCTAATTTAGTAAAAACGCCGCTCTAAAGGGAACTAAATTCCATTTCCCTATTATCAGGCACTAGTCGGTAGTATTTCCATTGGTCATACAAGTTTGATTGCTTTGATTGCCTTTGGCTGAAGTACATGTATGTCACCGTGCTAAAATAAAACGAACAAACAAACAAACAAACAAACAAGTTTGAAGTTTTTGCCTAAAAATCAATTAAATATCATGTAAAATGAATATCTAGAGGAGCAAAGACCAGCTATACCCACACGTATATTAATTTAACATGTCGTCGTTTGCGAGCCATAAGGGCGTTACATAATGACACTTAAAATAGTACCCTTCTGGCTCTCAGCAGACTTCAGAGTAGAATAAACCCAAATATGATGGGTACACAGCGGATGAGACAGACAGCTTTTGTAGACCTGTATACGCTACATAAAAGGTCGCTTCAATGCATGTTGAAAAAAAATACTGTTACATCGTTCCTATGTAACGCATGCCGTGATCTGCTCTCTGTCTACACTCATCAATTGCACACATTGGAAGACTCAGTGATGCCAGCACCGCTTGTAGTTTTCGTGATGTATTTGTGATTGTGCTAATTTCCATTCGCTAGCCATTGTCGTCATCCTGGTTCCCGCCTAATTCGAGGAGCAGTCAACAGAGTAAAGACAAAATTAGTATCAGTCGAAGGTTCAGCGGGCTATACTTGGCTCTTCTCACGCGAACTGTGGGCACGACGGGGGCTAGCTGTTCGATCCGGGAGTACGACCCCCCCCCCCCCCCAATGCCCAGCTCCCGTATTTCGTAGAAATCATATGGACAAAAAAAGGAATTTTCTCGATATCTAAACGTTGTTTTAAAGGGTGGAGCACAGTCATGTTGAAAAGATAAATATATAGACTGGGGCTGTTCGATCCGGGTGCAAGACCCCACTACCCCCCCCCGCATTTCGTAGAAATCATCGTATGGAAAGAAGAAAATTCCCGATGTCTAAACGTTTTTTTAAAGGGTGGAGCGAAGTCATGTTAAAACTAAATCTAAAGATAGGGGCACTTTGCTTTGCATTGAAATGACCGTATAGTTTTCACATGTACCACGGAATTCTGGCAATATGACACTAGTGTAAACGACAACACTGACTTGATCCTATATTTCATACTAGGTTTATAGAAATAAATGTCGAGAGGTAAATGATGTTTATTGCATTGTTTATTTCATTCTTTAGAAAGGAAATCGCACACGCACACCAAGCTGTTAAACCGTATCCGTTTCTTCAGTGATCACGGTTTGTCTGTTTGTAATTGACAGTGTTAAACTTTTACTACGACCCTTAAGACTTAATTTAGATTTAGTGTTAGTACTCTTTTATCATGTCGTTAGTTTCTACTACGGCCTCTAAAATAGTAATTGAATGTGTATACTACATTAAGGTCCCCTTACAGATCGTCAAAGATAGTTATCGGCAAATCGTGCCTTGGCTATACGCAGTAAATCTTCCCTCAACATGCTTTAGCTTCTTATAATCTATGGTACTAAATCATAGCTACCATAGTCCATCAAGCTTATAGTAATCTGTATATAGCATATTCCATAGGTCTATAGTACCATAAAGTGCATATGCATGATAATAAATACACGGCGCAATAACGCTACCCCATTGTTGAATGTGTTTTTCGACACAAAGCCCGTGGCGCCACTTTCAAAGTCACGTGATCGCATTGGACGTCAGAACATGGTGTTATTCTTCTACCATGGCGCCGTCGATGTATTATAGGATTCACCTCTCCGCGTCCTAACAGGTGGAAGTAGCAATCTGCGGGATGACATGATATTTACCCGTCGTAGTTAGACAATTCTATACCATCCCAGGCCTCGCGTGGGGTCTCCATACTGGACGCAGCGCCAAATACCATGTAGCTATTACCATTGTCGTTAGCATACATTAAGGCACGGTAATTTTGCTAAATGGTGCCTGATATACTTTCGCGCATCAGCAATTTGCCCGAATGATCCGTTGACATATACGCACAGGGGATGCATCAGTGTATTAAAAACATCATTACGATTTGGTACATTAGTGAAGAATGATGAACATGGGAGACCTTTTATTTTAGAAATGTATTGCCAAACGAATAATACTATTACCGTGCAATCGTACTTCCATTTCTAACAAAAACGTTCTCGTTAAACACTTTGTATTATCAGCTATAAATTGGACATCAACTGCTTTGTTTGATAATGCTTTAATAAATTACACTTCTATTTTACGTGTTGATAATTATTCATTAACCGGGCGATTAGAGAGAGTAATCGAGTGTAAATTTCATTCAGCATGTTAATAAATCCATCACAATGGCGTTCAAGAAATCTGCAATGAGAAAGATTTATTTTATTGAAGATAATACCAGGTTTTTTATTTTTTTATATAAGCAGGGCACCAATTATCATTCTTCGATACCTTTTCATAAAAGATCACATCAGTCGTGAAATAGTCTGCAAGAAACTTTGGTTATTAGTATGTTCCGTTATCCCAGTAAAGGATAATTAACATAAAACATCTCAAAACTACATATAGCATACGGAAATCAATATGAG
This sequence comes from Strongylocentrotus droebachiensis, assembly GCA_035222895.1. Taxonomy (NCBI): domain Eukaryota; kingdom Metazoa; phylum Echinodermata; class Echinoidea; order Camarodonta; family Strongylocentrotidae; genus Strongylocentrotus; species Strongylocentrotus droebachiensis. The sequence continues at coordinate 560,583 of JAVYIG010000332.1, read as the reverse complement.
AAGTAAAACAGATTTATCTAAGCTAACAATTATTCATTAAGTTGTACAAACAGTGTTAAATATTAAATCTCAAGTAATATCTCGTATTAAACTAAAACCCTTTCGTAGGCAACTTAGGGAAAAAAGTGATGTTCGTATTCCTCTCAATTTGGGACGTCAATGTCAGCTGTGTTAATATTTTGGGCAGTTACTGGTCTTTCTTTGTCAAAAGAACTAACATCATGTGGTATTATAGTAAGAATTCTAAACTGATTAAGAATACACAAGTAAAACGTATGTTTAGAAAATATTGATGGAACGTTGTCATTAATTCAATAGTTGTATGAATTCAACGTCTGTATGAATTGGCCATCCATACGGCCTAGACAATACAAACATCCGACTCTTTTAAATGGCGAACGAACACAGAATTATAATGTAAACACGCCATGTCTTTCAATGATACATACCCAGGCTCGAGAGATGATGCTGTTGCTGGTGGTGGAGGGAGGAGGGGGGGGGGGGGGGGGGGGTTAAGGTAAGGGCGACATATACCCCCATTCCTTCCCTGTGACATTCCATATGGTTACCCCTCCCCCTCTTTGAGTAAGAAATCTAACATCCCTTACAAAAAATTGTTCGGCAGGTGAATTCGGAAGAGAAAGACCTTCGCAATTTGCCCGCCCCATCTCGTTTCTGAATCTTCTTTATAGCTGCATCACAACTGACATTTCTGATCATTACTAACTAGCTTATCATTTTCCTTGGCGCCACTTTAATTTTATTTCCATTTCTCCTCCTAGTGACTCTACAGTTGGAAAACAAAATGTATTTACAGTAATGACGTCATAATAAAATCCTACCGAACATCCTTGGTTACCAGAATACCTATTCCGCGTAGTGCTGAGCCGTAGAGATGGAATGAATTATCACTCGAAAATAATGCTGCTTAAACCTTTACTCAAATATTTGACAGCATCGTTGGTTTTAAGGAAAGTGGTGTGTACTGGAGAAATGGAAAAAGGAATATTTTCTGTACAATGAAAAGGGCCCAACGAAAAAGGCTATCAGATCGTAGAGTTACGATTCGATGAATTTCATGCTTCAGCCATTGGTTGGCAGCGAAAGTAAAACAACTATTAAATGTGTTTCCTCTTTTAGAACAATCCTACACCCATGATATGATCATGTTTTGCAAATCTGGCAGAATAAATGATTACTTTCCATTGAAATTTTGGCGTCGTCAACATGGGCGACGGACATGGTTCATTTATTGTTTTCCTGACTGCTAAAAAAAGCACGTATATGCTTGAGAGTACGTAACCAGGGGACCGAAGGCTTTAATTCCTCTCCAAGGGACTTGATATGAGGATTAATTCCTTGCCGAAGGGCACAAGCGCATTGAAATGGGTTCGAACCCGGAACCTCTCGGTAACGTTTAGATTATGTTATAATATGTCACAACATGTCACATATCGTACATAATTTCCTTGTCTTCTGCTAAGGCATGACTTTTTAGGACCAACTTACGGCATTATTCTTACCCACTGACCATCAATATGATCCATGCAAATTTTAATTATTCGCGTGTTATTCACCTATCGAACAAAATCAATGTCGTCGGCACTGAAATTGCTAATCAAACTGACACTTCTACATCAGTTCTTCTTAAATATCAAGACTGCAACATTCTTCCCGATCCTATACTGCCAAAGGCTCTCTTTGGTAGTATTTCGGAAGTAGCCCCCCCCCCCCCCCCGCAAACAAAAAATCTTACCCTTGAATCTGAGTCTGGAAGTATTCACCCACAAGTGCAGTGTCCCCATTTATTGATTACCTCTTCTATCACGAATGCTTGCCGCTCGGGCATCTGTTTTGCTTTACCCTCTGCAGATGAACTAGTAGAAGAAGAAGGACAACGAGAAGGAGAGAGAAGATCGTGAAAATGACCAGGACAAATCTAGATTGCATTCACGAGGAAATAGAAAGATCTATTTCGAACACCCAGCCGCGTTTCTTCCTCGAATCCGTTCCTTTCCCTCTTCCCCTCATCCTCACCCCGATTCGGGCTCTCTCCGTCTTTAATGAAATTGCGATAACATATAAGTCGCTAGGGAAAGGGTCGCTTCTACGTATATCTCTTTTTCGTCACTCTTACGGCTGCTGGAGCGCCTTTATTCTCAAGACGTCGATTTGGCGCCCCCTTCACTCCACCCGGAGTCAAATAAAAACGCATTTGCATACTACATCGGGTATCATGTCCTGCTAACGGCCTCTTTAACATATTTATTACTGTTCCCCACCGCCATGATGCTGTTTTTGAAATACCAATTTAAATGCATGAGCTTTTATTTAGCGTTATATGCAGAAGACATTAATGTTCTTTATTTGATTTGTGGAAATCCGATGACAATTGGGGGCATAAATTAAGTTCTATAGAATAAGATTACAGCTTACCATTTTTTTTATTTTTATTGTAGAGTGTTTTTGTTATGATAACAGTAACCAGATTTAACATCATATTCTCTGTCTACTACCTGTACTGCTAATACTACTACTTCTACTTCTTCTTCTTCTTCTTCTGCTGATACTACTACTATTACTACAAGTACAACTACTACTACTACTACTACTACTACTACTACTACTACTGCTACTACTACTACTACTACTACTACTACTACTACTACTACTACTACTACTACTACTAATTCTTCTTTTACTACTACTACTACTACTGTTACCACCACCACCACCACCACCCCCACCACCACCACTACTTCTAATGCTGATTTTATTTCTTTTTTTACTCCTAATTGTTACTACCAATATTCTGAAGTGAAGATGTGATACTGCTAAAACAAGCCGTATGACGTAGCTTTTACATATACAAACCAACCTTTTGGTGAATTGAATAATCCTATATTTTTCAAATTGATTTGCCAGGTAATCATGACAACTACATTCAAGAACTTCAAGCAGGGTAGCTGAAACGTCAATATAATATTCCTGAAGAACGTTGCCTTGGAACTGAAAACATACAATAATGAATATGATAACAACACGGAAATAACTTGTTGAAAAAAGGAAATGGTGAAAGAGAAAAGGATATGGACTTCCTCTTTCATTATGTCACAGGTAGTTTTTATACAACAAGGTTTATTTACTGAATATACGAGCCTCGGGAGTGACATAACACACCTCCATCACATGTAATTCTAATTTCATTACCGTTCTCGGCTCAGTGCGAACTTAATTCAATGAAGCACTCCATTTTTGCACACTCCTGCCCGTTATTTTTGTATGATGGACGCATCGCGCTCGCTTTCGCCCTTTTCAGCAGCGGCAAATAGAAAAGCTTTGTAGTAAGCATTTTAACCCATTGACCTCTGGCTTCATCCTCTGTCATAGGCTTAGCACAGGGTCCACCCGGTTACAGCAGGCGATGGGGTGAATAATAAGGGAACCTGAGTTGAGTGACAATAAACTGTCGTCGATATTCATTTGACGAAGTGAGCTGGAACACTGGATCAATATTTAACTAGTCAGTTTAGGAGGAAGCGAATAATGTGATATTTTTAGTAGTCTGCAAAGTTGATGGATAAGTGAGAAAAAACAAGATGGTTTTACATGTTGAATGTCCATTCACTCACACGTCGAATGCTTAAGATATCACGCATTACTAAAACAAAATATATTTTTACCCTGACTGTTTTTTATTTGCTGAGCTCCAAATCAGACTCTGATCACTAACATGTTGATCAATAATTATGAATATTTGTAAGATTCGTAACGTTTTGAATATATCTACAGTTTGATTTCGCTGGCTGGAGATTAAAGTATAAGATATGAGATTTAGAAACTGGTTGCGGTGTTAATTTTGTCTTCTAAAAATGAAGATAAGGGCGATCGTGTGAAATTCAGATTGACGTATATAATATATATTTCATCAGTGCATGTAATATACAGTCTGGCAGGCGTTGTAAACCAATGCATTTTTTCCATCATGCAACAGTAAGGAGGGGCCTTGATTTGATAATTCTATCATTTCCTTTCAAATTATTCAACCATTTCATTTTGACATAGACGTAGCAGCCTTCTGGATCTCAATTTGTAATTATACCATTTCCTCTCACAATCGTCAACTCATATCCTTTAATCCAGACTCAATACCCTTCCGGTACTCAGTATAGACGATATACAGTGTGTACAACTCTCCCAATATTCCGATTAAGGGATAATCATAATCCAGGTTTAACAGGTTTGATACCTTTCTGGTATTCAGTTGATGATGTATTAAAAGCGTGTACGACTCTCTCAGACTCAGTATCCCTGCCTAGATTTAGGGGTTATTAAAGTCTTATAATTGATTATAGATCTTGGGTCTATCATCGTTTGGGTCAATAGCTTTATTTGTCAAGAGAGTATATGCAATGTTTGTGCCGCCCATTAAGACCGGCGATTAATCTATAATGGACGCATGTTGACTCTGGTATGGTTTCGCGGCAAATATTATGGCTGGTTAATGCGTGGGCTTCACAACACTGAGAGCCGAGAAGGAGAAGAAGACGGAAATGGAGATTGATTTAGAAAGATGATCGGAGAGTTGGTGGAACATGTATGAAAGAAGAGTGTAAGATGGGTAGACAATAAACATGTTCATGATAATTTTAATGGTACTTAATATGATGATGATGAGGATGAAAATAATATTAACAATATACAGTAGGCTTGCGGTTGCACCATGTAATAATGTTTATAATAATGATAATAATAATGGATTATTAAACCCAAGTTCTTCACACCTTGACATTCTTAATTGGCGCCTCTGTACCCTGTTTCACAAAACTTGATATTAAAAACAAGTTACAAGCTACAGTTATAAGCTATTGAAATCAAGGCATCTGATTGGCTTACAGCAATTTTGTCATAGAAATTTAGCATTTGTTATAGATAAAATGTTTTATGAAATGGGCCCCAGGTGAAAACACTGGTCAAAGCTGGCAGTCAAATACATGTTTGTGGCGCTCTCGCTTATCGGGTATCCATTAACACCTGGGTGGAGAGTGGCAACATGTGGGTTAATGTCTCGCAAAACAGGACGTTATAGTGCCGGGCTGGGGTTCGAACCCCTAACCTTGGGTCAAGGGTCAAGAGAATGAACAACTTCATCACGACTTTTCCACGATGACGAATAAGGATGAGGGGAAATGAAAGGAAAATATAAACGTTCGTGATATGGTAGTGCTTATAGTGTGTATGTCAAGCTTTCAATACCATGGGTTGATACAGGCCTATTGTGTGTAAGAGTGTGAACTATGTGAGTACAGAAATATAAAGGTTTTGTGTATATTGTGTTTCTCAGAATTTAGTGACACTTTATTTTAACATAACTCATCATGACTGCCATTATCTATAAAGTAATGTACTTTATATAAAAGCTATTTTCATTCTGTATAAAGGTCAACATCTAATTAAGAAACATGATTACTTCCATCAACGTGGTTGATTAATTTCCCTTCAAACATCACGTCCCACTGGCGTACCTGTTTAATGAAACTGTTATTTCATCATGTAAAGTGTGTGTAGGGTCATTAATTAAATGAGTGCTTGTTTTTCAAGGATTTCTGAGACAATAATATTCAACAAGACAATTAAAAACGAACGCCCGTGTGCGGAGATGTAGACTTTAAAGCATCCTATTTTTCCTGCTCTAAAGTACATGCAATATTCATCATTCTATTATAAACTTGAGGTCGGAGAAGAAAATAATAATTGAAGAGTGTATCGATCATCTGAAGTACATTGATGGTGGTGGGGAAGAGGAATGTCTAATTATAAAGGAGAGTGGGTTCATCGTGATCTCATGTTTCTGCAGGCATACTGCATTTACAAGGAGAGACAGGTGATCATGATGATGATGATAATGATGTTACTATTACTTCTAGTATTACTACTACTACTACTACTACTACTACTACTACTACTAATACTACTACTACTACTTCTACTACTACTACTACTACTACTACTTTTACTATTACCACTACCACTACTACTACTGCTACTTCTACTACTACCACTACTACTACTACTACTACTACTACTACTACTTCTACTACTACTATTTCTACAACTACTACTACTACTTCTACTACTACCACTACGTCTAATGACAATTATGATAATAATGACAACAACAACAATAATGGTAAAGGTAGTAATGATAATGATAATAACAACAATAATAATGATAATGATGATATTCATCATCATTGTAATAATACCAACAATGATACTACTACTACTACTACTACTACTACTAATACTACTACTACTGCTACTACTACTACTACTTCCACTACTACTGCTACTTCTACTAGTACTTACAACAATAATTTTAATGATTTTGCAGTCATAAACTTGAGGTCGGAGAAGAAAATAATAATTGAAGAGTGTATCGATCATCTGAAGTACATTGATGGTGGTGGGGAAGAGGAATGTCTAATTATAAAGGAGAGTGGGTTCATCGTGATCTCATGTTTCTGCAGGCATACTGCATTTACAAGGAGAGACAGGTGATCATGATGATGATGATAATGATGTTACTATTACTTCTAGTATTACTACTACTACTACTACTACTACTACTACTAATACTACTACTACTACTTCTACTACTACTACTACTACTACTACTACTACTACTACTACTACTTTTACTATTACCACTACCACTACTACTACTGCTACTTCTACTACTACCACTACTACTACTACTACTACTACTTCTACTACTACTATTTCTACAACTACTACTACTACTTCTACTACTACCACTACGTCTAATGACAATTATGATAATAATGACAACAACAACAATAATGGTAAAGGTAGTAATGATAATGATAATAACAACAATAATAATGATAATGATGATATTCATCATCATTGTAATAATACCAACAATGATACTACTACTACTACTACTACTACTACTACTAATACTACTACTACTGCTACTACTACTACTACTTCCACTACTACTGCTACTTCTATACTAGTACTTACAACAATAATTTTAATGATTTTGCAGTCATAACTGTAGTAGTAAAAGATAAATAGCATTTTTTCCTTTGCAAAATTAATGGACAATCCCCAAACTGTTTTACTGTGTGCAATGCCCGTTGGGCTTTGGATATATGTCCTGTTTTTGTGTCGGGCTTTGCACACACACACACAAGAAGAGTTAAATAAAAATAAAGCACTGGTTTTTCTTGAACCGTTCTTTTAATTGTGTATTGAGTATCATATTTACATTCTATACAAGATTATCGGTTTTGATGGTCTAGTATCGGTATCAGGTGGTTTTAGAAAAATGAAAAACCAAGAAATTCAAATTGGAAATTGCCTTGAGCTCAGATACATATGAAAATAGGTGCATAAGTATATCACGTGACTCGGTTTCAACTACCTTGTTACGGTTACCAACGCCGGATCCAGATTGTTTTCAATAAGGCGGGAAGAAGCCCCCTCACAAATTAAATTCATTGCCTGCTCAGGAGTTGCTCGCAATTTTGACAAGCCAGTGATTACGACACACCAAGGACGCCGGAATTGAAAAGAAATTGCTTTGAATCCTGTCCTATTTAAGTAATTGTTTTGTAGAGTTTTTCTCGAAGTAAGTCAATCAAAATGCCATTTGTTGCTTAACGTTTTCTGTAGTTTCTCTTTTGACGTCATCAAAAGTAAAATTAATCCAATTGAAAACGAAGTTACCATCCTATGTGTCCTCACATTTTCTTGATGGAATGGTAAATTAGACAACACAAATAACAACACTTTAATAACATGCTGTTGATGGATGACGGCCTTCATTTTATGTACCTTTCAGGCTATTTTGCGTGTGATGCAAATTCGCATAAATTGAGTTACACTAAATAAACTTATATTTCTAATCAGTATGACCGATTTGATTGATTCGTTGTCAGTTGTATATCTTCCTATTAAACTCGAATCGAATGAACCGTTATTAGCAAGTCGTTGCAAACTCCACACAAACATAAAACTCACCTAGAGAATATCTTTAGGTTATTGAATTGAGTAAACAACTATATTTTAATACAAATTGGACACATTTCTAACTATAATCAAATAAACCGTTATTAGTAAGTAGTTGCAAACTCCAACAAAAAATGAATTCACTTAGGAAAATATCTTAAGGTTTATTGAATTGAGTATAAAACTATATTTCAATACACATTGGCCACATTTCTTCACATTCAAATCCCAGTGCATGTGTCGAGCACTGGAAAAACAAGTTGATTATGCTTTTAGCGTCGTCCCTAATGGACACCACAATGGAATTGTTCATAAGCAAGTATTTATTTATTGCCCCATCAGCTAATTACATTGTAATTCCCTGATCATTGATGCTGGGCGCAGCTATGCGGTGCCTTAATAAAGGCCGGCTTTTATGGATGTCTATAAATGTTTTGTTGGGTTGCGAATTAGCTTAAGTATGCGTGAAAATTCACTATTTTGTGGAGAGTCGTCCATAGGGGTGAATATTAGGCTGAATATTATCTTGCTGTCGTTTTCTGAATAGGCGCTGGCGAGGATATGCACATAGGACTAATGAGCTGATTTTAATGAAAGTTAATGCCAGACATGCTGACGCCATTTCAATAACCTTTAAAGAAAAGAGCAAACATATTTTTTTGTAATAGTTATTTTTCGATAAAATGCTAACGAAAGTGATAAGGTTTACCTACATGTAGCTTTGGTTTCTTTTTTTTTTCTTACATAATCTTGTTCCCAATTATTTCCCACACCTAACATTATGGGAATCCAATTAACTAAATGTTATTTGTCGTAAACTTTTTTTTTTACAATAAAGGCACAAGAAATTGAATGGATACATTTGACTTGAATACTACTTCAAATTCATGTAATATTATCGCATCGTTAACCTTTTTACACATAAAATTGCATAAAATATATTCCTACATCCAGCGTGAAAAAAAAGTTTTCTCAAAAACCTTTATTCTGTAAATATATTGTTAATTTATCAGAATAAATAGCCAGTATTAAAAAATTCAATAGATATTTAAATTATCCATATCCATCTTTACAATATCCTGTAGATATATTTAGAACATACACTGGGTATTTCCATCGAAAGATATTATTTTATTTACATTGCTTTAGCTGAACATTATCCAAATAGGCTACCTTCTTTGTTTAGGAAAGTGGATGAAACGTACACATCACATCATTTGTTTTCCATCGACTACAATAACCAATATATAAATAAATATATATATCCAGACTGCACTGAATTTCGTCTACCTAAAAACCTATCAAATTCCTTTTAAATCATTCCAACCTTTCTTTCCAATTTAAAAACTGGACCTTTTTTTTTAAAGAGCTAGATTTGTCTGTCTATCATATGTAACGAATATGTCCTAAATGTCCAAACGTTCCCATTTACCTTGATTCCACGGATCCTGGAAATAATTATAGAGTGACGTTTCCAATCTAGGAAAGAGAGGGGGAAGACAGACACACGGTGGCGGAGTGAGGGTCGAGAAATCTTGTCGTTTTCTACCCTTCCTCCCCCTTTCCCTTTTTTGTTCTTTTTCCATCTTGCGTATGTATTTTTTCTCTTATCTATCCCCTCGCTCTTCCCTCTTCATTTCATGTAAATACTTCCATACGTTAGGAAACATCGTATTAAACGCTATACATGTATATTATTTAATAAATGTTAATATTATAATGACTTTCTTTCTTTTTGGGGCAATTCAAGGAGTACAAGTGCCCCCGTTTTGCCTCTGCAGACATAACATCGTTCTCTCCCCTTAGCATGTACTTCCGATAATGGCAATGACCAAATCAATTTGAAGTTTAATGCATGCATTCCATGGAAACAATTTTCATTACATCGCAGTGACATCCGGAGACATTTCGAAAGTGAAGCCATTATGTTTACGTGATTTCACCGTCTGTCTACTGGATGGATAGATGCAGGGAAATTTAGTACGGATTCTCCCCCCCCCTTTTTATTTTCTTAAATATTATCTATTATTAGTTAGGAGCTCTGTTGGGAAGGTTTTCAAAACTGACAAATTTCATTTAAAAAAAAATAACTTTTAAAATCGATGAAAACCAAACGGGCGAAAATGAACACTCCGGAAGAGAATTAAACAATGGTTAACTTTATATTTCGAATGCATTTTTTTCTATCCAATATCAACATGAGTCGTTTATACAGTGCATATCTAATTTTCATCATTCCTTTATTTCATCATCGAATGGATAGGACTTAAAAAAAATATATATATACATACGTGCACAGATGCTCTTTATTCCAGTATCGTTCACCACACTAAGTAATGAAAAGTAGAAGAAGAAAACAAAATAAATAATAGAAGAAAATGATGGTGATGATGATGATAATGATGATGACAACGAAAAAAGAAAAAGAACAAGAAAAAGGCGAGAAAGGAACAGCAGAAGAAAGAAGGACAGAAAAGCAGACAAAAAGGAGGAGAAAGAAAAAACACAAATACAGTATGAATCATTTTGATTTCTAATATTAACTTTCAATCAGCAAATTAAATAGAAATGTAATCAATATCATAATATTATACATTGCTATAATATGGACAATATCATATACGAATCGATTTGCAAAAAATGGGACTTGAAATAAAACATTACGACTGAGTATGGAATGATGACAATTAATACTACATGCTCCCAAAGTTATTTAAAAAATCGCAAAGAAATGTGTTTGTCTTAATTCACTCAAGGTTATTGACATTCCGAGCATACCAATTAAATATAGAACCGACTCCATCGATTAGCAGAAGTAGGTTGCGGCTTCGCAGATCTGGTACATATTACATTTGACACATGAACTGTTACCCTAGAATGCCTTTCTGGCAATCACTTCTCGATATTTGATCCGAAGTATATCGCTAACATTCCCCAATTTACAAAAAACAAGAGATATAATTGCAAACGAAGCGTCACCTTACTCTAGCGCCTTATGCCAATCATCCAACCATTCTCACGCTCGAGTTAGAAATAGGTTTTTGTTCATTTCCATTACTTTTTGTTAGCGATGTCACTCATGCGCTGAAAGTAGGGATGCCTTTTAAGATGCCTTCTAAAGAATATTTCAATGCGTGATTGTGATGATACTTGGTAGAGCTGATTCAATTTCTATTCTCAGTGTGGGACTACTCAAAACAAATTCATTCGAAGCCGTGGATTGCTTTGGAGACATGGCAATCAACAGTTTCTAAGACTATTAACTAGAAAACCTTCAGTATTCAGATATTTTAAAAACGTCTTGTATAAAACACCGGATAATTTAACTAAGATAATTGTTCTTAATGTTTTAAAGATAAAGTCTGACAAGACCTATGGGCCGTTCCTAAGGAAAATATTACTTGACGTATACCATCTTTAAAGATGAAGTTGAGTCCTGGGCCCCGTTCCATAATCCTTACTGCTGATAGTAACTTATGCCATCAATATTAACCACCATGGCCACATCACTCAAAACCAAATCGAAACATCAGCGAAGATTTATGCAACGGGGCCCTGTTCATGCAATTACAATTTGAAAGAACCTTTCAGAAAGGTTGAATATATTATAGTAGTGCATACAATTGATATAATAATATATTGATATATAAATATATTACTTATGCCTTTCAGTGTATTATCATATATTTTCGTTCGTGCTGGTCAAAAATATTATCTGCAGACAGCTCTATGATAAACAATGCAGAATTGTTTCTAGGACTCTATTCCATTGTCATGCTATCCCAGAAATTAGGAATTCGAAGCCAGTTTCTCCTAAAATGCCTATCCATTACTAGAACTCTATAGCTTAGCTTAAAAGCACCTTTAGCCTAAGTGGCTATCAACAAGCAAGACAAAGGTTGTTATCGAAAGATGCCATACCCGTTGATAGAATGGTATCGTAAGTATGGAAGGAGAGACAGGCGAGGGGTCATGTATGTAGCTCTATGGTCACCCTGACTGACCCTTGGTCACCCTGACTGACCAAAAGGTCTTGACCCCGTCTACTCACTAACATTTCAGTCTTGACGGATATTTACGGAATCCCATCTTATGGTAACCCTTGAACCCTGACAGTTGAAACAAGACATCCAGGAGATCACCTCATTCTTCATTTGAGGATCCATGAAGGGGGAGGGGGAGGTTAGTGGAGGTTTCTCCATTTCTGTGTCATATATTTTGACAATGGCGAGCTCGAAGAAATTTCGAACTTCTTTTTTAAAGGGGGGAGGGAAGAGGAGGCTTGTTAGCATGTATATTATTAAGACACATAGCACTACTTTTGCTCCCCCTCCACTAAAATAACACCGGATCCGCCACTTATGGTTCTGTTGAACATGTATGACTATCGATATGCCTAAGCCTAAAGCCATGGAACGGTCCAAAGTGTCATCAACACTGTGCAGTAGGTTTTATGTCAGATTCTATATACGTAATGAAACTTGTGTTCTTCTTTTTCTAGCTTGTCTAGGGGCAAGAATAAAGGTATTATTAATTCAGTTATTGTCCCAAAACAAAAGTTTCCTTGCTAACTTCATGTTAGACTCACATTAAATCACAGCAAGCGGTGACATTATGCCAGGCTAAAAGCTTCGCCCACGGAAACGCCACAGTAATCATTGATTTTACAGCATATATGCTAGACTGCCATTCAATTGACTTTAACGTTCTCTGCACGGCTAACAGTAATTCGACTTAAAGGTATCTTAATGTTTTCCTCTTCGTCTGATCTTCTGGTCTTGGGCTTTTTTTGTTGTCGGAATGATTACTGAGCCTCTTTATGTTAAATGTTGGGACAGTATTATTTCCGAGAATTATTTTCATGCATTCAAAGCTTTCTAATATAAAGAATTTTGTTTTTTGACGTACATAATTTGCAACATGAGCCACATAAAACAACACAAATATATATTTTGTTTAATGTTATGAAATTTGTCGATAATATTTAATCGTTTTCTCCATGAGAATGGCCTGTTGTATAACAAAGTGAAACAAAATTCATTTTGCCACAGCTCTTTCAATTTTTTTTCCAAACATTTCGTTGAAGTAAAATTATTGACCTTCAATGTGCATGTTAGCGAAATTTTCTTTTAGAAAAAAGGGTGAATCGGGGAGCACATTACATCCTAATGTTACTGAAGCAGAATATTGCACATTTTTGGACGGATTGTCACATTTCGTACGTCACCGAGCTCAGACAGTCGGCAACCTGTCCATTATAAACATACCAAAGCCGTCGATTTCGATCCAGGTCTCTCTCTGTCTCTCTTCTCTCTGTCTCTTTCCCTTTCTCTCCCTCCTTTCTCTCTCCCCTCTCTTTCTCTTTCTCACTCTCTATCAAGCTCTCTCTCTACTATCTCCATGCTCTCTGTAAGTCTTTCCCCTGACTAACTCTCTCTCTCTCTCTCTCGTACACACCCACGCACGCACTCATGCACACCCACACACATACGCACACAATTCCCCCTCTCTCTATCTTTACGTTCTTTCTTCCTCTCCTCCTTCTTTCTCTCCCTCCCTTCTCTCCCCTATTTCCCTCTCCTTCCTAAATAAACCGGCATACATCTTCTTCATGCCTCTTCTCTCTCCCATCTATGTCTCTGTCACCCTGTCGTTCTCTCCATCTTCTTTTCCAACCCTATCTCTCACGAAAATAAAGCTCTGACACAGACTTCATTCAGGGCATAAAATGCCATCCATCACCGGGATGGTACTTAGCAATTACCTAGACGACCACCATCGTCCTCAAATTGGCATCTATAGTCTTAGCACTGATCATACCTGATGCACAAGACAGTGTGGCGGACTATTCTACTACCACGTGATGTAATCCGGGTCAGTTAATACGAGATAGATTTCACGGTTTTATGACAGTTTTGAAACCCTTTTGGGAGATTTTTTGAACAGAAGAGGGATAGAACTGAAAGAAGGCTGTATAGAAGTGTTACTTGTTATCTAACTCGAGATGGACGTGTTTTCCAATCTCTAAATTGACTCCACAAGCATAGCACGTCAGTTGCATCACATGAATTACACGTTGTCACATGACCACAATCGGACAATAGACTTACCATCCCATAGCACTATCCTACCTGTCAGCGGTTTTTGTTATTTGTCGTTGCTACGGCAACGATTTACCTACGGCAATGAACATGCATACCGTAATGAAATAGAGACTGTTCACCGATACCGCAATGTAAATTGCTTTGCGAATTTCTCTTCCGATGTAAATGGAAGAAACCGGCAAATTATATTAGAGGACGAATTTCCTTCCCGAGTGTAGAACCTTCTTTGATGTACAGGAAAATCTGATTATGATTATTGGAATATTGCATGGTCTGACTGATAGACTAGCCATCACTGACAGGTTTTCAAGCAATGACATTACCTTGGTCTAGAGAGAGGGAGAGAGAGATATCTGTCGCGCGGTGAAGTCTATTTACATTATACCAATTACGGCAAATTCAACGCCATGGACGCGCTAGCAACTTGCTATTCTGCGAGCATACAAAACACGTTAGGGGCACCGTTTACACTGCGCATCGCAGGTGGTTTGCGGACGCATTGACCAGCAGGTGCTTGTTCAATGAATGCTGCGCGCAACATGTATCATACGAGCTTGCAATGCTATTCATGGCGCGCGCGTAGACAGGGACGGGTGACACTGCGCGTAACAGGTGCCACGAGGGTTGATATCGAGCACAGTGGGAACGCAGGCGATATTAACGTAACATATCGGTGAACCGAAGTGTGAGAGCGAGTACATAATAGCCTAGATCAACATTACAAAAGTGCGAGATTTGTAGACATCTACAATAACATCGCTTTTTACGAATATGGAGACCCGCGAGCGATGCTCAATTCTAAAACCAAACACGAGCTGGAAGATTTCATTATTTTTTCTGGTTTGACTTTGACGAATATGTGGACGAATGTTACATATGTAATGCAATTCTTAAATTTGTTCATGAAATGGAAAAAATATGATTTTACGGTTCGATTCTGAAGCCAAATAAGCGCCTGAGGTGTTTAATGCTTTCACAAAATGCACTTATGTGACTACTATGTCGAACGTGTAATGAAATTGTGCATGAAAGTGGAATATAAGAATATGAGCACTATACTTTTTTTGTGAAGGCACATATCAACTGGGGAATTTTTACTACTTCATGTTTTGCCGAATTCATGAGTTTGAATGTCAATGTAACGCATAGAACCTTTGATTTCATAAAACAAATAAAAAGAATGACAAGAAAATTAACCCTCATCATGTGTTAAAATAAATACACTCTGTAATAATTATGTTCTTAATAGCTAGAATGGCTCATGTGAACTGAACATAATGTGATCGTAAGCTTACACCCCCTTTATAAAAGCGCATTAACCATGTTAAAACCTATATAATAAGATAATCAAATCATCAACATTTTAACCATACATGTTTCCTGGAAAAAGACAGCAAATTAAACTAGACTTATCAAAATATTTAGATTTCCGGCAATTTTAATGCACCAAAAAATGTAGACATAAATATACTTCCTGACGATATCTGTGAATTCTTCATAAATGTAAACCCCCCTTTATTTTCCTACCAATTGTTTTTCAAACGAAACACATTCCATGGCTTCCTGATTTCAAATACATATTTTTCTTTCTGATCTAACATTCATAAATTTTAATGACGAAGAAAACAGACAATGCAATGACCATCAAGACTACCAACCTGAATCACTCACATTACTTCATGAAAAATTTGCGACCTCTGTTCGAACCTCGTTTTTCTCGTTTGGTTTTGTTCAGGTGTTTTTTAATTAAATACAAAAGTCGAATCATACAAGTTACCGTTCATTATGGAAAATTGTACGTAATTGTACATTGTATTTGTTGTCAGTCTGTTTGAACGTACTATCAACCCTGCCCTGCATATTTAAACATGTTATATGGTTTTATTTTATGTTTGGTAATTAAAAAGTAAATGAAATGAACGAAAAAATTGTTATTTATTTCTTAAAATAAAATTTATGAATTTCACGAAAACTACACTTAGAGACAACACACTTATAACAAACTCTATCAAACTTAACTCATCACGTGATGTCATCAAAATAATCGAAACCACCTTAAAAGATTACACATTTAGGAAATAAGTTTTCTTTTTTATAGTTAGGTTTTAGTACCACCATAATTATGTTGATATCATTTGACAAAAAGGTTCTTTTCAATGCTCATTAATTAGCAATTTCTGACGTATGTCTACTAGTACTTCTTCATTTTGTTTAATGTTAAGCTTTAGGTTAAGGAATTACGTGACATCAGTGTTTACCTTTATGTTATAAATATCATATCATAGTAGATTATTTTGTTTATTATATAATTTATATGAGAATTTATCCATAGAAATCTGAAAGCATTAAATGTATTTTCTTTTAGCTGTATTATCAAGCGGATAAAAAGACTTCCCAATCTATGTTGAGCTTTAAACATTCACGTTTTATTTATTATGTAAAACCATTTGTAAAGGGGGTTGCAAGGCTTTGCACGTTCATAAACTTAAAACTTGTAAAGGGCCAGAATATTGGAAAAACGATAGCTAAAAACCGTAATAAAAGTGTGATGGCAATGTATTCATTATCAGCAAAATTGGAGCCATTTTTCTTTTCACATTTTCATCATGCAACTGGCAGTGTTCCATGGTTTTAGTCACCCCATTTGATGTGTACAAAATGATGATTTCAATTTTCAATTATAGACAGAGTCGTTTAATCTGAGACTTTGCTCATACTTCCATAAACCCACCTTGCTGTTACATATAAATGTTGAGATCAGTTTTTGAGGGCTTCAAATCTAAAATATATGAAATTTTGAAAACTGGACCATGGACAATACCATGATTATTCTATTGTTTCATTCACTATCATATATGCCTGCACATAATATGTCGTCATCCTCTCCACACACATCTACCACAGCATTTTTGCTCGCACTAATTAATTAAATAATCGATTTGGCTTAGTACAAAATCATATTCCAATTAGCACAGTCCCTCATTGATCTGCATAACGATAGAGAACTGTTGTTACCCGGTGCTTAGTATCACGCACGCACAGCCCCAATAATTTTATTAACGCGTCACGCAAAGGTTTATACGCGGTGTTTTATAAGGGCAGCGAGAAACGTACGTGATGTACGGGTATCCGGCCTATCCGAGGGACCTTGTGGATACAATCTTTTCAAGTAAACCGGGAATCAGACAGACGGAGAGATAAAGAGAGAGGGGGGAGGGGGAAATCAAAATTGATAGGTGGCGGGGGAAAGGGGGGGGGGGGGGGGGGTAATTAGGGGTTGATTATCAATTAATGCAATACATGTACAAAATGAATACCTTGTGGAGGGGGGGGGGGACGGATCAAACAAAAGTCAATATAATTCATGTAAGATCATCCTTCTTCAAGATTAAGATGATAAAACCGAAGAACATGAGCAACAACAAAGAAAAAGCAACAGTGCCTCATTGATAACAGAGACATTCTTCTAAACGAACACCATGGCGCACGTAATTTTGATAAATTCTATTTGTCATCGTTCATGTTGGTGTACCCTCTCTCTCCCTCTTCCATCACCTTACTTCGTTATTTTTAATCTACCTGTCCTCTTGCCGCATGATCAAATTTCAAATTCATCATTGTACTTGAATATAATAGAACCACTATCTTTCACCTCATATTATATACTATTGATTCTGGTCATCGAGCGTGACATGCAACACTTTTCGGCCCTCCCTGTAATTATTTTCAGCTTAGTTGCACCGTGTCTTGGTAACAAGCCTCATTAATTACGCGGTGCACATTTCATCTCATTGACCATGTTCAAATTAACTAACGGATCACGAATGACGCCATTTTTGTGTCTTCACCGTACTTGTCCTTGTTTGTATATTAATGATTTCGCTTCCGCAATTTAGATATTCAGGTGGAAGACCTTAAGTTTGTCGCCGTACCCGTCATTTGCGGGAAGAATGAAATCAATCTTGAGTTTTGTTAATAAAAAATTCATTTGGAGAGAAACGCTCTTAAAAGTTGTTTTGCATTGTGTATCTCAGGGTGTTTGCCGGCGTAATTATGTGCACACTACTTTTAACTAAATTTCCATGTTGAAATTAAGCAAAGGGTTACGAAAACGCTTTGGGGGGATGCCTCTTCATCTTGCTCACAAACTAATGATAACGCGTCCGCAAGTTAGACTTTGAGTTTTGTGGTATCAGGTTTGTTGTTTAGCCATCATAAAAAGGGTATGTGGTAGATAATATTGAGTTCTGGAATTTCCTTTTTATATTGTTAATATGATATTGTCTAAGAAATTATCCATTGTTTATTTCGAAATGATATATGATGATTAACTACAATTAGGACAATGCTATGAAGTGAATTTTCTAATTGCAATTAAATTCGTGTTGCTTGCAATGTCATATTTCATCCTTGGGACACGACAGAACGACGCCATGACGTTTTGGGGCGAAGGTCAAAATGTGACGAGAAATTAGGACAGACGTTTTGTTATTTTGTTGTTTTATTGCGATCGTCGGTTACTCACTTTTTTAATTGTACAATAATCGATGGGCACACTGGTTTAATTTCTAAGTCTGATTCATGACAAGTTAAGTTAAAACCACTCCGTTAAAACCAACACGTAGCTCAGGCCAGCCATTGAAGCTACGGATGTCATTATAGATGAGATCGTAAGTTCGTGACTACTACTCGGTAAAACTAAATCAACGTGTATCTAAACTTCTTTTCCAAGGAGT
Organism: Strongylocentrotus droebachiensis; assembly: GCA_035222895.1. Taxonomy (NCBI): domain Eukaryota; kingdom Metazoa; phylum Echinodermata; class Echinoidea; order Camarodonta; family Strongylocentrotidae; genus Strongylocentrotus; species Strongylocentrotus droebachiensis. Next base: position 541,703 of record JAVYIG010000332.1, on the reverse strand, counting down.
TCACCGCCATTCCAAGTTTCCCAAGTCATTGATCGTGTCATAAATTGAAGGTAAACCAAACAAAAAACTCATAAAGAAGACTAATCAAGGCCGATAGAATAAACAACATTCGTTTAATTAGAACCCAATATGAAGCTATGGATCGCGCGTGTCGCTTCGATGATCAGGATAAATTTGCAACACGCTCCTAAGTTTTTTTTCCCTATACCCTAACCTTGGCTGAAGCTTACGAACTAATTAAGTCATTGCTAATTGAATATGGCGATGGTGGTTTTGATGAGAAAACAATGTGTGTCATTTTCTTAAACCACAATATATGGTATGAATATAACCCTTGGCGGACGTGGAGCATACACTCGAGGTTACGCCAGTTATAATGAATTATACACCAAGGAGAGATCTTTAGACAAATAATTTCCCTGATGAAAAGGAGACCCAATAATTTGTCATCTATATGCCACAAAAACCAACTTGAATTAGGCCAGCAACCTACTTTGGGACGTGCTTTCGGGGTATTTTGCGTATGATTATGGGATCAGAATACATGCCGGTGTTTACTCAGAGCTACCATAAATATGCGATTTCAACGTCAAAGTTAGTAGTTCGGAATATTTGGGGTTGGCACAATCAACCCATGAATTCTTGATGAGTGATTAGATAGTCTTTCTTTCGAACACGGTTGCTAGAATAGAAGCCGATCATAGCACCGATGCTTACACGGTTGAAACTCCTTCAGCAACAACTTGTATAGAAAGACCACCTGTCTATAAGGGCAACTTCGTGTGTGCGTGCGTGTGTGTGTGTGTGTGTCTCCCATGAACAAATTCGGCCATTAAAACATGTATTAAACGAAACTATACGTCAAGAACAGTAACTGTCTACGAAGACCACTTTTGTTGTCTCCCTTGAGCGGTCGTTTTTAGACATATAGATACATGTAGGTTTCACTTACGATCACCACTAGACATAATTTGTAGATGTATGTAAGTAAGACTTCAGTAATGGAAAATGACATTGAATTAATGCTCAGTTGTTACAGTTTGTTGACATTTATTTACGTTGAAAAGAGTTAACATTAATTATAAAAAAAAAGGAAAGGTACAAATAAGTTTCCGTCAACCAGACCGATGTTATCTGAACTTTTTACCTCGTATTGGCTTATATATCACTTACGAGTTTATATTATTAGGAGTATTGAATTTTCTCAAAATTGATAATCCAACAAAAAATGATTAAATCACTTTATTTTCTTTTGCTCCTACTTCTTTGGCTGTCCCCCTCTTTCTCCCTTTCCCCTCCTGCTTCTTCGTCTTTCCTCCTGTCATTCTCCTTCTTCTATTCGTCTTCCACCCCCTTTCTGCTCCCACATCCTCTTAAACCTGGGCTTCACGTTAAAAAAAAGATTAAAAAAAAGAAAAGGAGAGAGTTCCTTATTCCTCAATTCAATTTTCCCAACCCGCAGGTTAATCGCAGATACCCTTGAATCTTCTTAAAACGCAATGAAGAGCATTTTTCAAGTGCAAGCTCCGTAAAAGAGCCATACACTCGACATAAGACGCCCTATAACCCACCCAACCAACCATGGCCTATTTGTCCAGCATGGATGACACTTGAGACGTTTCTCAGTTACAGCTCTCTTTTTTCCGATGGTTCGTATTCCGAATGTTCGTTTATCCGAAGGTATTTTCTTCCGAAGGTATTTTCTTCCGAAGGTATTTTCTTCCGAAGGTTCGTTATTCAGAATGTTTGTAATACTTCTGAAGGTGTGTTATCCCGAAGGTTCTTTTTCCGAAGTTTTGTTTATCCCAAGGTCCAAAGTTCATTCGTTCGAAGTTTCTAAGTTCCATAATTTTTCATACTTAAAAAAGAAATGTCATAACTTCCTCATTACGTAACCGATACTCAAATGTTGTTTGCTCTGTTCTCTTGTTTTTATGCATCTATTAAAAGCAGATTATTGTTGGAGTGGACTTAGCCTTTAAGACCCGAGGCCTAGAGTTACCTAAAATATATCAATTATATAAGTCTTGCGCATCATGTCATCTTAACGCCAATGTCACTCATTTGCAAGTACATATTATTTTAATAATCTCATGTATGGTGGTACTTTCACTTACAACAAAGTAGGCTGAAATTCGAAAGTTATTGGGTGACATCCTTCTAAAATAACATCGAACATATATTAGAATCACTTCGAAACAACAGTTGTCAATTTGGTGCACCCAGTAAGATCAGCTGTAATGCTTGGCTCTATCCTTAACATTTTAAGCATGTCGACCTAGCAATCAGCTTCGAAGATAGTGCCCTTTCCGTGGCCTAGAAACTTAGGGTTTGGAAATCCCGGTTGATCTACAGCAAGGGTAATAACATGTGAGTTGAGTGCATTGGAAGTTGCCCGGTCTTTATCGTACTCCCATCAATTCCTCTTCTTCCGTCATTTTCCTCGTCGGCTTCGAACCATGCAATCAGCCCTAGTTCAAGGCCGCCGGAATAATTGCCAATATAATGTAATCCATGGGCTGGGGCGCTCGCAACACTGCAATTAGTCCGCCAGAATACACAATGCTGGATCATTTTGGTAGAGTATGTTTTTTTCCTGCTTGCTGGGTATTGTGGTCTCAAGAGCTTTTTGTCGCCACATTATGGCGTTCGAACGTGGATAACGGATCTCATCGATTAAGTGTTCATGCAGCCAGGAGTGTCACTGGGTGTAAAGGGGGCGGGAAGGGGGGGGGGGGGGGGGGTAAGGTGAGACACCCTTATTCAAAACTTATTTCGGACAAACTCTAGTGGCACCGGCAAGTCGGCAAATAATGCATGATGGGTTGGGCACCCATCATGCCCATCCTTTTTGTTGTTGGAAAAAGATCCGGAGCACATTTAGGTACAATAAACGAGATGACATGTTGTCTAATGTCAAATTTTGAAAATCAAGTTTTGGCCTTCTTAAATCTCTTCAGCAGCTTTATCTACAAATTCGGTGAGACATTGCCCCTCCCATCTGTAATAGTCTGACCTACATTCAGCAATGGTATGCGGTGATTCGGCATATCAAAACTAAGTTATACATATACCCTTTCGATATTGCTCTTGTTATCACGAATGTGTTCCATTTCTTGAACTATTGCAATACCGAGGACTGCCTGCCCATTACTTACCTCTTGTCTATTTTCCACCGCGTGACTACTTATCATGATAATAGTTTGATAGACCTGACCCTATCTGTAGGGAATGCTGAGAGGGTCTGAGAGATTCCGTCATGTTTCATTTGCTTTTCTCTACTTGACCAAGCATAGGATCGCATCCCATGCAGGCCCAGTGAGGTGTTTCCAAGCCCACGCTTCTTCCATCATCATCCAGGCAGGCGAGTTCTCCAAAATAGCTTTCTGGATGCTCAATACCCCCGGATAACTAGATCCTCTCCGGCCATCTCAGGTCAATGGCATCCCTGCTTTCTTCTACTCTCATTACTTTCTTTAAGAGTTGTTTTTGTTTGGGTCGCCGTAGACTTTCTATTTTCATTGCCCAGACTGGCGCCTAGTGCCGTCTTGGCCTTCAATAATTGAAATAGCTCTCAACTCATATTCACAGCTTATTAACATTGCCACAAGTGAGGGGGCGGATTGGTCTTGGCAGGGCGAGACATTTTGAATGTTGGCCAGTACTAAGCAGAACGGACGAGCGCATCCAAGCGAAGAGCATGTTACACGCCAGAGCTGGTTATACGTGATAATGTGTTATAATACCTTTGCGGTCGAGAAGAACATAAACTTGAGTTGGTTGCAAATCAAGGCGGAAGAAATGGATCACCTGACAGGCGGGAGCGAGAAACGATGGTTTAAGGTAGAAGAGGGTTGAAAAGGTGAGAGAGATGGGAGGAAGGATGAGTGAGAAACAGATTAAACACCTGAAGTAAAAATAACGGAAACAAACCAAGTGCATACATGTAACTTATAATGGATTAACCATACACATCACAAGACATCATGAAATCTGGAAGAGATGAATTACAGATTCATTGAATTTACTTTTCAATCCAAGTACATTTTTGACGAAAATCGTCAATATCAAGCGTCTTCTTCTAGCCCGGCTGTCGAAATAGGATACAGTCTCGGGTAAAATATTCGTATTATTTTCACCATGTTTTCGTGAGGAATCGAGGTTAAGTACCGCATTGTACATGAACTAAACGATGTCGAGGTTTGCCCTTTGCCCTTCAAAGGAAATATCAAGGGCCTACATTTTGTTTGTCCTCTACATATTCCAAAATATCCTATTATGACAACGACAACATCAACAAACTTTAAGGGGGTAATAACAAAGTACATTTAGGGCAGTCTGCTGTCAAGATGTCTTGTGTTTTGGAAATAATCGAGATTGTTTAAGAATCGTGCCACTTTCTCTTTATGTCCACGCTGATTATAAATGACGTATCAGCACAACATGAAAATGTATGATATCTAGGTACCGGGACATTCCGAAAGGAATCTCATGGGCTGTATTCCTTGGTTGTATCAGAAAAACGAAAGGAAATCGAGCAAGCGTCTGGGCTACTAGAATTGAATTATTGGAGAGTTTGAGTGCTTTTCAGAGTGAATGCAATATTCAGTAGAAAAAAAAAGGTTAGCCTGTTAAAATCGTCTTGGAAATACATGCTATATGATCAGCTTTGTATAGAATCTTTTCTATAAATGCGAATTCCATTAGCATCACTCAACTGCAGCTTTGAAGAAATTCAAAGAGAAACGGATTGGCAAAAGTTTGAGGAAAATCGTTTAGAAATGAGATGGGTCGTCATGGTTATAGTGGCCATCGATCAAACACACAACTATGTGGCGTACCTTACGAGGACATCTTCCATTTGATCTCTGCTAACAGAAAATCTTAATTCCTAACTCCACCACTTGAACAGACGCTTTCCCAATTCTTATATTAACCCTTAACCCAACCTTAAACATATTACCATACACAAATTCCGGAGCAAATTGTCGCTGGAGTGGGTCACCTTTATTTATTTCGCTATTTTGTTATCCCCAAACTAATATAATACTTATGATAAAAGAGAATTCGTGAATAAAAATGAACTATACACGACCCAAGGATTTCAACCGTCATTATACCGTCACTGTATTTACAGGATTTCTACGCGCTTTAGCCCCAATCATTTCGTTCCTAACCCTAACCCTCGACTTAACCTTAAAATCGATAGCAGCCCCAAAACTTAACTCTTTTTGACAACGTCCGGAGCGAAATTCGCAGGAGTTATAAATATTGTCGGGTCATATTTTTATCATTACGCGAAATTCATATTTGCTTTGCGGTATATCACACGATACCAGATTGAGTAGGAGAAAATAAGAATAATATGTATAAATGAAGAAGACTTGTGTACTCTATTCAACTTTGAATGTCATAATATTTACAGGATTTTGTAGACGCTTTACCTTCGTTGCCCTTTTCCGATACTTATTTCATCTTCCTGCCATTATGAGGTGTGCATAATTTACGAGTTCTCTCAGGGTAGGCGTAGAACTAATAATTGCTGGCGGGTGATGTGTGAAAATTAACTCACTCAAAGGACACAATTATTATGCCGCATTTAACATGATTAGGGGGTATGGTATCGCTACGTCACTTTAGTTCGCTTTCCAGAACACACTCCAATATAGGCCACACCAACATTCGTGGAATTCGATTGTAGTTCTTTAACCCTATGATACATGAAACTGAATATTAATACACATACAAGAATTGTATCTATGAAAGTTACATTATGTTCAACTCATGAATGCATCAACGCATTATCTAAATCAGTTTTCCTTTCCTGTCTGTGACCATAGTGACAGGTGTTCCGTGGGTTTCTTCTTTTCGTCACTTCTTCTCGTTTTGTGTCGTTGTCTGTCCTATTTCTTCTCACCACATTCCGTTTTATATTCCATTTTTGTTTGCCCATGTATAATTTGTATGTAAAATACTTTGACATTTTGACATTTTGTTATTTCTTTATGGCGCTCTCACCACAAGCGTTTGCTTTTTAGAGAAGTTGTCACATGTTTTACCAATTATTTTGTACTGTATATATTCAAACATACGAACAATTTAGAAAATAAATGTGTTACTTGAATTGAATTGAATTGAATTTAACCTACAGAGAAGCATGTCCAAAACTCGGGAGAACATCGGTTAACCACTCTAGCATCCTGTTCTAATTTATGTATAAATGCTTTATAAATAACACACTTGACAACATGTAATGTGTTATCCGTTTTCTTTACGAATGGTAGTCTCCTACATACGGCACTTGAAACCCAATAGTCAATAAACATTAGCGAGCTGGAATCGAGGCGCCCTTTCGAAGACTAATAGTACTAAAAGCCGCGTTTTTTTAATGATTATTATTCATGTACCGATCTTTTACCAATCCTTTAACATAATTTACAGCTTTTCAAGTAATTGTGCACAAATCACTTGCATTGGCAGTTTCTGTTTTGCGTCTTCCAGGCAAAATTCTGCATCCCTAAACCATACCTAGACGAAGAAATCTCATCCGTGTAAATATTGCCTAAATTGCTAATAAAAAACAACAACAAACTGTATTGTCTATGAGCAAATTTATCGGACCTTGACTGCGGTGTGTGGCCTAGGTATTCGAAAGCTATTTTTGTTTACCCGACTGAAAATGGGAAAAAATTAGTTTCGAGCGTTTCGAATCAAATATTAAACTCACGAGTAGGCAGTGACGTAGTGTGCATCCAGACACTTAGGGGCACATTATGTCGGGGGGGGGGGGCACCATTAAAACAAAAAGTAGATGAAATGCGAGAGAACAGGACTCATCAGGAGTATGCATACTAAAGGAGGGGGTCGTGTTACGTTTCCCTTCTGTCCCCCTCCCGCTTTCCCTCTGTTCACTATTTGATGGAGGGGGGGGGGGAGGGGGGAGGGGGGGGGGGGGCGAGGGGAGCTCCTGTCACTAGTAGCTACGACACTATGAGCAATCATCGCTATTCCATCAAAATGTTTTTAAATCATGATGAATATGACTATCTGATCATTACAAGTCACTTATCCATAAATATTCATCTTGAATTCCGCTGACAAATCGATGAAATTGTCACGAGAGACACGAAATCGTTTGCCTCATTGGAGGGGAAGCCATTGTTGTGGATGTCCTCCATTTCTCGAGGAGCGAGAAATAATTAATCACCCTTTAGTCTCGAGGCGTGCATTTTTTTCTACGATTATTGATCGATGAGGGATCTTAAATTATTCAAAATAACGTTTGTGTATTTTGATAAAATACACACACAAAAAGAATCAACTGCAATGGCATACCTTTTAACAAAAATTAATAAATGATAAACTATGGTTTGCGCAGTTTGAATCCAAGCCTGCCCTACTCAGTCAGACCAATAGTTGTACAATGTATGTCTTGCCTGTGTATCAGGACTATACTATCTCACGACAGCAAATCTGCAAAATGACGCCTAGGACAATTTCCCCCGGACAGCTTCCCGGACAACTACCTCTAGGTCTCTAGGATATCGACTTAATGTGATACACCATGTGGACTACTTTTTCCAAGCACAATAGTCCTCAGGATAAAAACCTCATATAATTATTTTGTTTATGTATCAGTGAAAATAGACAGAGGGTTTACAGTTATCCAAGATAAAGATATTTGGTCAATACTATTGACGAAAAAGGCCAAGTTGACGTAGTTTGTGTCCATCCATGTTTCTAAGTTACCAGTGTCAATATTTTGTTGGGTATAAGACAAGGCTTTTAGAGAACTTGTGGCCATCCATTTCTATAAATGGTAATGCAATTTGTTTGTTTTTATATTAATTTTGCAAAGAGAATTGGGTCATCCATTCCATATACATCAGCGAGTGACGTTAGCTCAGTTTTGTGTTCACGTACTATACAACGTTTCCATAGAATCCCATGGTCATCCGTGTACGTACAAAAACGGTCAGCAGTTGTTTATTTTAATAATTTGCAAAAAGCTTTCGGTCATCTATTCAATGGCGCCTCGGGCGGTTTTCATGGGCAATTAATCTGCTCATATAAATTATTGAACTTTACACAATAAATTGCCTGTGTTAAAATACCATGCATAATTTCGATTATAATCAATTTCATGTATTTTACGGGTGTCCATCGCGAACTTGTTGATACGGACAAGGCTCACTCAAATGCTCGCATTTCTCAAGATAATGTGGGTTTTCATTGTGAAAGATCACGTAGGGTCATTATGTTTCTATTCATGTTTCACCCTCTTCTTATTTATTTTCATCGCTCCAACTCTAACTGTGTTTTGTAATTGTTTAAATCATCATCTATTCTTACACGGGCTACCTTGGTCGCTTTCCTGTTGACTTTTTTGAGTTTGCCCCACAAACCATTTAAAAAATAATATTGTTGAACACAGTAATTATTTACCCCGCAATAGATCTGCTGTTTATATTGATATGGCTAGGTATTGTTCTGTTGTTCCTATGCTTATCTACATGTTATACTATCAGATTTCATACTGTATTTAATCCCGAATACAGTCCAATCTACATGGTATTTCGCATAGTGCTTTTTCCTGGCAGTCACTAAGCGCTTCGAAATTTGCTCCAATAATAAGTATAAGGGCCGCTTAATCATGACAACAGCACTTTAAAAAAGGTAATTACAAAAATATGTTTTGTCATATAGATAAGAAACGAGGAAAGGACATGTATTAAAGGTATTACAAAGTTTTGGTATGGGGTCATGAATTCGGTTCACATTAAAATATTGGAAGCATATGCGTTCCTACAATATTCATTGATCGTTGTCGCGGTTGAAATTGAGTCTGAAGTTATGAAATTATAAATAATAAACTCTTTATGTTGTATAGCTCCCTCTCAAGGTCAAGATGTTAATTTAGCTTTGAAACAATGTTTCTTGACTAAAATCGACCGATTAGCTATTCCCGTTTGGAAATTATATATTACAACTAAATATTCTGAGATTTTCATAGTCGCAGCTACCATTGTACGGCCATAGGCGCTATTTGAAATTTATCAAAATTTACCGGGAGCACCGGTAAATTTTTATATTCAATTTTTCTCGAAAACAGAAGTGTTTTAGGGGCTAATTTTTTTAGTGCTCATAATACATCCACAGGGGCATCCAAGTATATCAAAATTGTAAAGATTCACTATCCACCCAATTTTCAAAATTTCCCAAAACTTTGTATTACCTTTAAGAGGCATGGACAGGCTTCAGAACAGTTCTCTGATGGCGTTTTTCAATGATTTGGTACCATTGAAAAAGGTTATCTAACAAGCCCATATGGGATTCACGTTTCATTTCCTCCGTAATGACATTTCTGAGTACCCGTTTAAGATTCCAGACAAAATCGCTTTTTGTATTACCAAAAATTCTTGGAAGGAACTAGCGAGGTTCTGAGAATTTTTATCGCTGTACTTGGAGCAATTAAGATGATCAGAGTCTGATTACCCTTGCTCGTAGTAGAGATAATTATGCTCTCCTGTTATGGTGTCTTAAAAACTATAAAAAAAAACTAAAAAAAACATTTAAAAAAAAAAAAAAAAAAAAAAACAATGTCTACCGTGTTCAGTGTTTTAGATTGTTTCTTACTTTTTCTTAAAACAATACAGTAACGATACTCGGTCATGTTATAAAGCCAGATCATTAAACAAAAATCTCTGTTATTGCATCTTCTCATCTGTAAAATATTGGAATAATCTACATTCAATATTCGCTTAAACTAATGTATTTGTTTAATTACACATCATTGTCCTTATCACAATAAAAGCATTAACCAACGTGGTGCGCATGCGCCCACTGTCAACAATGTTCGGCCAATAGTAATACAAAACGCTATATTTAGTAATAGTAGAAAAACGATATTTGTCATGAATTTTAGTATCAGAATAAAAATGGATTGTGATTTATCACCGCGGGGAAGGATTAAACCTCCTTTTCAGTTTCTATTTTTTGCGAGCGATACACCAATAATCAGAGGTAAATCTTCGGATGCGGAATCGCTTCTCATTGCGAAATAACTCCCGGGCACGTGCTAAAGCCATGTAGCGTGGTAATATGAGATATAAAGGCGGAATGACTGGGGGATTGGTTGCCGAAGAATTACCTTTTAATGGTACCGATGGGGGATGCGAGCAGCTCTTGTAGATCTATTACCCCCCGTGTCCTGCTGCATTATTAATCGCGCAATTTGACCGATGACGCAAAAACAATGATGAACTATTCATGGTGGAAGGGATCCGGAGTTGCTCGGGTATGAAATAATCATGGGAAGCATTAACCCCTTGGAGGTCTAGCTACTAAGTGGAGTCTTCGTCTTTCCCTTATGATGGTGTCCGTGACCAAAGTCAGTGACCTTCGTGGAGTGGGCACCGGACTCGTCAAGTGGTGGACTCGACTGTAAAAGATTTGGTTGACAAGATCTGGACAAAGCTTTAAAGGCATTGTTTAACAATGTTTCCAGTTTTAAAAGTCTGAGATGCACGGCCCTACGTGTTATCAGAGTCTGTGATATGGTGTAATATTGAAACCTTAAACAATTGCGCTTACAAATGGTCATGTAGTGCCTCAAAAAAGTTCAATCCTTGAGTGACCGGTTTTACCATACTCATTCCCCCCAATAGACTGTACTGTTATAAACACCGTTTGAAAAAAAAGGGTTTTTGAAATTTCGAAGTCCAATCATAAATATCTTGATAATCAGACAGGCGATCGGGTTGTAAAAGCCATGGAATTTCTGGCTGACCTAAAGGTTAGTAATTACGATTTTAGCATGAGCTAAATCCAGGATTTTTGAAAGAATCTGAGACAAAGATACCCACTCCCTTTAAGTAGAGAGAATCCCTCAGATGACCCGAGGGGCAAGACTTGATCCGACTCGAAACAATTTGCAAAATCTCGAAGAAATAAGCGTTTAGTTCCGGTTTACACCCATTACCTTGTACAAGACAGCTAGTAATTTATATTCTATATCAACGTGAACAGGCTATGATGGGGGATTCGAGAGTGAAATGTGAAGAACTGTATTTCTATTGCTTGTCAGGGAATGTGGAGTGAAAAGACATCCTTCAGCATTGCCAGTGAAAAAACAGAAACAAACAAGCAACGAGCAGCCTCACAGGTGCCTGGGACTGGCTTTCTTATACGATATTACTTGTAACTGAAAGGATCAGCTAATGAATCCACTTTTGAATGGTCTGATTGAAATGATGTATGTTATCATTGAAATTCTTTCCATTTCCGATAACCCCAGCTATGAATTATTGACAAACTGTTGATCGTCATTTTTCAGCTTTCCCGCCAAATAAAGCAAGTGTGTGAAAGGAAATGCATTGTATGAATGGATGCATAGGATGACGTAAGTGGATGTTACCATGGGGTTTGCCTATAGTGTTAACATGTTTATAATAGATGGCTCCAGAAAAGCCATTAACCTGACAATCATGTTATACCTGAACATGGCAGAGCCTATTTGTCATCTTTGATATTTTGTATTATACATGTATTCCATAATGGTGCTGTGGCCTAGAATTTGGTGCAAATAATGATAGGATGGTACGGCTAATGGTGCTCATAACCTGATAATAATTCGCAGTAATGTACATTAATGTGTATCATTGTCATCATTATGATAATTTGTTTTTGTACAAAGGCGATTTATTTATATATTATAACCCAACATCGGTGATGAAACTATTGATAAAAAAGTGGTACGAAATTAAACTGCGTCCCACGTTTTGATATAAATCGGGCTATTTTGTAAATTACTTTCGGAGTAACAGGGCAATCAGGTGACTGGGAAAACAATGGAATCGTACTTCGAAAGAGATGTAAACAATGAGACCTGTTCCATTAACAAAAACTCGGGAGTAACTGGACTAATTACGGCCACCGAGCGCGCAACCGGGCCGGATTAAACATTGATAATAACCGAGTTGTCCGTTAAACTCTAATCAAACGCAACTCGTTGGTCCTTCACTGACGAGTCTTGCTAAATCGTTCCGCCACCTTCCAATACGTGTATGGCCATTTAATGTCCGAATGCGTTCTCCGGCCCACGTCGAAAATGGGAAATCTGGTGTACACTAATCGAGGTGGACGAGCTGGGAATGGAAAGACAGGCTTTCCTGACCCGCTTGTCGAGGCCAGGGGGGTGTTTCACAAAGATCCTAAGTAGAACTTAACTCTAAGTTGGACTGAAATATTATGGAGAGCCATTTGTAGCCTAAAAATAAAAAATCTCAGAAGCATAAATTCAAGTATTTTAGATTTTTCATAAATTCCACATAAAGAACATGAAATCTCCCATGATAATAAAAAAAATGAATGATTTAAATCAACATTCTATGCCTTTTAAAATATATTTTACGAAATTTTTTCAAAGATGCTAATGGCTTTCCATAAATGTTAAGTCCAACTTAGAGTTAAGTTTGACTTAAGATCTTTGTGAAACACCCCCTGGTATTGGTCAATCAGGAGAACGGTTAGACACCTGTAACTAAAGGGGGTTGTTTTTCATCGCCTTGTTTGTATTACCCTATGATGGCGGAGTCATTCATATCTGCTGAGTGATTGCCTGGTTTAAAGAGGGTAATACGAACCACGCATCATGTTTTTTTCTTCTTCTCTACGCCTACGGAGAATGTCACCAAGAGTGGAAATGGTTTTTTGATTACCTGTGGAGCATTTCTATGTAATGTCAGTGACATTTGTTGTACGGTTGGGCTGGTAAAGTGATTACGAATTAAAAGTGAACTTTAAAAACGAGGATCAAAACACGCTATTCTATATAGGACAATGAAGGAAAATCGGTCCAATATGAAAAGTAGTCAATTGTCATCGTTTTTGATACACGTGACGTTCAATGAGGAATTAAGAGCATTAATGGGCATAAAGTGCTAATTTTCCTTAATGAGTATACACTCGCTGCTGATTAAAGTCACACCGCTCATACAATCATGTATTAACGTTGGAAAATGGGAGTTGTTTTTCCCGATTACATCTAATTTACTTGTATTTGCTAAATAGGTAATTATGAAAGTATGATGTGAATGAAACAAAAAAAAAATGAGCGGGAAAGACGGTGACTTCAAACGAAGTGGAAGTAGTTACAACAGTAACGGTAGAATTTGTGGTTGAATAGAGTGATGTTGGTGGTGAGGGTAGTATTAGCGAAGTAGTTGTAGTAATAATAGTAGTAATAGTAGTAGAAGTAGTAGTAGTAGTAAAAGTAGTATGAGTAGTAGTAATAGCAGTAGCAGTAGTAGTAGTAGTAGTAGAAGTAGTAGGAGTATGGAGTAGTAGTAACAGCAGCAGCATCAGTAGTAGTGATAACAGTACTCCTTGAACTAACTAGTAAACAATACTCCCATAGCATCGTTTTTTCTCCAATCTACCCTACCCACTAATGAACACATATCTATTGCACATGATAGAACACGTCCTTGTCGTTTGGGCCCTACAGTACACTTCTGGAGCTTACAAATCATGAACGTGAATACATTTTCCACATATTAACCTTTCACAACATGAACAGATGAAGTTAAATTGGAACTGTGTATAGTCCGATCGGGGTTCAGTGAGGCTGCCTGCCTGCGCATGGCGTCTAAACCAGCATGTCTAAAGAGTGTGAGTTTTATGGGGGTTAATAAACCGGCGTCACCAACTGCACGCAGTACACATTAACACTTTGTATAGGAATGTTTTCAATGGTTGACCGAGGGGGGCAGGTGCGCCTGGGCTGCCGGCGTGTGAAGGAGCGGGTCAATGTTTTATTTTTTCTCACTTCTTCTTTTTCTCTTTCTATAAGGCCGTCGCATGGCAAGAGGGAACTGCTCGGGTGATAAGCTTGTGTATACAAAACCTTCTGGTATAAACACGATCAGGATCGAAAACACTTTTCCCAATTTGCCAGACAAGTGCTTCACGAACGATTTGGTCTTGGTCCTTTAGCTCACGTTTATTGCCGAGTTGACTGATGTAGATTATTGTGTTACAGTCTAGCTGCTTATATAGGAACCCCGTCAGTGGGTGTAAGCATGGACCTACTACGTGTACGCACATGATAAAGCTCTTGTGTCATTAGAACAATGAATGCGACCAGGTAACCCCCTAAAAAATGTAAATAATTTTCAGTTTCTTTAAAAGGATACTACTACTTTTCTTTTGTTACTATGATGGATATTTCAGTAAATTGACATTGGTTATACTAACGCATTATATCCCAGTAGTGTAAGCTCGGTGGAAGCTACCTAACGGTATTTCAAAATCTTGACAGTATACGTACAACATATAATGCATGACGTCACCATTTAATTATTCAAAGGATGTGGAAGTAGAATGATCATGATGTATAGAGTGACATGTGGATACCATCATGATTATGTTGTATATTTGCAATCCCGTCACCACTCAACATTTCAAAATGCATTCTCGTTTGGACGATATATCATAGCCTTTTCGGGTGTCGGCATTTGAAAATTCATATGATATCCATAGAGACATACAGGCACGAAGAGCTTGGGTCAATAATCTAGAAATATCTACATAAATCTTCATACCATGGAGGAATGATGAACATGAGTATGATAAATCATCTATGGTTGGAATCCATGGTATAGGAATTTGAGAGGACAGAAAATTCGCTTATCAAACATACCCAGGGGAGACTGTCTTGTCCCTTCGAAAAGTAAAGTGCACGTGTTTTTAAGTTGTGAGGATATAAGCAGTAATACCTCATTCTCCACGACACTCCGTTCAGTAATATTTGCAGCAGCGGGTAATAATTATATCATGTGTCTCGTCTAAAAGAAGCGCCTAGCAAGACAAACAAGCGAGCGAATAAAACATATGCTCAACAATTCTCCTCGATGAATATTTCATGCCGAAATAATTGCACGCATACACATCGAGCAGAATTCACCGCATCTATATTAATGGAGGAAGGAAGATGACATAGTCATAAATAACCGCGGGAAAGTTTTGACGGGGCTGCGCGCTTTTCATCATGATTGATGCTTTTGGTCGGGAGGGCGAATGGCCATTTTTAGCGCGATCGAAAGATCACATGATGACAAAAATGACCAGACGCGTGTAGGCCATGTTCCTCTCGCCTTGTTTTCCATTTGAATTATGGCCGTCCGATGATTTATGATTCAAGTCACAATCGACTATCAACTATTTTTAAAGGGTGGCATCCTTTCCAGAGCTGGGAAAGGAAGGCCATCGCAGTATATATACCACTACTATACAACGTCACATCCTTTTTGTCATTGTGAATCATTAATCTCGTCCCCACAGTATTGTCACGGAGACGAAGGTCATTCTCTGCTATACTTGACAAAGACTCAAGCCGAACGAACTGCGCATTCACTTTCACCACTTGATATTACTATTAGAAGACCAAATCTATATTATTAGCCCGGTTAAGCGGAGTTCAAGCAGATTAAGCTACAAATTTTCACTTCCCATATTATGCCATCACAATATTGACCAAGTTCGATTCGTATTGAGGTCCATTATTCCACCATTTTCTAACATACTGTAGCCATTGTGAAGAAATGGAGACGAAGTGAGTATTGAAAGAAATCTATCGTCATAATTCCCGGCTCTCTTTTTTCAAGGAATATGCCTTGATGTAATACAATTTTATATTTTCATCTGCTTCTCTTCTTCTTACTACCCTTTGTTGTCGTTTGAAAGAGAAATACGTAAAGCGATGAAAATCGATAAATTCAAGAAAATGAAATTATATACCCAACCGGGGCTATGTAATACAGTACGAACAATCGATTTGATTGAAGTACAATACGACGGTCTGACAGTCCTATCTCTCTAATCAATACATTTGGATCATATGATTTGTAGTAAAATATCAGCGCAGAAAAGTATGCTGAAATCGTAGGGCTTCAAGTGCATATGTCACATTATGCGAGTATTAAGTACTACTGTTATCGACGGGTTATTTTGTATGACAGTTCCTTCTTTAATATGTTATGCATTTTGATAATGCAGCTATTTCGCATAGGGACGACAATAATAAAACCAGTCTCTTACTCCGGACCACTAAACTTGGCCCGGACCAAATCCCCCACAAGGATAACTACCAACTGGCGGTATTACTACCCCCTACACACTACCGCTAATGGACAATTACCCCTACAATCCGCAAATTCTACCCGTCAGCAAAACCTAACCCTTTAACAACTACCCATTTTGCGTCATTTAATCCCTACTAGGGTGGGTGATTGGGGTCATGTAGGGGTCACCGTCCGGTGTAGTATTTTAAAGGTAATTAATCTTGGGAATAGTTGTTCTGAGATATCTTTGTCCATTCGGGGTTGCCTAGAGCGCGGGAGGGAGGGGGCACCTGTGATTGAAATAATCACCTATACCGTTTCATAACCACCACAGCGAGTACGTGTACACATAGGCATACAGCTAGCTCTAAACGCGGTAGAGAATATATGAAACCGATAGGGGATAGTGTGTACCCGTTTATGGATACACGCCCTATAGTAACTCAGTACGTTCATATCTTCAGTAGCAAGCTAAGCCAAGCCATTTTCAGCTGTGGTGTCTATACAGCATACTAACCGATGATTAATTAACATCAAAATGTAGACGGAGTTGAACCAAATATAAAACGCCGAAAACTACTGGGGTGGGGTGGGGGGGGGGGGGGGTAGGGCAGAGGGTGGGGAGGTGGGGATATAGGGAGAAAAGCGCACTAGTTAATATGGCTACCTGCCTTATAACGTTTAGAGCTTATGCTTGCGGAGCCAAGTAATTATTAGCTGTGGTGTATGTTCAGCATGCTAATTGATGGTTAATTAACGGGGATAGGTAAACGGAGCTGAACCAAAATATTACGCGCCGGCATGCACTGCCACTGTTTTATAATTAAACGCATATTATAAGTAGGGTGTATATTGTCGATGGGGCAGAAGGGAGATGTGGTCTGGTGGGTGACGGGAGGAGGAGGGGGTCTGCTTCTCACACTACTAGCCATGCCTTATTTATACAAGGTTTTCCTTCTGGCTCATGGAATGGGAGAAATTGTTTCAATTGTATTGAGTTTTTTTGTATATATAATGCTCATGCTGAGTCTTTTTTTTTTTTTTTTTTTTAAATGAAAAGTGATATCTGATTTTTCTCCAAGTCTTCTCCA
This sequence comes from Strongylocentrotus droebachiensis, assembly GCA_035222895.1. Classification (NCBI taxonomy): domain Eukaryota; kingdom Metazoa; phylum Echinodermata; class Echinoidea; order Camarodonta; family Strongylocentrotidae; genus Strongylocentrotus; species Strongylocentrotus droebachiensis. Next base: position 524,491 of record JAVYIG010000332.1, on the reverse strand, counting down.
CCCTTTCCCTTACCCCCTTTAACTCTTATCCTGCCACATGGCTAATCCCCATTGTGCCAAGCCACAAGACCCCCAGTGCCAAGTTTATAACGAGATAATCGGATTAACGCGATGGTACCATCAATAGCAAAGTCCAATGGGCATGAAAACAAAACTGCTATTACGAATGCGTGCAAACATGCAGGAAGCAGAGAAGCAGTGGCTTGCTCGCGTGTACAAAGCACTATAACAATAGCGTGCGAGCAGCCTTATGGCTGGCTATGAGTTAATCCTCTCCTTTCTTTATTTATGTCTATCTGTTTCTCTCTCTACTTTTAATTGCTCTCTGTGTATCGTTTTCTTCACCATTATACGCCCCCTCCATAACCTGCTGGAATTACGCATCTACTATCTACTAACAATTTTGGTCAAACTTGCACAATATTTTCGTAGCCAGTAAATGTATCTACCCGTTTTATCTTCATTATTTCCAATATTCATACCCGTAGAACCCCTTTGCCCCTTCCCCTACAAATATATGTATCTACCCCTTTTATCTTCATGATATTAAATTTCCAATATTCATACCCGTAGCACCCCTCTGCCCCCTCCCCTCCCTGGGTTTCCCGCACCCCTCCCCCGTTCGATCGTTACTGATTAGGACGTACACGCATAGTGGTGGTGTTGAGTAGTCCGCGTGTGTATATGTTGCTATGTAAACACGATGGGATTTCACCTGCGGCTCTCACTGTCAACAAAGACGCAAACCGGGAATGAGAGAGAAAAATAGAGAGAGATAGAGAGAGAGAGAGAGAGAGAGAAAGAGACAGAGACAGACAGACAGACAGAGAATTTAAAAAAAAAGGTAGATATAAATAAAAGGAAGGGGCAGACAAAATCAGATAGAGACAGAAGCCGGGAGAGAGCGAGAGAGTTGGAGAAAAATGGAAAGAGAGAAAATAATACAGAAAGAGACAGACAAGACTAGATAGAGACACATAAACAGAAGGATGCGAATAGATTTTGGCAGAGAGAGAGAGAGAGGGAGAGTAACATAGAGAGAGAGAGAGAGAGAGAGAGAATGAAACGATAGAGAATGAAACAGTAGAGAAGACAGGGAGACTTTTGATGGGATAGCAAAAATAGAGAAAGAAAAAAAGGTAGACAGAGAATTTAAAAAAAAAGGTAGATATAAATAAAAGGAAGGGGCAGACAAAATCAGATAGAGACAGAAGCCGGGAGAGAGCGAGAGAGTTGGAGAAAAATGGAAAGAGAGAAAATAATACAGAAAGAGACAGACAAGACTAGATAGAGACACATACACAGAAGGATGCGAATAGATTTTGGCAGAGAGAGAGAGAGAGGGAGAGTAACATAGAGAGAGAGAGAGAGAGAGAGAATGAAACGATAGAGAATGAAACAGTAGAGAAGACAGGGAGACTTTTGATGGGATAGCAAAAATAGAGAAAGAAAAAAAGGTAGACAGAGAAAATATCAATTTCAATAAATGGTATCTTCTGAACGGCGATTGTCATAATCAGTTTTCTTGATATCAACATTATTATGCGTATATTTACTAATAACCCTTCACATCTGAAATTGGAACGACGGGAATGATGATCAAAAAAAAATAATCATAGACCTAATTAGGTCTGTACATCGATATATGGGTAGGCAAGAAGCAAGAACACAGCGTGGCATAATAAAAACAGACATTAATCAAGTCATCGATGCAAAGATTAACATGCATTATCCTCATATTGATACATCCCGGAGTCATAACGCAGGGTATAGTGAATGTACGTAATGCAAATGGGTTGATTATTGATTGCATCTTACTTCATTCAATATGCAAATCTTTTGTTCAATTTTATCAATCGGGCTTAATAGACTGTTGATTGCAGACTCCATGAGCTTAATTAAGGAATTACTCTAAAAATATACGGGCTAAACGCATAATGTTTGCAGTCTGAAAAAACAAACAAAACGAACTTACAAGAATTGGCTAAAAGCCGAAATGATTCAAAATAAAGGAAACGGGGCAATTGCAAAACAAGGTACTCCTTCAAAACACAATCTTTTACAACTAATACTGAATATCTTCCTGCCTACAAAACAATAGCTGTTGTTCCGACGATGCGATTATTATTTCCGGACGGAGATTTTTTTTTTATAAACGATCAACAAGGTGATGATCCCAAATCCCTTCGATATCATGTTTCGACGTCATTTTGGACATGGATGACGGAGAAAAGCTTGAATAGCTTGTTGATTTGTTTCCCTTTTTGAAGGCCTTCAAACATGGAATTCCCTTTGCGCCTGTGATACAATCATTGTATCACAGGCGCAAAGGGAATTCCGTGAAGATGTTTTTCTAAAAAATGATAAAATCTGTTGTTTAGGAGGATTTCTGTAGTTTGAGGTTGCTGTGGGATGCTAACTTGTGTTGCCCGAGGCTGTATTTGTTGTTGTTGTTGTTGTGATGTACCTTTTTCTGCAGGGCAATAAGATGTTTTTAAAATTGTATTTATCGTTTATGGTCAATACGTTATTATCTTTATCAAATATGATATGTTGAGGAAATATTGCTATGAAAATAAAATAGGATTATGGAGAGAGAGAGAGAGAGAGAGAGAGAGAGAGAGAGAAGGGGGGGGGGGGGAAGATATACAAGCTCTGAAAAAGGCAGCATACATAAGACAGCGGGACAGATAGGGAAAATATAATAAATAAAGAGAGAGAGAGAGAGAGAAACGGAAAAGTAGAAAGAGAGAGGGGGGAGAGAGAGAGAGAGAGAGAGGGGAAGCCGGTTAAAAAAAAAAGATATTCCCACAATTTGTCTAAAATGACAGTTTATCTGACAGATAAAATCACAAGTCTACACAAATTCCAATATGAATAAATAAATAAATACATAAATAATGATTATACAAAATATAGATTTATACATATATGATTAGCCTGGCCCGTTTACCTTTAAACACAATCTTTTTGACAATGCGGGCCTGGAGACTTTCAGCAGCTCTGCTGTGGTGTGACGTCGGTCAATACTGCACGTGATACAGACAGACGACATCCCACGTGCCAAGGGAATCGTGAAATTAAAAAAAGTGTTAGATGGCAATCGATATCATACGAATGTTGGCATTCACTACGATCATGTTACAATCGATACAAACAGTAAATCAAATACAAAACCAAAGAAAAAGGGGGAGAGATTTACTTTGGAAAGTAGTCCGTGTAATGTGTGCGTTCATGTTCGTTTGCGTGCCCCGAAAGTGTTGTATCCCCCCGAAATTATGCTTGACTTAATTTCTGCACGAAATATTATATGTGGAATTTATGAAAGAAGTTGTGATGATGTCATACAGGTTGATGTGTGTATGACGTCAATAGGCAGACGAGGGGATATAAGAACTGCTGGCTTAGACACTTCGGTGACAGCTATCCACGTTAGATATGAACATGGTATAGTATACAATGAAAGTCCTTGAAGTTTCGTCAGATTTCGGATTCGGTTCCTTTCATGATTCACACTCATGATTTTAATAAAGATAAATATCATGAACCTCGTTCTACTAAACTATAAACTTGACGCTGGGCAAAAGTTTTCTGTTAAAATTCGGTTTAATAAAGGAAGTTAATCTAAAGTCTACGTTTTACTTTGTTAAACATTCATACACCCCGGGTTGATTTTTAACTGATTCAATATAAAACAGACCCAGGAATACAATACACGGTTGGATAATTTCAAAGTTGTTAAATAAGTTGTTGAAGCAAAGGCTACATCTATTTAAAATTAACGTGTATTAATAAAGCTAACGTATTAATGACATGCCCACAGCTATCCACATTGAAAACATTAACCATTGAGCTCAATGAAGTAAACGCTTACCAGACCTATACGCCCTTAGAAAGGCAATATTTGTCTACAAAGAATACGTTAATGGAAAACTCTTGACGATGGTAATCGTACATTGCTTTTTCAGCAGTATTCTTTTGGTTCTGTAATATTTATTCAATTCATTCTTGCACAGTGCACATCGATCTCTTCCTTTCTTATCGTTCTTTCTTTCACCCTCCTCCTCTCTCTTTCTCTCTTTCTTTCTTCTCCTCTTTAAATCTCTCTCCCTCTCTCTCTCCCACTCAATTACCTGACTTTCTAAAAAATCAATGCCCCTCTTTTGCCTGTGCTTGTCGTTACAAGTTCATTTTGTGCGCGTCACGGTTTTCTCTCTTATCCATGCGGGCGGCGTGTACCTTTAAAAGGCACTCCTGAATTATGCTTTGTGTCGATATTGATTCTGAAGCAGTGCTCGTAGTAATAATCCGACGACTCATCACACTTTGTAATGCGAATCGAATCAAAGTACACCGGTCTATATTTAGCCGGGGTAAATTTGATAATTCTGCATTCTGCAGCGCGGAGAAATCCGCTCTGACTTACCGATACAGAACGCGGGAATACAATGAATAATTTCTGCTAATACCGAAAATGAGCGGGAAGAAAATTGACAAAAGACATGAACGATGAAGGGTCGACAACAAGAGAACACCGACAAATGGCATTGGAATACTTCATATATGCATGTCGTTTGTTGAGAGTCAAGAGGACGTTTATTCATATCACTTATCAGTTTAATGCTCTTTCTGTTTCTCAACAGGCAATATTATTTAAAGGAAGATCATCGCAGTTATCTTAAAATATTTGAAACAAATAAGGTTGTAACGGCTATAGTATTGCCTCGGTGATATGAGTCAATACATTATCCTCTAACAAAATAAGTATAGGGTTTCAGAAATTCTGAACAAAATTCAGCCCAGTATATTACTTCCAATCGAAATATAGCTGGCTGTTTACGTTCAGTTACCTTGATAAGGTTGATACATTAGACAATTCTCAAGATCGTAGACCACAATTGAAGTCAAGCTTTTACCCTGGTGTACGTTCATAACCCTACGGTGGACGTGGGTGAGGTAAAGATACAACATGACTCTTCGACGGGCGGGAATAAATTTGTGTTCTATTTCATAATAATTGTGTAGCTTGATCAATGTTGATTCCCAGTAGCAATACAGGTCAAGCAAAGCAACACCGACTAGGTGTGTTTTATGTAGAGGGATAAAGAGAAAGAAGTCAAATAGAAATAAGGAGGAAGAGAGAAGAAGAGGGATGAAAAAAAGGAGATCACGGCAAGGATAGAGACAAAAGAGACAAACAGCTCAATTTTCCCAATGCAATTTAGGTCAGGCGATTTGACACAGATTTTGTAAATCTGTGTACGTGTTTAGGGAATATAGAGAATAATTAACATAAAACAAAGAGAATTAGAGAGAGAGAGAGAGAGAGAGAAAGAGAGGTGGGGAGACAGACATATATATAAAACGAATGGATGAAACGGGGAATGGTAACGATTGGAAAGAAAGAGAGAAAGAGAGTAACAGTTATGTTATAGGTCAGGCGAATTAACGCACACGAGGTATTAAAGAGAGAGAGAGAAAAAAAAGATGAAGATAGACAGAGAGAGAGAGAGAGAGAGAAGAAAAAGATAAAAAAGTTAGCGTGGAGAGTTTTCTATGGTGTATTTGATTTCATTACGGACTGCTGCTGATCGAACCGGATGTGCGACGGTCTGACTTCCGTTAAAATGTGCAAGCACCTCCATGCATCCAGCTGGGATTCCTGCAGCTACTTCCCGTCCCCTCTTGATCTCTCACCATCAATCCCTCCAGACAAATCACGTAAATATATCGATCCCCAACCAAACCAACCACATCACATTGCATCGCCATAAAAAAAAAAGAGAGAAAAGTTTGTCCGGTAACAAAAGCAAGTCGCCTCGGAACTAGGTCGTAAAAATTATGATGTTGTTGTATGATCATCTGATTATGTTGTATTATACAGTTATGACTGTTTTGTCCATCTTTCCTTCTGGCTGTATATACTGGCTGAGAGCTAAAAGGGCGTTACCTCATATCCTTTTAACACTGTCTAGAGTAAGGGTCAGGTTGTAAACAAATTACTTTCTAAACACGTACATGTACACCATGTTGACACTAACCGGAACACCCGGATGTTGATAAAATATTGGGTCATTTTTCAGCTAGTATCTTTGAGGTTAGATGAATACTTATTTATTTTCGAAATTAGGAATACTTATGAATTTGCTTGTTCAATAATGGATAAAGAAGTACATTAATAGTAATGTATTTATTGACCGCACACAAAATGCTCTAGGGCATTTTTATTGGTTAATGTGTCCGTCACAGCCGGTGATTCACAATTGATTATCTTTCTTGATGGTGTATGCAGGTTTACCGAGTAAATGCATACCTTTCCGCGGTTAAGTTCATAGAGTGTTGTAGGAGCACGGTTTGTTTGTATATTGAGGAGTTTAATTAGCTTCACGATCGGTTACCCTAGCACCACCGCGCCAGGCACGGCGTTATTTCGATTAAGGTTAGACCAATTGAATGCGGAGCACCGACCTGACAAGGCACATACGACATGGCCATCAGTGGAAGACTGGTGTCAATACATGTGACCTAATTAGTCAAGAGAATCGCACCAACATTACACGATTGATATTGGCTTGTGCAAAGGGGTCGAAACAGCTAGAGCTGCAGGGGTACGGAGCGAAGTGAGAAGAGATGTGGTACAGAATGGTGGGTCGGGAAGGGGTTTGAAGTGCAAAGATGTAGTGCATATAAGTGAGAAAAGAATGTGGACAGACAAAAGGGGGAAAGAATTTAAAAAGATAGGTATAATGATAGAAAGAGAAAGTGTGTGTGTGTGTGTATGTGGGAGATGGAAAGAAAGCGTGTTTGTTAGAGAGAGACAGAGAGAGAAAGAGAGAGAGAGAGAGATGGAGAGAGATATACATATATACATGTATATACAGAGGGAGTGAGGCACCTCATTTTAAAACTACAGGAACGTAATGATTATAGGGAAAAGGAAATCAAATGCAATGAAAGACACCTATAGTCAGTATAAGCGAAATGAGGGAGAGAAAGGAGTGCGTGGGCGGATGAGTGTATTATATGAGGATAGAGAGAGAATGAGGGAGAAAGAGAGAGAGAGAGAGAGGGAGAGCCGCGTGTAAATATCAGATAATTTGTATTATTTGTGCCTAGGGACGTGAGTTAATTACCATTAACTAACACAATTATTACGTCATTGCAGTAAAATATATTGACCGACCGTTACACGTATTTACTGTCATTCATAATTTGCCTAAAGCATTGTAGCGCACAACGCTCTATATGGAATCATTATCGAACGAGCCTCCTTTATCCGTTACTGGTGATTATTTTCCGACTGTCATACCATTTGAGAACACTGTCAAGTGCATGTTTATACGGTCTTGAATATTTTATGTAATCCTTGTTCACGTGTACTTGTAACTAATCCTAACATATGTATTTTAACAATGCAAAAGATAATAAAGTGAATTGAACAGTACATTTAATAATAAAATAAGGATGATAGCAGAATAAAATAATGTTCATTTTATAGTCTGTTATTGTTTCATGCTATCGTCATACAAGCAAACTTGAACGTTTTCATAAATATCTTTCATCAAAATTCATTGATGATGGAGTTTCACCTTGAGCTGGTTAATGATGGAAGGAATTCACAATGTCGAAAAAATTGTAAACTATGCAGCCTGAACTCATTGGTAAAAACAAACCATTTTGGGGGGTCAACATGTGCCCATAAATAACCATATGGATAGACATGATGTGATTGATTAGAGAGATAAAAAAAACATAATGTCAGCAGCTTTATCATTCTTAGCGAATAATATTGAAAACCATAATACTTATTTTGTGATCATGCAAGCGCGAAATAGAGATACGAACATAAGCAGGGGTAGAAAGGAATAACGGTGGGACCCCTTCACTAATGGAGGTACTAGTACCGATTGGCATCCCGGCCTCTCAATAATGAAGCCTAATTGTTCTGTCGTCTGGTCATAATGTTGAAGATTTTCAGACTTGGTGGCCTTAATCAAGAGTTTTGAGGTGGAATCGGGAGGATGAAAGAAGGAAGAGAGAATGAGGAAGAAAACGAAAGAGAGAGAGAGAGAGGTGGAGAGATAGAGAAAAGTATGAGAATAGTGTGTGAGGGAGAAACAGAAATGAGAATGACGAAAATGACTAAGGAACAGAATAGAAATAAAGAAAGAGAAAGAAAAAGAGAGGGGGAGAGAGGGAGAGAGAGAGTGAGTGAGAGAAAGAGAAAGAGAAAGAGAGGGGGGGGGGGTCAGAGGGAGAAACCAAGATTTAGAGATAAAAAGAGCAAAGGAGAACGAGAGAGGGAGTGAGAAAATAAGTACTCACAAAAAGAAAGGATGATAGTATTGAAGATAATGATATTATGTATGTGTGTTTGTGTGTGAGAGAGACTTGAAGAGAGAATGTGTCTGTGTGTGTGCGATTGTGTGAGAAAGAGAGAGAGAGAAAAAAAAGTGGGGGAGAGAGAGAAAAAAGTGGGAAGAGAGAAAGAGAGAGAGAGGGGGGGGGGGGGGTAGATGGACGGAGTTGGGGAGTGGGAGTAAAGCGAGAGAGAGCAAAGGGGGTGTTGCATATGATATGAAGAGTGGCGTGGAGTGGTTTGGGAGAGGTTGTTTAAACCGAGAAAGTACCTTCCTCTTAGAGCTCAAGATACGAACATCAAGTGGTTTAATACCTGCGGCATTTGCACTGCTCAACGCCTACATAAGTATCACCCTACTCTTTACACATTCCCACACGAAGAACAGGACGGTATCGTATATTCCTAGTTGACACGTCTTAAAGCTACGCATAAAACCCGGTGAGAGAACAAAATGAACACGGTGAATCTGTGACGAAGGGAGGTTCATCTAATCTGGGACATCCTCTTTTTAAATACTAGGCTTTTTATAGATGATAACATCCTTTAAGAATTCATTTATTCCCAGTGAATTCGTAATCTATCTCCTTTTTTATCTTTGTATGAGTATCTATCCCTTGCTTAGCCATGATAGATGTATCCTATTAAAAAAAAGGGAAAAAGACTCGTTTGTAGATAGCACATGTATAAATTATCCCCAAATATCCACAATCGTCTCGATGGGTTGTACAGACAGTATCTACAAACTGGCTTATGTACAAGTGTGTACGCAAAGTATACTTTCAAAAGGGGTTGGGTCAAAATTGTGATCATGTAAGGGTAGAGATAATACATCATGTTTTACAAAGAATATCAAATTAAGTATAATGGTCTTGACTCGAATGGGTTGTAATCTTATAACCACTGATTATTACTATTTGGCTATAATTAGCAATCAAATTTGAGTACAAATGTTTTTACGATAGTTGAAATATTGCCGATTCTAGTGTATGAACATTTTTCAAGACTCTATTCAAATTAATTTACATTTGTGCTAAAACTATAACATGCAGAGCAAAACTTGAAGAGAACAACAAAACACATGACCAGATCAGTTTTCCTTTCCATTATAAGCTTTGTTCGCATTCAATATCAGCATGATCAACGCAGAACAAAATGATGGAGATGAAAAAGTCCTGCGGGTTTTTGAATTGTCAGGAGGGAGGTTAGAGAGACCAGAGACACAGTTGACGGTTGGGCTTTCAGGCGACCCCTGTCTTCCACGAGGGACATAGAATCGCTAGAGCTTTGTCAAATGAAGACATTCTAATCGCATGCATTGCGTCGGGGCAAGAAATACGAGAAATAGATTGCAAAATAATGCACACAGATTCTGCAGACCCAAATCACCTACGAGCACAGACACTTTTTTCTTCAGAGGGTACATAACGGGACGAGAAGATGGGCTGACAAAGAAATACAACACGCCCGGGGAGGAGTACATTATGGAAAGAGAACACCGGTAGGCAAAGATTTGTGTTATAGCTCGGGTAAGCGAATGCGACAGCGTACACATTTTTGAGATTAGGGTTGAAATATCAAACCACAAAGATAACAAGAAAACGGGGCGGATAGTCGAGATGAAAATAGAGCCAGCTCGGCAAAAAATATGCCAATTTCAATAAAAATATGATAAATGTTATGATATTCAAAGCCTTTCCAATTATTAGAAAGGCGCCATTTCTTTTTTTAGAAGTATTGGTTTAGAATCTCACAAAAGAGAAGTGATGTCTCCAACAAGATGTCTGAAAATGTCTGGAAATATAATCCCTTGCTTCTGAAGTCGAATATATTTAGCTTAACATTTGCGTTGGTCATAATGGCAATGTTTCATTCATTTTGGGTTTTAAGCTGGTAAATGGTATGAAGAATATATTTGATCATTAACTAGAGAGGTCGAAACCTGATCTCATTTCCTGTCTCTCGTGACGTCTTGAACTTTATATTCCAGGTTTTCATTCCTTCGATTAATACGACAACGTTGGGTTGCAAATCAGTAATCGCTTTGAATTAAATAGATGGGACAACAAATAATAATGATAAGTAATATTGTTATAACATGACGATTCAGAGCACTTTATTTTCTAATTATCATTGAATTCAATTGCCGATCCGCTCATGGTAGTGCTCACGTTCCGCTCCCTGGGGAGTGTTCTGGCCAGGCCTCGTTTTAAAGCGCACAATGGCCAATCCGGTTTAATACCGAACCTACACAGCCTCGCAACTCGAGTGAACCAGAACGACTACAACACCTCTAAAATCACACTTTCCATCGATAATCCCACACATGAGGCAACAACTTAAAGTGAAAAGAAATAAATGTATTCCTTAAGTGTTAGGAATGCTTGATATTCAATATGATATTATCGTGAACTTTAAAAATATCAGGCTGAATCACCTTGGCAGAAGACGCCCCCAATGGTGATTATGACACCAAGTCACACCGACGCGACCAAAAATAGAGCGATCAAAACAATTATATTACACCGGGCTTGTCAATATTCTGTCGATTATCGTTCGGTTAGGATTTTGTTTTGGTGTCGTGACTGTATTATGATTCATGTTTCGGCAACTCACACCCTTTCGAATCGCCTTGAATAATCAGGTTTAATGTTTCATCAAAGATACTCTGCATTGCCTTGACATTTTGAAACGCGCGTGTTGTAATACAGAGCGGTTATTTCAGTATAGCCTGCATCGTTGCCGTATAGTTTGCACTAGCGCCCATGATCATGTATATCATGTGTGTAATTATTTATTATGACAATGGAATTGTTTTGTTTATCAAGGAGAGGTTTGCTTTAGAATTGGCAAAGGAGGACGACTGCAATGGCAATGTGGATTATTAAAAAGTACTAATTTGATCCATTGCTACTGAATTACAGCCTTCCGAAATCAGGGAAGAGAGAAAGAGAGAGAGAGATGGAGGGAAAGAGAGAGAGAGAGAGATGGAGGGAAAGAGAGAGAGAGAGAGAGAGAGAGAGAGAGAGAGATGGAGAGAAAGAGAGAGAGATAGAGAGAGAGAGAGAGAGAGATAGAGAGAAAGAGAGAGAGAGATAGAGAGAGAGGAAAAAGTAGGGGGGGGGGGACTAGGAACAATAAATCCATGTCTAATATTGAACTGATTTCGAAGAAAATTAGTCAATATTAGACTGAGAAGTAATACAAATATTCAAGCATAGTAACCTACATTGAATCATACATGTACAATGTATCTATATAAATTAGATGATCGAAAAAATGATCACCCTGTTATTTCGCAAACACCGAAGAAATTGCGAAGTAGCAAATCAATGACAGTTTCGAAGGTTAGGGGTCAGCCCCTCCCCCTCCCCCGGAAGATCATAATTTATTTGAGAAACATCCACTCCATCAAACGTCACATGTTGCCTACAGCGTTAGCAATTCACCATCAACACGATACTTCACCCAAACTGAACGGAGGGCGATTTAGGACCTAAAAAAGTAGAGCGCAGAATGTATGGTGTGTCTTCTCTTGAAACCCCTCTTGCCACCCCCTCCCTCGAGGTCCCTTCAATGGTTCTTGTGAGCCACAAGACCGCAAGGATGGACAACCACTTTTCTCAACTACCCGGAACTTCCAGGGGCAGCGTCAGGTCGTTTTAAATGGGAGGGGGGGGGGGGGCATATGGGAACAAACTAACCGCTAAGTAAAATAAAATCTCACAGCAGTTACCCCCCCCCCTAAACAAAAAGGTGAATAATGATAACATGTATTCGAGAAAAAAAATACAGATGAGCCGAGGTTTAAAGTGATTCTGTAACATTGCCTCAGATTCTGAATTTAGGACATGTTGCAATCATGATTATAAGCCAAAAGCAGGGCTCCCACTTGGCCGAGTTGTATTAGCGAGTTATGGCGAGGTGTGGTGAGTTGCCTCGAAGAGGCACTCGCAATAACTCGCGAACAATTCGGTATGGCTTAGCGTAACTCTTTACAACATTCCACGACTCTCCTCGAAGTCGCGAGCAGTTCCAATTTTTGAACATGTTCAAAAAAATTCCCCGATTCGTGGTAATTCGAGGTGAACTCGCCTACACTCGTAATATACACGTATTACTTGTAACAAGCTCACGCTGCACTCTTCATAAGGTGGCGAGTTGCTACGAGTATATTACGAGTGTTAAGCAAGTTTACCTCGAGCTACAACGACTCAGCGAAAATTTTGAACATGTTCAAAATTTTCACTAATTCGTTGTTACTCGAGGTGAATTCGTTGTTACTCGAGGTGAACTCGCTTACATTCGTAATATACTCGCATTACTCGTAACAAGCTTGCGCTGCACTCTTCATAAGGTGGCTAGTTGCTACGAGTTATGAAGAGTGCAGCGCGAGCTTGTTACGAGTAATGCGAGAATATTACGAGTGTAGGCGAGATCACCTCGAATTACAACGAATCGGGGAAAATTTGTGAACATGTTCAACATTTTGGAACTGCTCGCGACTTCGAGGAGAGTCTTGGAATGTTGTAAAGAGTTACGCTAAGCCATACCGAATTGTTCGCGAGTTATTGCGAGTGCCTCTTTGAGGCAACTCACCACAACTCGCCATAACTCGCTAATACAACTCGGCTAAGTGGGAGCCCTGTTTTAAGGTCAGTCAGGAATCCAATGACTTTTACAAGCCGATCGCCTGTCTGAATATCAAGATATTTATGATTGGAAATCGAAATCAAATTTTTCGTTTTCCTAACGGTTTTTAATAACACTACAGTCTTTTGGGGAAAATGAGCATGGTAATACCTTTCACTCAAAGATTTTCTTTTGAGGCACTGATCATTTTGAAGACAATTCGTTGTAGAGCTTCAATCTTACACCATATCACAGACACTAATAGCACGTAGGGCCATGCATCTCAGATTTAAAATTGTTAGACGATGCCCTTAAGTTAACAGACAACAATGTTTGAAGGGGGTGCCACACCCCTACACACCCTTCTAGTGACGCCCCTGTCTTCTCTTCCCTCCTGTTACCCATTGAGTACCATAGTATGACGAAGAGCGTGAAGCATGCATCAAGTACATAGGAATAGTACCTTCAGGCCCTAAAACATCCTTATAGTCCCCTGACATTTATTAAGGGTAGAGAGTGCAAATATCACTTGACCTATAAAGTAAGACAGCTAGCAACATGATCAGAGAGGGGAAATATACCCCGATTTAATCTTCAAATCTTATCAATCTGTAAAATGTAACAGATAAGATGATAAATGATTTTGTAAATCATACAATTATTGATTTTCAAACTATAAAGAGCTCAGGCTTACATCTTATTTTGAGATATCAATTTAACCGTCTGATAATTTTGTTGTAGTACATAGGTAATAAGTTTGAGATAAGATGAAGATCAATATAAATAGGGTAGTATTTTAAGATTATACACGTGGGTGCGGACCATAGCAAGTTATTCATGTCAAACGTTGCCTAAATGCAGGATCATTCCCCCAGGCTGTGTACAGTATTTGTTACAATCGGCTTAAATCAATCTGATAATCCAAATCCATGCATAAATTCATGGGGAAGAGGGCGATCATTTCATGGCCTGGAGCTTAAAACGAGACAGATTTTAATTAATCAAGAGCATATCCGCCAACATTCTAAAGTGATGCATGGCCGAGAGTATTGAATTAGCCGTCTTTCTTCGAAGGCCCGTCGAAACTTAATACGTGGGACTGAAATATCTCGGGACCCGTGCAGTAACGGGTGTTGGCCGATTTAGTTCCCAGGGCGAAGTGAGATAACCAGGTTTCGAAATCGATACCATGACTGGGAAGAAATATATATTATGGCTTTTAACTGAGAATGTTCCAGCAATTGAATTTTGCTTGAAGCGAATTCGCTCTTCTACTGCATGGGCAGTGATTTACCCTATTTCTTAAAGGTCACGGTTAGTTGATTTTCTCGTCGGGATATACACATAAAAAGGGTCATGGATAGTTACTGGATGAGAAAAAGTAGCAAATAGTTCAGCATTAACGGCTATGGGACATTTAGGAGTACAAACTAACTAATTATGTATGACTCCTCAGAAAGTTTGGTATAAATAAATAATAATTGCATCATTGTGTGAAGGATAGATAACTTTTGTGACCTTGGTAGTCATTGTATTTAAAAGTATTGATTGCTTATGTGCCTTTGTGATACCATGTGAATGAAAATATTTTCCAGTGATTTTTGGTAGAATGGTAAACAATAGATATAAGGCTTGTGAACTTTTTGATTGATTGTTGTTGGTTTAGTTTATAAATATTTAGGTTTGTGAAACGAATGAAAATCACTCTTACTTCAAATCTTCATCTTAACATTGCCGTTTCGCTATACCTTTACTTGATACATTAATAAATAAACAATATGTTATGTAGTTTTCGATAGACATACATGAGCTTGATAATTTAAGTAACGTTTGGCTGTGCTTTAATATTGTGTACGTTTTCCTCCTTTTCTCTATATAGATACTGGTACGAAGCTCGCTGTCATGGCATCGACTTGATAACACGGCCTTTCATTGCTGGCCCTTAAACGGACCCGATGAGACTAACTACGAAGCTGATTGCCAAGGTCAGAATCCCTTTCTTTTGATTCTACCAAATTGAAAGCCTATTATCGAATGTGATTGATTGTGCGCGGTGCGCGTCGGAATATGTGAGAGTGTGCGTATGTGTGCGTGTGTGTGTGCTTGTGTGCGTGTGTGCGTGTGTAATTGGGTTTTTACAGACTTGTATATATCAATAAGATATTATCTGCATATGTGAGAGTGTGCGTGTGTGAGGGCTTGTGTGTTTGCGTGCGTTAGTGCCTGTGTATGCGTTTGTGTGTGGGCGTTTATGTGTGTGTTTGAATTTGTGTGATTTCTTTACAGAAGTGTTTCAATCAGATATGATTTTTACGTCTGGGGACAGACCTTTCACGTTACTATCTGAAATGTGTGACTCGGTTTCGAACCCGAGTCCTCCTTAGCCAATTTGTATTGGCGAAGACGGAGCACGGTGCGTACCATTTGCATTACTGAGAGAGCAACTCATATTTCCCCAGAGGTATTTCGAATCTCACTCCAAGACTGCGACTATATAAAACCCGAGAACATTCCAGGTGAATCCGCGAATGTGCGGAGCAAATGCGAACACTGCTTTGCTTCCCTAAAAAGAGAGAGTACCGGCTGAAACCGGATAATGTTGCGGTTTGAACCTGACAGATACTTTAGTCCAACCAAGTGCAAATATCCCGGTTCAATCTTGCAACCTTACATTTTCAAAGACTAGGACATTTTGCCTCAATGTTTCTGTTGTTGTTGTTGTTTTAGTCTTAAGGGCGTGTGTCATTCAATTATGAATATTTACGCCGAATTCAAGTTTTGTAATAATTTTAAATGGAAGCAGAAAAAAGGAGGGAAAAAAAAATCGACGCTGTTCAATTTTTCTCATTTTGCGGAGATTCCAGACAGGCTGTCTACATAAAATCATTTGACCGTTTTGTGCGTATTTGCTGGCAAATGCAGTATACTTTGTCTCATACGCTTCAAACCAGATAAAATATTTAATGTTTATCATAATTGTATCAGTTGATAGGCCTTCATTCGTCGATCAGGGGAAATATCAGGGAAAATGTTATACTTTCGATGTTGACGATATTATTAATTTCACGATACTTGGAAATGTATGGAACACAAGAGGCCAAAATGCATCGGACTCACCGTTGTAATTGAAATATAATTGACAAAATTGTTTTTTATTAAGTAGTAAAACAACAGTATAATAAGCCTCAGCTCGTTTATTCATTTATTTATTAGAATCCTGACCCTTTCAAATTGTCTGTCAGTTGTAGTTATATTCCATGACGAGTGCTGCGAACGAACGGGAATGAATTTCATGATCACAGGTCAACTATTATTAGAGGAGTCTGACCTATTGTTTTTGAAACCCAGGGTCCATCGATCGCTCTCTCTGTCCAAACAACATATCCGATTGATAACACATCCCTCTAGACAGACATGAGAGAGGAACATTGTAAAAAGAGTAGGTTATGAGTAAATGAGATCTCGTCCTCACAAGGGCCCCATTTCACAAAACTTGTCATCAGTGACAAACGACAGTTTTTGTTATAAGCTACTGAAATCCTTGCTCCTGATTGGTTATCAGCAGATTTGTCACTGATTTTTTTCATTTGTCATTGAAAAAAGGCTTTGTGAAACGGGTCCCTCGACTCTTGAGGATCTTTGTATTCATTTGTATTACTGTATACTACTTTAACTTAATGTTTGTTAGATCGAAACAAGAAACTTTCCTGATCTAAACGACCCATCAAAGATTTACATGTTATGACCAGAATTCTAGATGAGCTTTTAAAACGCAATTCCACAACCAGCCCAATTATTGTGCATAACTATTTTGGGTGTATTATTGAACTGTGAAGACCTTTGTGATTTGAGGTGGTCCAACAATGAAACGGATATTTTTTGATATAAATTTAACCAGATGTATTTATCTTTCTTTGAAGAGTTGTAAAGCAATGTCGGATTGAGGCTATATACACTCACTGAGTAGCGGAAATTGAAATTCATGTACTTAGAAAGAAAATAAGTGACCTGATTCATATCATGTGGAGAATCTGGGGATTTCTCGAGATCCTTTTATTTGGGTCTATCCCATGAATAAAACAACATGGGCTATTTGTCTATGGTTGATTCAAACAAGGCCGACCGGACTATTAATTGAGCGCCATGCACAGAATTGTAATTAGGTTTATCGTATGTATTCATTTTTTTCCCTTCTTCAGCCCATGGCACATTTCTTCTGGGGAGATACAAAAGAGAGAGAGAGAGAGAGAGATAGAGAGAGAGAGAGAGAAAGATAGTGGAAGGGGAGGCCATGAGTGCCGCCTCCCCCCTACCCCCAGGGGATTTTTTTTAACGGGTGTAAGAGAAAAAGGACGTTACCCATAATAATTTCCGGAGGTATTGAAAGTTAAATACCTTGCGCAAAATTAGTTCCATTAAATCAAAAGGCGTCAATAGAAGGATACCATTTCTCAAAATGATTTCATACTTACTTTTTTTTCATTTCTAAATCAGATGCTCTGCAATATATGATACTTGTCTCACGAGAATAGTTGAATTTGCTCCTGAAACACTCAGCGTAATGACACTGGCTGCCCAGGACGCAGAAGACAAACGCAGACATTGTGGATGCATTACCAAACGCCAGAGAGAGAGAGAGGGAGGGAGGGAGAGAGAGAGAGAGAGAGAGAGAGAGAGAGGTCGGGGTAAGTAGTGGAGTAAAGAAAGGGGCAAAAATATAGGTGGGTGGAAAATACGTGAAAGGAAACAAGGAAAAGACAAATTAATCATTATCAATTGAATAAGGTGAATGAGAGTGACGAATCAGCCACTGGCATTGCGTAAAATTGAGGACGAATCATTTTCGGTTCCAAAACTTATTAACCCTCATTTCTTCATCTATAAGACGATATGCCTTTAAGAAATATTACTTCTATAATACATGTCGAAGTTAAAGTATCTACGAATTCTAGCAAAACCACACAAAGACAAAGGAGAAAACACACATAAAATTTGTTAAATTTAGCCTGAACAACCCCGATGGTAATAATAATTATAAGGATATCTAGGAACGATGTCGGGGGGTTAATCACAAGTGATTAGTTTTATCGTGATGGCATATTTATAACGAAGATCCTTGATGCGATGGACTATATCATTTATCAATGAGTCGCTCACTAATAACCTGCGACACTCGCCAGCTACCAACCTGCAAGACGGCTTCCGCATTTCAAGGACCCTCCAGTTATTAAACAATTTATTGAGCTTATGTCAGAAAAAGTACAGTTGACGACAGGTAGGCATGGTAGGTATCTTGGCTTTTATAGAATTGCGTAGACGGAGATGTTATACCACCCTATCATTCATTATGGATAAGTCTCCAATTCAACTGAATTTATTTAATGACAAAACGCAGGTGAAAGTTATTTTACAAGGTAAGGTCGTACCCATAAGCTAAACGAGGGAGTGGGGAGGGGTAGGTGGGGAGTGTATCTACGCAGATCCGCTTGCTATGGCGCAAGTGGATGGCGGCTTTGATTATTTTGTTCTTCATAATCTTCATAATCTAGCCCCACAATATTGTGAGTATAAACATGGTTCTTAAATATTTGCTCATCGAGTTTATGTGTGTATGCTCTAGTAAATGGTAGACAGATTAGCCAATAAACTATTACGATTAATGGTGATATGGCCAATTGCTTATAGTCAATTTGTCTTGCTTCTGAAAAGCACTTTATAGTATGTGATTCCTAAAGAGAACTGACTTAGGATCTGAGAGATACACCTTTAAATATGGCCATAAGAATATAGTTTGCATTTGCCCTTCACAACCGCATGTTTTTAAAAATTATATTGGGTAAAATGGTGCTTTGCATTGCTTCGATGTTGCGCTACATGGCAGTGCCCGCGCATGCATAATTCCAATCTAATTCGGAAGAGATAAGATATTTTTTATTTGCATTTCCAATCTTGCCAGACAACCTAGGTAAGCATATATGCCTATCCAGGCTCAATATAGATTCATTTTTTGTAAAACAGAATTCGTTTTTCTTCTTTCGTTCCTTTGGGATAAGAAGGCCTGGACATGTGTTCCTTGAAAATTAAATATATTTATCAGCTCCATGAGAGATACTTCAAGATATTGTTTTTTTGTAATAGCTTTCAAACACTAAGTTGCCGCAATTATCCTTTCTCAATATAAAATGTCAATTCTAAAAATGAGGGTTATAGATGAACATGTCGTGCATTGAGCAAGGACGAAAAGACTCGTCATCATGGTTTGCATCAGATCTAACATAATTTGTTCTCCCAACTTTTCTATCCAGTGAATGTATATGCAAATGAGAAGGGTGTGAAGCCTAATGTAAAATCATGAAGTTTATATCATAATTTAAGTTACATTTATGTTCAAACACTAATGTCTAGGGCCCCATTTTTAGAAAACTTTTCATCAGTGACAAATGACAATGACAGCGTTGTTATAAGCTATTGTTGGTCAAACAGTTTTTGAGCGTCTAGTAACGCCTGGCCGGAATGCTCCCCAGGGAGTGGAGATTGTGCACACAGTGTGTGCGGGCAAGCACTGAATCTTTAGGGAATTTAATCACCTAAATAAAAGAAATAGAAATAGATTTCTTTCCTACCTTGTCTCGTAGAAACACCTGTTGAGTACAGATACTTGGAACATATATTATATCACAAGTAGTAGTTCAAATATTGCACAGCACCCGTAGAAAGAATATGTAAGACCATGTACAAAGTAATGACGCTTCTTCGCGAATTAAGTAAAGAAGAAGAAACTTATAATCTCTATAAAGTAATAAGGCCTCAGAACCGAGTAGAGAAACAAGCGAAGAAATAGGACAAGAATTAAGATGAAGCTGAATTAGCTTTGCTGTTGATCGATCGACTCTCTAGAATAGGTGTGCTCTATATGAACAGCTCAGGAGAAGTGATGAAAATAGGTGTGGCAAATAAAGCAAGCAAGTGTAATGTGCCTGTATAAGCTATACCACTAGGTGGTTGCACATCCCAACCCATAGGGTGTGGAATGTGCTTGCCAGAATAAGTATGTATGGCACTCTAGTAATGTAACAGGTGTCACTAAAGAAATGAGTGACAATGGAATAAAAGGCTAGACTTCAAGCCACACAAATCCAAGGACCGGGGTAATAGTATATTTGTAAAGCGCTTAGAGAAATTGTATTAAGCGCTACATAAAAAGCTAAATATTATTATTATTAATTCCTTGCTCCTGATTGGTTATCAGCAGATTTGTCACTGATTATTGTCATTTGTCATTGATGACAAGTTATGTAAAATGGGGCCCTGGACAAACTGCAATGTTCTGGCTGACAAAGTCTCAATAGCTTTTTTGCTAGCATTAATTCAACCACTGCACAGACATGTCTATTCTTTAACAACGCGCTATCGATTTTTGTTAACGCACTTGAGGCGGTGGGGGTGATATACATGTAGATCCGTTCACATTACAAAACAAGTGATTTCCTGTGAAAATAAGGTCTTGGATTATTTTGCCACGTCAAAACATATTTTCTTTTCGTCTTTGAATCCTAAAGTACTCATGTAAAGATATCACTTGAAAATAAATCACCATTACAATTTTTAATTGAGAAAATGATTTCGTTCGGCAGGTGATTACGGTTTACGGATAATTTATGTTCATGATTATGCCCGTTCGGCTGAGACCAAGGGTAAAAAGACGAACAATTTCTTGACTGGAGGAGTTCGAGAATATGAGATGATACGAATCTCTTCATTTGTAAAGGATATACGAAAAGCCTCCTGCGTTAAGATGATATAGATTTGTCCAAGCAAACGGAAGCCAAAATCGAAAGAGGAACAACAAGTTACTTGAGGAGGTGACGATATGAATATGTTCATAATATGTGAAAGGATATTGTTAGAAGCTATGGCGGAAGTTGAACAATAGACCAGTTCACGGTTAGCACATTACTGCAATAACCCCGAATATCCACAGATCTTCAAAAACATGAAGAGGTCCCACTTTGTACATTTTGAAATAATCACTCCTCCAGCGATGGAGGTGATTTATAAAATAGCCTTTGTTTCCCCTTTTAAAAGAATACTTCCACCTGTGTATCATGGAGCGCACTGAATGTGCATGAATGAATAATAATTACATAACTTTCATGAGCACGTATCCAGTATTTCGTCTCCATGTATTTCAAAATTGGTTCTGCAATGACCTTTATCTGCTCATGCTCAGACTGCAACCGTGAACTGGCTTATTGTAAGACTTGGAGCGGTCAAGGTGATCTAAATCTGTTCACACATGTGACAAATTACCAGAAACCATAATTATGTAAAGTGGACCATCTAATGACTGGGGAATGTCGTGATGACATGATGATATGTTTGTATGTGAAATGGGCTACAGCTGCTCCAAATGGAGAGCGCAAGATGAATAACTCCATGATTTGAGGCGGCAAAGATGATATGGATCAGTTCATACGTGAAAGGGTCTCTAGAACCCTCAAGAGGAAGATGAACAATCTGGTGACCTTGAACGATTGCCTGGAGAACTTTTGTTTTCCATAATCGAGAGTTATCGACCCGTCCAAGGCATCCTCCTATCTTCACTAGTAGTCTTTAGCCACAGACCCTGCTTGACACTTAAACACAATTCCATAAAGCTTTGAGCCTAGAACTCATCTGTCAGTCTCTGACTACGTCAGGATGTGCTACAGTACAGGGTCAATGGAGATAATATTAGGCCCCGCAGTGTACAAACATGTAGTCTCACCGACAAGACACCCTGTCGCTTGTTTCGACTGAAAAGGGGTTTGTGCCGGCAGACTCTATATTCCACGTGCGGAGGAGAATGTATGGGATGGCTGGCACGAGAGACTAAGGCCCTGTCCACCAAACAAAGGCGTTAAATTGATTTCATTTCTCATTCCATCTTTATTCATATTTCATGCGTTAGATAAAGGGCTTAAAGGGAAGGACTTTTTTGGCATGGTGCACGTTTTAAGGCCCATATTCTTGATATCATGATAAAATAAAAGTTTAGTAGCAATGAGAGCATCAGCAGCAACAACGACAGCAACAGCAGCAGCAACAACGATAACAACAAAAGCAACAACATCAACAATAACGACTGGAAGCCTACTGGGGAAAATGTTAATTATGTACATGTAGTACATAAGAAATGGCAATTTATGAATACTGTAATATTTTGGAAGCATCAAAATAACAAGTAATTTACTCAATCTTATACTAAGTCACATGCTCTACACATACACATGAGACGATGATGACGATGGTGATGATACACAGGAAGTAAATGGCGATTTTTTTTCTATTTAATTAATAACATGCAAAGGCTAAGGCTCATCCCGTTAAATCGTGTTTTCACATAATAAATTGAACATTTCTCGTCATATATCATATATGAGGGCATTAAAAATCAGTCCTTTGCAGAGGTCATTTCTTCTAAGATATTCTTCAAAACCAACGAACAGGAAAAGAAAGCTCACAAATTATGTTCACCCTTACCAGAAGTGAGCGTTACCTTTAAGCAGATAGCAAACGCAAATACTTTAATACGCCAAATCCTACGCCAACGCCTCTTGCAAAATACGATTGAATAACATGCCATACTGACCGATATAGCTATCTTATCTATCCACTCATATATTCCATCATCTTGTAAGGCTCTGTTTGCGATTATAATCAGATTCGTTTATCTGCTTGAATCCACGCCTAGAATTTTATATTTCTTCCTTAGAATACATCAGTGTCTCTTGACAAATACTTGCCATCAATTTCTGCCGGGTATGATGTCATGAAATATTCATTTTGGCCTGAAAATAGTAAAGGTGGTAAGCAATTAGTATTCTCATATCATAGAGAATTACCAATTCTACTCGATCATGCTGCCAAAACAGCGAATAAATCTCTAAATCAGAAAGCATTGGCATTCAGGGTATAATTGACTTTCAAATGCGAAGGATACATGCGCGAACTGAGACAAAGTGTTATTATGTTGCACATCGATTTTTGTCCAATGACATCCTTATTTTTATGCAGGAAAATGTTCATTTCATTTTCAACCCATGTTCGTATTGATTCTAGCTCTTGTTTACTATGTTTATTGATTATAATATAGACCTATATAGAATATGACCCTTTAAAGCGAAATCCAACCTTGATAGGGAACTACTTTTAATAGAGAAAAGCAGAAATATCAAAGAAGTAGACTGGCGAAGTCTGAGTGAAATCGGACAAACATAATAATATAGTTATAATTTTTTAGATAGTTGCACTCATTATAGGTGTGAATTCGTTAGTAAAGCTGAATCGGTAATGTCTCTGTGATGTAGTGGCGGAAAAATTTCCCATTTATTCCAACACACAAAAGAAAACAGTTTTAATTTAAAAAATATATATGGCTCAGGAGTGACTTTTGATAGAGGACCTATAGTGGTATGCTATCAATAATATATTTTAAGTAGTGCCTCAAGGAAGAAGGCACTTAGGAGAAAATAAACACAAAACTTGATTATATTATTATACACGACAGACTGCAGAGTTATCTGCGACTTCTACATAATCCACTGACATAATTGCCAATTTGAGATTCGCATAGACGTATTAATCTCATATTTCAAATATTCATAACTTTCTTATTATTGGTCCGATTTAATTCGAATTTTCGCCATTCTGTTTATCTTATTATAAACTGTTTGCTTCCATACAAATGAACTGATTAAAAAGGCCGGATGCCCTTCATGTATTTGTGGCAGTGGAGTATGATACATATTTGTTGTGGACAGAACTGATGATGAAAACGAAAAAGGGTTGCATGAGGATAGGTCTATTGGTGATCAATGGTAATGAAAGAAATGGATGGTGAGCGAAAGATTGAATATGACTCAAAGATGAATTTCAAATTAGATTTAGATTTTTATTTTTCACAATATAAAAAGCAAGATTTTACAAAGAAGATCACCATGTGTTGCCAATTTGAAGAAAGAAAAACAACAACAACAAACCAACACTCAAAATATAATGGTTTAAAGTCTTCTTTATCAGGGGTAACATATTCAAACAACCTAATTGAAAGCCTATATTTTGCATCGTATATCCCTGGAAAAAGTCAACAATTATAAAATAGCCTTGTTATTTTTTTGAATTTTTAACAATTATCGAAATTGGAGTAATTTTATTTATTAAATCATACATGAGTTAGGATAAAGAAATACATAAAGAGACGGTGAGGCATACGAGTTGAAACATCAAGGGACCGTCTGACCTTACACAATTCCATGTGCGTCCATTGGAGCATTTAGATATTGAATTTTGAAAGGGGACATTTGTATAAAATAATAAAATGGGACGAAAACGCTACACAATCACATTGAAAATTAGAAACAGAATATGGCTTCGATTCACAGGGGGGCGTTTGTTTTCAGGGCATATCGACAAGCGCTCTCCAATGTAAATGTTGTCTCACTATTAATAAATAAAGACCGGAGAAAATGCCAGCGTACTTTTTTTCAACTCCATAGGCTCGGTTACTCAATATCACATTCAATCTAATTCACAGTGGACATGCACAAACATTTCCTCGCAATTATGAACATTGTGACGTGCAGGTGACAACAGAACGTACACTGAACTTTTGCCTCGCCTATGTGATTATCTATACAGTGTGTGTGCGTATCTGTATGTGTGCGTGTGTGTGTGTGTGTGTGGATGAGGGACTGTGATATGAGCTGTATTCATGGACAGTGCATAATAATTATCGATAGTAGCTTCCTCAAACCAAGTTCGAACCAGACTTCGAGTCAATGACGGCATTGCCAATGAGTGTTAATGCGATCTGTTCACTTAACCAGACCTGTGTATGCGTTTACACTGCTTTGATATCGTAACAGGTGCAAGTCCCATTAAACTGTTGTAATACGTATATATCTATAAACAAATGGGGATATAACAAACCAGTGCTTACGCGTCATTTTAGCCAACCTGGGACGAATACTTAAATAAAGGCTTTTATTTGGGGGCGCAGAAATGAAAAGATAATGGGTACATCCCTTATGATTCCAGCAGCACCGATTCTCTTAAATTATTAAACAGATTTGATACACGTTTCCATACACTCGGTATCAAACAGATTGACAATTGAAGGTCAGTGAATTAAAATGTGTGTGTATACCGTGTATGGATCCATGGATTTTCTTTGTAATAAATATACAACCAGTGACCTCCTCACTTCGACTTTTTTTTCTCAAAAATTTCATTAGATTGAAGGAGAGAAAGGGTATTGAAATAATGCAGAGATGACGAAATGCAGAGAGGAGGATGATGAAAATGTATATACATGTAGTTTAAGAATAGAATTTAAGGACTACATTATAGCTTGAAAGAACGAAAACCTTGAATAATGAGGAATGTAAAGAGGGGGGGGGGGGACCTGAAAGGATGAGGAATTGAAAGAGGGAAAGAGAGAGAGAGAGAGAGAGAGAGAGACAGACAGACAGACATACAAACATAGAGAGAGAGAGGGGAAAGAAATAAAGAGAGGGAGAGAGAGAGAAAGAGAACTGGCATATATAGACGAAGAGTTGGACAGACAGAGGGATAAACAGACAGGCGACAGAAAATTACGATAATGAGAGTATGGGAGTGAGAAATAAACCTGATAACACGAGAAATAAGGACGGCTGCAATAACTCTTGACTTATCGCGTTCTCAAAGCGAGCAACATATCAGCGACTAAGTGACGGATCTACGGTAGATCTAAACATACTGATACTTTAGTTCCACCTGTTTGAATTCACGCTGGAGTCACATCGTTCGGCTTACCGATACAAAACCCGGTCGGGGGTACCCCAAGGTTGAAGAATCCCCATTTCTTTTCTGTCTCGAAGCAAAGTAAAAGCTTATGATCAGTGGCGTACATATAGCGCGGGGGGGGGGGGGGGGGGGTGGAAGTGCGAACAAATGACAGAGATAGAAAGGGGGAGAGAGTGAGACGGGTAGGAAACATCAAACGAAAGTGATATGATCACCCGCAACAACCCCTCCCTCTAGAGCATTGAAGTGAATACATGTATATGTTCAATGATCTGGTTTGCATAGCTCTCACTCCCTAAGGCTTTTTCTAGAAATTCTGTAGTCATGATATCTCTATACTCATACGGTTTTTAATGCAAAACCAGTGACGTAACTACAGATAGTTGCGGAGGTACTGGGCACTGGCCCCGAATCTAGTAGCAAAATAAGAAGAAGGAGATACAGAGAGAAAGGAAACGGAAAGGGAAAGAACGAGGAGGGAAGGCGAAGAAGATGATAAAGCTTTGCCAGAACAATATATACCTATAATCGGCAGCCACGTTACTTCGCATTTCATTCACCTATTAAAACCAGTTCCCCATATCCACTCCACGATGTTAGGAATCTCTCAATGGTTTTGTCACTGATCTTTACTGCCTGACATATTTAACAAAATGGCCAATATTCATGAAAGCGTATTATTACTTCATTACCTTCCGGGCAGGTTTAAAGCCCCGACAAAGCGGGTTTAGTTATAATGGAGCGATATGAAGTGTCAATATCTTAAATCCCGCGAAGTGACCAATACTTTGTAATCAAACCAATAAATTGAAAATCGTATCACCGTGAAATTTCACTTCATTTGATAATATGAATAGGTTTATTATCCCTTTCTTGCATCATGAAAGAAAAACGAGGCCGCCATCGACATCAATCAATTCAGTCATGATTGATGTTTCCTGCGTTCACAAATCCTGTTAATTGTAAAATGCTAATTTTTCCTATAAACTTACGTGTTTCCTATACGTATTTAAAAGTAATTATTTAATGTCTGTAAATGTGTTCATATATTTTATTGTAATATTCAAATATTTCGTTTTAGGTTATTGAACTCGAAAACAAAAACAATTTATAGGGAGCGGAGAGGCTTTCCGCTTTATAAATTAATGGACTGATTTAAGCTATATGGGTTCAACTTATGTAGTATGCGTGTTGCACTCGAAGCGTCATTTGCTGACGCAGTCTTCGCTGACGTTGACTGCGTCAGCGACTGGCCCGGTCTTTAAAACGTCATAACAGTGACACGGTGCAAGAAAGAATATAAGTACAACTTCGAAAACCAAAATGAATGCATAATAAACCGTGAAAGCATTACGTTGAATTACTGACGCATTTATACATTTCCTTCAAAGGCTTCATTAGCGTAGGTAATAATGCATTCAAAATGACTCCCCCTTTGCAATGTGCATAAGGCCTTTTTATGAACAGGGAAGAGCCAACGAGCTGCTTGAACGAAATGTAACGACGCAGCATTACAACATGTGAAAATATACACGCTTGTGATGACGTACGTAGGAATGAATGTGATTCTAGAAGCCGAATGTGGCTCAGACTTAGCAGTTGCAAATGTTGCTCTCATTACGGAAATAAGTAGGGCAAGAATGGATTTATTCCTCCCCATCTCGTCGTCATCGTTTTAAAAACATGTTCTGTATCGATTCAGTCTGGGGTTAAACCTAAACACGCATATCAATATTTCAGTGCGAAGGAGGTAACAGTCGTATCTAGATCGTGACTAATGAATTCTAATTATATGCATACGTCTTCAGCAAAGCTCTTGTCGACCATTAAATTGTTTTCGAGGCTTTGCCTAAAATTAGCAACAATTAAAGTGGGCATGGCAATCACATTCACATAAATACCTCTCATGATAGATGAATTTTAAATGCTTGATCACGTGTCGCTGTTGGAAGAAACACCCAATTATTGTTTGTAATCAACCAAGGCATACACATGTACCAGGCAATATCAATGTACATATTCATTAACAAAAACGCCTGACTGATATAAATCGTTTGCGGCCGAAAGGCTGAATTGTAGATTTTTCAAATTAGTTCAAAGTAGCCCCTTTAACACCTACTTATTCAAACATCGTTCTCACACCCTAGCCGGGCTGAACGATAAAACAGTATAGTTTTGCGATTCGAGTGTCGCCTTTGAAAACCAGCTCTTGTTATTGCTCGGGGCTGCTGAGTCGCTATTTGCTAATACTACAGAGCAAAATGCAAATGGTAATTTTATATCATGCTCGCCTCCAGCTGTGGTTAACAGGCTGTTTCCTATTATATTTGTTTAGGATCGCATGTGCATTAGAATCGGAAATAATGAAGATATTTATAGTCCCTCTATGGATATTACTATATACGCAGTAGATATCTTGTAGGGGGGGGGGGGGTGAGATGAATGACTGTCTGATTCAAACTCGAAGCATTTATTATTCTGTCGGCTAGAAGCTAAATGATGGGTCGTCTAAAATATGCTGAACATTGTCGTATCGCTTACTTAATGCGCATTCTGGCGTAAAGACAGCTTAGAATACTTTGTTGTCGCCTTCAAGGTGTTTTGTCATTATGTGTCGAATGCGCATGTTGTTTTAGTATGAGACCATAATTCGAATGAAAAGTGGTGGATGTTCAATTGGTAAATGAGAAATTCTCGGGAGGGTTGGTGGGCTGGTTGGTGCATCAGACGCCTCAACCCCCTTTATCCTGCATCGTATATACTGGCAAAATAGGTGAACATGACGGAGAAAACAACAGACAGTTTGGAAATGGGAGAATAGATGATGGATAAGAGAGAGAGAGAGAGAGGGGGAGATGCAGAGAGAGAGTGAGAAATATAGATAATTATAGGGGAGAGAGACAACAGGAGAGAAGAAAAAGGAGAATAAAAAAAAAGAGAAATAGAAAGATAGATGAAGATGAATACAGTCTTAAGAGAGTCAACAAGAGGAATTTCTCATCAGATAGACAGATAAAAACAAAGAGAAAAAAGGAATATTCAGTGAGCAAAATCAATTGCATTCGATTAATCAGCGGCAACAGGCAGATGGTCAGTTATATTCCGTCAATGATTTGCGATGACTGCACACTTTAGTGACCAGTCCGTGCGGTTGACGGCACTTTAAATACGCTTGGTCGCATCTTGTGTCTATCCTTTCCGATGCCCGTAAAAGGATGTTAGGTCTATTGACCAAACACATGTCAAATTTTGAGCATCTCCCGATAAAATTCCCAACCCTTTCTCCATCTTCAGAGCAGGAAAATCTACATTCAACTGTATATACAAGCAATTTTCCCAAAGGATCGGAAAAAGAAAGAAAATGATAGTACAAAAAGTATCAGTTTATTTTACATATTTGTTAACCTGTTTACAACTTAATGCAAACATTATGAACTATAGTTTATATTGACAGCTAAAATAAGAACCAGTTGCTTGCCAGACATAACAACAAATGATGTATGCGAAGAGGAGTCCCTACAGAGAGAGAGAGAGAGAGAGAGAGAGAGAGAGAGAGGGAGAGAGAGATGCGTTTATTCATAGCTGATAGCAGGTGAATGAAGTAGCTGGTAGTGAGGAAAACATGCATAACTTAAACTAAATTAGAAAACAGGTCTATTCTAACAAAATTTCCCGGGGAAAAGGAACGCTCCATTTAAATAAAAAGCCATCAACAAAATTGCTTAACAGCAAACTGTGATTTAATAAATTTGAACAGGTTGCCAGACAACGCGCAAATGCACAAAATAAAAGAAATGTTTCGGGAAGGAGAATAAAGCATCCTACACATCTAAGGAAAGCAAATATATTTTATAGATTATTTTGAGGTGCAGAATTTTCCCCCTGCAATCGAATTGACCACAGGCAGTGTTGAGTAAATTACGTTATTGCAATTTGTGCGGCTATGCATAATTTGATCAAATCAATGTACCAAAATTGAATTCTGAGCTGTAATTTGAAGCGGAAACCACCGATAGATGTCGAAGCAAAGAGGAATTGATTGGGGGAAAATGTAATGATGCTATGGATGGAGGGGGGGGGGGGGAGGAACCTTTAACAAATGAGATGTATGAATTATGTATCCCGTTCCGGGTGGAAGGAGATGTAACTTGTGGCTAGATATACAAATATCTCATAAAATGTTGGTGATTAGACGAGGCACTATCTTGTACAGCAGCTGTGATGTACTGAAACGACTTGGTGAAAATAAAATAGCTTTAAAGGCAAATTTAGAGGAAAGCTAGCCGTCAAGACTAGTGATGGGGCAGGTTTGGTTGCAAGGAAGTTTATCCTCGAGTAATTATGTTGGTGCAATGTTCTCGAGGCAAAAGAAAAGACGACTTTTCTTGTAATGCAATGAATATTGTACAGAACCTGTGACAGAAATGATGTTAAATTAAGTCGGCATGTGGACAAGTGAAACTGATGAGTTAATCACAGGGCTTTTAAATGTAAATCTTATGGAAACCAAGCTGTCAAGTGTAATAGAACAAGTCCGGCTGCAAGGAATTTAAAGGTATTACAAAGTTTTGGGAAATTTTGGAAATTGGGTGGATAGTGATTCTTTACAATTTTGATATATTTGGATGCCCCTGTGGATGTATTATAAGCACTAGAAATTTTAGCCTCTAAAACACTTCTGCTTTCGAGAAAAATTGAATATAACAATTTACCGGTGCTCCCGGTAAATTTCGATAAATTTCAAATAGCGCCTACGGCCGTACAGTGGTAGCTGCGACCATGGAAATCTCAGAAGATGTAGTTGTGATACATAATTTCCAAACGGGAATCGCTAATTGATTGATTTTAGTCAAGAAATATTGTTTTATAGCTTAATTAATATCTTGACCTTGAGAGGGAGCTATACAACATAAAGAGTTTATTATTTACAATTTCATAACTTTAGACTCAATTTCAACGGCGACAATGATCACTAAATATTGTAGGATCGCATATGCTTCCAATATGTTCATTTGAACCCAATTCATGACCCTATACCAAAACTTTGTATTACCTTTAATATTTCGCTACTGAGAGGTCGCATTTTAAACCATGTAATCAGAGCCATCTTATACACAGAGCTTGGCAAATAAATAACATAATGTATGTACACTGCGTATACAAAATGTGTGGGGACTTAATGATTCTTTCATTCAATTTCTACGTTGCTGCATATTTTTCAAATTCATTTAGAATTAAGACATTTTGAGGATTGACACTTTTGGACGGGAAGCGGGGGGGGGGGGGGGGGTCCCAGTCGACCCTCTAGAACCGCCTTCGAGTTAAGCTTGACGTGAAGACTCTTCCACGAAGAAGTCTTTAGAATGTCGAGGTCGGCTGCTGAAGATGTTTCTGATAGAGTGTCTTGTTACGAGGGCTATGTGACTGTGTTTACCGAAGCCTCATTAGGTTCACTTTGCGCAAGAGCCGGATCTGTTAGATCAAGATTTGCCCAATAACTGCTCATCCAATCGCAGTTTTATCTACTGATTACGGCGAGATTCGTTTTGCTAGTAAAGGAATGTTCTCTACATCTTTCACAAAGACGAAACGTGGTTACTCCAATCCATCAAATAGTCTATATCATTAATCATTGGTGGTGATTTATGAAACTAGTCTTCGTGACTACAATCTATAGAAAAAGGTACAAATCTGTTGTATTTTAGGCTGAAGATGGAAAACATTTTAGTCAAAATATGTACCATTCTATTGTGCGCTTTTTAAATATTTTGTAATTCTCCACCTTATTTTACACTGAGACTTGAGGCTATAATGTTAACAGGCATTGATATCTTCATAACTTGTTTTTGGCATTAACTGATTATGTCGGAACAGTCGGCATTTTAAGAATAGATATTAAAAAACCCTGATGAAAATAAGTATATTTGAAAAAAAATAAGCTTGGAACGTTATTAAAAAATAACCCTTTGCAATGCCTTCCTATAATAAAATCACTTTACCCGTTTCAGGTCAAATCACCACTATTAGATTAAAATATCATATCCTTATCAATACAGAGACAAAACCTAGACAAAATGTTGTATGATTCCTACCCAGTTCGGAAACTCCCCGCTCTCTTTAATGGACTTGTATGCTCAATATCGGCCTCTATCGAATTAATACCAAGGCTGCTCTGCTCTGCTCTGATATTTCGGATTAACGCGGGAGGCTACGTTTGTTATTAAACCCAAGTATGATACTCCAGGGTAGGAAAAAACCTATCCACCGGAGAAAAAAAACACAAAATAATAATCTCAAGAACCCTGGTTCTGAGTTTGTCAATGCTCTTGCTCGTAACATTGACTAAATCTATTGACGTTGCCTCTAAACTGATTTGCATTCTATTTTGCTTGCCCCGAGGGAAATTGATATAGGATTCGGGGTTATGAATCCAACGATTATTTTCGTCAGGCTAATATTTGACAACTAAAATGCATCATGATTTTCAATTGAAATATTGCTTCCCTATACACCGGTGTAGCCGCTGTTTTATAACTTTATTTCATCAATTTAATCACAGTCGACTGTCTATATATATATATCGGCCCGTATTCTGAAGTCGTGTCTAACTCCTGTTTAACTAAACAGTTGTCTAAGTCCTGTCTAAGTCCCGTCTAACTTTAGACTCGAAGTCGTGTCTAACTTTTTTCGTATTCTGAAGTCGTGTTTAAATAAAGTTAAACACGAAGTCCTGTCTAAGTCCTGTTTAACTTTAGACAACTGCGAGGGGTTGTTTAAGTCCTGTTTAAGGGCGCGATTCTGCTGCTTTTCAACGTCTACGGTACACTCTACTTGCTGACCCCGAACTTGCGGGGAGAACGATGGTACGTGCATCCTATAAAATTTCAAATACATTTTGCAGGATTTTTTCTCGTGTAGCCTGATTTTTTTTCTCGATAATATTAACTATTCTTTTCTAATGGTGACATCCTGGAAATTCCATAATCTACAATAAACTAACCATTCTGTTGGAGAAGTTTCTTTGCTGGTTCTTCCGAGCACAGAGGCACTGATAAGTGATATTATTAGTGCGTTTGTGTACAGTGTACGTGTAGTACACGCACGTCATGTCATTACGTCACGATCACATCACCATGGTACCAGCACGCGCACAGCTAGGCACGCGCACAGCTAGCTGTGCGCGTTAATTTATTTATCCGGTGCGCGCACGCATGCGCATTGGGTCTATCGTCAGAATTAACGCCTACTGGGCATGCGCAGAAGTCGTGACTGAAAGTTAAACAAGACTTGCGCAGAACTTAAACAGTTGTTTAGTTAAACACCACTTAGACAGGACTTAAACAGTTGTTTAGTTAGACGAGACTTAGACACGACTTCAGAATACGAAATTTAGTTAAACAGGACTTAGACACGACCTCGCGTCTAAGTCCTGTTTAAGTCTTGTCTAACTAAACAGTTGTTTAACTTTAGTCGTGGCTAAGTTAGACAAGACTTCAGAATACGGGCCATCATGTTTATATTGTTAAACAAACGTGAGGCTTTCTGGTGGTGTAGTAGATAACAGATTTACGGGGTTGATCTCAATGAAAATGTTACAAAAAATAAATATAGGCCTATATTAAGCCTAGTAACAGGTACTTTAACAGTCTTAAGGTTTCTTAGAAATCTTTGTATATTACCTCCTCTTGGGGGTAAATAGTCATTCTAGGTTGTAATTATTAAAAAAATGTCATGAAAACTATTACACTTTAATAAGAATAATAACGTGGAATAGGTAACAAGTTAAGACCATCTATCATGCCACATGCGCGCGCGCGCGTTTGTGTGAGTGTGTATGTGCGTGTAGTCCCATGTACCCATTTCTGTGTGAGGCGACTTTCCCGTGACTTTCTTCAAGGTTGCGTCAATATCTTATCATTGTCAAGATTCCAAAATATCACAGTATACATCTTAAACTATTTACAACTTAATCAACTTTTCCCTACTGCTTCCAGACAGTTTTATTTTGTTCACCACAATGTAATGCAGGGACCGGTACACAACTTTATTCGACGTTAAGCGTCACGAGATAGTATGTGACGTCATGCAGTCATGGTTGTAACAGAAATGTGTTAGGGTATACAAAAAAAAATCAACAAGCAAAGTGATTTCACGAAGATCTAATTAATGCTAGCTACGTTTTTTTTTTAAAACAAACCCATCAGCTTGTTCGAAGTAAACATACCTCACGTGTATATCCATCAATATTTTAACACCTTATTCTATACATGAAAGTGCCCCTTAGTGCGATACAAGGCCCATACCGTGCTAACAGTTATGCATTTTCAATTCGATGCATTTTCATCAACCGTCTAGATTAGTGTATCCTATGGGCGGACATTGCTACATCGTGGGATGATGAAAAGTTTGTGATAAAGACTCTGTGGCTAATTGTGGAACATTAATATTTCATGCGAAGTCATTTGTAGCATGAGATTGCTTTTCGGATACCTATACTATTAATACATGGGTATACTCACCCACGCTATCGGTTCACATTGCCCAGTTATTGGCTCAACTCATCTCCTCCTCCCATTGTGTAATACATATTAACGCTCATAATTATTACCCAAAATGAAATATGGAAAGACATGCGAACGTTCTCAAGTCACACGCATGTAGTTTTTGTTTTTGGTACCGTTATTTCACCCTCAGGGAGAGAGAGAGAGAGAGAGAGAGAGAGAGAATCATTCTTCAGAACTGTATGGCGTAATGGTGTCGTGGTCTAGTGTATACGTCACTGGACTGACGAACACATGGTCCGTGCTTTTTGCATAACTTTCTGGAGCTTTCATTCAAAAGGTCTCTCATAAACCATTTGCCATGTTTGAAAACTGGTAGTATGGAAATTTTTGTTGTACTCTATCATGTCGCCTATGATGTAATTACACTTTTCACCTAGTGCATCGATTGCGTTTCTCATCATGGTGTAAAATTTACCCAATCATATTCGAATTTGCTGAAAAGTGGGTGAACTAATGTCATTTGAATGTAATATAGTAATATAAATCAGTTCATTCACTTCATTAAGTCTCTTTTCCTTCTCTCCCCCTTTTCCCTCGCCCTGTATCCTTCTGCTGTAATTATGTACATGTATATTCACATTTTTTCCCTTCACGTTCACTCTCTCTATCTTTCTCCCTTCATTCCGGTCTCTCTCTCTCTCTCTCTCCCTCTCTTAGTACGTCCTTCATCATCATCTCTGCTTTCTTAATACTCTCCTTTAAAACTTTGTCCCCGACACTTTCATTCTTTTTTTTTTTACTCTCCAGTCCACAGTGTCAAGTGGCAATTTATTGGTGACATGATATTCTTGCTCGGAGCTAAAAACAACTCCGCAAAGGAAGCCTTATTTGCTCTTTCACTTAAAGCGTAAACTCAGTGACTGAATTGTGAGATGCAGACGGTCGCCGATTGACGCTTCTCGACGATGGATCTGTTTTTTCCCCTTTCATTTGAACATGGCCACTTAAAATACACTCACAGTGGCGGATCTAGGGGGGGGGTTGGGGGGGTTGCAACCCCCCCAAAAAAAATCCGGGGACCATTTTTTTAAATCTTATCGCAAGAAAACGCCATTTTCACACACAGATTTTCAAAATTTTTCCCTACTGTGGGAGGGGGGACACCCCCCTCCCACACCCTCCCCCTCGCTCGCTCCGCTCGCTTGGACTCGGTCGCTACGCTCCCTCACATACCACCCCAACCCCCCCCCCTTTATAAAAAGCTGGATCCGCCCCTGACTCATTGGTCCTTTGACGTTCATCTTCAAGTACTTTTGGTGCGTACAACTTCTTCGCATGCCTCGCATTCCAAGGAAAAATCGCTGTGCTATAGATGTTTCATGTTAATTATTATAACGGGGTGTGAGGAGGAGAGAAGCTAGACGGCTCGTACCGAAATATCTCCTTCGAAGATTCTGTGAACAGATGGATTCGCGAGCGAGCAAAGCAAGGGAACTTAACGTAGAGGTTTCTTTTTTAATCAATGGTGACAGTTACCGCTGAATAGGATTGTATTCATTCAAAGCTTTTCAGAATGAGTCTCTCACTAAATATGAAAGACCACATAATCAAATTTTGTTATTGTTGCTATTAGAACGATTTTTAACAAAGGGCAATACTTGTAATCTCATAATACTGCAAACAATATTCAAACAATTTAGTAGCCATATTATGATTCCCATATAATGGCAGGGCCTGTAAGTTCATGTTCTTAAACTTTAAAGCCCCTCTGCACTAGTTTGGCCAGGGGGATTAGACCTTCCTGCAAGGTCACTGACATGTTTCTATCTCATCAAATCAATCTCTCAATTAACATAAGAAAACAGGGGACCATGGGGGACCAACAGGCACCGATCAGGCATTGTTTGCTATATAGAAGGCGCAAGTAGCTGAAAGTAGTACAATGTGGATTTAATATATATGCCAAAGTGGCCCAAGCAAACCACTTTCATCCCTGCTGTTATATATTACAAAATGTATTACTCCGGTCAAGAGTGCACGCTGACCTTCGCTATTATTTGACCGAATCAATTTGTGATTATGACTTTCCTTGGCCATCGAGAAGGGTTGGATCCATGATATTCCTGTCCGCCTAATAGGCAGGGACCATCTCCATATACCCCCGGCATAAGGTTATTTCCCAAGACGAAGATATATTAGAGGCCCAGGAAGATATATTACTTCTTGCCCATCATTCGTATATATATTTTTAAATTATTTTTTGCATCTCCTTTACTCTCTCCTGAGAGAAATATAATAGAAGAATCCATATCTCATATATTTTGCTGAGTATGAAGGCTAAATATAGATGCGTTTGTTTGAGGTAGTGTACAGACAGTCTCTAGTCAATGCTGACAAAAAGGGAAATTATGAATCTAATATTTTGTATATAAAATGCTTGAATTATCTTTACATGGGTCCATTCAGTTACAACGGATTGGTGCGTGATTAAAACATGCTATACTACGTGAGGTTAACAGGAGATCTAAGAAAACGCCAGTTCTCAAATTTCCATAATCTATACATTTTTCGTCATCTCCTACATGTCTTAATTCAATATTTTACCCCTTTTCAGAATCACTTCATCATGTTAATTGAAGACAAAAAAACACTTTAATCCAGTAATATCAAACCACGCAATTGATTTGAAAACACAAGTAAACCGAATGTCTTTCGCTGAATGAAAGTAAATGCCAAAATTGCATGCAGGTAATACGGGCAGCATACCAGTGCAGGCATGTTTTTCCCAGTTCGAGAACCAGAGAAACGGATCTGTGAGACGGAGAGCTAAGAGAGAGAGATAGAGAGGGGGTTGTGAATTGTCAACAGTATACCCGAGCCGTCCGTTTGACTAGCTGCTCACTTGTAGGATAAGAACTGTTTGATAATGCTCCTCATTTAAAAAGAAAGAGTTTGATTCCACCCGGGTCCTTATTTCGCCTTCAAGGTTAAAGCGAGTCTCTCACAACTGTGGTGAAATGTATGAATATTTCTATGTAGCCTTTATCATTATTTTGTTTGAATGGTAAATATTAAGGAGCACTACAGTCTTACAGGTATAACAAGATAAGTATATATTTTTTTAAATGAGAAATACAAAGATCGTAAAGACTATACTAGTTTATTTCGTTCTTTTTATGCCACATTAATTAGTGTTCTATGATATTTATATTTGTGTCTACGATTGATGCTGCAATGGTCACATCAATAAACGTTTACTCGCATGATATATTTGTTGAGGTTCCAAAATGAAAGGTACCAGCACACAATCTTTTCGACAAAAAGTTATTATCTGAGGAAATTCAACATTTTATATGAATGCATCCGAGGCCTCATTAGCGAGAACGCGCCACATGGCATCAACAACCATATTGCAATATAAATGTGAGCAAAGGAATAACATAAACATTTTATTTTGGCGGCAAATTAAACAATTTTATGGCTTGATGCTTTGTGCAAAATTTACAATGAAGACTTTGCTTCGAGCGAATGCTTGAAATATTTGTGAGGGAGAAGGAGAAGAGATAGTAAAGAGAGAGAGAGAGAGAGAGAGAGAAAGAGAGAGAGAGAGAGATAGAGAGAGATACCCACACATGCACGCAACACACACCTACACACACTCACACATACGTGCGCGCACACAAAGTTAAGGATGGCGAAAAAGGCATATAGAGAGATGGAAAGATAGAAAGAGAGAGAGAGAGAAAGTGGGGAGGGGGAAATAGGTATTTATAATTTAGCAATCTAATTTAAATTGCCCATTCATTGCAATTCGATCACTCTGCAAGTGAGGGGGATGCACGCATTTTGTGCTGCATTTCACCAACAAAATTACTTTTTATTCGCGATAGAATCTGTATGAGTTATATTCAAGTCGCGTACCATTTTTCCCATGTTGGTCCGGGGGTACTTGGCCTATAGAACAAGGCCTCTTGATCTAAATACCAAAATGTGAATCTCATTTACATAAACATGGACCGGGTCACTTTCCATAGTCACAAAAACGAGACCGACACCAGACGGACAACAGATTCAAATCGAAAAATGAGTTTGTCATGTTCGTTGAAATCTAGTGACAACAATATTGTTTTAGTTTTCTTTTCTTTTAGTGGAACACCCACATATTATCTTGGTCCCATCAAAAGAAATGAAACATTTGAAAGGAATATTCGTGCTAATTGCCTCAAGTTTCATTTGTAAAAGTCGCATGAAATCTTAAGAGTGAATGTACAGTAGTGCCTGTCCTTGTTCCAATGGTTATGAATGTGAAATAGGATAAGCAAAGTAATATAACATTTAACGGAAAATCCACAATGAGAGATCAAGCAATAGAAGTTAAACAAAAATAGAAACGGACAAAAAGAAGAATAAAGGGAACATTTAGAAAGCCGAGAAGAAGAAAAAAAATTCAATTCGGCGATCACAGATTCACACATCGTAGAACGTGATGTGAATGACAACTTCATTTTGCATGTATCCTTACTCGGTCGGACATAATTATGCAAGGTCCTCTATATTATTGAATAGACCACTTTCTCACCAATAAAGTGGCGCACCGACCGTTA
Organism: Strongylocentrotus droebachiensis; assembly: GCA_035222895.1. NCBI lineage: Eukaryota > Metazoa > Echinodermata > Echinoidea > Camarodonta > Strongylocentrotidae > Strongylocentrotus > Strongylocentrotus droebachiensis. The sequence goes on along the minus strand of JAVYIG010000332.1, from coordinate 485,564 downwards.
CCCGACATGGCTATCATCTATTAATCATAATATTCATATTAGCTGATCTAATCGCATGGATGAGGGAGGGAAAAGTGCATTCAACCCTGATGTGTGATTAACACCCAGGACAATCCAGTCGCACACACACGAGTCAGACACGAAACCGAATAAAATAAGTTACATCACAACGAATGGCAAAAGCAGTCGGTTCGGAGACCGTTTGACAGTGGGACTCGGATATCAGTCCCATCGACAGAGCGAACCGACACCTAACCGTGTAAAAAGTAACATCACAACGAATGGCATCAGCAGTCGATTAGGAGTCGATTTGACAGTGTGACTCGGATATCAGCCCTACCGCCAAAGTGAACCGACACCTAGCCGATTCCCAAAACCGACCGATTCTTGGTCATTCGGTGTTTATAATTTTCGTTCGGTCTACGTACTGTAGACCCGGTATCGGTCTCGTCGATGTGCTATGGTCATACCGAGTTGGTCATTCGGGATTTCTTATTTCGGCCTGGTTTTGGTCTCGACGGTATAGCTAGGTTATAACCATCACTTATCAATTTCAAGGACCACTATCCCCGGACTAATATCAATTATAGAAACAATTATGGAAAGCAGTTAGCATCTTCGGAAATATATTGTTAAGTTGAAAGGCATAAATTGATGATTCAAATCATTCATATTTTCTATTATCAAGGAGATTTCATGTTCTTGATGTCGAATTAATGAGAAGTCTAAAATACTTGAATTTTTTCTTTTGAATATATTTTATTTTAAGGCTACAAAATAATGGCTCTCCATAATGAATAAGTCCAACTTAGAGTTAAGTTCGACTAAGGATCTTTGTGAAACACCCCCAGGACAGCTAAAACACCCAAGACTAACTGTCCCTCGGGCTTTTGTAATTAAAAGAAAAAAAGAAAACATAGGCAATTACTGCTCAAAATGCATACCATAGATATTGTATAGCAGAGAGTAAATTTATACGCCAAAACCTTTCCCTCATTTTCATCGTTGCTTTCTCCTCTTTCGTCTTTCTGATGGTCCGCTATCGGTGGCTGACGACAAGCCTCTCGTCCCCTCCTTCCCTCCATTCCTTTTCCATCTCTCCACGCCATATGACATGCCAAGATAGTACGGCATTTTACATGTTAAATGGAGGGGAACGCATTAATTTGATCGCTTAATTCTGTTATGGATATAGGGGGACAGCGGCGGAGGGGGTCTTGCCTACGCGGTCGGCATAAATGAAAGGTGGATGATGAAACGGAACAGAAGCAGGCAAGATAATTCAGTGAGGCCGATCGTCCGCATAATGCCTCAGTTTACTTGACGAGATAGAGAGACAAAGATAAAAAGAAAAAACGCCAGTTTATCAACACAAAACGAAACAACAAACATAGAGACGTTATCACAATTACCCAAACGACATTATTACTGTTGTTGTTGATTTTATTTTGATGTTCACTTACATTTGTTTTCAAAGTTCATTTCGGTATTCTTCAAGTAAAAATACCATCTGCTAATATTCTGAAAAGCGGCTTGTTAATTTCTAGCAACCTACATCTGTTTGATTTGTGTACAAAAAGGAAAAGGATGACAAAAGGCGCTTCGTAAACAATCGCTTTATAAAGTAAAGCGATGATCTACACGAAGCTTTCAAGAGAGCGTTTGTTTTTTAATTCAATTTCATTTTTCGACATTTCGTTTTGTACAATGAACATGATGACTGACGAAACTCAACAGGCGAAATTGCAATAATGAAATTCATTCATTCCTTTCTTTACAATCGCGTGAAATAGTGGATATATTTGTTGAAAGTTGAATACTACATGGTTACAAATGTAGATCATCTTAATTGTACAGGGTGCTGTGGCGAAATAGTCATGGCGTCATTTTGATTATCCCTCAGTCAGCGAAGCAAGTAATCTCGAGATTAAATATAAACTTTAAAGCGTCAACCACCAGAAATAAACCAGACCCTGGGATAGAAACAAAAAACTTCCACAATCTGTATTTAATTTAATAGAAAATGGCAATCGGAAGTTTAAGGATCTGAAGTCTTGAAACAAAATAAGAACTGTTCATCCATCTGAAAACAAAGAGACTGCGGTGTCTATTATTATATCCTTCTGTATTCTTTCGAAGGTAATAACACTAAAGAAAAAGAAGCCACAGCCAGTGCGTCCTAGGCCTCAATTTGATTTGAGAATAATGCAAGTAGACGTATGGTATAAGGCCCCTTCCATCAGGAAAGTACACCCACTGTAGCAGGCGATGTAATGGACAAAACGATTTTGACAAAAAACATAGGGCAAGTCGGATTACACTCGTAATATCCCACGATATTGCCTTGAATGATGTATATTATCATTTCTTGCCTTGTTTATGCCGTCTCTATAAATAATCTGGAGAGCGAGGGGGAGAGAGAGAGAGGGGGAGATAAGGGGAGAAATAGGGGTTGTAGGATAAAAAGAAAAAGAGAAAGAGAGAGAGAGAGAGAGAGAGAGAGAGAGGGAGAGTGGGGTGGGGAGGGGGCGATGAGAGAGATGGGGGAAGTAAAGACGACATCAGTAGCGAATCAATACTATCTAATTACATCTCAACCAACAATGCGTTAACCATTGGTTAACCATTTTTTAAACGATTAGATAAAAAGCCATTCATCAACACTTAAGATTTATGTATAGATCAAAATCTATTATTCTAAACAACATAATTAGCTCCCGTTGATGTAGTTTTCTCAACTCTTGGATCGAGGAGAAGTAAGCTGTACTTTTAGCACTGACTCGTGTATTTAATCGAAAGCGCAGAGGTTTGTCCTCTTTTTTTATTTGTTGTTGTTGCTCATGTTCATCCGTTTTCCTCCCAAATAAACAATGGTTATATCAGGGATGCATTACTTTTAACAAATACAACGCATCGACTGTTGAACCGTGCTTTTATATTTAGAAAACACATTTAGGTAAGACAATTGTAAGACATGCTACAATGTACGTATTCTGTACTGAAATGACGTGTTATGCATAAACCAAATTCATTCGGAACAGACATTACCGTCTTTGAGAATCTTTATACTGATCACCTCTCGACGTCAGAATTTCAAGGTGCTCATTTTTATCCATGTGAGCTTGGTGCGATTTGGTAACTGTCTTTCCCAGATTCGAAATAAATAGATACAATGGATTAAAGGTGCCAATTTGGGGGCTCGAGAGTTCAGTGTCGCAATTTTTTAAAACATAAACATTAAGGCCTCGCACCGGGCGTTACGGAGGGGGAGGGGGGGGGGGGGGGCTCAAACCGTTTCTATTTGGGACAATTACTCTATGGTCTCTCTATTGTTGCTCAAGGTTATGCGTGTAGTTTGATGGTTATACCCACCATAATGTTTTCTGGGCGGCTCTCTGTATTTTTCGCAACTTCGATGAGGTATTGCCCATTTCCCCTTTCTGCTTCTGGCAAATATCATAGGTTATACGTACAAGGTTCAGCTCATGCCTCCTGAATTGTTATACCATCTCCTGCAGAATTGCGCATGCTGAGATTATCATCCAACTCCTCGATCCCTGTCCCGGTCTTCTCTTCCCAACGCCCTTTTCCCTATCTTCCTCTGCTGTCTTGCAGTTTGGTCTAATCGGATCAGGTCCATACCTCGCGCTGACATTGTCCCGGCCGCCCCCGAGGTGTAAGCCCACCAAGCCTTGGCCGAGCTTGTTTGCGACGCGCCATGCATACCGCTCTGATATGATCTAATTTATCGCTCATTGCTACTGACTATTAAACCGATCCGGGCCTTCTTATGGATCTTATCTCTCGCTCAAATGCTCAAACGACCCTCCCCGATCGGATTATGTGTTACTTTGCGACACGATTTGGTTTATGATGGACAGATTGGCTCGCAAACGCGGACCATGTGGCAGACTCCTTTCCACCATCATCTTCTTTGTAACGGGATGCAGATGATACTGATGATGATGGTGATGCGCATATGATGAGGGTTTACTTATCAAGAGCAGCGTTGTGATGTCTTGGAGATGTGACCAATATGACTACATTTAAAACACATTTTACACCAGACCATCTCTCTCTGTCTGTCAGTCTCTTTCTATGTTTCTCCTCCCCCTCTCTCTCATTTCATCCCTCTCTCCCTCCCTCCCTCCATCCCCTCCCTCTCCCTTCTGTCTCTTCCCATTCCTTCACCCCATCCTGTCATCTTGTACTCATCTTTTTCTTCGAGTTAACAAAATCCTTTTCAATTATATCTAATATTCCCAATCTCTTTTTTTTGCATCTCAATGTATAATATACTTCTTACTGACGATGTATCGGCTAAGTTAGTAAGGAAAACCGCTATTTTCTAATACATGGCATAACGAAGACCTGCTTTACTTACTGATGTGAGTTCAACTCTTACTTCTTTTATTTAGTTTAAACAAACAAGTGCATCGAACTTGTGTCCATGTTTCAATGTACTATGAAGTAATGAACTTCCGGTATCGATTTGTAGGCTCTTGCTGACGTCATTAGTTCTAACAAATTAAAGGTTTCGTGTAATTTCTCTCTCAAATATCGACTTTTTGTGAACATTCGTCCTTGACTAACTTATTTAGCTACTGAAAAGTTTATTCCAATCTACTTCTACTTTTGTATTCTGAACATGGTTAAAATTGTTTATTGAGTTGTGGTAATGGTGAAAAACGATGTGTAAGTCTTTTTTTCCCCTTATGAAAGAATATTGAAGCGATGAAAGGTAATATCGTCGGAGCGGCCTCATATTTCACACCTGACTAAAATCATTTTAATGCTATATGTTTCTCTGTTCCTTTTTACCCTTATCTGAGTCCAGTGGGCTTTCAAAAGCAAGAATATTAAATCTATGTCCATTTGTTCATGTTCTATGAAGTCGTTAACTTACCATATTGATTTCTAGTGCATTTTGAATTGAAGGGTTTCTGTAAATTTCGTTTTGAAATATCTTCCTCTCGTGAACATGATATTATTCATCCTTGAATGAACTTTTGTGTATCTAATGCAACGTGTATTCCATTCTGCTTCAACTCTTATGGTTAACGTGGTTAATGATGTTGTAGTAATGGTGAAAAATAACTCGTGGGCTTTCTCAATCCTTGTTATTCCCTTGTGGACGAATAATAGAAGCAATAGAAAAAAAAGACTGCCCTTGAAATGGCCTCAAAGTTTAAACATGACTTACAAATTGTTACAAAAATTGTTACTAACATAATTGTCATACTACATGCTTGTGGGGTCCCATGCACCCGTATCTGAGTCTAGTAGTATTGTTTTTCTCTTTGTAAATTTTCAGACAAATTTACTCGATTAGTTATAATTTTGATGGTTATGTATAATTAATAATATACGTATAATTCTTACTATCTCATACATATCGAAACATTTATGATAATTTGAAGAAATTTTCCTTCACATAGCCACTGTGTGAACCAATTTTCAACACTATCTTTAAAGCTTAGGCCTATCCAAGATGCGCGCAAATCATATTCTTGTTTTATTACAAGTCAGGTATACATGCACGGTACATGCACCAGACATTGAATACCAGCAGTCAGAACCATTTAATCTTGAAAGAGTCTGATATTGAGCAGATAATAACCCGAGGAGTATCCCTGACTCATCCGGATGAAGGTATGATGTGCATCATTACTAGAAAGTCATCTTCTATAACTCCTCTCGATTTATCTCAATATTTTTCCGACCGCTCCTTGTAATTGGGCCATTCCCACGACATCTTTAAAGACCCCTTCATTTACGACTATTACTCTCCTAAGCCCATTGCAACATATTTGTATGATCGCATTGTAATGACGACCCGACAGTAAGGGATAACTACGGAATTTCTTAATATTAAACTATTCGGGTGTATCACTGTCGGCCATTCTCTAAGGCACATAATTAATACTCAATTTTGATAATAAGACGTTGCTCGACCAAAAATGCAACGAACTGCCGTCTCAAAAAAAATCAAACAAACAAAAAGACCTACACAAAACAATCAAACAAACAAATGTGGCATTATGAATATGATTGATTCGGTTAGCTATAATTTTGAATAAATAAATATTACTTTCATGATTCCCACGATAATTGAAATGGTGACAACGCAAGGAGCAAGCTGCCAAGCTGGCTACAAAAGAAAAAAGTGTCCTTGCATATTATTACATGGCCATTCAAATATCACCTTGGCATCGTTATTCAATATGTGATTATGCATTCAGAATCTAAGAGACAGATATCGAGGACAACGAGTTATTACAGGTATTTCTAGGCTCAGAGTATCTATACAGAATATTCCACGAAATAGTTGACTCTACTCTTAAATATACAAAACCCAAATCAATCATACATGTATTTACAATTCAACTAGTCATAAAACGATCGTGTGGCGATGAAAGAAAGCTAGTCAAAAACAAAAGCCTACTGTCGAGGCAAACAATTATTTTGAGTATTTGCATGACTTTGTCAAAATTTCAATAACTTCGTGCAGTAAACTGAAAATAAATAAAGGGGTACCTAATGTGACGTGACACGTTTCGAAGAAAGCAAGCTTTCATACTCTACTATTCAGGATGATTAATTAGAATGAATTAAAAAGAAATGAATTGTACATCATGCTTGACTAAATGTAAATCTATGTTGCCATGCATAAAGTCTTCCACCATGACGAAGCTATTCATCGCATAGCTGATACCTCATTCATTCACTAGAAATGTTAAGGTTAAACATGTTGAAACAGCACAAACATTTTCCATCTTGCATAAGAGAAATTCAATTTGTGATATGGTTACACTGTTCATACACGAAACAGTGAAATATTAATTCAAGGCACTCGATTACTCAAGGAGCGAGAAAATGGATGAACAAGCAAATTAATTACATCTGCGCTTGTCAAAATAACCATACAAGAGCAAGGCATATTGACACTTCTCTTTTCTTTTCTTTTTCGAATGTAGGGCGGGTTGAAGTAATGAAAACCTGTCACGTTGTAAAAAGAGGACCTTACAAAATTCAGTCCGCTTTTTTCACAATAAGTAAAAACAAGGGAAGTTGTGATATGAATTTTTATTACAACACTTAAGCTAGTTTTGGCTGGTTGATTTGAAAATCTTATCATGTTTGAGCAATTTTTAATTAAAATCCATACTTTATCGTTGTTATAGAAAAACATGACTCGTTTATAATCATAGTTGTAATTTGTGAATGGCTCAGCCGTACATACACTACGTGCATGTTCTGTAATATTTACATGACTTATTCACATAATTGCGACTTAATTAATATTTTCCTATTGGCATTAATGTTTACTAGGTTAATGATATATGTTTATTTTGCAAACGAGTATTATTTTTGTAACTGTTCTGTATAAATGTTATAAACGATGTAAATATGTTCATTCAGGGCCCCATGGAAGACCACTACTTGTTGGTGAATGGGCTACCCTGTCAAAAGATTATAAATAAATAAATAAATAAATAAATAGTATTTTTAGGGAGATTCAAATGATCGAGATAAAAGTCATTTATTTTGAAGCACATGTTAAATATTAAAACAGTATTTCCTCTTTGTACTTTGTCAGCTCAGTGTCTTTCTTAAATTTGCAAATAGAGATAGTAAAATTGGCCGAGATACTACGTAAGATTGTTCAAAATACAGAACATTATTGTCTCCTCCCACAGCATAAGACAAGGGTATTGCACAGTTCATGGTCGCATGGAAACTACATGTACGAATGACAACAAATTGAATAAATTGACTTAGTTCCTCAGGAAAACGTCTTCGACTCCACTATCGAAATAAAATTGCTTCTCATAAACTCGCATGGATGCATGCCCGGAGCTATCTTGTGAAGATGTTGAGGTTTTTCTGCCCAACGTTATTAAAATATGAACCCCCGACCGCTAGCATAATACAAACGCACGTCCTCAGAAAGTGAACCTGTGAAAATGGGTCACAAAAAACCAGAGACGTCCGTCTTTTGTTGTCTGATCTTGCGAAAGATTGGATGAGCCAGGACCGAGAGGACCGACCGGCGGATGTACGAATGACCTCTAACACACAATAACACGTCTGGGGCTGGCGTAATTCCTATTGATTCTAATTTCCTTTGGGAGATGATTTTATTACAGTAATGCGTGTAGACACGTCGTGCTCAATTTAGTATTACCCTTAATTTAACCTTAATGAAGACACGTGCTAAACTGTATGGATTTTGTTCGATGGGCGGTCTCGGTTAATTATTATAACATCTTTTGCTTCACGATTTTTAAACTTAAAAATTGACCATATTGATTGGGCGCTCGTACATGTAGATTTAACGCCATTTAATTTAGATTAACCCCGAGCATTTTATTGATTACACAAAGCATGAAATGCATGCATACGATTGCTATTATATAAATATTTGTTTCACGTCGTCACGTTGAATTAGAAAGAATTAGATGACAAAAATAAATAAAAAATCAATGATGTGAAAAAAGAAAACACTACGTCTATGCCTTTTACGTAATAATATGGAATGTTTAGTTACTGCAAAGCAGAAATGAAGACAAAAAAGCTAAAGCCAATCTCTGTGAAATGATTACTCCGATTTGGGACAAATGAAATAGTATAACGTCCTTATTTGACTTTAATATCAGCATACTATAGTAGGGAAGCTTTCAAAGTACGTTAAAACTCATGTTAACTTGTTATAATCGAGATGGAATGTACTTTAAAATGCATCATGTTCCAAACGAGCAATGCCAAGAACAATCATGATTATGTTACTATAATATATCAAATAAATTCAACTGAACTTACCTGGTTCATGGTTACATAAATTCAGTTTAAAAGATTTGTTTTTCACCAAGTCCATGTGATTATCATTCAAAGGATTCGTCTATAAGCCAAGGTATGTAGACATTAAAAGCAGAGCAACCTGAATGCGATTATTGCAAATGACGTCAGAGAAACTTGAAATTAGAAGGAAAACAATACAGTGATTTAAAAAATGGATATGATCCAAATTATTAATGGTATTCAAAAGCGAAGTCATTTAGGGCAAGGACGATTGACTTTTCTAGTAATCATATGTTGTTTTACTACTATTCCCGGGAATTGGACATTACACAACGTTATGGTACATTAGTTTTACTGGCAGGCGAGATGAGGCCCCAATACCCGCTCGATGTAATGACTTTATGACGTCACAATGCCCGTAACCCATGCAAGGGCTTATTAGATGTGTATTATTTTAGCTGCAGGGTATTGAGGGCTCTGCGATAGCTACCGTACATTATTACATCACGACTGCATATATCGCTGCTTCGACACACGCATTTACATATATTAACCTCAAAGGAGTGTATTATTATACTAAGTATTGTTTGATTTTTGATGTATCCAAGGAGTCCCATTGTATTTAACGTTGTTGCGCAATGCAACAATGCTGGATCAAATAGTATTCATGAATATAAACAAAAAATATATAATCCCCTAAGTTTCACAGTAAACAATCCCTGACTAATATTTGTTATAAAAACATATATTAGACACGATCATGACGATCGTCAGTTTTCGAAAGCGCTATCGTGTTCAAATTATGTAAATTATACCAAAAAGAATGTAAATTATGTAATACTTTGATTGAAATGATTTACAATGAAAACATATTGAATTCATCATGATACCTTCCCTGAATCATATTTTACCAAATATCCAAGCTTTATTTTCAAATTCGTTTTAAAAAAAGGCCCCAACTAGAGTTTCAACAATGTTCCTTTTTAAAAGATGAAACCTAGCAAGATTATTTCTGAGAGCGTTCTTTTGTTCTTATTGGGTTTTTTTTTGTCAGCCGATGCCTGTCATATCAATCAATCTCTCTGCCAATAAATAATGTCCTTTACACGTCTATCGCATAAATGAACTAGCAAACTCCTGACATACATGAGATAGAAATAACAAGCCCCTGACTGATACCAAGACTATAAATGGGAATGACAGCCCACCGGTGTAGTTTGAATTCTTCTTCTATAAGCAAACACCCAATCGAATGGCAGTTTCCAACGCAGGCATCCCTGCCTGTCAACAATTTATCTCTGGGAATTATGTGTATTTGTCCATTGGTATTTGACAAAGGAAGGGCCTGGAAACCTAGTTCTTTCTCGATGAAACCAAACAAGGGGACCAACGTCATTTCACTTTACACCGTGCATGGACAAATAAGAAGCGAGAGAGACCATTACGCATTTTAAAAGGAGGGGTGTGTTTAGGGCTTGGTGGAGGTGGAAGGGAATGGAATAGGAAACACGGGCATGCTCATCGAATCGATTCCTTCTTTTAGTCTGATTACCATGAATAATACAATGTGATTTCATTGTTACACACATCTGTATGGATCTTTGATACATACACGTCACGGCAGTACTCAACGAGTTAACCAATTATTTCTCTCAAACGTAAGAACGTCCACAGCTCCGCACTTTAGTTTTATTCGGAAGTAGGGGTCCGTAGGGGAAGGAACAGAGTGTAACGAGGATTCAGCAACTAAAAATAGTTTCCTTTTTCGTTCCATTTTTCAATCATTTCTAGTTGTTATATTCCGTTTCAAATGTGAGAAATTCATCACTTAAAATTATTTCACAGTGTCTGTTTCAAGTAGGAGATGCCTACTCATTGATAACAGATTCGAAAGGTATTATTGTTTATATTTTGCTCAAAAACAATCCGAGACCTACAACAGCTTATTCCCTCTTTTCAAGGCCATTTGCGAAAACTCGTTTGGTAACCCAAACCATATTACCTCGTTATCCCGATTCGATTTTCTATTTGTTTTTTTTACCAATTTATTCTATAATTCTATAAGCTAGAATTAGCATTTTGATAGTTTTAGGGTTTATGTTCTCTTTACTTTAAAGGGAAAGCGATACGCTTACTGACAAAGCCGCAATTAAACCACACCACGAAGTGAATAACGACTTTGCAAGACAAACAGAAACGCGCTGTGTTGACTCTTTTGCGACGTGCCTTGGTGGATCAAAGCCTATCATTTATGCAACATACGTGTACAGCGACTCGGCGAGCGTGACCTAGCTGGATAATGTTACGTATTATCTTTTGACAGGTAAAGCTCAAGAACATTACCCCGTGAATTTTTGACGCCATATTTTTTTTGTCTTTATTCCGCGCTGTCATAAATGCTGTTGTATGGCGGAAAGGCGGATGACACCACCGTGTCAAGTCGATGCCGCCAGCTGCGCTTTTTCCTAGGAGGACGATCTCGTGCTAACCAACCCTCTTGAAATATGCAATCAAACCACAGAAGCTTTGACAATTATACTAGGATGTCGTCCATTTTCGGTTTTCTCTTCTCAGTTTCTTTATTACCGACGTCTTGGGACCCAGCGAGAGACCTCAGAACGACTCGGGTATTATGGCATGCATGGCAGCTGCCGAGAAGCCTTCTATTCGTGCCCGTCATCAAACGTGAGCGTAACGGGCTTGAAGACGACAAAACAGAAGTGTCGTCATCTTATTCCACCGGCGTATAAATTATTGGTGTGTCTGTATAGTAGCAACTTGTTAATTTAAACAAAGACCATGGGAGCGGGGAGATCGAGACGGTGCATGGGTGGAAAGCAAACTTGTGTATGTGCTGTTGCGGCGGTTGCGTTGATGGTGGGCGGGGTCCGATTTCATGTGATTGAACTATATAATTCCATTAACAAAAGTAAATTAATTCAATATCCATCCATACAAGATAAGTTTTATATGGTGTAGAAGTCATTTATGTATGTAAACAAAACAATATGCATTACTTAAATTTCCCCTTGCACGGCGATAACAATCATGACAAGGCATGTTCATGAATTCTTTCGAGTTCTAGACCAATAAAAACAACTATAAGAGACTCAAAGAGAGAGGGAGATACAGAGGGAAATAAAATAGAAGAGAGAGAGAGTGGAAAATAATTAATTAGAGTAAGATAGAACGTCAGCTAGAGATAAATGACAGTTAATTTATGCCTTAAATGATTGATAGCGTTACACAATCAACGTGTTTTAATTTCAAAAGTATGGTTACCATGCAGACGCTTTCTGTTGACTAATTGTTTCTACAAGCAACACCAGTACAAAAATAGATCTAATTTCGGCATCGGTAAATATATAATTGAATTGGATATGCTGATGCGGGTTGAAGATAATACTATTAAGCTTGGTCGTTTATCACTCGACAAACGACGATCTAGTTTTTATTGTAATAGCAATACATCAGTACATTATTCTCCTTATTGTACAGTGTTGTTTCATTGTCTTGAAATAGCCTCCATGAGAGGAAATAAATTAATCCATGTACGGATAATCCTCGTTGGGATGAGTGCAATTAAAGATTACAAAAGATGACGTCGAAGAAGCTAGATACCAATACAAATGCTATTGCGTGCAGACCGGGAATTCGAGTCATTTAGTTGGGATTTGTATTTGGTCACGATTTTTGATTTGATAGGGAGCCACTAAGGTCTTTTCATTATCCATGGAAAACAAACATCGTAATCTCATCGTGATTCCCAATCAGTCATGTGACAAATTGAAAGAAAGACATTATGGATCGAGTTGCATCATGTTTTGTGTCAGGCTGATTGGCTAATATCGAAACAAAAGGATCAATTCTTTGTGCTATTTGAAGAGACTATGTTTCGAATGAAAGCGCATGAGTCGATATTTTGTGAAAAGCAGGAAGTCGATTGAAGTGGAAGAGAAAAATGCTCAATTGGTTGTATGCAATCAGAAAATACAAAGAGGCAGTTAGCGTAGGAAATGCGTTGGGCGTAATGTAAAAAAACATCGATGAAAATGCAATTTGCTCTCGTAATCGAATAATTCTTAAGAAAAAAATTGAAATATTGAAAATGGTGCAATCTATATACAGATATGTTACTAGTTTGAATACACATGATATATTTCATTCATTTCTTTATTTGTCTTCTTCTCTCCTTCCGTACTGAAAGTACATGAACATATTCTCGGAATATTCAATTACAAAGTGAGGGAGACTGGGAAAATGGATATTACAGTTTTAACAATTATATTGGAAGTAGGGGAAAAGGGGGGAAATCTACATTCAATGTATATGTCCTGATTGAAATTTGGAATGAATGCAATCTTTATAATATCCTTGTCTACCAGTACATGGTCATAAACCTCCATGAATGTGTATTCACATACACACCCGTCACAAACAACCAACTGAAATGTCAATACTGTAAATCTTGTTGGGGGTAATTTGAGATAATGAATTTCGAATTGGAAGGGAATGAGATGTATACGATTGGATTTATGTCGATATATTCGGGAAGTAAATTAACTTTAGCATCAGACATGTTCTCTAATGAATCTAAAGAATGAGTACACGTCGAGCTTGCGATGTTAAGCCCGTTGTTAAAGCTAATCTTGAGCTCGGATATGAGAACATGGCTATGATTCATTCTGGACTGTTTTAATATCCTGCAGTAGATTAATTGTTTGAACCAGTCAAATATAAACAAACTCACAAAAACTTGCACCTGTATTAAGCACATTGTTTCAACCCTACTCACCTTGATTTCCTTATTTTCCTATGCCGATTACCCAGCCCCTACACATTTTCTACCATAATTGTTTTGATAATTATATGTCATTTATATGTAATCTTAGACATTCAGTGTGAGTTTTGTTGGATTCTGTGAGAATTTATCTTCTATCATTACTAAATCTCTAGCTTATCTTTAACACTGGCCTAGAGGAAATACACTGCCGATCCCGTACGTGGTGTATACCATCTAAACGAGGACTGTATGTACACGTGCATGCTAATGAACGGTAAATAAACAAAAACAAAAACTTCAAGGGATTTCACTCGCATAATTATGATTTTTGTTTTCTCTTCAAAAATAAGAAGAATCTTATTTTACATTTAACTAAATGAATTCGAATTCGAGAACTACCTTTTCAGGTTTTGCAAATATTGAAGTATAGCATTTCCTTTTAATACGAATAGACGAATGGATACGTCCTGTTTATAACAAATCATTCATTGTTATTACCGAATACGAAGACAAATGAAATAGATAATTACAACGGGTCTATGAATTAGACTACTGAGATATGGTGACCTCGTAAACTATACCTGACATGATCCAAAATAATTTACGTCATTTGTGCCTTCCCCGATACCATAAAGCCGTCTTCGGCATGCTTTGATGTGATTTTTGCCAACCTGTGTTATTTTCACCTGCGGTTCTTACGTCCGAATTTTATCGCATTCTCCCCTCCAGGTATGGTCGTTAAATTTTTCTCCGACCACCATTAGCGCACGGGCGATGAGGGAATATTAATTTCTCTTACCAAAAGTTCGCCCTGTCAATGTTCCTTACTCAAATGTATGACTCTGGTGATGAAGGATTCAGCCGCCGGGAGATCAAACTTTCATTAAAGAAGCCAAACAATGGTTTCTTTGACAGCATCAGTAATAGGGGTATAATTACACCGCAGAAGCGACTCTAATCATTCGATCAATGCACGTTTCCTTGTTAAAATTCGGCGAAGGCCACGCTGACGTGTCTGCGGTAATCACAAGTCAACTTACAAGTAGAAGTAATTAGTATGGAGCGCAACGTCACACGCCGTTATGTTAGTGTATAATGAAAAGGGGAAGGGGCTGCATAATTATCTAGATCGCAACGACATGTAACAAACCCAGACAGGGAGCGGAACATGTATTCGTAACACTAATTATTTCACTCCTATTTGTGTTCTCGCTCCTTTAAGCAAACACGATTTTGTAATATAGACTTGTAGCTCAAAATCTATTTTGGTATATTTCGACTTTGTTCGGCAATAATATATTGAAGCGCCGCAGAGGACGATGCTATTGCCTACTGTAATGCGATAGCCCTATCTATAGAAGATATGAACATACTCGCTTGGTTTTTATCACAGGCAGAAAGGCGTTAACACCCTTTCACAAGGGTTTAATGCCCTTCTGGCTCTCAACAGATATTACCACCAAGGATTCTGATCAGGTCATAAACATCTTGGTGAGGAATGCAGTTAGATTTATTCGGATATAAATCGTTTGCCAATAGAGGCCCACTATTAGTTTGTAGGCAGCGCGCGTGATGCCTTTTCTTTTTGCCCGGTTCCTTGTGCTTTGTCACGGAGTAATGTTCCCGCCTTCTGTATTGGGCTGAAGCGATTCTCACCGAATTGATCCGTATTTTATTGCGGTGGCTGCCCCGTTAACAGTCATAACAAACAGTGGAAAGACCAAGACAAGAGTATCCTCTTCATATCACTCTATAAATAGCCCGAAGCGGTTTCAGAGCTTTCATCTACCTGATAGCCCCACCCTCCCTCACACACAGATACATCTCAACCTCTAAGTGATAGCTAGTCATCAGTATTGCAAAGGAACATATCTTTAACAAGTATAAAGGTTCGAGAGACCTCGAGTCGTGATGACAAAACGTCAACAATTAATATATAGTGGGTGGTAGTGACTTAATTATATAAAGCTAATTCTGCGAATATGAATGCAAATAAACCCTTTGAAAACAACTTTCTTAGTTAAAATGATTTCTGTGTGTGCGTTAAATATCCAGGTCAGACTCCTTTTGCATGACCAAATCGAATGTTAAACCATCATCATAAATTTAGGATTAAAGGTATTTTGTGAACTATGATTATAGAATATTGCGAAATAGATCCATGTCTACTTTGGTGTTGTAACATTGAAGTCTTTCTATTTTTGTTTTAAAGCAGGGTAGCTTTGTCCTTAGATCATTTAATAACAGAGTGTCCAGCTGGTCTCTGAAGATGCCTTTGGGACTGAAAACAGTCTAACATTTGTAGAACCTTTACTCGTAACATAATTAGTCTACATACGTATTTTTTTCTTCAGGAAAAAAGGTCCCCGAATACTAGGCTAGTTTTGTACGACGGTTTATTGAACCTGGCTACTAGAAAACCATGTGTATGCTTATACGTAAGTAACTAATAGGGACCGACGGCTTTAAGTCCTCTCCCAGAGACTTGGTCATGAGTATAGTATTGCCTTACCGAATGGCACCAGCACATCTACATGGTTTCGAACCGGAGTCCTCCAACTTACGAGATCGCTGCTCTATCACTGAGCCTTTGGGCCCCCTTCACAAAACAATAGCTGACACCTATACAAAAAAGGAAATTAGTTTATACTTGAGAGCATAATTATGGTATTATGAACTCATGGTGTCTTTCATGTTTCCGTTTTCCGTTTCCCCTGGGAAAAATTCGAAAAATGTCTTTGTCATGGTGTTGTGACTCTGGCGTTAATTGAGGCGTTGAGAGCGAATATTTTTCTTTGGCTTAAAGACAAACTGACTCTTTAACGAAATACGATCCTTTGTCTCAATCAAAGACAATAGAAAAGTCGAAGTGAACATGTTATATCGTTCCAACAAATTCGATTTCGTACGCGATTGTAAAATCCCCATTGTTGAACGCTGCCCACATCTTCACCCCACCCCCACCACTTATTTGCCTTATCTTAAATAGAAATTCATGGGTGAGAATATCGCCGCCTTTCATTTTCTCGCCAGGAGACTGGAAGATAGCGATGGACGGGCCGTTGTTTATGTTGCTTTCTAAAGGTTAATGGCGGAGCCGCAAATGAAATAGCACGAGGCGTGTTAGCAGGGCCAAAGAGAAACTGCCTTGCTATGGGCTTCGCTACTGGCTCTTCTGGTCGATGCTAACAATTAGATGGACACAAAAGACAAGCAAGAAGCGATTGTCTTCGATTGCATCCTTGCTGAGAATGGGAAGTAAATTGAGTTGAAGGAAAAATAGACGAGGAGGAAAAAAATAATCTAAAAAGACCGGATAAGAAAGGCGGTAGGTATAGGAAGGTAAAGAAAACAGACACGCAGTGTTTATATCATCGCTTTCATTAACGTTTACATTTACATTCCGTGGATCGAAAATTAAAATATTGATGCTTATTTTCAAATGCCTAATGTTAAGAAAGTCACTTGGATAACAAAAAAGAGGGACACTTCACCCCGTGTTTTGGTTTTTCCAAAAGCTTCCACATGAATATGTATATAAGATAAGTGCGTTAAGAATAATAAACATAATCTATCATAATTATGATTGACCACTTTCCCTGTATCCCCCTGTATCGGAGCTTTTAACCTAGATAGAATAGAACGGAAAGACGCTAGGTAGGAAAAGGAACAAACACGAAATTTACCGATTCCTTCGGTCTAAATTCACAACATTGCTGCCTCCCCTCTCAAATTTCTGATAAAAGTCACGATCAAGAAAGAAAGACACACCTACTCTGTTATACTCACTTTAATTGAGAGAGAGAGAGAGAGAGAGAGAGAGAGAGACGGAGAGAGAAAGAGAGATAGAGAGGGTAGAGAGAGAGAGAAAGAGAGAGAGAGAAGAGAGAGAGAGAGGATAATAACGAAGTAGATTATTTAAAATACATAAAAAACAGGTGACATTTACCCTGATTTACACATATCAACGAAGACCTTTATTTTGTTTTGAGTATAACCATCAACCTCAAACATATCCACATACACACTGACAAGAACATCTCGCAGTTCACCGCGAATACGAATATAATGAATATGATTGACCAATTCCCCTACATCGGCGCCATCGTAAAATGTAATTTCACAAATAAATTTGTCCCATCCGTCAATGTTCCTTCCCTTCTTTGCTTGACGTCAATGTAGATTCAAACATCATTTTAACAAAGCTCGGTTCATTTATTACTTTTTATTTTATTTTAGAAACGAATCTAGTTTTTCATTTTCCTCTCCAGATCCAGTCAGATCCAATACATTCATTCAGTTCTTACGGATAATTGGTTTATACTCCCGTATCTATTAAGGATTCCATACTTAAAGGAATGAGGTAGTTTTTATTGACTTGCAGAGCTATGCGTGCACAACTTTAATCGAACCACAATGTTTTACGATCCAAGGGATTCAAAACAGAATTAAATTTATGTAACAGTCCAATATTAAAAAGGTTATTCCAATTTAGCTGGGACCACGTCAAATATTATATGGATGAAATAGGAATAACAAGCTGGAAAATAATTGTTATCCCATTGAAGCTATTAATATTAATATTGTTATTATTATTAATCAAGTATTGGTAACGCTTATAAAATCAAAATATTTTATCTCATTCGTCAATAAACAATACAATTCAAAATTCTATGCTGCTGCAGAGATTTCTTTCGTTTAAAAAATGACAAAGGATTTAGCAGTGTATAGTTAGATTTAATTGGCTAGGTGCGAATTCGTTATCAATTTTGGGACTTGACGAGTATAAGAAGCCTTGTGACTTGGGGTCCTTGAGTGCTAGAAGGTCGCCACCTCCACAGGCTGTGACTTGGGGTCCTTGAGGGCGAAAAGGTCGCAACCTCCACAGGCTGTCAGTGGCCGAGATGATCACTCAGCTCTCGAGACCCCTCTATGATTTCCTCTCCGTGAATGATGTTTGGTTTATCCGCCCTTTCTGTAGAGGCTATTTGCACGTTAGTTAATATTGGATTTCTGGAACATCTGCCGTCAGAGTTCAGGCGGTAGGACAATAAAGCGATGATAATCATATGCACAGAGAGATGTATATTTGACAGTGGTAGGGAGATGATTCTTTTGAAAAGGATGACCCGTTAATGTACATACAAAAAATATCTTGTAAGGAATTCAAATTTATATCGATCTTGGAAAGAAGATGAATTAAACGACTTTGTATCTCCTCCTTAAAAAGTTGTTGCTTTTTATGATAAGGCTCCATAATGATCACGGCAACAATGATTTCCGAGAAAGAAAAACAAAATGCAAATTTTTAGATTGCCTTGTCCATCATCAACTTAAATGTGCAAACAATACAATGACATATCATTATGATCCAAACGCGATGTATACGGGTCAAACCATGGGGTTTGAATTGCCTTCGATTTGATGTCTCGAAGATCTTTGCGACCGAGTTCTGTTCTTGCACGAAAATCTTCATTAAATAAAGCAGCTAGAAGGGGCAGTCCATGAGAGGGTGGGGGTGGGGGGGGGGGGGGGTGAGGAAACACATACGCTATAGCTGAGTGACTTTCATGAATATCTGTTCTAGCATACATGTTTATCAACTTGTCCGAGGTATTTCTTATGGATACCTCTTTTTATGATGCCAACGAAACCTCTAAAGATGAAGTCCCCATGAAAAAGCAGCAAAAAACGCTTCTTTGAACTATTCAAGCAAAATAAAACAGGGAAGGAAAAAAACGTCAGTCCGGGAGTTGATGAAATACATACGCTAGCTGAGTGACTTTCATGAATACCCTAGCATGCATGCATATCTTTGTCCGAGAGGGACATGATTTCATTACACGTTCGGTGAATCGTGGTAATTAAATCAGCCGCAAAACTCTGATTGCTAGCACCAGAAGACCATGAAAATGCCCACATCTCCGCAAAAAATACAGACAGAAAAGACAGAATAGAACATGGGGAAGGTGATCGTGAGCCCATCGTTCGTCTAGTTCCACGTGACTGCGTTAAAGACAGAGTTGAGTTCTGCTCAAGCGATAACATATTGTAAGAAACGGTCTGGAAGTCGACTAGGGTAGGTGGATAATGGGGTACATACGACTATCCCTTGTAAAATCGAGGTTTTGTAATCAGAGATAATCGCAAGGACTTTTCAAGAGCATTGCGCGTCACTGTTTGAAATGTGAGAACGTGACATTGACGTATTGAACAGTCCAAACAAGATTTCTACAGGCAGCATGCACAACAAGGTATTGAAATTGCCGTTAAGTTGATTTTTTTGAAAGGCCTTTCGACGGTGTTCTATCTTAAGGATGGTAAGAAATTGATTTACTCTTGCTGAAAACCGTAAACAGAGGACACAGGAAAGGGTAAA
Organism: Strongylocentrotus droebachiensis; assembly: GCA_035222895.1. NCBI lineage: Eukaryota > Metazoa > Echinodermata > Echinoidea > Camarodonta > Strongylocentrotidae > Strongylocentrotus > Strongylocentrotus droebachiensis. The sequence goes on along the minus strand of JAVYIG010000332.1, from coordinate 465,600 downwards.
TGGGACTACACACATGTGGCGTGACAGTTTGGTCCTAACACTCTTACCATTTTCACATCATATTTCCCAATATGACGGCATTTGGAGAGCAATCTTCTTCGAGAGACGTTTCATCCGTTATTTCTTTCCAAACTGACATAAAAAGGACCACTTTCTTTCTCACCTTTAAGAAAACTCAAACTTCTCTTTTAGTGATGTGTGATTAGTGATTACTTTAAGGTACTACATATCTTTCGGAATAACATGTTGTTCATGTCGGCATACATTCATACGAACCGCCTTGCAAATGTTTATCGCATTGTGTATGTTGATTACATTCATCACGCATATCCATAATCATTATCACTTGACATAATAGTGTATCTCTTATCTTAAATAGCAACGTTATTATTGGAAGCGAGAAAGGTGTTTTTCGAGGTGAAGAAGAAGGATGAGCTCCAAAAAAAGTAAACAAAAAGTGAAGTGTCACATTGTATTACATTAGTAATGCAGAAGAATAAAATGGAGGGAATGTTACATTGACATTATATTATGAAAATGCCTCCCAAATTTTGAATTTAATTATTGATAGTTTAAATCTTTGAACCAAATTCGATCCCACATCATAGTGTGTAGTCCAATATACAGATAGTTATGTATATAGTGCTTTTCAATGTATGCTATTTTCAGCGTCATCTATATGATCATTTCTTTTTCTTCTCTGAATATTTGTTGAAGATTTAAAAAACTAAAAATACATTATTGTTCTTATGTTCTATAAAATCAACCTTAATCAACCTTCTCATTAAATTATCAAACAGTGTTGGCTATAGTATCCATAATAATAAATAAATCATTAACCATCGTAAATTGTAGTCTAGCTCATTAAAAGGAAAGCATATGGCGCGTGTGTGATATGATTTTCCGTTTGTTTAGAATATTTCTTCATAAAATATCTAGAGCCGCGGCATGCAGAAAACTTTCCATTGCATTGAATGCAATAATATCGATCTGTGTCTTCCCGTCTTTTCGCATATAAAGTTCACCACTGCACTTGTTTTGCAATGTTAAACTATTCTTCAAAGCGAACAGATATCTCACTATCGTAAAGACCACTGTGCATGGTTTAGTGGTTCATTCTGTTGAGTTAATTTTAGGGTGTGGGATCGAATCTCTTTTGCGTACAGTATGTCCTCAGAGGCTCAGACATTTATATCGCACTTAATTTGTTAATGTTACCTCATCTTTCACAGCATCTCAAAATTGTAAAAAGCACAGTGGTTTAGTGGTCCATTCAATTGACCTTGAATGGAGGGGTGTCGGATAGAATCACTGCCTGTTGTGTATGTAAGTTTTAGGGCAACTCGAATAATGATAAAAAAGCGTTGATTATATAAATGTCCTTATCGACTGGAAATGTGAAGGTCGTGGGGTTAAGCTAAATTTGCCATTCTCCATTCATGTATTAAATGGGTGCATGTTAGGAGGGACTTCCTTGCATGCTATCCGAGCGCCAAAATTGGTACCCTTGCTATAGCCGAGGAATTAATTATTAGAGCACCTTATAAATAAATGAATAAATATATATCCGCTATAGATATTCATTACCAGTATGCCCTCATCATAATACTAAAATCTGATATACTCTGGTATCACAAATCCATCGTTACATTTTGACTGATAAAGAGGCTCGTCAATTGCTCTTAATGTACTTAAACAAAAATCCCCCCACAATGAAAATTAGTGGAAGCAAATCTAAAGGAAATCATATTATCAAAGCTGTCTGTATGTTTACATAAGTACTGGGTAGGTACCGTAGTTACCAAGGTGATGTTATAACATCTTGCCCACGATTCGCCTTGACTTCTATATCGACCATGGCACTTACAAAGCACGCCCTCACTTGCTTGGCCTTCACGACACGTTCTCTATACTTGCTACCGGGAGTGAAGGGTAATAACAACAAAAAAGCAGGCTGCCCCTGACATCTTGTCTGTTTGTTTAGAATTGGCTTTTCACACCTGCCCCGACAAAATGTGTACACAAGAATCTTACCTTGGCTTGTCGTTTTGGCTGATGAAGAGAAATAGGACTTACGCCCGATTTCTTGAGAGACGCGCCATGTTTTAACGGAGCGACCGACCGTACTAGAGACAACACCACATCAAGCATGGCCTACCCCCGAATATCCGGCCAAATCAATCTTTTGACTAATCAGGTAGGAGTCGAAGATGTGGGATCGAGAAAACGAATGGACTATAAGAAATTAGGGGAGAGGAGGAAGGAGTAGATGGGAGGATAGATGGATGAATGGATGGAAGATGTGGGGTGTTAGGAAATGAGAGTGCAGCTAAGAGGAATGGAGGGAGGGAGAGGGAAGGGGAGAGAGAAAGAGGGAGAGAGGGAGGGAGAGATAGAGAAAGAAATACAAGGAGAACGAGAAAGGGAAAGAGAGGGAGAGGAGAAAGATAGGAAGAGGGGAAAGTGAAAAGATGAAAAGCATCGAAGAAAATCGCAGCACCAAAATATGGGCAGAGAAAAACACGGGCAAATGGATAGGGAGGGGTGGGGTAGAGGAACAGGGGAGAAGAGCAGAGAAAAAACACAAATACATATAAATAAAGAGGCAGGGAAACAGAAGAGACAGTGCAAGAAAATGAGAGAGAGAGATATATAAATAAATATATATATATATAAAGGGGGATCAGTGGGAAAGAAAGAGATGGAGGGAGACCAGAAAGACGGAGCAAGACAGAGTGGTATATATTTATGAACTACATAGATGGGTAAAGAGGGAGTGATAGAGAGAACAAAAAGAAGAAAATAAATACAAGAAAGACAAAATAGAGAAAAGGTGAAGCACTTTTAAGATGCTACACATCTCTATCATGTCAATAATGTATTACGACAAATCAGTCATTCTTCTCATTATACGAGAAAAGTAGTAACTCCACTGACAGTGGAGTGGCAGGCCAGATATTTGATTGAATTTGAGAGACCATAGAGGCGAATAAAGAAACCACGGGAGCGAAAGATTACACAAGCAGCCAAAGAATTGATTCATATCATATTGATTAATTCGCAGAAAGCCTAGTTTTGTCGAACATCACACCCCGACTCGACGTATTAAAGTCGTGTAAGATTATAGAGGACATTATCGACGAACACAGAAGAGCGAGAGGAAAATTGTTCACGTTCGCGCGTGAAATAAATATGATTATGCTTCTGCGAGAAAGGGAAAATTCAAAGGCATTATTACACTATCGTGAACATACGTCATCGTACAAAGGTTTAATCACAAGTGCTGTACAAGTCCACCGTGACATGAGATATAAAGATTAATTAAAACCACTCACGCGTACTGTATAACTGGGCAGGAATCAGAATTGGCCTTTATACCACGTCAAAACGAAGCGTGGCAGTGGTATGAAATTCGATAAACATCTTTTTGATTCGTTCGCGACATATTGCCCACATTTTGTGTTTTAGCTTAAAATTTTTTGATACAGAGTCCTGAAAAGAAAGTAGTAGGAATAACTTTTTTTGATACAGAGCCTTGAGAAAAATTACAGATACATGAGCAAAAGGAAACAAACTTATTTTGCATTAATATTTGGCATGTGAAATGCATGTCAAATCCTCAAATTGACAGCGTTACGAAAGTTTAAAAGCGCTGTGTTTCAATGCAAATTGGCAATTTTCCAATCATCGACACAGTTCCTAATAATGTACATTTCCCCCAGATACATGACTTAAAAAAAAAATAGGAAAACAACAACAATAACAGCAACAAGTCATGAAAGTTATCCTCAACTTGATCTTGAGAATATACATTTGAGATTCATGGACTGCAAACGTTGATTTGGTAATACAAATGGCGCCAACGATAATGTTCTCGTGCTTTTCCCCAAGATCAAATTTACTTTGTGAACATTTTTCCTCAGTACATTTGAGAATAATCAACTTCTTTAAAATATGAAGTAAAACTGAATCTGATGTATATATCCTTTATATATTCAAGTATATCTCTTTCACAGGGCCTCCGATTCGTCTTCAGACCACTTATATTATGAAGCATTATTATAATCACGTTCTCTTTTGATCATTCATGCCCGGATTTTTTCCTCAACTCTGATTTAATTCCCCCTTTTTTTGCTGGAGGCTTCATGCCTCTCTACATTCTCACAATTTTCTTTTTGAAGTATTTCCCTTTATATTCTATCGATCTGGTTGTCAGTGTCCATTTGCGTTGGCTAGGTGGAGGAAGGATCAGCTAACGCTACTCGTATCAAGGTCTATGAATAATGAATTTTTTATACGATGTAAGTACACAGAAGGATATAGATTTTTCCCAAATTCAGTTGTAAATCTAGTATTCTTTGAACGCCGGGAAGCGGGGGGGGGGGGTGGATCACAAGGGCACGTATGTGTATAAGAGTAAAAACTGTTGGACGGGGGGGGGGGGGGGGGGCTGCACATTCTCTCTGTGTCCCTTTTGCTCACCCCACCCCCTTCAACCCTAGCAACATCTCCTTTCTCGGTGATCTAATGTGTGAAATTGATTTCATTGGTGAATTCTATGAAATGTATTTACATGACTATTATTACCCGATAGGCCGATACCCAATAAATAATGAAGAAAAGTGATATACAATAGTGGCAAACTGAAAATTTGACTCGTAAATATATTGGGAGTCATCAAGCCTTGCTCTGCTAAAAAGGGGTAAAACATAAACGAAGATTCGCACGTGTGTGTGTAGTTCGTACATGTTGTACAACCCTAACCTCATTTGCTCAAGGGATAGGAAATAAAAAGAATGGAATTAATTTCATGTCTTATTCTTTCTTTAGGACTTAATATCATTGTCAGTTGAATTAAATGTAATTTGCTATAATTACGTAGCAGGCAAATTATCGAGAACTCCAACAAAACTTAATTACACAAAAAAGCAAGAAAGAGAGAAAGTCAAGAACGAAATTAAAGGACGATTGCCAGAGTTTACCATCATCTATTTGCGTTTTTATTTTTTGCAAATAAGTTGTTTGTGATTCCTACCTTTCCGGAGACAACAATGTGATTGTCCTAAGTTGTTTTAATCATTCTTTTTAAATGTGAAAGGACCCCCCTCCATTCTAAATCTTGCATGCCAAATAATGAAATTATATTATTTTTAAGACAAAGTAATACTCTTTTCACTACGACAACAAAGCAATCTTTCCTCAGAAATACATCTTCAGTGCTTTTTCCTGTAATAACTACACTGTAGCTCTCTGCTTACTTACTAATTGTATTATCTACTACTCTACTCAGGTAAGTATATGTTTCTGAACGGTCAATAATCTGCTCTATTCAGCTGAATAGGATCGATCCCAGGTGTCCTTGATTTTTCTGAAATGAAACACATTTTTTTTTTTGGAATTGCCCTTAGGGCTTTCGGTTGCAAAATGATTACCTGCTCGCCGCTTGAATTGGAATGACTCGACTCATCTCGATCATTTTCTTGACCCTTGGTTTATAAGCTCAATCAATATAAAGCCGTATTGGGGGATTTTGGCTTCACTCTCTACTGACCTGCATTGTTGTGTGAAAGATAGCAAAAAGAAATTAAAAGAAGAAGAAATAAAGAGACAAAACAAAATTAAAAACGCCGAGTAGACACACATGCTTTGTGATTAAATTTTGAGGTTAATATTCTATACAAATATGGACTACATCTTTTTCAGAAATACATCTTCAGTGCTCTTTCCTGTAATAACTACATTAGCTCTCTGCTTACTTACTAATTTTATCATCACTCCTTCAGTGGTGTTCATAACGGCCCTTCTATCACCCCTCGGCTTCGCCTCTGGGTGATAGAAGGGCCGGTATGAACACCACCTTAGGATTAATAATTTCCACCAGCATCCTCATGAGCAGTCTATATTTGTATACTATTTCCCTTGTCATTGCAACTTCGGATACAACAACACCAGGAAAGGATGTTAAAAATATGATATTTTTATAAATTGGGAATTGCACTCAATACTAACGTCTCAAGTGATTTACAGAAAGTTATACCCTGGTCATCAGAATCATCCACGCCACCAATGCGTGCTCCATCTCCACACCCTGGGGAGTATTCAACATTCACTCACAATGGCTTTTGGAATTCTTCCACGTCTCATTAATGTTTGTATTGTACGTCGTAGTGAATACATTCTCAGACCGAAAAGAGACTTGTTTAATGCATGGAACTCGTGCAAATTAGACTCTCCCGCCATTCCCTGTTTCGTAATTTTCTACTAAGAATCTGGCGCGTGTCAAACTTTAACTCTCAATCGGGGATCATAAGCTGGAAAATCTATGTTTGCCGTCATTTTAATCCATGCATTGAGCGATCATCTTCAAATAAGGGTAAAATGGCCTGTAATTTTGATCACGGTTATAGCTTTTCTGTTAAAAGGCTGTGGCAGATCTCAGTGGCGATGATTGAATGTAGTCATACGTTGGCGCCTGATTACAACAACCATGGCATCCTCGTGCTAAACCCTGACCTAGAGAATCTTAAAACGATTGATATCGCCGATGAGACCACTTTTTAGACATTTAATCACACTGAAGTCTAATTTTGCAACAACCTTTAAAGGAGTGTCGTGGGTTCACATTGGGATTTTGACACCATTCGGTTATTAATCAGATAACGGGTGTTATTGTGTAAATCACGAGAGTGGACAATGATATTTTGTGAGCGACAGGCGTTATGTCAGTGTACGTAACGCGCGCATCCTCCACTCACTTCAAACGAACCGCCCTGTAGGAAAGGCATCATCATAAATTCAGATCCGAAAGACGAGAGTGCTTTCCGAGTCTCTCGCAGCTAGTTCTTGGCGGGACACCGAGTTTCACTGCTGCTGCGTGCGAGTTTGTACACATAACTAGTAAAACCCTATTAATTTCACCAAGTCCGGTGTATGAAAACCAAATGCACATTGAAACACACGAGATTTTGTCTTCTACTTTATTTCAACAGGCCCTTTACAGCCTTTACATTGGCAACTACGCCATAAATTGATTGCCCTTTGTTTACCGTAACATCGCGATGGTTTGGAACGCAATGGCAATCCGTTATTCTGCACAATCCAGTGTCCAACCTTCACATGATTTATACTTGCTACCATTGAGGTTAAATATGCTTTAAGTATAATTGGTAAACCCTTAAGTACCCAAGATTCGAGATGTTCCGACACAAAAGATTAAAAAGTATTTCCCCTCAAGGAAGATGGTGATGAGGGTATTAAGAACGGCACCTCCCTCGAATATAAAAAGAAAGAAGATAAAAGGAAGAAAAACGGAAAAATAGAACATGAAAATAATTCAAGGCAAGATAGAATGAATTATTCAAAAGATAATGGGTAAGAAGGGAAAAAATGAAAGGGAAATAGACGGAAATTGGAAGAAATTTAGAAGATGGATGAATGATAAGATAATATATTCCATCCTCATCCGCTTATCGTTTCTCTTGACTTCATGCAACCATGCTCCTCGGTGCTCCATTGCAAATACCCATTAAATGATTAATCCCCACATAAATGATCCGCTCATGCCGAATCGTCACGAATACTTTTTCGACTTCACCGACAAACAACTTCCTGCACTCTCCGAGCGTCAGAGATCGTCATCACTGAAAATATGGGTTCGTTGACAACCAAAGACCTCCATGGATGACTCGAGATACTTTATTTGACAGCTTGTGGTGTATTAAGTGAGCTTTGATTTCATTTTTCTTTCCAACAATGCGCCATCAAACAGTCTGAATCACCATCTCACCAAACGGATTCATGCGTTTGCAGGAGTGCCCGGTTTCCAATCGTCCGATCGCAATTGCCCCTGAATACGAACTTTGCCCGATCCGCCTTGCCAAGTAGTCCTGATGTTTCTGTATTTCATCGAGTGGATACCGTTTCAAAATCCGAAGGTTTTTCATCTGATCTTCTTACCCTCGTCGTCTCCTGTGTTTCACGATTAACATGTCTGCCGGGACCCCATGTCGTATTATTCTACCGTAAGCAGCTTACGGTATGATCCCACCGCAATCCTCATGAATTAACCATAGAAAACTAAGATTATTGCCCTTTCTTTCTTTCTTTCTTTCTTTCTACAGTGCATATATACCAATCTCAATTCCGTTGCTGTTGCTTTCAGTGGCGAATCCAGGGGGTACAGGGACCCGTGCATCAACCCCCTTTATAAGAGGGGGAAGCCAGAAGAACACTGCTGGTGGCACCCCTCCTGTTTTTGTTTTTGCTTGTTTGTTCTTGTTGTTTTGGGGGAGCGGTTCGTTAAACAGAAAACAAATTTTAGTCAAAACGACACATCAACAACCCGATGACCTCTCGACCCCGACTCCTAGATCCGCCACTGGTTTGAACTCCCGTTCCCGAAGCGCCAGCTGTATCAGTAAGATGGCTCAATGAACTATCAAACCCCTATGGCTCATTTCCATCAACCGAAAATGACATATTTTCACAAAAATAAAATCCACTAGTTTTAGTTCATAGCTTCGTCGATATCATAAACAAAGAACAATATTTAGCTTATACCTTCGGGTCGCTTGTGAACGGTGGATCTAAAGTACATATATAGGTGCATCGTTCGATTTTCGTTTTTGTTATGTTCTTCTTGGCTTATTCTCTACATGTGATGCTTGTGAATGTCACATATGTTTTATTATCTCTATCTACTAGTATTATGTAATCGTCAGCAAACTATTGGATTTTTTTTGGAAAAGCCGCAACGCTCATAAAAATCTTTTGTCTTTTGTCATGTACACATATTATTCAAATAAATAAAGATGAATAAATAATGTCGTTTAATATCTTAATCAATTATAACTATGCCTGCATTAGAGATGAACAAAATAATTACTGTTGTGTTTTTATTTAGGTAAACTCCTGACTAGACAATCTAGAATAGATCTTGATGCATTAAGCACGTGTTATTTATTGTTGTACTGTTGCTTTCGGACCCTCGATATGCGGGTGTGTGTTTTTTTTTTTTTGGGGGGGGGGGATTGGTGCAGTAAGATGTCTTTGTCGATAAAACAGTGTTACGTTTCGCGTAATTAACAAACTACAATGGGTGTTCTTATTCTTGGTATCATTCATGTAAAACTTATGAAAAATGTTTAAGTGCAATATGATGTCACGTGACAACTGCGACCTTACATGACATGCTGTAGGTGTTTCCAAAAAAGCGCTCATCAGAATGGTAAGATGATTCCAACATCTGATCTGTGATATCATCTTTGAGATTTACATAATCCCTAGACACCTTAATCTGACAGCAGATTTCCTTCCTACCCCTACACATACTGCTAAAGCATAGATGGGAAAATTGAAATCGAAACCTGTTGTAATGTTTGGAGTATCATCTACGGGTATTCAAGCGACCTTTCTGATATCGCGCATCGTCAGGAGCAAGAATGTATAAATGTATACTGATATCAATATTCTCTTATGCCCTGGATCATTGAAATACATAATGCATGCCTCGAGGATAGGATCAAATGAAAGCTCAGGATTTACATCTCCATAGACAGGGGAATACACCTGGATATTTGAGAGTAATGGTATTCCATTTAGGAGGTGTGGGACCAAGAACAGAGTCGGCAATTCGTTATTGGATTCCAAACTCGTGGAATTGATCCAAATCACCAACAGCGCACATTTCGAGGTAAAAAAAGGTCCCGACCTCTTCTCATTTGAAAATAGAATTGTAGAACCTTGCTACAATGCCAAACGTAATTTTCAAACAAGAAAAACGTTTGCATCATGTACCTGCATGTAAGCAGTTGAGCGATATTCTAAAGGTTCTTTCTATCTGCCTATTCATTTGAATGAAAACCAAGCCCCTCAGAAAGGACTTAAAGTCGTCGGTTCCCTTGTTAGTAATTTGCAACAGTACATATTATTTTGAAGCAGTCAGGTAAATACAACCATCAAATTAAATCAAATCAATTACATTGTTAAAACCGAACAAAGATCATGGTAAAGCCCCTAGCACCCTAGAATAATTATAACTCTGCAACAAATACATTTAACGTATCTATGCTCATGAAAAAGAGAATGTAATTTTACCGGGACAGAACGGGTTAAACAGGGCAGTTAAAAAACAATCGTTTGGTTTCGTCATCGTCGGATCCAGAGCAAAGAAAGAATGCCCTCCCTCACATCTTGATAACCCAGCAATTGACGTCAAATTGATCCACATAAACGGTGATTGAACATAGCTGTAGATCAAAGAGGCTTTAGCGGCTGGCGACACTCGGGCACACCAGAATCGGTCGCATTTGTTCACGTCACTCCTCCGTGATCCTTTGACAAATATACCACTACCGCTATAGTTTTGCACCGAGCCATATGGTCCCTATTTGAGGGAGGGACTAGAGGGGAAGGGGAAGAGGGCTCTCAATTTTGATAAGAAGAAAGGGTTTGATTTGAGGTGCGATATTATGCCGAATTTGTGTCAGCCCCTTCCGATCAAGTTTTGTGATTAGCTCGTTTAGTAGTTCTCCACATTCTTGTTATAACATGTCATATGATATCATATAAATGTCAACCCGGTGTCTTCTTTTAAAATTTTACCACCAATGCAAACTTGCACCCCAACGAAAGGCAAATCGCTTTCGTATCTGTCGTCAATTTACGTGATCAAAATGTAGTCAAACCATTTGAATTCATTTAAGGTATCCCATTTCAAGAAACAAATAATGCAGTTATGAAGTATTAATACAAGTTATAGTAATAAGAAAGAAATAGCTCTATAACAGTCAGTTTACTTTTGAATATGCAATTAAGTAAGTGACGAATAGTCATTTGTAATGACCTAGAATTTCTTCACTCTCCTTGTATTATGTACGACGAACATGATAAGAATACGAGCTCATAATTGTTAGTCCCAAATGCCCAATTACGTCGGCGCCTTTTAGGTTGGACATTAAAATTAATTTTGTTTATGATAAATAGTAAAAACTATTCGCTCCATCGCTCCCATTCATATTAAAGGCTTTTCAGTGTATCTATAATTTCAAAATATTGAGTGGAAATAGTTTTAAACACATGAGAGAGAAAGGAAATAAAGGTCAAAGTCAAATGATTTGTGACGGATAATTGCTGATGAGGGTCATTAAAGATACCGCACGCCGCTCATGCATAATTATAAACAATTCGGCATCCCTCTTCTGGCGTCGCCTTCCTCATTAAACACCGCCGTAATTGTCTCGCTGTAAATTGCCAGGAAATGTCTCTTGAATGTTTGTAAACTGATTCTACACAGAGTCAAGTATAGACATCACAACATGTGCTCATCCGTCTAGCTTACTGGTCTAGACGAACATTGTCTGTCTCCAATTGCATATCATGTCTCTAAAAATGGAACATCTTTTCTTTTGTTTAATCGAAACGCGTCATTGATTATAAACATTTCTCAATGCCTGTCGCAAGGGTTTGAAACGGTAAACCTTAGGAAGTGTAATTCATTACATAGGATATATATATACAACGTTTTGAGAAGTATATAAATATGGCTCAAGTAAAGAAGATTAGAGCAGAAGGTAATATATTTGATACGAGTGCAATTTTAAAACGAGTGTCTGCAGTTAACGAGGGAGGCGGTCGTCATAAAGCACAACGGATACGAAAAGTGTCCACCCAACCATGTCAACTTGCATGGGGGTATTCTTTCATGCAGTGCTTATGTTGAAGGTTTACAGCAAAACTTAAAAAAGACAGAATGACAAAGAGAAAGGCAACGGCATCATAAAAAAAATGGTAAATTACAACAATATTTTCTGATCGAACGAACATTTCTTTCGAGAAAAACAAATAAAATGAAAGGTGACTCGGAATCTCAACAATTTCCTATTTTTTTGTTACAATACAAGCATTCCAACAGATCACTAAACTGTGAGCTGTTGTAAAGTTCTTTGACATGTTTAACCTTTTTTCTTTCTTTCCCGTCCCCTCAATAATAACATGATACAGAGGGCATATATACCTGGCTACGTATTTTGTTTTATTACTGGAGATCATGCGTGATTAAGATACTAACGACTGGGCGGTCTGCAAATTTGTTCCAATTATCATTATTAAACCACGATTGAAAGATGCATTAAGATAATTCAGTTTCGGTTAGGATAAGCAATCTATGTCTTTCTCTCAACTCAAGATGGAGATAATTTACCGGGCCAGTAGAGATAAAAGTTACTTTACAACATCTTAGGAAGAGGAAATTCAGTATATCTCTTTGGATACTGATCCCTAAAATAGCGATTTTTCTGTAGCTGCTCGGTATAGATTAAATTTCACCACTAGGAGGCGTTATGCGATTTGCGGTATAGAAATATCTTATTATCATTATTATTTTCTCCAAAATCTGTGCCTCTCAAAGTAGTTACAAAGAAATTTGTATCTGACTCCTGAAATTCGGTAATTATACGGGGAGTCGTTTTCATCAATTATGTTTAGTACAACCAGATACCGGTTTCTTGGGAAAGCTTGGAATATTTTCCGTCTCGTTATTTGTATATCATTTTGTAATTTGTAATAAAATTCAACTCCACATACTGAAGGTAATTTTAATGTTGAGTGTAATCGGTCGTCGTTGATTTCTATTCGAAACGAAAAAATTAATCAAATTAAAATCGGTATAACACTTGTCATTACAGAATGTGCCAACATACTATAATGTTCTTTCTGACATTACCACATAATGTGTCGATACTCCCCCCCCCTCCTTCGATAATTGAAATGTTTTTTTTAGCCCGAAACAGATCGCAAGAATGTCAGCATGTGATTGTTCTTGATTTGGGTAAGATTCCATGACAGATTAATGGCGGTATTGTTTGTGTCTTTCGCCCCATCTCCCCTCCCACACAATACTGATCACACACACAATACAGAGCACACGCGCACTTCAAAGAGCACACACATACACACACGCACACATTGCAGGGGCGCATGAACCTGACCGCGGCACGATGAAAGGGGTCGCGGAGAAAAGAGACGGAAATTGCGATACAAAAGAGATGCTTAAAGCGAGACGGAAGGGGAATGTAGAAGTAGGTTAACGGTGTGCAGAGAATGCAAGCTGGAGCCCTCAGTCCTCAGTACTCTCATCTTCTGGTCGGTTGACTGGTGGGCAGCAAGATGAAGTGATCGACGATCGCTATGAAATACGAGCTAATCTGATTCCAGCAATGAGGCATTTAGTCTATCAAGCTACATGCATGCATCGCAGATAAGGGCTTGAATTTGCTATAAACGAACGAATTGGTTGTTTATGCGTACCATTTGCCTTGATGCATAAGATATCACGAGATGACAATACGGAGGACATTTACTTAATTCACGTGTTATTGTCCAGAGCAAATTTTGTTTTATTGTATAAACGATGTGAATTAAGAATACAAGAAGCATATCACCGTGTATGACGTCATTTTGCATCTGTAGGCCTGTACAAGTGATTTTTCGAAGGAGCGATCTCTACTCAGCCTTAACAAGTATATGTTTTGTTTATGCTTTAATAGGCCTTCAACGGCTGATATGACTATTATAAACATGCTAGTTATTAAAACACATATATATATATATTTCCAAGTCAGTAGGCATTTAATTGCACCAAACAGAACTACAGGCCTACGTCATGATACAAAATATAGGCAACTCAAATAAATTTATCTTATACTAAAATGAAATCCCACAGGATTACCCTATTTTCTTCTAAATAATCAGATGTAATGAGGCGAACATTTTTTTAGCAATAACAAATTATATGGCTTCACTAAACATAACCTATTCGTTTATTTCATATAGTAACAATATTTTCCTCATAACGATATGATTTTCCTTCAGGGAGTGTAATTCGTTAGTTGCCTGCAAGAAGGCCTGAACTGCCATTGACAATGTAAAGGTGTTACGGCTTTCTTGCAGACAGTCGACAAATAGCGGGAAAGAGGAATGTTATACTCTTATGACATTGAAATACGCTGGAAATAAATATAATCATTGCTGCTCATTCATTTCTCTTTAGTTAAGTTGAGATGCTTATCCTTTGCATCATACATGAGGTATATTGACATTAGTAATTGTATGGGGTCTATTTCGCTTGGATTACCGTGCATACATAGATTAGTTTATTATCATACATAGCTACACATGATTCATTTAACTCACCGTACGAGCAAGCAACCGGTCACCAATACCGCATGAATACACACTGTGACTGTCAGATATGAAAATATTGACATTCAAATACAGGCTTGTATGCTATTACTTTCATTTGTATGTATAATGGAATCTATGCGATAGAGTTAATGCTATGAAGCAGAAGGTCATTCTAATGTTATGATTGACAAATATGCTTGGCTTGTGCTATACAGGAGCACAATAATACAAATACATGACGGTGCATGATCAAATTACAAAAATCATTGGAATCGTGAGCCATATTATAAACCTCGACTGCCATGTAATCAATGTTATATATTTCCTTGTATTAAAATGCACATGACTGGATTTTAAAAGGAATTTGCACGTATGTCTCTCGTTAACTATTGGGTATAGATCTTTGTTAGATGTGAACGCATTGGTAATTTTCCTTTTCCATCACGGTTGATATGGCTTTATCCGTTGTTGTTGCTGAGTAACAATATCAATTATATTTGCCCCGGCATTGAGTATGATTGCAATTAAATCGTGTTATCTACTATAATTTATCATTTGCTCTTAGTCTCGTGTAACCATTAGATTGACAGATTCGCGGAACATGTATGGATTCCTCTTCAGCTCACGATTCCAACTAAATTAGATAGAAGACACGAGTGACTGCGCTTACATTTTCTTATTTTGGTCATGATTACAAAGAAACAATGAGAGTAACATTGAAACCAGCAAGGACAGCATTTTCATGAATAGTATTTGTTATTTCTTGTGATGCACTCTTTTGTAACGCAACTCAGCAACATTCTTATTTTCTTTAATTAATTACAAAGCGATAACAAAGAAACAATTATAGTAACAATGAAGCCGACAAGCACCAGGGATGAAAACATTATATGAATAGTATCTGTTATTTTTTGTAATGCAGTCGTTTGTAACGCATCTCAGCAACATTCTTTTTTCCCAAATTAATTACAAAATGTTTACAAAGAAACAATAAGTGTTACCATGAAATTAGCTAGCACCAGTGATGACAACATTTATGAATAGTATTTGTTATTTCTTGTTGTACAGTCTTTTGTAACGCACCTCAGCAACATTCTTTTTCTCTTTAATTAATTACAGTTATTGATAATTCATATTAAATGAATTCGTCGTAATATAAAGCGTGGTGGTGTTATATCACTCTCTGACGTACAGTACACGCCGAAGATCTCCGCAACACGATTTACACGTTTCAAAATTTACACGATTCGTATGCTCGCGGGAATCGTGTAACCATTTATTTTACACGATTCGTCTTTTGCCAATTAAGCGAAATTTGAATCGTGTAAATGTGTAATCGTGTAAAATTACACGATTCCTCAATTCAGATCGAATCGTGTAATCGTGTAATCTGCATGCCGAAAATCTCCGCAACACGATTACACGATTCAAAATTTACACGATTCGATTGCTCGCTGGAATTGTGTTACAATTTATTTTCAGTGGTGATGATGAGCAGATTACGATGTCTTGTTCAGTAGAAGCAGGAATAACCAACAGCTGAGAGAGGGTAGGGTTGAACGAAGACAACGGGGACGAGGGGGAGAGCGAAGATTACGCATTTTAGTTGCGGTGTGTGTCTCTAGTTTAATTTTAGAATGTTTGAAAATAAAAAATCAGTTCACTTCCCGAAAAGCACTGTCGGATTTAATCCTCGGTGAGAAAAAAGAAAGAAAAAAAGTGATGAACGACAAAGGAAGGGGTGGGGGTATTCCTTAGTTGTAAATAAATATAACAAAATATTAGAAAACTTAAAGGAGGGCTAACATAACTAAGTCTGGTGTGATACTTTTACAATACAAGGCAATACCAATTGAAATATGTTCACCAGCTCATTCGTTACTATAAATGTCGTTATACTATGTATTTTATTCCGTCATTAAGAGTCCATGAGAGTGCGAGGGGCGTCATTTTCCCCCACGAGAGTTCCTGGCCTTGGCTGATATGTTTTACGTCATTGGCAGCTTGAAAAAGGTCACAAACAATTACATTTTGATTACTTATTGCTTTTTTGACTTTCCTCATTTTTGTAAATTATCTTTTACAACATTGCATTCAGCTACATGTATGAAGAGCCACGGTCAAGGATTAATGGCACACTTCCTGTCACATACAAAGGAAGCTTTATGTAGCCTGTCATTTGACCCTCGCCGGGGACAAAGGACGTTGCCCTAACTACAGGTAGTGTTGTAGATCCTTACATAAAACCTATTGTTCAGGGGGTCATATGTTTAATGGGATAAAAGTAACAAGGGGCAAATGTATCAGCGGCTCCCACCCTTATAGTAGAAACGCGCTATGCGTATACGCCCTGCACAGCTTCCAACATACAACAATTAATATACAAGAATAACAGGTCAAAATTAAGTCAGCTTGAACAGGATAACCCACGAAAGCTCAAGAGCTTATTTCCAATGGGGTCCCCGACATATATTTACACAATTAATAAGTTAAAATAGTAATATTTAGAGACAGATAAGAAAGAGAAAATCAAACTTATTAAAGATAATAATGATGATAATGATAATAACAACATTGAACTGATGATAGAAATGATAATAAGTACAAGAAGAAAATAAGAAGGAGAAGAAGAAAAAGAGGAGGAGCTAGGAAAAAAAACACAAGTATGTACAAAATGAAAAGGTATGAACCCGCAGAAGAATACAAATTTCAATCATATAATATGTCATTCGCTTCGATCTTCTCTGACTCTCAAAATAAGCAAAGTTTTCTATTTCCTTTATATCATTAGGAAGGGAATTCAAAATTGTGTATGCCATCGTAATAAAACGAACTACCAATACTTATTACTCTTTCTGGCAGGTTAAAGTTGAATCGGCTATTCCTTGTATTATAATCATGTGAGTCAGTAACAAGATCGAAGTTGGAAGGAATATAATGATTCGACCTAGTATGATATATGTTATGCAAGTTATGCAATACGAGTTCAAGACATCGGGTTTTTAGCACGGGAGTAAAATCTTCAATTACCTAAAAAGAAATAATTAAAACAAATAATAAAAATCTGGACAAATATGTGCTTGTGCAATCACTGTCATTTTTATATTGTCAAAAAATAAGATTTTAGGCTCTGTTTAGGCGAAGTTTCAAGGACGAAATTTAATGCTAGGATACAAACAAAAAGTATGGCCGCCCTCCTAGGGGGCAAATGTAACAACGTTATAACTAGTATAAGTCTCCCCACGTAACTGGAAAAAATATAATGTAGATCAGTCAAGCATATGTCATAGACATTATTATTTTTTTATTTTTTTTATTGGGGTTCTTTAAAATATTGTTTAATTGATGAAAATCTATCCAGCGCATAATCTTTGGGGAAAAAAAGAAGAAAACAAATATATTTTTCTGAGGGATATATGATTTGTAGGTACAACTGTATTTGGTTAGGATTGCCCCATAGGTGTGTTACAATTGCCTCGTGTTAATATGGGGCAATTGTAACACTTGACTACCGGTATTGATATGATAATGGCTTGATAATAACTTGTTTCACTTGACTCAAACCTAGTCATATTTCAAGCCTAGAAATGCATCTTTCATTTCATATACCTTTAAGTAAGTAGCCTATATAACTATAATAAAATTGAAATGTCAGAATTTTCTTTCAGAATTGGAAAAAGGTGTTACAGTAATATTGTCCCCGGTCTCCCCTAAGGATCTAAGCCACTGGCTACACCACAGGGGTGAGGAAGGGGGGGGGGCCCAATTCATGAACAAATATTCAGCGGCGCATAAGTGTGTGGGGGTGGGGTTAGTGAGCACTATTTTTGTTTTACTCAACAACCCCCCCCCCCTTGAGCAAAACATAAAAAGGTAAAATTGTGGTAATCTTTTTTAAGACTTTTTTGCCCAGGGGTGGGGGCCCGTCTTTTTTTCCTTTTTTTTTAGATGTAAAATTTACGGTGCAAGCCGACAATGACTAGAAAAAGTGAGTGGCCAACTGTCTTTGTGTTACATTTAGCTAGCGGTACAGTGCCCCCCCCCCCACAATTTTTCAAGTACCCCAAAAGTGCTTCGTTTTACATAGAAAAAGTGCCCTTTCAACCTTGTAAGAAGTGCCCCTTTGTAAATAGGAAAAATCCCCCTTTGACTTTGACGAGTTCTCCTATTAATTTGTAAAAAGTGCCCCTTCCCCTTTTATGTCAAGATCATTATTATTTTGGCTTTCCATTTTTTGGCTTTCCTCTTTTTCGTAAATTACATTTAACAACATTGCATTCAGCTCTAGTATGAAGAACTACGGTCAAGACTTAATAGCACACTAACATACAAAAGAATGTGGCCTGACATTGACCCTCGACGGGGGCGTTGTCTTAGCTACAGACAGAGATGCTTACATAATACCTATTGTTCAGGGGGACCCCCTTTGAACATAGGATTTCCTGAACAATAGGTATTACGTTCGGATCTAAGCCACTGGCTACAGAGTACAGGAAGCAGTAGCAAGACGAGAATGAATATAATAAGTGAATGGCCAACTGGCTTTGCGTTACGTTTAGCTAGCGGTACAGTGCCCACCCCCCCCCCCTCCCCACTTTTTCAAGAATCCCCAAAGTGCCCCTTTATACGTAGGAAAAGTCCCCATTTTACTTTGACAAGTGCCCGTATTCATTTGTAAAAGTGCCCCTTCCCCTTTTCAACTATGAAAAGTGCCCCTTTCATTTGGACCCTTTTATTTATTTATTTTTTGACACGCGCCCCTTTTTCTTCGACGAGTTCCTATTTTCCTTTACAATAAGTGTCCATTTTCAATTCTCATAAGTGTCCTTTATAATCTCAATTAAGTATTATCCCTCTTTAGGTACGAGAAGTGCCCCTCTTCACTTTTGTTAAATGCCCCCATCAACTCCGATTAATGCCCATATTAAAATCTGATCAGTGCCCCTTTTCTTTCAACTAATGTTTTTTCACCCCTTTCTCTCTCTCTCTCTCTCTCTTTTTCTCACTCTCTCTCTCTCTCTCCTTTTCTGTCACTATCTTTCCACTGCCCCTTTTATCTTTCTCGCCTCTCTTTCTTTCATTGTGTTCCACTATTATCTTTTTTATTTTCTCTTTTCCTCTCCGTTTCAAAGCCTTTCTACTTCTCATTTCTATTTCTTTCACTATATTTCGCTCTTCTTTTCTTCCGTTAAAGTTTTTTTCGTTTTCCTTTTTTCTCTCTTGCAAAGTTTTTCTTCTTAATTATATTTATCGTGCCATTTCAACCCTCATTTTCTTTTTATATGTACCCTTCTCCTCGTAGCTATCTTTTTTCCTGTACTTTTCATCTATCATGTCTTCTTCTTTCTGACGTTTTCCTACCTTGTCTCATGGTGCAGGTTAGTAGAAAGTGAGGAGGTTTATACACGAATATAAAGTACAGTAATTACCTGATGTAGGCAAGTGGTGTAAAAAGCAATTACTTGGTTTAAGCGAGTGGTGAAAGCAAGACACGATTAGCAGATTGTTGCAACTGGTCGAATCATCCTTCCAATGCCCTTATAACCATTATAACTATTTACACGATTACACGATTCAGAGAGACAGTCTTCAATCGTGTAAATTTACACGATTACACAGTTACACGTTTGTTGCATCTGGTCGAATCATCCCACCAATGCACTTTATTATTTACACGATTACACGATTCAGAGCGACAATCTTCAATCGTGTAAATCTACACGATTACACAGTTACACGATTCAGGTGAATCGTGTAAACCGTGTAATCCAAAAAATATATCGTGTAATCGTGTTTCGGAGATTTTCGGCGTGTACTGTATACACAACGGTAATTAGCGGGACATTACCCACATGAATTGTAATTAACGCAAATTAATTGCAATTGTTTGGCGATAATGTAATTAAAACACAGTCTATGAATATTCCGATCTGAAACGAGCCTAAAAATTTCATTTGCATGCCCAGACTAGACTTACGATTTTGTCTATGCAAGAAAGATCTAGAAGTGTTCACATTGTTCTTTAATCAAATTAGGCCTACATGTTGATGGCATGGCTTACCTTATGCGTAACTATTATGTCACTAGTTGTATAATGCTGGGTAACTAGAGCGGCCTTGAAGCGGCCACATTTCGTTTTGACACCTAGACTAGGCTTTTGCCTCTGCATATTAAACGGCTAAGTCTTGAGATCTTTAATGAAACAGCATGACGTCATGTTTAACTATAACCTTGTTAGTATAATGTCTTTAGTCGTAAGTATACCGTTATGTAACTAGAGGGCCTTGAAATACAATGTTAACCGTGCAGTAAAAACAACAGGTTGTAAAACAGCGTGGTTATGTAAAACCAGACACTTGCTACATACACACCTCTATGTCACGCTCTAATTGGTCGACTCGCTCCACGTGACGCGCTCCTTTCAACGTCGAATCCTTAACATTAACACCTCGAAAATCCCGGGAGAGGGTATGTAGAAGAATTGAGAAGTGAAAATCGATGGTTAGATAGCACGCTATCCGGGCCGCATGCATGATCTCTTTAATCGTATTGCCTTCATGAATCTAGACTACAGAGGCTGCTATAAATTCAATATGATGAATTAGACGGGACGCGACCCGACGCAGACGATCGATACGATAGTGTTACCGATCACTGAGCGGGAGGGCGAAATGGGACCACGAATGTTTAATGGACGATTTAACGATTCATGTTTGAGATCCATTGAAACGAATGCTATGAATGAGAAACAACGTTGAATTACATGGATACCATTTGGGGATGTAGCCTCATCTAATAACTCATGAATGATATTTTGTAATATGGTTATAGTTATCACAATTTCATATTGGAAACTCACTAAGGATCGATTTTTTTGTAATGGTTTTCAAAATGACAACAAAATGTAACAATCATATAATACCATGATTGTAAACTAATTACAACACATTTTGATTCTGTTTTACCTGTTAAAAGAAACTCATGAAAAAATGGGTCACAAAAGTATCCTTAAATAATTTAGTAAGCATGCACACGATAAGACTGGGAAGGGGAAGAGACAAAGTGCATTATCGTGACATGACAAGAAGATAGGTTAAAGGCATTGTTTAGCAATGTTAAATCTGAGATGCATGGCCCTGTGTTATTAGCCTCTGTGATATGGTGTAACATTAAAACCCTAAAAATTGCGCTTCAAAATGATCATGAAGTGCCTCAAAAGAGAAAGGAAATCTTCGAGTGACCGGTTTTTACCATACTCGTTTTCCCCAATTGACTGTAGTGTTATAAAAACCGTTAGGAAAACGAAAAATGACATTTCGATTTCCATTCATAAATATCTTGATAATCAGATAGGCGATCGGCTTGTAAAAGTCATGGGATTCCTGACTGACCTACATGTTTATAATTATGATTGCAGCATGAGCTAAATCCAGGATTTTGTTTCAGAATCTGAGGCAATGTTACCGAGTCACTTTAAACCAAGGAATTCAATTCATGTCACCATCTTGATCATGCATCATCAGTCAGCACAGAATCTCAAATTGAGATAGGAACAAACACGGAATATTAAAAACCTTCACTCTTTTTTACACTTAATTTGATAGGGATTGGGATTGATTGAAGCTTTATACAGAGTTGAAGGGATGACATTTAACATTATAGACCTCACAAAACATGACTAATTCTTCTTTCGAGCCCAGTCTGCATGTATACATATAGGGTACGTCATCGTGACTGTGGATCACATGGTTCGCGAGTCGAGCCCCCCCCATATTGCATGACACCCTTTGACGAGACATTTATCTATTTTGACTCACTCTACCCATGTTAGGTAGATGGTTACCTTGTATAGGTACAAGTGTTGTTGTATGCTTGAGCAACCTATCGTGGGTAGCTCAGGTAAACGATATGTGATTAAATGTCTCTCTGGGAGAACAGTATTAATACTGATGAGGCCACCTTGTAAAAAGAAAGAACATATAAATTAGCAATAATATTCGGGTGTGATGCCTTAGCAAAAAGTAACATAGGGGCAGTTGAATGTGAATATTGAAATCAAAATGCAATATTGCCCAGCTTGAGGTTACACCTGGTTGTTTTAAAAATCTAAATCGCAATCGTTTAGCAGGGAAGTAAAAGTCTTTTGAGAGTTTCTAGGATGTTTCTAGAACATCGTGCCAAACAGGACTGTCTTATCCCAAGGCGGAATTTCGGGATGCCAGGCACCGTTCAGAATATCAAATGAGAAGAAAAAACCCTTTGAATTTGTTTTTCCTCTCAAAGGCCCTTAAGCATTGCCCATTTTCGAGAACCATGCAAACTCATGTTGTATTTTTAAATTATAAAGGCATGTTTGATGGAATATGTATCACTGTTCGAGTAAGCTTCCATGCTTTCTCTAGAAAGGGGAGACTAATCTATTGTGCCTATGGCGTATAGCTTTCCAACCATTTATTCCACGCAGCTATGTTCTAATAAAATGCAAATGTACGCTCCCTTTCGTTATATGTTCAACTGAAGAATTCGGAAGAAGGCATCGTTTTTTTCTTTCTCTCTGGAGCCGGAAGAAGTAGGGTCGGGGAAAAATATAAATGCATATAGAACAATAAAAATGCTTTGCATGTATTTAAATGAGAGAGAGAGAGAGAGAAAGAGAGAGATAGAGAGAGAGAGAGAGAGAGAGAGAGAGAGAGGGAGGGAAGGATGGAGAGGGGGAAGGGGGGGGGGGGGTGGGGGAAGAGAGAAAGAGAGAAGGAGATGGATAGAAGGGGGAGAAAGACAGACATGGAACAACACAGAGTGAGACTTATAGAGATTGAACAATATAAGTGATGGAAGGATTATGAGATGATAACTGGTGATGAGAGAGAGAGAGAGAGAGAGGGGGAGAGAGGGGAGAATACAGAGAGAGTGTAATATAAAGAAAGATGATTGGCGCAAGTAGTAGAGGGAAGGAGAGGAGAAGGAGAGACAGATATAAGAGAGGGAGAGAGAGACACAGAGAGAGGGTGCATGGGGGGGGGGGGGGGCCGAACAAGATTGACAGAGGAAGAGTCGGAGATAGGAGGAAGAATTTCTGATGCCGTAATCAAATTGCCGAGCTCGGGAAAGTGAGGGGAGACTTTGGCGAATTAGATGGATCGTGATCAGAATCAAACAAGTTAATAGCTAGGATATATGTTTACCTTTTACTCGTCCCAAAAATAGACCGGGGTGAATGTGCGACAGGAATTGGATACGCAGACGTATTACAGCCACACAAATCCTCATCGCGTTCAAGTATTACGTCTGCCATGTCGCGTTATAACTGGACTTAATCATTGCTCTGAGTCATATTCTAGGGGCCTAGGGTAGCCCAATTATATTTGTTGCCCTTTATTTTGTCCTACGCAATCTATCATTTTCCCTACCCTCTTCCAGTTAGTAAATAGTTTTGTTCTGCTTGTGCGAATTATGCTAATTATGATTATCGACCCCCTCCCACAGTGGCGTATCCAACACGTGATTTAACGATGGGTGGTGGATATTGTTTATTACCAGGGAAGGGGGGAGGGGGCAATGTAACTATCTGGAAAGTCTCGAGTGCCCTATGCAGGCTTCGTCTATTGCTGGAGATGCCACGCAGACACGCTATCCCACAGTACCACGCACACGCTCTCAACTTCCATTATTATCAAACTATTTATAACGGTCGTATTCTTGAATGAATATGGACCAATATCAGAAGCACAAACGTGCTCCCAATGTTTGTTCTGGGTTAATACGCATTTGCACGTGTCCGGCATGGGCTCAATTACCTCTATGGCACAGATATAGTAATTAGGATGGAACTTGATATCGGTACAGGTGATCTACCCAGTTTTTATAACACGTGGCCTCTTTCTGAAAAAGTAGATCACGCGAATACTCTCAGCTATTCTGCTAATGAAGAAATATATAATGTTCCCCACTTGCCAATACTCATATGTTTTAACCATCCTGTACAAGTAAATACTGACAATAATAGAGAAAGAAGGCCATATAAAATGGCGGATAATAAATGAATAGCACACTATGGCAAGTCGTTTGTTTGGGGCCAGAAGGGTAGTACCCCAAATACTTTAGTACAAAATGAATGCCCTTCTTGCTCTCAGCAGACGAAGTAATATTGAAACAGAAAGGAAGAAGGAGAGAGATAGAAAGGGGGAGGGATGGGTGGACAGATAGTGAAAGCATTGGATGATAGATACATTAAGAAATGTATGGAGCAGACAGAGACTGACTAAAAGGGCCATACATAGAGAGAGAGAGAGAGAGAGAGAGAGAGAGAGAGATGAATGGACCTACATGATACCCGGCCCCCATCTTATCATGCCTTCACAGAAATGACCAAGTTTCTTAAACTCGCCAGAGGTACACAACAAATTTCATTTAAGTTAAAATCGTTGAATGGTAACCCAATACGATTCCGAACAGGCGACAATACGGTACCTCCGCCAGGCACCACCATGCACCTTCCCCCTCTTTCGTCCAATCTCCGTTCGGACCTTTAAGCGCATCACCCTAGGGCGTAGCACCCATCTCCCTTGCCTCTCATCCTTTATTCAATTTTAACTTTCTTCGAGTGTGCATCTACGAGGTGGAAAAGGCAGAAAATGGGTGAAAAACATGTTTGTAAACTGAGTAATTGAAGGCACACTTGGGGCCTGAAAGGCTGTGTATCATCAAACCATCAAGATAGTTTTTTTTTACCACACCCCCTCGGGGTAACCTAGATATCTGTGAAACAAAGGACTCGTGTTCAAACTTTTATTTTACCTTCTGTAGAAATGTTAGTGTAGTCTTAAAAGCCAGAACATAATATCGAAATATTCAACACTTCAGTTGCTTTCTTCGTCTCTCTACACGTTCGCTCATTGTATTTGCCACAGGTGTATTTTCACACAAAAGAATTGACGGAAGAATCACTTTGTGCAATACAATGGTTTTTGCAACATTCCCTTTCCCGGTCTCGGTTAGCTCCATGACAACCTCTTTAAGACCGGCATATATTCATATTGCACTTGTAACAGTTGAATAATCTTGAAGCCTTTGGTATATTTATCCCATAATATACAATGAAGCATAGGGAGATGATTTTGGTGGCATTTTATGACAGTGAGACGTATAGCGGGGATGCAAATAAAAAGGCACTTCAACATGAAGTGTCTTATTTGAGCTTGAGGTGAACCAGCTTTTGTGGTTCAAGTACCATTCTTGCAACGCTCCAAAAGAGGTTGTTCTATGAAAGCTGAGCGAATTTGTTTGGAGTTGAAGAGATATACACAAACCAATGCAACCATTTCCTTAAGTATTAAGTGTAAATGCAGTTTTTCGCTAAGGCTGTGAAATTGTGTTAAGAAACATCGTTTAACAAAAAAAAAGCGCCATTTACCAAACTTTATTATCTATATTTTTAAGGGACACATTAAAAGGGGTTGATCTAGTCTGTACATTGGTGAAGATATAGTGACAATGAATAAACTACATAATAATTTTTGTTGTTGATCGTGCTGTAATATTTATTTCTACAAAGGTACCCCCTCCAAAAAAGAAAGAAAGAAAAGAAACCATTGATTGTATCGATTCTCAACTCAACTCGTTCATAGTACGTTCATTATAGAAATTGAAAAAGAATATTTCACCTATAAAGATATTCTCTACACGTAGAGTATACAAGATTTGTAAGGCGCCGAAGACACTTGAAATCAAATGCTCAAGGCGCAGTAGTGCAAAAGATGAAATCAAATAAAAGTACTCAAAAAAATAGAACATGAGTAGCTATAGGATAGGACATAAAAAAGGAGGAAAACCAATGATTAAAGGCCGAATCAAACAGGTACGTTCTTAGATCATAATATTTATAATGCCCCCCACTTGTGTAGTATTAAAAAGATACAAATTCATGGCAATCCTATTACATATATCATCGCGGCTAATTTCTTTCCGTTGATTCATTGAAGTGCAGCGTTGCGAATATAATGCAAGTAGAGCGTGTTCGTGCGGAGCCAGTAAATCAGGCAAGTCCGAGGGCCGGTCCCAGGGCAGTTGGCCGCCATTAACAGCCCCTGATGCGACCATCGCTTCCTGATTTCCCTACTGATATTGTTTCCTTTGCCGGGACAATATTGTATCTGTTTAGCATGTCAGGTTTTTCTTTTTTAATCGCTCGGCGCCGTACCCCACCCTCTTCAGATCGGTACACAAGGGATCAAAGCGAGGAAACAAGGTTGAGGGGAGAGATGTTGGCAAATTGTGATTCGCACGTGTATGCCATAAGGGGAAAGGGAGGAGGAGGAGGAGGAGGAAATAGAGGAGGAATAGGGGAGGGGAAGAAAAACAGATATAGAGAGAGATAGAGAGAGAGAGAGAGAGAGAGAGAGACGCGGGGAGAGCATTGTAGAGAGAGAGAGAGAGAGAGAGAGAGGAAGATAGAGATGTTTGAGAAAAAGAAACAGAGAGAGAGAGAAACGAGAGAGCGAAACGAGAGAGCGGGGGATATGGGAGGAAATAGGAATATTGCAAGGCGAGGAATACGGCACTTTTGTGTGTATTGAGGGAGGGGGTGGAGGACCCAGTAAAATGGTCAATTGTTCAGGTGTACTGAGATAATGGACCTGACGGATGTTCCATGGGAAGTCCACGTATGATAACAACGTATACATGACGACTCAGTGGTAAACGCATGCATGTGATTGTATTTGCATAGAAACATCACCATCGTCATTCGATTATAAACAAGTAGAGATAACAAAATGGCGGACAGGGTTCCGAAAAGAGGGAATGCAAGATAAGGAGAAATGTTAATACAAGCTGAACGAAAAGAGGGAAGATGGAGGTAAAAGATGGATTTAGAATAGAAATGGATTGATTTAAAAGCCCGTCGACATTTCAAAATGCAACTGACCGCAGCCCTTTTACACGCAGGTAGGAGCGCTACAAAAACATCACATCTGACAGCCTTGCTTTTTAGGTCTGATGAAGTGTCGCTATCGTTTATTCCAATCTCAGTTAAAATCTCCAAAGAAATTAAACTGCATATGGATGAGGAATAAAAACACTCAAGAAAAGCCCAACCGCCATTTTATTTCTTTTTGGAGTGAAGCGGGTCGGATTTATTTCTTTCTAAGAATAGAAGATACATTAATCATACCGAAGAGGCACTTCCTTGATCATACTAATAAAAAAAAAATCGTGGTCAGGTACGAGAATAAATGCTTTTCGATATTAGACTCGACAATCGAAATAATTCTCACTTTAGGTTTTAAAGGATGTTTGATTTCATATGCGCATATGGTCAATCTTTCGATGTCTTATGTGTCCTATACGGATGTCAACTGTTCGAAAACCACAAAAAGCGAGAGAACTTCACTATACCTAATACCAGCCAAGTTGTTAATGAATTCATGATTCAAACATTTATTATTAACGTGATCGTCTACATAGTGCTTAGAGCTGCCATCTCTTACGTCATGAAATGTTTAAAGCAGTTTGGATAATGTGGGATTGTTGTAATATGCTCCTTGTTTCGAAGAAAAGTAAAGCAATATACAAAGTTTGCATCAAACCAAAGCCCACGATCCTGTCTAATCTGGTGCACGGCAGTATTGAACAAATTATCACAGCATTACGACAAGAAGAGTAAAACATACATTGATCTTTCATAGAAAAGAAAACCTGTTGGATTGTAACACTATTAATGTTGATAGTCTTGTATTTGTCACTTATTCCAATATTCTATAATTTAACAACAGTCAAATCGAACCTCCAATTATGTATTAGCAAATCCTTTGGATATGGCCATAGCATCAGACTGCCGGGTAAAAATAACAATTTGTTTAATACCTCTAGCACTTGAAGAGGCTCGTCCACGACTTTGCAATTTCCATGATATCAGCGTCATAAAAATGCCCCTTTTTATGAGCGTAGGGCCTCTAGCATACGATAGCCGGTACTTAGGAGAAAGTCCTCAAAGTGACCGATGATAAGAGTCTACTTCATCCCAAGGAAAAGGCCTTAAGCACATAATCTGGATGTGTATTATAGGCATAAGCTACTAACCATGAACCGAATTGGAAGTGACAGACGTGGAAATACTCAAGTGGTGTATTGCGCAAATATTATGTTAAAATCAAATACACTGTTTAAATTCCGACTGTTGTACGCGCGAACATTTGAATCGACATGGTGTTGGTTTAAAAAAAGAAAAATCATTAGATATTCCATTAATTCTCCATAAACAAAGTTGGATTTAGCCCGAAATTGATGTCGACATAACGAGAAAATCATCATCAACATTTTCGTCACGTTTTTTAAAGAAGTCTTTAAAATGAGTGACTCTAATTTCTCGACGGCACTTGAATAGATTCTACATCTTATAGTTTACAATTATAATGAGAGAATAAGATAAAAGAAACGTCAGAAAATTCATCGAAAGATCGTGACATTTTTGAAAGAGAACATTCCATGACTAAACCATTATGATCATGCATTCACAATATTATGCTAAGTGGTTAGTTTCTCGTGTACGCAGTGGTTCCGATATGTTTAAAAGGGTAATCAATTCCAAGTAGAAAGATGAGATAAACAGAATGCCTAAAGTTTCATATTAGTCAGACGAATAATAAGAAAATTATGAATGTTTGAAATATGAGATTACTATTTTCTCAAATCTCAAATTGGCAATTTGGTCAGTGGATTGTGAAGTAGTCGTGGATGACTCTCCTGTTTGTCGTGTTAAAAATATCATTAACTTCATTTTTTTCTCCTAAGTGCCTCTTCCCTTGGGCACTACTCAAAATTATATTATGGATAGTTTATATTTATAGGTCCTCTAAAGATAAAAGACCCTCCAGAATCATGCATAATTATTTTTGAAATTGCCATTTTAGTCACGTTGTGTGTGTTGGAGCAAATTGGAGAGTTGTCTCCCACTACATCACAGAGACAATACCGATTCCGCCAATTTGAAGGGCCCATACCTATAGTGATTACAAGTTTCAAAGATGTGTTGTCCGATTTCATTCGAACTTTCTCCAGTCTGCTTCTCTTACTTCTTTGCTTTCCTGTAGAGTAATTTACTATCAAGATTGGATTTCCCCTTAACAAAAAACAAAACAAATCTGTCCTCATCTGAAGTATACGTTTCTTCCTTATTTCAAGAAAATCAACTCCCAAACAGCTATATTCTAACAAATTTTTAAGTATACCCTGAGGGCTATTGAAACAAAATACAAGAGCAATTTTATTACTTAGCACCCTCCATGGTTTGATTGAAGGCGTGCCCTGGGGGAGACTTTGTTTGATGTATCGTTGATTTGAGAAATTAGGCATGGAGAGATTAAAACGAATATTGGTTGACACTTGAAATTCCGATTGTGTAATCAAATCGTTTGCCCAAAGTGTCGTATTCAGAATAGGAAAAAGTCGGTGTGCTACCCTCCCCCTCCCATTTGAAGGAACAGAAATACAAATACATTGCAATCGATCTAAAGTATTTCAGGCTTTGAATACATGACCCCCCCCCCCACCCCCATCCCCGCCATCTGGATACGTCCTCTACTAGTTTAGGTGCTGCACGCCCAAGCTCCTTTTAATGATTAAAAACAATACGAGTCTTCTGACACGGCTGACCACAACCGACTCATTTTACTCAAGCGCTTGACGATTGCTCTCCTATTTTGTTTCTTATTTCAATTTGATTATTCATTCTACTCCTCTTGCGGCTGAAGTCAACATACTGTTCGTATTTCAGTGCTAGTTTGTTTCCTTTCACTCTCTTTTTTTTCCCCTTTTTAACTGATTTCTAAGCCATAATTATTTTGCTTATTGTAATGTTTCCCTTTCATTTTCCTTCTTTAAGGCCCGGTCACACAGAGGGGACGCATGGGGAACGCACGGCCAGCGCATTGGAAATTTGCTATTTTGGCCAGTGCGTTGTCGTGCGCCCAACTTTTGTCGAAGCTACAGCGAGCTGACACCAAATGCATAGCGTGTTGCTAGCGCGCTGAGCGCATACAGGGCGCATACAGTGCGCATACAGACCGTACACAGAGCGCACATGATAACAACTTCCACGAATGCACAGCGTGTTGCTAGCGCGCTGGACGAATGGTCCACGCATGCACCGCGTTCTACGACGCACGGCCAGCGCATTGGAAATCGGAAAAGAACGTGTGCCTAACTTTTGTCATAATTTTGGAAAAGCTAGCGAGCTGACACAAAATGCACGGCGTGTAGCTAGCGCGCTGTGCGTATACAGGGCGTGTGCTCCGCGTATGTCTGGCGCTGGTCTAGCGCGCTCCACGCATGTCTGGCGCTGATCTAGCGCGCTCCGGCGCATGTCTGGCGTGCCTTTGGCGTGTATATTCATGCGTCGAGCTCGGCGCACGTTTTTGAGCATGCTCAAAAAATCCCGACGCACACAGCGAATGACGACGCATGCATAGCGCTGGTCCAGCGTTGGTCCAGCGCGCTCGACGAACGAGTAGGGCGCTTTAGTAACGAGACGGTACGCACAGGAGACGGTAATGCGAGCGAAAAAAACAAACTGCGCATGCGCGATTCTGAATTCTCTCCGTCCCGTCGATTTTCGGAACGGTACTCGGCCAACATAGCGTTCGTTCCCTAAACACGACGTAAGAGAGAAAGCTGACAAATAATTTGTATCTAGATCTAACAATGCAGGGCCCTACTGAAGATAAAAACAGGAAATCTACTAGTGTTTCCAATGTCTGTTCGGTATCTATACCTCAATCTACAATAAATTGATGGTTTGGCCGTTTAGGCCTACTTTGGGGGCCCTTTTTCATCGTTATGCATGACGTGCCTACACGCTGCGCACTACAGCCCACCGCCGGGTCTATTGCCCCGGCGCTCCGGCCAAGCCTCGAGGCCCAAGAGCACTCGCACCAAAATGCAGCAGGTGTGCGGTTCAGCGCGGCTTTGCGTCCCCGTCGCCTTTAGCAGACAGCGAAAGCGCTTAAACATCACGACGGTAACAAGAGTGCGAGACCCGTCACAGTTGGTTAAACACTCCGTCTCCTGTGCGTACCGTCTCGTTACTAAAGCGCCCTAGTAACGAATGATGACGCACGCCTAGCGAACGACAACGCACTGGCCCAAATTGCAAATTTCCAATGCGCTGGCCGTGCGTTCCCCATGCGTCCTCCCTGTGTGACCGGGCCTTAACGCTCCTCTCCATCTGTATAAAGTTATCTCCCTCTCTCGTTAGTCTCGTTACTCGCACCCCTTCTCTCTTTCTTTCTCTCTCTCTCTCTCTCTCTCTCTCTCCCCCTCTCTCTCTCTCTCTCTCTATTTCCCTTTCTTTCACTCTCTCTCCCCCCCCTCTCTCTCCCGCTCTCTCTCTCTACTTTTTTTGCCTAAATATGTACAATATAGATACATATTATGATGTAGATATACATACGCATGTTTCTATATCTCTCCAGTACTCCTGTCAAGCCTATATTACCTTTTTCTCTCTTTTTACTTCTAATCTCATGCACAACTTTATACTCATCTCATCTTCCCGGCTATAGTGATTCCAAAGACCAATTAAAACGCCATGTCTATTTCTTTTTTAATTTGTTTGTGACGACGCCCCTAGCGTCTGAAAGTAGCGCAGGATGCCATGACAACAAAGATGTGCTCCTGGAAATAAAAAGAGGAGAACAAAAATTCCAAAAGGAAGATTATAATTAAAGTGCCAATGCGTTACGCTGGTTACATTTCAAATGCATTCCATTGCTTTCATACAGTCATCTAACGGCTTATAGGAGAGTCAACTAAAGAGTCTGCGGATGATATATCCAGGGCAATTAAAGCCTCTGTCATTTAAACGATTATATTCTTACATTTTATCACCAGTAAATGGTTCACTTTCTTCTAGGTCAACTTGCAATATTAAACAGGAATAAATTAATATTTGTCGTCAAAATGAGGCAGTATGGAAATAACATGCGGAAATGGTTTTTTTTTTTTTTTATTTTTAGCAGATGTTTCTGCATTTATTGATAAATCAAATATAAAACATTCAAATAACAATAATAGTATATAATATAATTGATTTACATAAAGAGTGACAACTTAATACACACAAAATAAATTTAAAAAAAAATAAAAAATAAAAAAAAATGCATAATTGAAAGCTTGAAAGTATGGAGGTAAGTAAAAATAATCAAGATAAATGCAGAGGCCAACTATCATAAGCAAGGAAGCTTGAGTCGATAGCAGCCGGGAAGGTTTAACACGGGTATTTCATTTCATCTTCCTTGTCAAAAAGTATAGGAAGAAAATATTGAAATAATTCATTGGTTTTTATATTCCTTGAATTTGATCTTCCTAGCTATACTCATGGAAAAGAAAGGGTAAATATTTCCTCTTATGAGTTTTTACATTTTTCAGTATTTACTTGCAGTTGCTATCTTGAAAGCTCCCTCTGGATGTATACTTCGTCACAGCCCCCAAATATTAAATGGTAATCTTAATCGTACTGGCATAACAATTATAATTACTGTTATTGGGGATTGGGGACATGACCTATACAGTATAATAGCCTCATGAATATTACACGTAACGTATAAGGGTATAATTGGGCGATTAAAATCTCATACAAAAAGGTTTTTTGAACTTGATACATCGTCTATGTGTATTGTATTTATAAGTGCACTTTATATAATCATTAACAATTCGCCCTGGTATACTGTAGATACATTTTTGAAAATAGTGACTGGTTTATTGACTTCCAAGTACAAAATAAAGCATATAATTCCGTTTAATTGACGATGGTATGTTTTCCTTATTAGCACAGCAAAGCAGGATGTGCTTTATTCAAAGATTCAATCAATTTTGGAGTTGATTCTTATATTGAATTTTAGTATGTCTTGATTGTATGAGAGTAAACGGAATATGAATTGCTAACAAATGAGATTATTAAACATCAATAAAATTAAGGTGAGAAACGCAAGGGTCGAGGAAATATAAATGCTTATACGAGACAAAAGTATACTTATGATTACATACACACACAACGAAGAGAAGAGAAGGGAGTTTCCTATCTCAGCCCCTCATTTATTTCCTACTAAAAAGCACGTACCTTGTATATAGTACATCAACTGGCATTGTGCAACGTATCGTAAAAAAAGAAAAACGCCGCTGAATGCTTTCCAATTTGGTTTTCCAAAAAAAGAGGATTTCTAAAAGGGGACCTTCGTCTTGGGGAAAGGTTACGAGGTGAAGGGTGTCTAGGCGAATAAAGTGTGTTCTGGTGATATGCTAGGGCCTCCCCTACATTTTATTGCCTAGTTGGGCTGCGCGCTGGGTTTGATTTTGGAAGTCATCCGTTTTTATTACAGGTTCCCCGGCATTATAAGAGAGTAGATTCATTACTCACACGAACTTGCCTGACTGAGTTGCGGGGAAGATGAACGGGCCCAAGGGCTATCATCGATCGCTGTTTTCTTTCTTCTTCTCCTCTCTTTTCCCTTCTCACACCCCCCTTCTTCAATCTCTTTCTTTCTCAGCGGAATAACTAAAATACCTCTTCAGCAACGCAATCATTCCGCCATTTCCCTCCCGCTTGTTGTCTATGATGTAAAAGCTAATTGTAAATACATCTTCCACTCTTATATGCTTAATCGCGTCTTCATCACCATTTACAGTTTCTGCTTGATAATGTGTCGGTGTATTTGAATGTCTCTTGAAAGCCATCTCATGTGTAGTATAGAAAAATATATAAAGCTTTCGTTCCATCAATATTATTGTGATGTCATGAGTACTTGCATTTTCACTGCATCATTGTTTCTAGCCCTGCGACATTTTGCAATTTTTCCTCTTCCAAGTGTTGTGGCTGGTTGAACAATCTGCTTCCATAATTTATCTAATTTTAAGTTTATCGCTTAGGGATATCCAGATCAAATTTACTCGCCCGAATCTTTCTCCCTATCTCTCTCTCACTATCACATTACCTCTTCTTTCTTTATTTGTTTATGTCTGTCTTTCATATCCACCTCACTGTCTACATCTCATCCCCTCACTGCGTATCTCTGTCGTCCTCTTTCTTTCACTTTCTCTCCTTCCTACCCACTCCCCCGATGCTTTATAACACCACAAGTTTCCTTTTATTCAGGTGATTTTATTGTTGTATTATACCCCAAACATCCGTTCTGTTGATGGTTTTTCCATAAATGTTAAGGTAGTGGTTCTTCAAAAAAAAAGTTGTTACGCATACATTCATGTCAAGATCGACGAGATCAACGACATGCCTTTCTTACGATTGGCTTTCGTAATAATCATCATCGGTTATCACAATCACCTTCACTTTGATCATGATCACCACCATGATCACCACAATGAAGATCATCATCAACATCCTCCTCCTCATCATCACCATCCCCATCACCATCACTATAATCATCATCATCATCATCAGCATCATCATCATCAATATCACAATCATCATCATCCTCATCATCACCATCAACATCGTCACCTTTATCATTTTCGTAATCATCATCCACGTCATCATCACCATCCCCATCATCACCATTCTCATCCGAATCATCATTATCTTAAGTATCATTATCACCATATTCATCACCATTTGCATCATGAAAGCCAGCAGAACGTTTTCGAGTAGTTTCATATCTAACGTAGATTCAGTTTCCCTAAATTCACAATTACAAACTGTCACTTACCAACTTTCATTAAATCTTGACGCTGTCCATAATGACTTTTCGTTAGTCAATTTAAAGCACTGGACGGTGTTCAAGGTGATTCTTAACATGACTTGTAGATCTTTATCTAGTCTTTGTTTATTCACTATCCAGCGTTGAAGGGCCTGACACTAACCGTAGTAGGCTACTCCAGATGTTGCAAAAAGAAAGATTGGATAAGGGGGGGGGGGGTGGCAAAGAGGGAAAAGGAAAGAGATAGAGTAGGGAACAAGTTTAAGAGATTAAAACAAGAATCTTGACATAGAAAGAGGGAGAGGGGAAGAGACAGATAGAAGAGGAGGGAGGGAGAGAAAGGGATATCGAAAAGACAGAAAAGGGACCCCGGAGACAAAATGTAGCTGATCAAAATAGTCGACCCTTCCACCTGTTTCGCCTCGGGATAACCGCGGGCAAAATACTTCGACACCACGTATATAGCATCATCATCTATATACAAGTGGTCATACGGGTGACTTCGTTGGCCTTGAAACCCGCCTTTCTCGCGGGCAGGTCATTATAACTCATTGACCATGATGAGTAGTCGAGCAGACAGGCTTCCAAAGCGGAACCCCCAAAGGGGTAATCAGGGCCCACCGGTCAGAGCGCTGATTGGCCCTTAGGGGGTGTTGCGGGAAGGGCATGACCTCAATAACTGTTTAACTCCTAGACGAAGGGATACTATATTTAAATATAAGATAATGTCGGGTCAGGTTACACAGACAGCCTTATAATTATATATGCATGGATAAGCTCTACACGCATTTAATCAATTATAAAGTCAGTTCTAATCTAGTCATATTTCTTATGTGTGTATTTAATATGCATAATATTATGTTGTTATCCTTCGTTCTACGTTTACGTTAACTCTTTATTATTTTGTGTTCTGTGAACCAGGAAAGAATCAATTAATATTTTTCATTTCAATAAGACAAATGATTAAAGTCACAATGAAAGATAACCATCTGAAAATAAGACGTAAGATACATTTTTTCTCCAATATTACTTTTATTGTGCAGAACCAAATGAAAATACAAAATAATCCCAGGTTTCATGTTTTAAAGAACAAAATAAAGGACAGCATACAATGAAAAACATATAACCATTTACATCACATATACATAAGACGTAATAAAGAAAACAAATTTGAACAAAGTGAGGGTAATTTGGGTTGAAATAAATATTTCCCTCCTTTTAAATTTGTGTATTCTCATTAAATTGAGAAAACGATGATTTCTTTTACCCGGTAACATATAAGACAGGAAGTCGAGGATGTATTAAACGCACTTCAGTACAACACAAGTTAGCGATCAATTGCACATTGAAAACGACCATTCTGATTGGTGAATGGCCAAATATTTCTTACAATATGTGCATACAACGATGATCTCCATTGGCTTTTGTCATTTTGCAAATGATAGGAAACGTTCGTGTTACGAGGTCCATGTAACCAAACACCATTTCCCTTTACTCGCGTGACCCGAAAGGATGTCGAGAAACAATGTGTTCTGTGTAGTTCGGGGAGTGTGAGATTTAATTTAATTTCTCTTACGGCTTGAACAGACAAGGGTAACCGGAAATCAATGACAATCAAATAACCGATCAACCGTTTTTTATTGGACGAATAAATGCTCGGGTAAAAGCATTTGAATAAATAGTTAGAGGCGACCCATCCTTCTCTCATCACGGAAGGGGGGGGGGGGAGTCTTGATATAGGTACAAAATATACCTGTATAAATATCTTGCGTCTGTCATCGGCACCCGCCATATGATAGGGGGGGGGGGGTAACAGACTACACTTCCCACAAAATGCACCTCTATCTCTCCACTCCCAATCTTCTTCTGTCGCCCATCATCACCCCCATCTTTCCGTTGCCAGTGCCACCAGTACCCCCTTTTCCCGAATCTAGACCACCATTATTTATTATTAATCTATCAATCATTAGACAGACCGGTCTGGGCGTTCTTCCCCCTACTCCCCGGGGGACACGGGTGTCAGGGAGGCGAGGAAAGGACGGGAAAATACATCATCTTTTAATGGCATGAATATTCATAATGCCACCAGCCATCCGAACTCCTACCATGTTCCTGCCGCAACCCACATTGATGTCAGAATGAATGATCATGTTCTTTTTCACTCTCTTTGAGAGTATCTTAAAACTTACAAAAGGAGAATACTTTTAAACTACTTATTCAAAATTCATTTCATTTCCTTCTGTGCACATATCCTAAATATTTGTTGACATGTTCACTTCGTCATGATTTATCTGTTTATTATGAACAACAGATGTTAAAATTGCTATGTACATTATGGTTCCTCGTGTAGAATTACATTGCCTCAGTATAAAAAAGAAAACCTTTGTTACATCTCTGTCTGACAGGCGTATATTTAAATAGCGGTTTACCTGGAAAGACCTAGAACGAGTATACATATAATAAAGGATGATGTTCGAACACGATTGCAACGGCTTTCGACAAATCAACCTAATAGGGATATTACAATAGAATTGTACTTCATCTTTTGGAATATACTGGCATTTGATTACAAAGAGGTGTTTATTCATATTGTGATCAGGATTTCGAAAGGATATACAATAATGTATAGAAATTGCCCCGGACATGATTTTTTTTAGAAAGTAGTATAGCGACCGTGTTTTGGATCAAAAATAGAATATTGATTATTGACAGAAGAATAATGAGTGAATTTGAAGAGTGAAATTTTGACGACCGCATAAACGAGTTAAAGCCCCACTACACTACTTATAGCTTCTTGCGCCCTCTATATAGCAAACAATGCCTAATCGGTTACTGTTGGTTCCCCAAGGTACCCTTTTTATGTTAATTGGGAGCTGATTTGATGAGATAACCACCTGTCAGTGACCATGCAGGGAGGTCTAATCCATCCTGGCCAAACCAATGCAGATAGGATTTAAAACAATTGTAATATTATTGTTTAATTTTTTTAATATTCTGTTCTTCTAACTTGCAGGTTTTCATATGGGATGGGCAGAGCAGCCCCCTTTGGAGGTAAAAAGCGGAGATACTTTTGAAGTGCATTACACGGTGACAGCCGATCAACATTTTTTTGACTGGGGTGTTAGAAACGACACTAAATATGCCATGGAAAATGGGCGTGTTTTCTCGAAATTCAAGTAAGTACTGAGAAATATCACCACATAGCAATTATTTATGTTATGCTCTTTGGGTTGAGTAGATATGGAAGTGTATTGTACAACGCGCACTTTCGTCCGGGAAATATTTAGTCAATTTTCAATTTTGTTAAGATGGCCAAAAACAAGAAATGATAGCAAGCATTCAAATAAATATATATAAACAGACGGGTTGACAGAGAGAGAGAGAGAGAGAGAGGTAGAGAGAGAGGGGGGGAGAGAGAGAGATAGAGAGAGAAGAAAGAAAGAGAAGAAGAGAGAGAGAGAGAGAGAGAGAGAGAGAGAGAAAAAAAAAGAGAACGAGAGAGAAAAGTTGAGACAGGAACATGCACCCCTCCCCCTTGCGTAAAGGGACATTTTTATAAAAAAGAGGAAAAACGAGCTTTCGATGTTTAGTTGTCTACGTAAACGTTCACGCATCACGTAAGTGAAGTGGCACTTAACTCCAAAAATCAATTACACTCAGTCAAAGCTGGAGAGTGCATGCCCCCCGATTGGACATGCCAGCCAGGCGTTTTCTATTTTACACCTTTTTTGCCAGCTTCACTTGGAAATCTCCGACAAAAAAAGAAAAATCAATTATTTATTTTGAATTTGTTCGTCGTCACAGCATCTTGAAGCTTAAGGGAATGTAAAATTGGAGGAGGCAACGCAAATTCATTCCCGTTGTCATGGATTTATTTGAGTTATTTGAGGTGCTCGGAAATAGAATGATTCGTTTAGAATTCATTCCCCAGTGACAACGAATTTCGTTGATGTATATACAAGCTCTGTCGATATAAAACAATTATATCCCTGTTCTCATCGACCTTGCCATTGGAATATGAAAATGCGATTGTACGGTAATTAATTAAGGTTGCAATACGTGTAAATTGGCGCTCGATTTCATTCAAGAAGTACATTAAACGAGCAATATTTTTTCATTCGTCGTAACGCCTGAATGTAGTACTTCATACATGTAATAACATGCCAATAATATTCCTATAATATGCGAATTGCTTGTTTCGCAAGAGTAATCTAATCAAATGAACTTGATTTGATTCATGAAGTTCATGATGAGATTAATAGGTTTGTTTAAAGCCACTCTGTAACAAAATAATAGTCGAAATAACTCAATAAAATTGAGGAAAAGAATTGCCTTATTTTTATTAAGTAAATATTACCTACGGCATCTTAAGTAGAATTTACTTATTTTGCTGAATAAATTTTTACTCAGTTAAATCGAGTTACATTAACGTAAATAATTTAAGTATTGTAATCATTTTAGATAATTAAAAAAAAAGCTATGATAGGATTACATATTGGACGATTTGGTACCCATCTAATCTAACAAGTAACATCCACTAATCATTCACTACTTCTATTTAAGATTAATCACTAATCACTAACACATACGCTTCAATTCGACACATATTGAAAGGCTCCAAATTTTATATATACTTGATCGTAGCATCTTAAAAGGAAAATTGGTTGACAATTTCCTGAAATATCAAGTTTTTATTTGTTTTGAACTGGGTAAGAATTAAAAATTGTCTTGTCTTTGCTAAGCCATGTTAAATGAATTAGTAAATGTTTTAAAGTCCTTAAATTTTCATTCAACCACAAAAAAGAATTGTTTTATTTAAAAAAGAGTTTAATTTGGTCTTAATGAATATTCATAAATTATGTAAATATTTCTATTACGCACTGCATCGGTCCTTACTTTAAAAAGATAAGAATAATCAACATAAAGTGTTTGAGTAATACGTATAATTTCTGATTTTGAGTTAAAATTACTAAATTAATACAAGCTGAAATTACTTAAAGTTCTTATGTATTTGATTTTACTTAAATATTCCACGTATGTTCTACTAAATTGAAAGTTTGAGTTAGCAAGACTTAAATTTAGTGCGTAAGTGGCAAAACTAATGTATTCAAGTGAATTCTACATGGAAAAAATACGTAAAAATTACCAATGAACAATTTTTTTTTACAGTGCATACAAATCTAATTTCACCGTTACCTTACTCGTAACTTACCGGGAATTAACAAAGGTTTTTCTTTTTTCAAAGCACCGTTTGGATGACATAACATCAAGACTGTGGTTGTTATCATGTCTCATTAACGGAATAAAAACATAAAACAGAGAGGCGGTGTGGCACAATCGGATTGTTGTCTAAGGGCGTGTTTATGCTCAACTTTTTCCGGCCAGAATCAGGCATCTGTTACGCGTTTAGTTTAAAACACGGTTGCGTCCTTTCTCACTTTTGTAGAATCACCGACAAACGGCGATAACGATCGCCGATCGTATACTCACAAAAGGTGCGTTTACAATTTGTAAACGCGTTTAAATGGGGTCAACGCACTGACCTCTAGTGGGTCTACGTAGCATGCACAGTGCAGGTTTGCGAATCCAGCTGCAAGACCAATTAGGGCCACCCAGCAAGAATTGACTGGAGGAGCCAGAGAAGTGAGCATAAACAGTACACCGTGGAACTGCGATTACGATGAGCGTTTACGATGAGCGTTTCATATCGCTCATTCTGCCTTCAAAATTGAGCTTAAACGCACCCTAACACTCATGGCTTTTGTCATGCGAATTCGTTGTGTGTAAGCGCATCCCTCCTCTCAGTTATCGATGAAGGCTCGGGTTAAGGGGAAAACACTCCGTTCCTCGGACAGAATGTTAACTGAGGGCCCCCGGCCGTGTGTAGGAGAACCACACCATTTGCACGTTAGTACGCTACACTTCACGCAAATAGTAGGATGGGAACCTGGCCCTTCGTTTTGTGTGTGTCTGCTTACAAAACTGTTAATCTATATGCCGATCTTCGTGAAAGGCTGCATAGCCCTTTGAAGATTATCACGATAAGAAGAAGACTATATTTAACATGAACTGATCCGATCAGTTAGAAT
Organism: Strongylocentrotus droebachiensis; assembly: GCA_035222895.1. Classification (NCBI taxonomy): domain Eukaryota; kingdom Metazoa; phylum Echinodermata; class Echinoidea; order Camarodonta; family Strongylocentrotidae; genus Strongylocentrotus; species Strongylocentrotus droebachiensis. The sequence goes on along the minus strand of JAVYIG010000332.1, from coordinate 424,625 downwards.
TGAAAAATGCATTCTGGAAACTGTAAAGGCATGGTAGGGAAGACTTACCTATACAGTGTGCATTCGTCTGCGTTTGGGCAGCACGACCAAATAAACAACGAGACTACTTCATAATCGAATTTGTCAACGCCATCGTGCTCGACGTCGCCAACAAGTACCCTTCGATGTTATTGGACCGCTGTCGATCTTATCCTCGATGGTATAGTCGATAAGTCTTGAATGTCAGCCGGTTTATTTTCGAAAGTTAAAAAGCACGACATGAAAATGCTTATGAATATTGGCATTTACAATGCGGCTTTAATATCATTATTAAGTTTCGAAAAATATGTCGAAGACTCGAAGTAACTGTAAGAATGGCCCAAAATTAAACCAAACGATGATGGTGTGATTGTGTCCCAATGAACTTACGTAATCGTTACTCAAAGTGCTTTTAGTAAAACTTTTTTTTATAGGGGAAAATGAATGACAGAATATTAAACAATTATTTAATTTAAACCCAATATCATTGATTGTAACATTATTATACCCCATTTAGAACTGGCGGATGGGTGATCTTAAAATAGAATTTGTTAATCAATACAGTGTACTTGATACTCAAAATCAATATGAATCCAACTGTCAACCATTTACAATCATTGGCGTGGATGGCAAAACAAAAATGGTAATATTATTTGCAAGTAAATGGCAATAATAATGGACGATCCAACTGAAAAGCTATGCTAATACTAATTACAACAATTGATAGATCATGTAGACACTAACTCCCTTTTCGAAGAAAAAGTAGTATGTTTGATTATAACATTAACATACTATATTGGAATATTATATTCGCCGTCATAACATAACCATTTTATACAATGAATATTCGGTAAAGATGATACATGGGATGTTATTTCATACACCCACTTTTGTAAGAAAAAACTTTAATTGAATGTTGTTTCTTTGCGACCCCGAAACCCGATCATTCATTTTGGAAATTTCTTATTCATGTCCCTAGGGCTGTGTTTGTGATAGTGTAACACAGTCGGGTCTGTATGTATAGCCTACACCGTGACCGAGGTCTGCGAGCAGTAGTTTGGATTGCCTGTTGGAGTCTCAAATAACAAAACAAATGTAGTTAGCTGCTCCCTAAGTGTTTTCAAATTGAATATTAAGCCACCCACTGAAATATAAGCAGCGAAGGGGCCCGCGCGCCTGCGCTATAGAGCTCTTTTGAAGTTCCGAAGCCCTCCAAAGAAATAAAGGGACGCAATGCCCATGACTCATATTACAGAAATGATTTAAGTTGGATTATCAAATCGGTACACATTTAGTATTCATGATGCAATTCAAATTCATGACTCAATTCTAGCAGAATGGTCTATTATGGTGTCAACAAACACATAGCGGAACATTGGTATGCTCGAAGGCTCTGAGCCGTCTGATTTTCCCTGCCCCCCGCCTTTTAAAAGATTTGTTTAAGGTCCCTGCTCCTTTTTTCCTTCAAATTGCTAATCCAATACTATATCATAATTTCTATTTCCATCTCCCTCTTTTGTTCTTTGTCCTCTTTTATGTTTTTGTTTTGACTCTTTGCTTTCGGCTCCTTCCTTCTAGTTAATTTTCTCGTACTTCTTCTTCTTTCTTCTTCGACATCTTGTTCTTTTCATTCTTGTTCATGTTCTCTTTTTTCTCCTCTTCTCTTTCTCCCACCCCACCTCCTTCTCTTTTTTCTTCTTCTTCTTCTTCTTCTTCTTCTTCTTTCCTCGTTTTAATTCCATCCCTTACCCAACGAATAAATATTTGTTCAGATCACAGGTTTAAAACTTCTTCCAACACTGCAATGACCCGACCCTTATTTCCAATTCCCCGTCATTTTATATATGCCCTGCTTTGCACTCAGCCATACCTTTTCGACATGAATGTTCACGAGTCTAGATATCAGCAAGTACTTTCATATTTTGATCATCCTAAGCAATAGCAGCCATGCAGTTGTTCCTCCCATCTTTATCGTTTCTCCTTTTCCCAATAAAATGCATTTCCCTCCTAATTGGCAGCCATTCCCCACTTGTTAAGCATCTGTTAGTCTGAAGAAAATGAATCCATTTGTATCCCAGGTACATGCAACATTTGGTTTCGTCGTCCCTTGACGAAAGTGCAACCTGCGCGGGCGTGTCTGTGTCCTAATAGAGAACGGTTTCAAAAGCGAACAGCGAATGGTCTTTGTTCTGTTGAGTACAGTGCAGTACAATGGAGAGATGAAGCCCCGGTTAAACCTACCTGCAACGATAAATATACTTATTATGAAGGGTACGCACAAACATCTTATTTTGAACACGTTATACTTATAGTAAAATATAAACGAGGTTAAATAATGATATCGTGCATATTCATATGCTTCGTAGCGCTTGTACAAATTAAGTGGATACTCCCCTGGAAACAAAATCGCCAAGTTTAGTGCACGTGTCGAAAGAAAATGTTGCTATTTTGATCTAATTATTTTCTGAGTGCTTTTTGTGAAAGCAATATGGGGTCAGTCGAAAGTTCTCAAAACCTATTTAAAGGTGTGATATTCAGTAAACTGATATATTAGTATTCCTAAAAATAACCTTGTAGAACAACACTGTCTTGATCAGAAGCTTAGAGAAAAAAAATGAATTTCGAAAGATAATATAATAATGGACAATTTAATTTAGTGGTCAGTTAAGGTCAAGAAGCGAAAAAAGAACCAGTATAAAACCATGTGACACTTGTAGCAAATTAAACGGGAGTTGTGCTCGATATTTTGATGTTTCGTCGATGATATAAGATGAGTTTTTTTGTGCAAATACCGAAAACGTTTCTCAACTTGGGAATACCATCCGTTCCTGTCTTCGCCGCAGGGCAGCGTTCTGCAATCTCACGAAGATTATTATTATGTAGATATGCAACCAGGTACAGACAAAGTAGTATATGCATTCAAAATTTCCCCAAAATACATTCACGAAGACTTACGAAAAATTATTCTGAGGCAATTTGCAATCGCCTTGTTCACCTGCTATTGAAATCTGCGAACACTACAATGAGGTATTATTAAGTATAGTGACGTAATATGAACATGAATTTTAAAAGGGTTAACAATATGATATTGTTGAATTTGCCATCAATTTGATTTCTTGAAAGTCTTCGCAATCGTGTTCAAAATTGATGTTGTTGCTTAATCAATTTCAAATTCAAATGATTGTATTTCTCACGCAAAACATAATACTATGAATAAGTATATTACTAAAGATATACAATGAAACGACAAATATAATAGAAATAGCACGAGAAAAGAGGAAATAACTAACTCAATACCTTTCCCCTCCGAATTCTACAAAAACACACAGCACTGTTTACATGTTGCTAGTTTTTCTTGTGGTTTATGATCAGCAAGAGCTACAGCGGCAACAACATGGTAACAACGACAACAGCCACAACCACTACGCGGCAACCCTCTTCTAGTGGATAAGGCCCTCAGTATATGGACATTTCTATATTCACGATATATACCGTTAGCGCGGATCTAGCCCCTGTTCATGGACTCATTTTCGTGATAAATTGCATATAGTGATGCGGTGACATGTAATGCATTCCTAATGAGAGATATCGGGCAAGTGTTATGCTATTAAATTGAAAGCATTTATAAGTTATACCTTGACTTGTGCCCCAGTCACAACACCCGAGCCGACACCAAGTCGATTGATGGCTCCTCCGTTCGCGGCTAATGCGATTTGCTGTTCGATCTCTGGTGTTGGCGTTGTCGGTGTGAGAGGGGCGTATGAGTGAACAAGGTCCGCCGCTAAGAGGGAACCACTTTGTACATCAAGTTATCTATTTGATTTCCACATGGACTTTGCAGAATATCCAACGTCAACTTGTTCAAGTAAAGTTTAATACTATGTAGCCAACTTTTTCCTTGTGTCGTTTTTTGTTGGCGGTTGGACGGGATCATGCACGAAGGGTATAAAATAACATTATTTCAGCTTTTTCATGATTCTAAATTTATATTATTTTTTCGAATGATGCATGTCAGTGGTCAAAAATAGCATATAGAGATTTATCGCAGGCGAAGGAGGAGGAACGGTGAGTTCCCCTGCCCCTATATTCCCGGGGTTTTTATACACTAATGTCCTTTGGCAAGACATTGATCTACATTTGCCACTCTCCACCCAGGTGTTAAATGGGTACCCGGTAGGATGCGAAAGTTATTGTGGTTTGATATTAGCAGGTGGCGCTTGTAAAATGGCGACTGGCTGGAATGCTCCTCAGGGAGTGGAGATTGTGCACACAGTGTGTGCGGGCAAGCACGGAATCCAATGACCGGGGTTATAGTATATCTGTAAAGCGCTTAGAGACATTTGTATTAAGCGCTATATAAGCGGAATATTATTATACATTTCTTTTTGGTATAATTTGAATTCTGTCTACAAAAATGTGTGATCAGATTAATTTCGTTCTCTCTGTCGGTACTCCCTAATGGAATTCACCTTCTTTAACCTGTCGCAAGCTGGTTATGATTTGGTATGCATGGAAGAAGTCAGTTATCTTATGAGCAACACTTATAACAGAAAAGAGTTGTGTCGGAGTGTTGTGGTTGACGAATACATTGGAGAAGTATGGGATCCGCCTCTGATGGGCGCTGCTCTTACTTGGTGAATGAACTGGGAATTTTTAAGGGCTACGACTAAAAGGGTAATTACGGAAGGGGGACTTTATCGTTTCCTTCTCCAGTCCCTTTTCGATCATAATTTTGATCAACTACTGAATAATTACATGTTCATTTTGATCCCTTATCGATTTAAACAGTTAATGACTTGTTTACCCCCGTGTGGATCGTTATTCTGACCGTACACAAATTTGGGAAACGGGAAATGCCCCAACCATGTAACGTTAGCCCATCATAATCAGCTCGGCATTTTACCATAACATGAGTTGAGGAAATCTAGGAAAAGATCTTCGGCAAGGTTGAAGACATTTGACAGAGAAAAGGATGGGGACATGACTATTAGCTATGGGACGACATTTCTCGCGACATATGCAAAGACGTCATGATATCACACTCATAGTGTCAATATTGGAAATTCGTGTCCGGCCGTGACTTTCCCGCACCCCTTTATTAGATTTGGCACCTCTAGGAATTATCCCTATGAACTAACTTGACGCTTTCTTCTTCTTGTTCAGCTATTAAAACCAGCTCCTCCTATTGATATGCTGAGTGATTTACATCCACCTTCTTTCTTTTTTTTCCCCAAACCTGTTTTCCCTTTCACTTTCTCATTTTGACTTATTGATTTTGACTCGCACGCCTCCCTAGACGGGCACACTGCAACGTAGGCAATATTAATCAAATATGACGTTTTCCGTACGTTAGACGAATCATTCCCATTTATGTGATTCTCCCCGTTTACAAAATATTTAGTCTGTCTGTCTGTCTGTCTGTCTCTCTTCCTCCCCATCTCTCTCTCTCTTTCTTCCATATTTATTTATTTATTTACTTATTAATGAATTAGTTAATTTCATCTTATTCTATTGTTATCATTTTTTTTTAGTGTGGGGGGGGGGGGATGCTAAAATTTCTTCAAGCCCTTCATTTTTGCAAGGCACATGTTGTAGAAAATTAATGCAAAAAGCTCTAAGTCCCCTCGCCTCAAAAGCCCCCTCCCCCCACAAACACAAAAATGTTCTTCTATTTTTCTTAATATCTTTGTTCAATGGTCCTCATGCATAAGTAAGCTGAAGTAGAATTATTTTACGAACTGTAAAATGATGACTCCAAATCTTCTGAGTGTGATTGAATTATTTCTAAGACGAATCACATCGGAGGCTCAGAAATGGTCATGGAATGCGATAAAGACGACCAACCTGGTAATTTGATAGTATTATTATCATTACGGATGTACTTATCAATCCAGTTGTTGGTGCATTCTTTTACTCTTTATTTGTATTTTCCCTGTCAATTTGAGGCCATTCGACCCTACCTAGTGCAAATTTTACAATTTAATTTTCATTTACTGTCAATCCCTCTCTGTACAGAGCTCAAATCTAATCCCATCTAATTCCACCGAGAGTGTTTAATACCTTTCTCACCTTTACAGGTTCAGGAGTTAATAGTATTACTAATTTTTTCTTTTTACTATCATTCAATTTTGGAATTTAGAAGGTATGAATGAAAAAAAGGGCAAAGGACGTTTTGGCACAGCTCCCAGAATTTCCCACAGTTCAATTATGAGTTATGTTCACTCAATTATGGTCGTCCTTTTAGTGAATAATATTTGATTCAGATACGTTTTAGTCGCTGCCTTCGTTCCAACTGTTTATAATAATAATATTCCGCTTTTATAGCGCCCAATACATCGATACAACGATGTGCCTAAGCGCTTTACAAATATATAATTACCCCGGTCATCGAATTCAGGCCTATATACCCGAACACAATGTCTGCACATTCTCCACTCCCTTGGGCGCATTCCGGCCAGTAGCCATTTCACATGCATCGTAGAGATACTATACGTTTTAAGCTTATTGTTTCAAACGTAGCCTACCAGTAGACATACATCATGGAACAGACCAAGTATCCTATGTTCTTGATCGGGAGCTCAAATTAAACCTGGGTAAAATTAGTCCATTAATTTATGAAGTGGCAATCTCTTTATTTCATAAAAATAGCTGTAATTTGGTAAATGAATGTATTTATAATGAATCTAGTCAAGGAGTGATAATAATAATATGTTGATGGTAAAAAGATGTTTCTATAAATAGCAAAATTGTGGTAATGTCTACATGTTGACGTACCTTAGGTTAAATCTGTGATAAATATATAGGCCACTTAAAGCCCCTCTGCACTAGTTTCACCAGGAGGGATTAGACTTCCCTGCATGGTCACTGATAGATGGTTATCTCATCAAACCAGCTCTCAATTAACATAATAAAAAGGGGACTATGTGGGACCAGTAGTCACCGATTAGGCATGGTTTTCTATATAGAGGGCGCAAGTAGCTATAAGTAGGGCAACGGGCCACTTAAGAATACAGACCATCCTGAATGGCAAAACATCCTTTCATAGTGAAAATGAGAAATGATGGTGAACTTTTTCTGCTAATTTATTACATTAAATTTAGTCACGAATTATTATAATTTGTTTACGCATGAACATGTCAACACTTTGGAATCTATAAAAGCAGTGGACCACCTTTAACTACAGAAAGTCGGGGTTCAAAACCTGGTCTAAAGTTCGGCTACTCAAGTAGACCATCCTAAGTGGTACCTAACATCCTTTCACGGTGTAATATAAACCCTACTAAGATTTAACAAAAAAAACTAGTCTGTCGAACTCTAATCTTTGGCAGGCGTAACGCGAGTGTGCACGAATCGATCGCAACCAGGCTCAGTTTTCAAATTAACGTAATTTTCATTTCTGTAATCATCCACCAGGGGCTCTAAGGTTCCCCATCTAAGTAAGCACCGACAAAAAATGTATCTTCCCTTCGAAGAAACCGGAGACAACAGGTAGCTACGGTGGAGATACTTCTGTCAAAACAAGAGATTAACTTTCGGTGTGGAGGAAAGAATAGCTGGAGCATTAAAAGCACACTGACAGAGACCGAGAGGCAGATGAAAAGTACAGCTGCCCCCGAGTAGCCTTGTACCAGCATTGTGACGAAACAAAAGGGCAATTCCACATATAAGTAGTATTTTATAGAAACGGAATTACATGTACATACCTTTTCTTTGTGTTGCATTTTCATGGCGTGCGTTGACTAGTGTGATGTTACAACCATGGCAACTGATTACAGTAACCATTGATGAATTGGGTGATATAATCACGATCACACAAATTAAAAATGCCTCAAATTGAACATGAAACTTTGAAAGAATCAACATTAAAAGAAAATGAGTTAAAATCAAATTCCAATGAAGAAAAGAAAGAAGACGATAAAGAGATGTTGAATACTATGATTAAAGCAGAGAAGGAAAAAGGAGACGAAAAAGAAGAAGTAGAAGAAAAACGAGAAGAAGGAGAAGCACGAAGCAAGGAAAAGGGGAAGAAGTAGACAAAAAGGTAAGAAAAACTAATGTAACACCTTGCTACAAAGATCACCCCCTCATTTGAAACAGAATAAAGGCGCAACAAGTTTCTAGTGATATATGCACAAGTCAACAAATCTGTCGTCATAGCAACCATGGACAGTAAAGTCCGACATCCCACTAGCTCTCTCGCATGTACGAGTCTTGTCTAAATGAATATCGGTTTACGGTCGTCGAACACACACCCTCTTTCGCCCCCATCGTCACCTGCCGATCTCCACAGCAATCTTTTTTCCTATATTGAATAGCTTGCTTTATGGCTTTACAAATTCTAACCTTCGAAAAGAAAATATACACAGCTGAAATCACCGCCAGTCCCAGTTATAGAGATTTTCTCCCCGGCCTTCCCATTCTCCTTCTCTCTCTCTCTCTCTCTCTCTCTCTCTCTCTCTCTCTCTCTCTCTCATCTCTCCCATCTCTTTCCTATTCTACCTCTTTCTATCTTTCCGTATACGTGTGCCCTAAATGTGAAAGTGTCATTTTTTCTCAAGTCATGGGCATGTGACAGTATCAGAATATCTGTCTTATCTATCCATTCTCTCCCCTTCTCTTTGTATACATGTACCTTTCCCCCCCTCTTGAATTGTTATCAGATTATACGTTCACAATACGGTACATATACATATTAAGTGAATTTCCAATATAAAAATAACCCTAACATTGTTGAATTTGGTTTCGTAAATTGTATTACGTATTACTTAGGTACACATTCGATTAAATTACCAATGTGGCGTTTCCTTTTTAAAATTGTGTTCATTCCTTCTGAAAATACAATACATTTTTTGTATAGAATACCGTCAACAATGTACCATAAAAAGAGAGAAGGGTTTATTCATTAAACAAAATCAATTTGAGAAAGACACATGATCTACGTTAGATCTCATTAATTTCTATATTTTTAGCCCCTAAGGTCCGCCCCCTGCAAACACCCTTTCATAACCATTCATATATCAGCATTCCGGGGCTCATGAGTTGTGTAAACATAACATAAAATATATTTCTTTGTACTCAGAAGTTCAGAAACAGAGATTTAATAAATACGACAATTTCTCCCCACACAGGCAGTTTTCAAGCACCCTTATGTGTTTAAGGCGAACCCAAGGGCCATGCCTTGAGATTTTATTATTGATTATGATTATTCATCGCTGTGCCTTTATCAAATGCATCGTAAATTTCATTTCGAAAACGCAATGACCTTGACCTAGGCTGCTCAAGATTATTAACGCCCATGAAGTGAATACACATCTATTTTTTGTTTGTACTTAAAAAAAGTGTTTTGGCGGGAGGGTGAAAGGTAGGGCATGTTTTTCGGGAAGTCGACATAAAATTAAGTTGTCTTTCACAGTACGACTTCTGCTGCGCAATCCGTTGTCATTTTTTTAAACGGCGCAGTTTGATTTAATTAAAAAAATACATCTGTATTTGTACCCCATAACCATCGGGATATTTCGTGACCATTATGCGGCACATTCCATGTTAATGTATTCAGTTTATGGTGTGCATGTTTAATGGTGCATTTCCAGGGCGCCGTAGAAGACCAAGTTTTGAAGAATAATTCTATAAATAATTCTTAAATTACTACTGACATGATGCTATTAGGAGAATGTTGGAGTATACTTTACACGTTGTTTGTAACGCTTTCGTCATGATAGTAGACTTACATTATTGTACAAAGTGGGCACGAGAGAGGGAGAGAGAGAGAGAGAGAGAGAAAGAGTGTGTGTGTGTGTGTGTGTGTGTGTGGAAGTGTGAGAGAGAGAGAGAGAGATAATGTGCTGAGGCTGAGAGAGGGGGGGGGGGGGGGGGGAGGGGGAGTGAATGATGTGCAGCGCATCAAACTGTCGAGTAAAAAAAGGTCCATTAAACCATCACTGCATCATCGTTACATCACATTCCTTCTCTCCTTGCCCTCCTGTAAAGAAAGCGACCCTCCTATATTCTGAGCAGTCGTCGGCACTTGTTTCTTATCTGATCGCATTTCGTTTAGTTACTCTGGGTGTTATTTCAGCAGTGTTGCCTCGAGACTCGGTATGGCTTTTCCCTTTCCCCTTTTAAATCTCAGTACTTATAGCCGCGTTAAAAAGAAATCTGATAGATCTTTTTGTCTATGTCTTTGTTAGAACGAATATAGGTCTTGCACTTTTTAGAGAAGAGTTTAACATTTCCAGTTGACTTTGTCGAAGTCACATTCGCCATTTGGAGCCTGTATTGTGACAGTTGACTCTAATGTTCGCTTAAATCTTGATACAGGCAGAGTCATCGTGATTCTTATTACAAGGAACTGAAACGTAGAAAGTGGGTATCATCATCAGGGTCATAAGAAACTTACGTATATATGATATCATTTGGAAATATTACTATCTCTCTTTCTTCTTCTTCTTCTTCTTCTTCATTTTTCTGTTTTACTACTCATTCCGTGGAATGTTTGGGCAATATGCAGACGCTTTAATGTTAAGTTACATAAAGCCCTTTATCGAATATTATGAAGACCTTCATACTCGCTAAACAACCCCTTTTGTCAGTTTAACCAAAAAAAATCGTAGTTCTCTTTACGACGACCATTTGAAATTTGCATCGCAACATTTTTTTTAACGCAAAATTCTCGAAATTGCATGTATATGTCCGTGAGTATAAATCGTTAATATAAACCGTTTATAAAAAAACGTTTGTGTTGGCTTGACGTTCAACGTGTGGTTTCTTCTCATGAATAATTCGCTTGATGTGTAGGTATACTCAGATATTACAGTTTAAAAAAATTCGGAATAAAGAATGATAATGGAAACAACAGTTGGTATATTGAAGGATTCCCGTTATATTCGTTTCATGATGCAGTACTCTGCAAAGTATAGCAATGTGCATGGTGAAATTACAGAGTAATTTATTTAATGGAAATACTTAGCCATCGGGGAACAATTATTGGCCTGTTGCATTAGGAATATACGACCAAATGACTCTCGCAATCTTTCATTTGCTTAGAGCAACGATTGTTAACCACGTTGGATTTCTCTTCTCTGTTTTTCTGATTCGCCAATTAGGAGTATTTGTATGGTCATAAGATGCACCGTGCAGCTGAACATAATGTCAGTGAACCAGCCAAATTTGTTTAAATAAGGAAATAGACATATTGCAAGCCCTCGAGTTGGATGCATTTGAATGCCATTTTGACTATGATATGAACATGATATTGTACTCTACGTCTATTCGATATTCGCATGGGAGACTACGCATTAATGCATAATGCTTGTAGGCTTAGCCAAATGTCACTCCGATTCCACTCGTTAATGGTGGTTTAAGGGGAGAAACACAGCCACACCGACCATGCCCCTTTAAAACAAGATATGGGATTTGTTTTGTGTCCCCTTTTAAATTTTAGACAGAAAAGGTAAACGTATTAAAGTGCCTCTGTTTTCCATCGTCACTCAAAACATACTTGGATTAGAAACATTATTTTGCATGCACAGCGAAAGCGTGTAAAATAGGCTAAAAGTAACGAATAGTTGAATGTAGCCCCTTATTTGTTAACCTGTTGACAACTGGATTCTCACATTCACAAAGGCTTATTGCAGGAGTCACCATGTTCCAGAAATGGATTAATCATCAATATATTTACATATCTCATTATCATGCTTAATGTGCCTTCTTTGTAGTACTAATCAGGAGGGATGTGTTAATATAATTATGCGCGTCGATCTCGCGCGTGCCGTTTAGACCTATATCACCACAGAATCGCTTGGATATATGGATCACAGGAAACAGTATTTTTGTGACCCTATTTGTCGGAAAAGCCACTTTTACAACGTTGCACGGATCCATATCGTTGCACTTGACTAGCTACAGTACGCTTGTATCATTATGGTGAAATTACAAGCAAACCATCTGCCCTTAAGAACCAAGAGCCCTTCTCGTTCGCGCACCCAATCCCTGTACGATGATACCCCCTCATAAGTACGCAACACGCTGGTACCCACTTAAGGAATGAGTAAGGAGAGAGTGCATGTAGATTCGTACTTAACCCGGGAAAACAGCGAACCTTCTCAGCTTCGCATCATATCGGCGAACGGAAGCGGGCGCCCGGAGCGGCGGGTCATGTGAAAGGGAAAAGTGATCCAGTATCCATTAGTATGTCACGCGAATGTTTCATATTGGGATAAGCAGTCACCGCGGGGTTGAGCGGCATAAAGAAACATGCGGAGTTGACGCGTCTGACAGAGCAAATGGCCATTCATGTATTATTATTTGTATGGAAGTTTAATGTATCCAGACCGATCTGTTGCATACACTAAGATTAAAAAAAATTTGCACCGTTAAAGGTACACATTTGCAACTTGGACGAAATCAAACTAGCTATCTTTCGATATTGAACTTCACAGTTGCAAATAATGATGTGATTTATTTTTCAATTACAACACTCAAAGCTTGTTGTAGAAAACTGATTCTCGATTTTGTTGATACATAGATAAATAAGATGTACGAATGTGAAGAACACATTTTCATCAAATCCTTGCCTTCTACACACACTGCACACAGACAACATTGACGGACGGCGCACACTGTACAATCCAAAATGCCTCTCTCCAAGTTGTAAACAGGGAAACGTTGTAAATCCTGCTCGAAATTGAATACCACGGTGCATTAAATCAAACTCAAATCATGTCTCCCCGCCTCAGAAAATATTCCAACAGACATTTACCAATCAGCCGTTATTACGCATGGTTGATGTTGGTCGGTTGTTGCCCTTCACCCTTTCTGCATGCCTAGCTAGTCCGGCTTATTATAGTCATGTCAGTGACACATTAACAATATCGTTGCCCCTTCGTTCCCCTCCCCGATAAATCCTAGTGATCTCTGTGATGCATACATTAAACATGACACTTTGATCTGTTTTTAGAAGCTGGGGACAGACGCACGAGTAAAGAAAATAATTCAAATATATTTTAGTGTATATTGAAACATATTTTGTGTAGAATCAGATTTGCTTTTTTTTTTACAACGACAACTTTATATTCAACACGTTACGAAGATTTATTAAACAGAAATATTTAGTAAATTTATTACTGCATTGTGAATTAATTCTCATCACGTCCGTGACATTGTGTCATGCAATACATTACCTTCATTGGTATAGAGATGCATACATTTGAAAAGTTGACATTTCAAAATGAAAATCCAGCTTAATAGACAAAAATACTTCAAAAGAAAGCAGAACAATCATAAAAGATGCTTGGCGAAAGTTTGAATAAGTTTGGAAAAAATATAAGAAAGTTATGATTTTTAAAAATTTGTAATCAATATACGTATGAGCACTCCAAATTTAATAGCTGAATCGGCAATGCGACTGTGTCACTCATAGTGCCGGAAAATTCCCCCAATGACTACAATGTAATCTTTTCCCAATATATGAGGAGGGACTCTTCTTTTTTAGAGGACCTATGTTAATGTGCTATTCATAACCTATTTTGAGTAGTGCCCAAAAGGAGAAGAAATTTAGGAGAATAATGTAAATTGATTATATTTTTGTTCACGACAAACGGAAGAGTTTTACACGACTATGTCACAATCTTTGACCAAATTGCCAATTTGGGATTTGCATAGCTTTTAGTGTTTGTTTATATCTCAAACATTCATAACTCTCTCAGTATTGGTCCGATTTATTTCAAACTTTCACCTTTCTGTTTCTCTCATCTTTTTACTTTCACACATGAAAGTTAATTTATTGCTAATCCTTATTGCCCTTTACGAGCAAATTTCACAATGCAGATCCCACATCGACCCCACGATAAACAAATATATTTAAAAATGTAAAATACACGTTTTGTAATAGATGGATTACCCCCATTATTCCACTCGATTAGTGCGCTGCTGTATGGTTGCCATCGATAACATCAATAACGAACCAAGAGTTCGTTATCTGTCGTTGCATTGCCTATTATGTCTTTACCAGGCACACGCAGATAAGAAGATTTAAGGGATATGGATTAGTAGGCTAAGTGATTCATTTTTAAATAGAAAATAATTAGCACAGATAAAACAAGAGAACGAGAGATAAGGAGATCGTGAAAATGGAGATCAATGAGATTTTGAGCTAGATAATAACTGAACCCAACAGGAATAATTTATTTTAATCGCTTCTGCATCATTAATTCTGAAGAAAATAGGTAGATAAAGTGCTTATATATCTTTTCAGCTCACCACGCAATGCCCTTCCATTTTTTGATAGGGTAATCGGAATATTCAATTGTCCCCTTAGCATGACCAAAACAAAAAGGGTGAGGAGGTTTTACACAAATGAAAATGTAACTTCCAGTTATCTGAGAATTAAAGGAATTGCTTAAACGGTACTTTAGATGTAGTGTACTATTTTAGTCTCTTAATTTGAATGTGGGAGCATGTGATGGCAACAGAAGAACTTCAAAAACGACCTCGTCTTCTTATTATTGCATACTGGACCTTTACCAGATATTTCGACAGTTATTTGTATAATCTCAATGAGTACTTTTCAGTGCAAGTTATATCACGCTGACTATTATCATTATTTATTTTTTTATACACGGATTGGTGGTAAAAAAACTAAACGTTTAGAAAAACAACTTAATTGCTCCTTTTCATATATTCTGCAATTAGCATAACAACACAGAAAAAATGATGTGTCCGAACAATTTACCACAATCTTTGTCAAACCCAAGTAACTTGTCAAATCATGTTTAAAATGATAAATAGTAACTATTTATATAGGGAACATTATTACCTTTAATATTTGGGAATGAAATTGCCCAAAGTGGCAGGACTTATAACTACCCTCACGTTGGGGAAATTCAAGAGTGTTACTCAACCTTTCGGATTACCTTCAGACAGTTTCTCTCTAGATACGCAATTTTACCACAAGTATGCAACTTATGACCGCTAAGACACATACAAGACGAGTTAACGCAGAAATCTCGCTCTATTACGCGGAAGCTCGTTTTGATTGCACTTAATGTTCAATTGAGAATAGATCGAATGTTGGGAGTAAGATGATAGCATGGTGCATTATAGGTTGATTCCCTTGGTTTTATATTAGGCTGATGAGGATTAAGCAATCTCGTATTTGATCGATTTCACTCCATCTCGGCGGTCATTCCCCTATTTTGTATGGGGGGGGGGGGAGGGGGCATTCTAAGGATCACATCGCAATTGTCTTTTGGCAAATGTTTGGTAAATATCATGTTTGTAAAACTGAGCTTCGCTTACTCGATGATCTGGTTCTGTCACATGTTATCCATTGAGTGAGACATTGGTTCGGTTTGGTTTAGTATAAAAACAACATGCCTATAGATATTTACGAATGTAAGAAATAATGATAATCATTTATGAAGAAAAAAATACGACTGGATTGCTCTATTCAGGTCCGTTATTTGAATGGCTCTGTTCTTCCATGATGTCCACAAATGACCCCCCCCCCTCCCCACCAAGATAAAAGTACCCCGCCCCCAACGGCTGATCCAATGTGGTGTCATCATCACTGATTATTCGAAAGTTCTTAATTGCTACAGATATAAAATACTGACAACTCCTCGAAAGTATAGGCTTTGTATAAAACACGAAGTTCATATCTACTGTAGATGTGATTCAGATAACGTGATCGAGCGTCACCGGATGCTCCTGTTTAATAACGGTAAACGACATATCCTTCTATTCAAGCTCTTATAGAAGCATACTCGTTATCTTCTATTGATGCATACACGTATAATAACGACTCATTGGTAGAGCAGGGGTCTTGTAACCGGGAAGTTGGGGGTCCGAAACCAGTCCCCCCTGGGAATATGAATTGTAATCCGTTGGTCCATTGGTCACTAATGTTCAAGGACAAGTGCTTTATTTAAAGTCATGTACACTACGAAATGTATTTCATTACTAAATATGACAGCATTATTGTTCTTACCTTTTAATTCCATAACCCTGTAGCGAATATATGTACACGGTCATAGTATAATGATTGTAGAATATTACCTTTTTTTTCCTTTTTTTTTCTACACCTCATAAGATAATTCTTATAAAATTCATTTGCGATCATTATAATCGTACAGTTATTTTATAATTTTGACCACGGAGCGGAAAGAATGCTACAGTAAAAAAGTTGGATATGAAATTCAAAATGGCGACCATAATGCGTCACACGAAACAAAACAGTATTTAGCACGCACTTGCACATTAGTCATGGCTGGTTCTCCATCTGAATTTAACACAAATATAGATCTGCACTTTCATTTTATAAGCAACCCAGCATGTGCATGTCTTTCATGATTCGCCATTAATACCCTATCCACCAAGTTACGGACATTACACACTTAATTTCTCCTGTCGAAACACACTCTTTCACAAGTGACAGCCACCAACCGCTCCTCTCTGTGGTTCGCTCATTTCGCCTCATCTCATGTTAAACAGTGCATGTCTGGTCATTCGATCAAACACCCAGCTGGCTAGCGAGGTGCACACGATGTTTTCGGCGGCAAAGACGTCAAAATTAATCGGTAATCCCTCTCATTTACGCCGAGCCTTTATTCGATTTTCACCATCGGATCGGGGACCCCTGAATGCGCACGTGCTCGGTTGAATCGCAAGATGGCGTATACGCGTGAAATATACTACGGAAACCAAGTTGCTCTTGTTATCTTGTTAAGCTTCTGCGGTGTTGGACGTGTTTAAGTGAATCATGTCGAAGGGATGTGATGGGCAAGATGTATTACCCATCATGTCTCTCTGCAGCTTCAATACTCAATTCATGGGAAGATGAAAGATCTAGATTGAAATCCAATATTAATGGTCGATCATAATGTTCAGAACGATTATGCAGGGCTGGCGTCTTGTTTTAATCCATATTAAAGATATTGCTTAACCCTAAATGCACTTGCCTAGGTATAAATCTTATTTTTGCAGCTTAATTTTGTGCATATTTTCGCGTATTCCATTCAGTTTGTTAGTACAGTAAAAGTATCATGCTTAAGTTCCATGTTTGATATTATAAATTGTCAGCTGCACTTCAGTCACTGAAAGAAAAGACACCAAAGACAATTTGAGAAGTACGGAAGCTGCCTGGTCTGACAGGCTATTGCAGACGGTACCTCAAGTATGTTCATGAATATGACATAAATAGTAACACACACCTATTAAAGCTGATTAGAATTGGCGATCACTTATTCAGCTACACGAAAGTACATTTAGGCACCCCATAGAGAATGTTTTAACATGTTTGAAATAATCAATATACAAATGTGATTAACAAATTAACAATTGATTTGTTAAAAAGCATGTGCATCCATTATTGGTGACACAAATACATACTAAAAAGGCTCTTACTTTGACACCGCCTAATGCTTCTATTGTTTCATACTTCATTGATTTTCTTAATGTGGATATAGGGCCCTCGTTTCATATTGAATTTATTTATGTATGCATGGTAGTACAGGGGAATCTAACGGATACGTATGGCATTGCAATAAGAGGGTATTAGCTGATACAAATTGATGAACATTACAATTTACAATGAAATGGAAGTATTTGAGGTAATACACAAACCATCTCCAAGAATTGATTATTGAACCAAAGATATACACATAGTGACCATTTCCTTTTCTTCCAATTGACGTAATTTAAGTATTCAAAGGTTTAACAAACACTTTTAACCTTAAGAGAAAAGGGCTTTGTCCCCCCTTACGTTGGAATGCTGATTGTATTTTCCATTCACTCATTCCTTAAAGAGAGTATTGCGTTTTGGAAAAGGCGAAAAATAATTTGTCAGATTTTTTATTTCTTCTTTGTCAGAATTGGAAGAACATCAGAGGGAAAATGTCCCTTGAAAATAAGTACAAATTAATATCAATGTAAAGCTGAATGAACTTTAAATACAAATATAGAGGAATAACATAATAATAATAAATAATAATAACAACATTTATAATGCGCACATATCCATGCCAAGAGATGCTCAAGGCGCCTAACAAGGTCAATACATTAAACATATTTTTAAAAAGACGAAAAGGGAGAAAAAGAATCCAACTGAAAAACAAAAATGTAGGGGAATAGGAAGGAAAAGAAAAGAGAAGAGGTAAATTTCAGGTTCATTCAGGATCATGTCCTATTACTTCGGACAAGATTTTTGCAATCAAACAAACTTGGGTTGCTATTATTTAATTTAAAAAGATGTACGTGATATTTTAGGACAATAAATAAATATGTTATGAATTGGTTATGATGAATACCAACAAACAAAATGAAAATGAGTAATAATTATATACAATGATATTTGAATGTTCTTTTTGGTTTACAACTACCAAAAAAAATCGTCCCATACTACGGTTTTATGGACATTCACAGACAAAACGTACATGGAATTTTTTCTTCTCTACTTCTTTCTTATGTTTTTCTTTTCCCTTCGTTTTTGCTGTTGCTTTAATTCATTTCTTGAGAGGTCTTAGGTGGGATTATGTGATGGACAGCGAGACTCCACGCACATGCTAAGACCGAAGGAAAAGCTGTCAGCGTGTAGCAATCAATCATATTTCTACCGTGGAGAAGACAAACTAACATCCTCGTCCCCAGGAAAAATTCACGGCATATGAGAGATGCATGGCGCAGCTATAAGGGGACGTGGAATTTTGCGCTGTATGAGGGAAGATTAAAAAAGTGAATGAGTGCGTGTGGATTTGTGCGTGTTTGAGTTAGAGAGAGAATAACAACATGTAAGACAGTAAAGGGGGGGGGGGGGGTGGAAAACGAGGGGAATGTGCGCGTAGAAAGGGCGAGGTAAACAGATTGGGGACATATAAGTTGAAAGAGACGGAGAGAGAGAGAGAGAGAGAGAGTGAAAGAGGGGGAGGGGGGGGGGGGGGCAATGAATAAGAGAGAGAATAAAGTAGAGGGGGAACATAAAGTGAGAAAGAAGGAGAGGCAAGATATTTATTGTTTGTATATGTGCGTATGTGTGTCTAAGAGACAGAGTTTTGCGAGTGATGTCGTACACAGATTAAAAAAACAAAAGCGATAGGTATATGTGTATCTTCAAATATTTCATACGTTCACATTGCTTATGGAAAAAAACTCTTTTTAAGCAAACATATTATCTAGAGACAACTTTCCATAGTCATTCAGGACAAATATTTTGGTTTGTTTTATATACTGAAAGTTTGTAATGACATACAATAAATCGTTTTAGAGAATGGAAAACGATATTACGGCATGAATTTACAATTCTTGATAACTATTACGTAGCTACAGTTTGTGAATTGTTCTTTAAAAGTATATAGGCTATATAAATCGAGAGAATAATCACTTTAATGATGTATCTTTATATTTCATTTTGTAATGAAAATTGCAAATAATGAATAGAAAATAGGTGAAATTCATCTTCTCAAAGAAGAAAAAAAATCTTAAAACATAAAAGAGGTTTCGTATTCTAACTGGGAAGCGTTTTCATTACCAAGGGAAAAAAAAAAATCCACGGAGCAAACGTCATAAACTTTCCTTTTCTGATATCAGCGTATTCAACCATGGAACTCTTTTCACTCAACCCCTGTTTCAAGTTGATTAATAAACAGAGGCATTATTCTAAGATTACGACTATTCATATCGAAGTTCTAAGGAGATCCCGATGACAGATTTAAACCGAAGGGGGCGCTCGATATTTCCTTGTGCTAGTAAAGAAACTCTGGCTTGCGCGGGCTTTCTCTCTCTCTCTCTCTCTCTCTCTCTCTCTCTCTCGCTCTTTATATGAATACTCGAAGGGAAAACTCAGAAGGAGTATTAAATACGAATGGGTTCTTTGACCGGGAGAGTCTGAGATAACATTTTTTTGGTTTCATATGAAAAAATAATTGACCATTGAGATTCTTTCTTTATTACCCCCTGTAGTTATCAATAGTCATGAGAGTTAAAACATGTTACATCTAATGGCGCGTTACGTGTATACCTCAAGGCACTTTTAGTCCTGGTCACTGGATTCAATCACACGTATATATTTTGTGCACCATCTCTACTCCTTAGGGAGTATTCATCACCGAAATTTTTAGCTTTCCATATTACTAGAGAACGTGAATATTTGTATTTTGTGTATGGATAGCTCCGTTTGTTTTAATCTTCTTTCCTGTTTTCTGGAGGAAATTATGTCAGTGCAAGCTCGCATTTTTCTTATCTTCATATGTCAGAAATGAACGATTTTTGTACATATTGAATGGGGCAGTGGCGCATAATGATTGGATATTAACGAGATGACGTGGGTCTGAGTGCTTCCACCTGCATCACCAATCTTTACCTCATCCCGAACAAAGTAATGACGATGAGGAGAGAAGAACTGGTGAGGAGCACCCGGCGACCAAGTGACATTCATCTAACCCAATCGATGCAAAATACATTGCGGAGAACGCTCAAAGGTGATCATATTACCCCCTGCCGGTCAGCCCAAGTACCCCTATTTGCTCCTCTTTTCCCGACCCCCTCTCTCTTTCCTGATGGTTTTTCTTCCCGCTGGTGGTTTTAAATATCTCTTGCCCCGTCCATTTGCAGGGTTTCTGTAAGCTTGGGGCTGGTCAGCTATTCTAGAAACATCGTAATCATGGCTCGGAATAATAGGCGACGAAAATAGCCAATTCACATCTCCATTTTGCCGATGCCTTTATAACTAGCCTCTTAAGGCACACTCCCGTTTCCAATTTCACTGTCTTTGTAAATCGATTAGATTGTCTGTGCATCAGCGATAAAAACTAAAGTGGCCAAAAGAAATATAACGCTGAGTACCGAGTTGAAGGAATGACATGGTTTGTTCTGGTCTCATTCGCTTCAAACTGTTGGTTCCATTCAAGATTCAAGGAAAGTGATGAGATCTATTTCCTTGGTAATTTGTCTTAATTCACTTATTGCAACCACAGGTTCGATTCTTTTCAACAAAAACAAAACAGTTTAAATTATACACCTTGCACAGCGCAAGGAAAAAATATCCTTTGTTAGCTCTGATCACTTTCTCTCTCTCCTTCTGTCTCTCCTATTCCTCCCCCTCTCTCTATGACTCTCTACTTCTCTATGTCCCTCTCTCTCTCTCTCTCCCCCTCTCTCTCTATCTCTCTCTCTCTCTCTCTCTCTCTATCTCCCGAACACACGCCCATATACACACACACACACACACACACACACACACACACGCCGCGGCGCCCTCTCTCTACTTCTCCCCTCTATATCAAGCATAAATATAGATGATCATTGATATCACAGCAGTGAACATTGCGGATAGAATGCTTCAAATGCCTTGGTCAAAACGTAAAGCGCACTATACACTAGTGCCGGTGTATGAACTTGATAACAAAGGCATGTATATTATTATTGTCTCCATAATCTGTAAACATAATGTTCATGTAGCACAGAATGTTCAGCTCTAAAGGTTACTTCAGGACTCCTGGAGGTTTTTAAGAAGGGCAGGAGTAATCGAAGTGGATAGGCCAGATGGGGGAATCGTTATCAATATAGAGCATTTTTATATTGGCGGACTTCAAAGTGGGCTGCAATTAATTGTATAATTTACATGACCCAGGGTAGTAATGAATAGTACGTCTAATATTAAAAGTGTAGGTAGACTCGGTGACCGGATTTTTATACATACCCGAAGCTCATTTGGGATTAAGGTTTATGACTATCACAGATGTTTGAATGAAAAGTGAGGAATTAGATGAGTATCATCGATAAATATGATATATCAGAGATAATTAAGCAAGAGAAGGAGAGAAGGGGAGGCAGAGATGTGAGGGGCGGAAGGAGAGAGAGAGAGAGATGAAAAAGTAGCGGAAAGAAAAATTGAGAAAGAAACATAAGGAGAATGATGGTAGAGACTGGCGGTGGGGGGGGGGGGGGTTGAAGAGAATAAAAGAGATAATAAAAGAGAGATGACAGAGATACAGAGAGAGAGAGAGATTTGAGAGAGAGAGAGAGAGAGAGAGAGAGAGAGAGAGATACATAGATATATAAAACATAAAGTGTATTGGAAGAATGAGCGAAACAGAAACAGATATGGGATGAAATCATTTATTAAGAATTTGTAGGCAATGCATAGAGTTGTTTTGAACTGTTATGAAAAAGGGGAGGTAAGATAATAGCGAGAGTGGGTCGGAGGAGAAGGGGAGGGTTACAAAGAGAAAGAGAAGGGGAAAGGAGGAAACAAATGGGGGGGGGGGGGTACGGAGCAGAGGATGAAGATGTGGATATCAATCATCCTGCTTTAAACCAGAAGCCTCTCCCAACGTCCGAAACGTTCGCATATGTCATCTTAATTTGGCATGGATTATTAAACTGCACACTAGAGAATAACTGGCACGCCTGTCGATCGATTTGTCATCTTATTCACCTCCCTTTTTTCGGAAATAATTTTCTCTCATCTGATCCATCACAAAATATCCAATTACAAAAAGCTAATTTGTATTCTTACACTTGCCACTTTCGCATTTCACTCCGGAGAAGCATTCTTTTAATGTGCTTTTACATGGCATACAGACAATTTGAAGAAGAAAACAAAATTGGCTAACAAATACAAATCATGTTAACGTTGAGCTTTAAATCGTGAATCATTAAGGGAGAGAGAAAAATGTATTTTCAAATTAACCAGAAAAGTCATCAACCTTTTGCATATGTGACAAACTTATTGACTTCTTTGGTAGAACTTACAGGTGAGTTGGATAATCTAGGGTATATCTTGACGATATTGATACTGGAATGGATCCCAATATCTGCGATTCTTCCATCTTCACTGAGATAAGATTCAAGTGCAAGTTTGTGAACTTGTAACGTGGGACGGAGGGTACCGCAGGCAATA
Organism: Strongylocentrotus droebachiensis; assembly: GCA_035222895.1. NCBI lineage: Eukaryota > Metazoa > Echinodermata > Echinoidea > Camarodonta > Strongylocentrotidae > Strongylocentrotus > Strongylocentrotus droebachiensis. Next base: position 401,716 of record JAVYIG010000332.1, on the reverse strand, counting down.
TCAGGATCGTTATTGCCCCGTGAAGAGGTGATCAAAACCGACAACCTAAGCCTTCATCTGTCATCCACTGAGAAAGGCAGCTATGAGTTCATTAAACGCAACATGATATATTTCACGTTGGATATAGTCGTAAAGGACAGTCATAACTCGGTATAAAAAGAAAATAAAGAGTGCGGAGAAATGAATGGCATAGAACGTGAAGATGGATTGAATTATGGCATATCGTGTGCAGAGACAATCCGCAACATTGGAAAATCATACCGACACAAAGTAAATTTGACAGACGGTGCTTCTAAAGCAGAAAATAAAACAACCGTGCCCCCAATAATAATTGAGCTTCGTCTAAAAAATGATAGATATGAACAAGTAGAGAATGCGATTTCAAAATAGAAACTAAGGGATTATGGAAATTCTTTTTTCGTTTCTATGCACATCAGTTATCCTGTCAGGAAAGAATCTGCTTTGATCGTCTTTAATGGCGTGTGTGTTATCCCCGCCAGGCAAGAGAATTAAGTGATGTATGTGCACATCATTCGGGTTATATAAACAGAGAGGAAAAACTATGGGTTGAAGATATTACGAATGTCTGTTCTCGGTATTTTCAAGCTAACTTATCTTAAGTTAGATAGAACGCAGCCGCCTTAAAATATGTTGAATGTTATATTGCAAAGGGAAAAGAGTGTCAAGACTTATTTAGATTGCGTTCGTCACTGCAAAATGAAAACGTTTCGTTTTGTTTTGATCATTAAAGCCCGGTACGATGGGGATAATTGTTTTCAAATCTACGTCGACGATTAGGATAATAATACTTCAAATAATTATGTATATTATATAGCTCTTAAGTTGTGATTCGTCCACAGCTCGTCACGTGATATCGTAAAAATATAAACCCCTTGGAGGAAATTTTTCTCCCTTTACCTGTCCCCTACGAGTCACTATCTGTATGATATAGCATCATCTCCAGTGGATAAATTGTGCACACGAATCGTTCTTATATCAGTGCCTTGTGCAAACCCATTTCTTCCTTACCAGAATAACAATAATTATGTGCGTAACTGACAAATATATACATTAAAATTCCTCATGAGGATTTTGAAATCTGGGTTTCCTTTTTCTCTTCTTATTTTATTATCATTATCCTTTTCCGGAATTTCGCTTAAGATGATTGACATATACATAATCTCAAAAGTCTTTTCCCTCAAACCTGACAGTTTAGAAAACTGTTTTTACTAAATTTTGACATTTGCTTTCATCAACTGAATGTTTTTATGTCTTTGAGTTTTCACATTATTCTCCTCGGTTTAATAAACCGCCTATATTATAACTCTTATCTTTTATGGATCGTTAGAATGTCACTCAATGTTACTTCGGATTACCTTGGCACTTTCTCTCAAAGTTATTTCACATAATGAAAATTGGATTCAATGCTAGTCTTTTGAGCTGATGAGTGAATATTCCTTTTCCCTTAGATGTCGTAGCATATTCTGATAATAATATAATTGACAACGCTGAGAAGAAGAGGAAGAAGGAAAAGATTTAAGGAGAAGAAGAAGGAAAAATAGATAATAATAATGAAAATTATAGTACATGTAGTAATACAAATACTGTGTGATGTTTGATGAAATTTAGTATTTATGACAGTTTATGATTTCGTTTTTGAAAATATCAAATTGTTATATATATTTGCTTATTTATGATTCACTGTCAGAAAGATGCTTACTGTATTTTATATTACTATTGTTATCGAAAAACTGTGTAATTGTATAAATGCAGAAGAAAATAAAACAAAATCAAATCAAATCAAATAATAAACAATTTCAAACAATAATAACATGATTATATTTCAGGCTTCAATACGTCTATCGACATGACTGATGAGTTTGGAGAGCCCCAAAACTTTCTGGTGGTCTTTAGCAATATTTTCTCTTCTCATTTTTCATCTACATTTGGCAATCTCTACCCATGTAAAGTAAATGATTATACTTGAGCACCGTGACTGCACTTAAAAAGCCGGGTATTTAAAAAAAAATGATTGCCGGACCCTCGAGGAGACCAGTGATAAGCTAGGCTTCTCTTGGTAAACAAGACATGCTAGTATTGTTATTTACTACTCTTTAATGAAATTAATACTGTACAGATTTGCATTTAAATGTTTTCCTTGCTCTAATTTACTTATTTATTTATTTGTTTTTTTCTCAGGACGGGGACAGAAGCGATGAATTGGTGTCATAACACGAAGTGTCCTGCCCCGAATGAGGCTAATTTGGATAACTGCTGTCTGCATCACGTTAATGTACATTCATGTCCGCAGGAACATGTGAGTTTTATATTGACTGTATACTTCTTCGAAATATTTCATTATTCAATGTTTTTATTTATGCATAATCCTGGAGCAAAAATTAATACGCCGATCACTTTGGAACTACAAGGCGATCGACTTGTTGCGTTTGTAATTTTTTGATGTATTTGCATTTGTTGTCATGGTTATATGAATGTATGTATCTCAATTTGTGCAATGGACGGCGTGAAAAACTAGCTTTGTGCTGAACATAACGATTATTTAGATGAAATTATTGTTATTACTACTACTACTACTACTACTACTACTACGACTACCATCGCGACCGCCTCCACCACCAACACCATATCCTTAATGAAAAGTTGTAGAGTACATACATATAGTCTTTTCGGGATATAAACTACTTAAAACTTAATTAGATTCCCTAGATCACATTATTGTGATAGCAAATATTATTCAGGGACACCATGTCCATTTAAACTAAACCTAACCATACCCTTGAAGGAGTTACATCGGCTTATTACTGTGGTCAGAGGCTGAAACAGTGAAATATTTGACCCAAGAAGATGGAAGAGTTTTTGACTGAGAAATCTGACCTCATCAAAGACTGTCATACCCGCAAACAATCGCGAGACGTCAACGGCATTAGCGGCAAATAATTGTTGAAAACCACAAACGGATCGCACGGTGTTTTCACGTAGAATATGATATAGAATAGAACCACATCCATTAATTAACTTGCTTTCTTTCTTCTCTGCTGATGGATGAGTTAATTACCCAGGATAATTGCTTCATGATACTGACGTGCAGGCCACCATAAATCTCTCCTATTTCATCCAAGTTTCAGAGAACACCGCCATGATGAAATACGCTAAAGGCAAGATGAAGGCTGTCCCGATAGACCATCGGACGTAAAACTCTGATCAAGAAATATACCATGGCGTGGATGAATTCGATATTGAAACTCTAATAAGGATTATCAATCAAATTATGCCCTCTTCTTATTTGTAAACATTGAGTTATCTTTTTTTCGCTATTTTGGTATATAGATTATATCTTTAGATTATATATGGATTACCCAGATTACCTACGACTATATTAATCTCTATACACCTTGTCATAATCGGATCTTGGATACGTCTTGACAAAAGTAAATCCTGATCGTCATCCTGCAATTTCAGTACTGGGATATGGTTATTCTGCTACTAAATTTGATTAGAAATTTAGAATTAACGTGGAGCAATTTCTTCTAAATCAAGATCAAGTGGCCGTCCTTCATCATGCCAAAATAGAACAAACACAAATCGTTTGAGCTTTCTAACACGCTCGGTACATATCTGCAACGTCTTTTCTGACTCGGGAATCCTCTGACTAATACTTCTGCAATGATGAGGAGCAGGAGGGGGGGGGGGGGGGGGGGGAGGGGTGTGTCAATTGATGCGTTTAAACAATGCGGAAGATGAAATGATAACCTCTTGGTGAAAATCATTACAATACCTACATGTTGGACGTATCCTTTCCAAGGGATGCCCATTACGCCGGCAAAGTACCTGGCTTTAGCCAAGCTGTCCTAACATGCCAAAGCCGCTGAAACCATCAAAGGAGTTACATCCTACGATGTGCTACTCCTGGGTTTAAGTGTGACAATGTAGAGAAATGCCTTGCCAAGAGAAAGTATTACTGCCCCTGGAAAATGGAACGTTTAAGAATGCGTTGACACATTATTATGAAACGGTAAATATAAACAAACTAAAGATCACTATTTTCTTAGATGCGGGGGAGTGACCGAGAAGTCTCGCAGAACCGCGTCTTAAATAAAAGATTGTTTTGTCGTATCTCTCCCTCGGATAACGTGTCGTAGTGATGGCACATCACGCTAGACCATTTGGACCCCTCTGGGACAGGGTTGGTGGATGGAGGTCGTCTATATCTAATGACCTCATGAATGCATTGACTATGTCTGGCCGGGGGGACTATCGAATGACACTCTGTCCTTGTCAATGTTGGATGGGCTACGTTTAAGGCGATACTTTCGTAGCGTTAGTCAAGTTCATTTATTTGTTGAGATATCTTTGGAATCAAGACAACAACAATAAGAACCTGATAGTTTAAAGAAGACAAAAAGCTAAATCGGATAAAATATTGAGCCATTCTGCTTAGGCATGTCCTGATTATTCTTTGAATCAAGATCTATCACATTAATAGAGTCTTACCTGCAAGTTGTAATCACTAATACATTTTCCCATGAGATATCATTGATCATGAGATTCAGACGTGACGTCACCAACATACAATACAGTCAACGCTAAACATGGGAACTTTTGAACAGTCATGTTTTCATCATCATGGCAAATAGGCTGTCAGGACATGAAGTTAAATCTACAAAAGTTCCCTTCCACTTTTACTAACACTCTCGATTCTCTTAAGAAAACTAGCTTCGTGACATCCGATATGTAAGCCTGCGTAGTGTCACTTTGTCCCTAGGAAAGTGGCACAAATATAGTTTTCCTAGTCAGATAGTACGGAGACAAGCCGAATCCCCAAGTTGGATTTTTAAAATTCGGATGCAAATGATCTTCAAAGAAGTGTTGTTGCTGTTGAGGTTGCTATGAAATTGATACTAGATCTCATTTCTGGTTCCTGACGTTTTGGGAATAAACATTCATCCAAAACAGGAAGTTTCCCCTGAAATTCTAAAATATAACTCGGGAAGTATTAAATTTGGTTATTTAAGAATAAATATACGCATGATTTTCTCAAGCAAATTAATTGTGAATGGTAACTCGATGCACAAACATTTAATTATCATTTTGCAATCATTCATTTTACGTAAAAGGATGTAAGGGGAAAATTTTGCAAATTCGTATGTATATTGGCTATTATACACAGACAAAGACTCCCACACATACGCACACATTCAAGTACGTATTGTTTCAGGTTTATTAACACAAATATTACAGCGTTTCGTTTCCTTGCTTGGAAGTGCTACGATAGACAGGACGCTACTCGATGCAATTGCAACATGAAACAGTCATGTGTCATTACATTTTAAGAGCAACCTCCTCTGAACAATTAGGTGCCGTGGTCGAGTGGTTGAGTCACCGGACTGTCGTTCACAAGGTCCGCGGTTCGAGACCCGCAGCGGCACTAATGTCCTTTTGTAAGACATTGATCTACATTTGCCACACTCAACCCAGGTGATGTAAATGGTACTTGGCAGGAATTAATTCTTTGAAATTGAAATGCTAGAGCGCCGCAATGGCAGCACAGCTAAAGCCTGGGTAATAATCTCCAAGTTTGGAAGCGCTTAGTGATTGTAATAAGCGCTATATATAAACTGAGTATTATTATTAAATGACTGGAGTGTGGTCAAGTGATGTATTTTGACCAATCACGTTTCTTATTTTCTTGACCCCATTCGATAAAAGGCAGATTATACGCCTATTTCGTTTGGTTTAACGCAGGATGAAAAGTTATGCATTTCTCGCGAATCCTAACAGTGATTGGAATACATTTTACGTACATAAAATAGTTGTAAATGACAACGTAGTGAAAATTTGTTCTCATATTGTCACGAAGACTTTCAAGGAATCAGCCGAATTCCAATACCATATTGCGTTGCCTATTCAGTCACGTTCGCAATTTGTAACAATATTTCAATCGTCACACTTTCTGTAATAAAGTTTTACTGAGCGAGGCGCCACAACTAGGCGTTGTGGCGTGCGCCTGTAATCCAGCTAAAAGTGGAAGTTACATACTGATTCAGCCGAGGACACAGGTTCGAAACTGAGTCACGTCTTTCGGAAGGTGACGCTAAAAGGTCGGTCCCCAGAGGTTAATACTCATATCTGATTGATACACGTCTGTGAAAACCCAACACACACACACACACACACACACACACACACACACACACACGCACGTGATGCACAACCTTTTTGAGTTGGCTTTGATTCTTGAAATTCTTTGTGATTGTATTTCCTGCGACCTGGAACAAATAACCTGTAGGATTAGTTCTCCATTTGCCTGGTATCAAATTGTTTGATATAACTCAAGAGAGTAACGCTCTAAAATTATGTATAATATAAAAGAACTAAACAGAGTTCCATTAGCATTAATACCAGGGGTATTTTTACATACATAATTCATTATAAATCTAATTCTTTTTCTTTGAACTCAGTGGGCATGGTACCGACGTGAATTGATCCGTTAATGCAGATGGTGTTTCCATGCATATTGCATTAAAGGCTAGGTAGAAAGATTATGAATGTTTAAACAAAATAAAAAAATAATAATGCAAGGTTTGGTTTTCTCCATCTATACCAGCCTCTGTCAAATTCACAGAGTAAGACTATAAGTAGCATTGCTTAGACTTGCTTTCCGTCGACCTTTTGTCAACAACATAAACGAAAGATAAATAGAGTATTGTTGATCGACATATCGTACAGTAATAGAGTAGAGAGTAGAACTTTATGTATCTGCTCTTAAAGCCCCCATAACACCGAACTAGTTCTCAATACGTTCTGGAAAATGTTGTCAAACGTGCTCAAACTGTGTGCAAACGGAGTTGAACGTATTAGCGACTGTTAACGATGTGTTTAAGAACTTCATGGACGGGCTCTAGAACTTTGAGCCTGTTCAAAATTGAACGAGGTAGAACTAGTTAAAGGTATTACAAAGTTTTGGGAAATTTTGAAAATTGGGTCGATAGTGAATCTTTACAATTTTGTTATATTTGGATGCCCCTGTGGATGTATTATAAGCACTAAAAAAATTAGCCCCTAAAACACTTTTGTTTTCGAGAAAAATTGAATATAAAAATTTACCGGTGCTCCCGGTAAATTTTGATAAATTTCAAATAGCGCCTATGGCTGTACAATGTTAGCTGCGACCATGAAAATCTCAGAATATGTAGTTGTGATATATAGTTTCCAAACGGGAATAGCTAATCGGTCGATTTTAGTCAATAAACATTGTTTCATAGCTAAATTAATATCTTGACCTTGAGAGCGAGCTATACAACATAAAAAGTTTATTATTTATAATTTCATAACTTTAGACTCGATTTCAACCGCGTTAACGATCAATGAATATTGTAGGAACGCATATGCTTCCGAAATTGTTAATTTGAACCAAATTCATGACCCCATACCAAAACTTTGTAATACCTTTAATAACGGGTATAGACTGACTACGGACTGGCTTGAACTGCCTGGAAACGGCAAATTTACCCGATCTGAACTTGATTTGAAATGACTGTGGACGGGGTACAGACGAGATAGACGTATTGAGGACTGTTTATGAACGAACTAGGGTCGTATTATAGACATTATTTACAAATTCTACTCCGACTACAACCCGTTTTACGATTTTTTCTAGGACGATTCCAAAACGTAGTGAGAACTAGTTTGGTGTGACGGGGGCTTATAAGGAGTTCACACCCCAGTTGCATAGACGCGACCGACAACTGAGAGAATACAAATGACTTTACCCCCCGAAGAGTCCACAATCGGTCGGTTTTGCATAGGTTTGCAGTCGATTAGGAGGTGTGACCGTGGTCTATTTAAACACCTCGAACTTTCAAATGAAGCACAGATCCATAATTATCTGGCTGAATGATTTGGATGACACAATTGAGTTGATACATTGGAAGACCGCGGAAATGTAATTAAAGCTGCCTTCTGCCCTGGTATGTCGACACATCAAAGAAATATTTTTTTTGGGGGAGGGGAAGGGTGAGGGAGTGGGCGCTACCAACTTTAAGATTAGCTATTCATTGATTAACGTTTACGCCATAATGTAATATCCGATCAGGGGGATTTGGTTTCCGGCTAGAATTCCCGATGAAGAAAGCATTTTTGAAAAGGCAACATGGAAATCTAACAAATGCACAACAATTTCTGTCCTGTTTAATATAAAGCAGCATAAACCTACTCTTTGCCATGTGAGACTTTTCTGGTAGTTACACACGAACAGCCTTTGACTGTTAATCTAATTGATTGTGCTGTATACGAAAAAGGTGTTACTTTCGAGTAAAAGGTCTATGACGCACAAGCTAGGCTCCTCTGACAAGGCGACCAAAGACAACGGGAGACCACAGAGAAGAGCCACTTGAAACATTTACGACGGCACTAATAACGAGCCGAAATATTGATGTAGAAGTAACGCAGAGATGTTAGATTATGTATGTTGCCTCGTTTCAAGTGTGTTACATGTTGGCTGGCATAGATCACCCAATTCCCAGAGGCTTTTCACTTTAATTCTACAAGAAGCCGTGACTCTAAGAATACACGATGACGAGAGAAGCGAAGCGAAGCTTGGCCTCTTTATCGAGAACCTCAATCCATCGAGGCACACCAATAATTCATGTTATAATTCATAGTATGTCTCTATCAATCGCCAGCTACATCTGTAGCCCTGTTCAGTTTATGCCTAGAGCCATATCGTCTTCAAAGTGTGAAGCTGGCATTGATCTCCTTGGTATTCAATTCTCAAGGATATTGCTTTGTTACAGAAGAAACAGTCGTGACCCTGCGCATGATCTGTTCCCCCCTCCAGCTACTGTCTCGAGAGAAAGAGGTCAAAGACAGTCAAAGTTTTCATAACATTTTAAAATGGTAAATGTTGTAGCTTATTAAGACATTTCCTTTCATTCCTATTCGACGATTCTATGAAATCGTAAACTAATCATGATATGGCTCGACATTTTCATATCCATTTAAAACTTTTGTTCTTATAACAAATTATCATTTTAATTCAGTAGCTGCCATTGCTCGGAATTAACATGGTTCTTGGAGCCAGACAAATTGGAATAATGTCAACTTTGGTTACTTTAAATCAAGCGTTTTGTGGGGGGGGGGGGGGGGGGCTACTAAAGTCAGGAAAGCGCCTGGGGTATCTTAATTATTAATATTATTCTAGTCATGCCCTAGAAAGTTTCACCCTAAAACTAAGGTTTTATTGAAGTCATGATACATAAGAATAACTTTGGTGATCAGTCGACTTTGCCTTTGTGTACATGCACCTGATTCTCAAACTTTTGAGTACAAACTGATAAAGATTATCAGGGTAGAAATCGATCTGAGACCCATACATATTAATATGAGGTAGGATTCAAAGCGAAAGTCCGATTGATCAACATCTATATACCTGGAGCGATTTGTTAAGCTAACGTGGGCGTAAAGGTTCCTTGCTGATCATTGCGGGGTCTACACTACCTGTCTCCAGGACAGGGGATATGTAGATCCTCAATGCTAACAAGTTACTTAAATCTAAAAGGCGTCTTGCTTTTTATGGGTCGAGCATTTTGGATGTAGAGGTCGCCGCTCCTCACCCACACTCATTCTTCTCACGTTCAGCTTTCACACGCTCTGCACCTTCGATCTAATTATCTACCATACACCTCGTGCTCCACAATCAACTCAAGAGAGGGGGTGCTTGTATTGGCCTATCAAGGAATCTAGGGTGGAACGGAGGGTGTCTTTGGGGTGTAGCTCGTGTACTGTCGAGGGAGAAACCGCTTTATGAGGGGGAAGAGTGTTTTTAAATAATTAATGACTGATTCATATGAGCTGAAATGTCTGACAGGGCCACAAGTTATGTATTTGTGGCGATATTATCATGTTTTATGATGGAGGGCTACCTGATCGATGTTGTGAAAATGATTAGCACAACATTAATATCAGGAATGCACACTTAAAGCAGTGGCAAGTTATAGACGCGTGAGTGTGTGGGTTAATGACTGTGCGTGTACGTGCGGGTGCCTGTGAGAGCAAGCAATTACAACTTTAATGTTAACACAATGTTAGATTTAAGATGGGTACGGTCGTTCCGTCTGCCAATAGGAAAGACAACAACACATCATGAACAGGAAATTAAGCACATAAAGATGTCGGATTGTTCGCCATGTCAAGATAGTCCGCCATGTCGGTTTGTTAGATATACAAGTGATTTGTGGGTTCTTGGGTTTATAACGTGCCCGGAATCTCAAGTGAGCGACAAGAGAGGGTAGTAACATAGTACATAACGAGCCCCTGGCCTGGATCAAACTTACCATGACTGAATGGCTATAGTCAATATAAATGAGGAACGAGGAAGATCGGCGTAATTGGCATGGAATGGGCAATAGAACACATACAACGTGTCACCGAGTCGGTTCACACGAGGACGAGAGTTGAGACAAGGAAAGGAATGGAGGAAGAGGAGAAAAGAGGGGGGAAAGAGTGGAAGAGGGAGGGGAAGAGGAAGAGAGAGAGAGAGAGGATGAGGGGGGGGGGGTGTAATAAGAATGTTTTATAAACGACTACAGAAACAAAGAAAAAGAGAGAAGGTTTGATTTGGAAAGTAATATTAAAAAATGTTTCCACGTCAGAAATCAACAGTCAAAACACTTCCTATTGCCACTCTTATTGAATTTGAGTGGGTTTGTAAAGAATTAAAGAAGTTCTCTTTTCATCTTTTTATTGAAAACATGAATAATACCACTCCGTGTTTCGTATTATCATGGCACATACCATTATCGCGTACGTGTTTTCGGATGCAAATTCGGGATGACATATATTCATTAAAGAATAAAAAAAAACGTAAATGCCAACGACCGATCCATCATTTGCCATCATACAGTATGTTTCATAGGGAGCAGGATTGCTCAGTCGCAAAAGTCAGTTGCTCATCCATCTTTGGATGTTTCTCTTTCTTTCTTCCACTCTATTTCCTGTCTTTCTTTCTTTTTTTTGACCCACATTGTGAAATATACCTGGCTATGGCAAAACATTCTGAACCCCACAGAGTACAAGCCAATTACGTTTACCTTGGTCGCGAAAGACACCGACCAGCAAATCGTGGATATCGAATAATGCGATGAGAATGATGGGCAGTAATTCAGTGGCTAGCAAGCCTCGTCAAGAACCTATCAGAATAGGACTTGTTGCCTCTCATCAATGCTGCAATCGACCCCAACCAAAAAGCGAAAGGGCACACCTACTTTTCGAGGGGGAACTCCATTTTGTTTGTTTCATTGCCGTGTGATTCGTGTTAATAGTGTACATGTATATTGCGGTTTGTTGTTTTCTGAAGAGTTACTTATAGCCAGGGTGCCCTATCTTAAAATAGGATTGCTTAGAAGGGCTTTAACTTGTTTTAAAAGAATATGAGCTAACGGAATTCTGGCCCTCGGCAGATTACTGGGGATTTTTCACAGTCTTGGTTACTTATTGAGGTTGGATAGGACTATATGACACAAACAGAATCGAGATAAGACGCGTAAGTCATGTTAGTTGTACAACGTTGATCCAGAGTCTTCTCCCGCCACCAGCAAGCAGATATCCCGATAGAAAACATTTTGCTTTACTCCGTAGTAATAGTTAACAACACGAACTTTCAATCTCAAAATTGGAGTAGATGGAGCAGATTTAAAGCTATCCTGGTTAGCATTTTATTTCTCCCTTATTTTCATAGTTACTTCTAGGAGAATATTGTTTTACAAAATCTCTCCCAACCATGACAAAATACGATAGACCTCGCATCAATCAGGAGAAGAAACGAAGTTAGAGATGTAAAGAATTCCAAAGCATATCCGATATGTCTTGCAAAGACCATAGCAATGTCACGGACAGAGGGGGAGGTATAACCTCAGTATGTGCGTCACCTAGAAATTGAATTCATGCGACATGATTACGACTCAAACAAAAAGAATATTCTTTGGTTGCACTAGATACTCCGACATAGGAAGCTCCCTTCAAGGACACGGGCAAATACGGAGCGCCATTTCACAAGTATCTCTACTCGAACGCCACGAACTAGTGAAACAAAAAGCCACCTAATTTATGTTCCAAATTTGGAACGTGCTTTTGGCGGGAAAAGCAAGATTATACGGGCCGCTGGGATGACCTTTTCGACTTACATAAGGCTCCAACGTGCAAATATAATCAGAGATTCGTCGGGGGTAGAATAATTCGTCTGCCAGCCAGGCTTTGACCATGTCACCAAATCCGTCCTGTTCGAAAACAGTGTGCATACAATTCATCAGACTTTCTTATTTTGTTCTTTTCATCATTTTGTCCGACAAATCTAAATGATTTTAGACGGGAAAGCTTTTACGAGTGAAAATCATGTTCGTGTCCGTTTTCCATTCAATTTGTCAGAGTAATATTCTTCCTCCTTTTCGTCATTTTCTCAGAGGAATTTGATGTTTCTAGACAAAAAGCTTTTACGCGTAAATTCGTCAAAAGTTGTAAATGTTTGTAGCACAGATCTTTGGCGACGAGGCTTATATTGATATTTATGTCCCCGTTCTGTATATTGCTTTCGCCATTTTGTATTAATTCAATCTTTGTTTACGCCTGTTGATATATCTTCTATTTCAAAAAACAACAAAACATTATTACATTAATTTGTACCGCATAAACATGCATAATGCACTTTAAACTTTGGTTGAGACTGTCTTTCTTATAAAAGCAAGGCGACCCATATGTACATATAATTTTTGCTGAAAACTGAATACTAACGTACTTATTGCATGTCATGAAGTAACCTCGTCAGAATAAACTCGAAATGACATGTGTGATCTTTGCCGTGTGTCCACGGTGATGAGAGAGCGAGACGGTGAGCTTTATCCCCGCCGCAGCTCCGGTGGAATTACACGTGTCATGCGTGTTCATATCTTCATCAGGCCACAGACTGCATCAAGAAGATTAAAACAAACAACTCAAGGAGGATTTCGAATTACTGGTGTGCAAACAAGCTCCGCCAAGCACTACGTGATTCTGTCGTCTTATTCACCATGTATATCATCTCATTTTTAATATCGTGACGAATTTTGCGAACTAGGAGAGCAGCGAACAAAATATTCGTCATCTCTGTCGGAGAATCTATGTATAGATTTGATAATCTCTCTGGACACATCAATAACATCCTCTCTTTATTATCAATTTAAAAGTAAAATATTGTTTTCCCTCGAGCAGGCTCTTGTAATACACTGATATTGGTATCATCGGTCATTGAACAAGAAATAAATACGAAGATATTCATATATCAATGATCCCTGTCAACTTGTTAGTGCTTTCATCCATTATAATTTATACTCTGGCAATGGAATACAACGAGAATGATTTATATGGTTATTAGTTTATCGTAAATATTGGACAACAGTTATTTTTTCGCAAATTATGTTATAGTATTGGCCCTGATCATTTATCGTACTTCTAATAAAACTTAAATCAAGTTTGACATTTTAATGACACAAATAGTTGTTTTTTCTTCTTTATAACTTGGTAGGCTTAACATTTGGGATGCAAATGTAGACACCAACGTGATTGTAAATTCAGATGGACTAGATTAAACCCTCCGTTATATCTATCACTTTAAACTCCTATATCTAAGGAGTGCGGGTAATGTTAAAAAGGAAAATATAATTTTGTAGGAATTACATACAATGGCCACAATTTTACAAATATGTTTTTATTACTACTTACCGTTATTAGCATAATCATTACTATTTTTATCATTATTAGTATAATAATTATTATTATCACTATTATTATTATTTTCATTATTATTAATATTATTCCAAGAAACTTTTCATTATTATCATAACTACTATTGCTATGACTATTATATACACCATCTTGTATAATAGTGCTAATGAAGTCAACTAATTAAAGACAAGACGATTTGAAAAGATAACAACCTTTTGGAAATTGCCTATAGAAAATACACCTAAATGAAAGGACAATAAAGACATAAAGAAGAGTATTGAAAAGAGGAATGCCACGTTTGGGGTTTAATCAGTGCCTCTTGTATAGCACTGATTGTCCTATTGAGAACAAGTAATCATGCTTTTGAAGGTTAATTCACTTATGGTACACAATCCATGTTGTTCCTTTTTTATTTTTCAAAAGACGGGAGAGAAGAATAAGGTTAATTAATAACCTTTCCCTCACAATTAAGCACATTTTTCCTCTGCTTGTTTAGCAGTGCTCGCACCTAGGAAAAAGCACAGGTACGTCATCAAACAGTCTATGTATAGCCATGTACCGCATCGACATTGTACATAATTTATTTAATACACTGCGCTGATGAACGGTGTATTATATACTACCGTTTGGTTGGCCTATTTCCTCACCGTTACAAGGCTTATATTTTGTTCCATTCACTTTTGACAATTTATCTATCCATTGAGTTCATGATTACTTGAACTTGCGAGGAATTATTTTTAAATAATATATTTTTTTAATTATTTATCATTCCCAGAGCATAGGTAAATGGTTAAAGAAGCAAGCACACACATTTTGTCCTTTTCGTCAACCAATACATTCCCTAAAAATATGTATTTACAATGTAAAATGATTTAATTGGAAATGGATACTTTCTTGACTGCAATACAGGTAGAGATGTCGTGGAATAGGGGTTCATTCACTTGGCGCTCAATCTAAGGGTTAATGGTTTGAATCCTAGCCAGGCACTGACGTCATTTGGTTAGGCATTAATCCAAATTTACCACTCTACACCCAGGTGGTAATGGGTACCTGATTATTGCTGGGATACCTGATAATTGCTGGGGCAATATTAATTGCAGGGCCCTCAGGAAAAAACAGCACTGAAGATGATGAGGCTTCCCTGCATACACAACATTTTATTATTATCATGATTGTGTCATGACACCGGATTATTTTATTTGGGAGTCTTTGTTTCTCTTCATAATCACATCACGACAAGGTGAATTGGCAGGACTAATGGGGTTGATTAATTAACGAATTATAAAGAGCTCAAGATTATTTTTCCTTTTCTGTGAAAACCGTCTTGCAAATATTCCATTCTGTCTTGGGCATCTTAAGCCGCTTTTTTGTAATGTTTATAACTCGTTTTCCCCTTATATATCGGTCATCTTCATAAAGGAGACATTTCTATCATCTTTTTCTCCTTTTCGTACATCCTCTGTTCGCGCCCTCTTTCTACTTCTTATCCAATGCATATTGATCTATCCAGTCCATATCGTGAACATAGAGGGCTAGGTTCATGCAAATAATGGGGGAAAGACATTCGTGTCATCCTGACATCGGGCACATAGTACGAAAGCGGGTCATCTGCTTTTATCCTACCGTGTATGTGTTCAGAGTACCAGGGTCCCGCTGCCTAAAACCTAGCATTGATTTCGACTTTGCCATTAATGGTATATAACTTTCATGGAAACCCTTGATCCGATTGGCTGTACAGTTGAGTGTTGCCATAGTAGTTTAATGGTAATATTGATGGCAAAGTTACCATCGGTGGTAGGTTTAACGCACAGGGGCTCAGGATGCATAGTATTTACACGTGAATCGTATAGCTATACGATGAGAAATTAATTTTCCTTAGTCTGAACGTCGTATCAAGAAACGTCGCATAACGAAACATCGTATAGCAAAACGCCTGTTTGAGCATCGTTTCGAACGAAACCTTGATAAACAATCAGGGTCCCGCTCTAGTATGAACGTCGTATAGTACGAAAATGGTATAACTGGGAGGGGCTTATTGTGAGCTGTGATGTCATCTGACCTCTTCAAAATTAGATTCTTGAAACGGCGTTTCGTTATACGAGTTTTAATCTAAATTATAAGTTTTAATTGTCGGGCGTCTGAACGGGCTAATGGTCTACATGTCTTCGCGCCAAAATCATCCCCTCGCCTGCGGGACCCATGCCAATATACACCCATCCGTTATTACCAATCCCGATCGATTTGACGAGAAAAGCGATCAGATTATTGTATTTTAAATGGACGGTGTTTAATTTCGTGATATCCTAGATGCTCAATCGAAATGGCTTAATGAGGGAGATTCATCACGTGTCGCCTTTATTACAATTATTGATCAGCCTAGCTGCGTTCCTGCGAATATGAACGGGAAATTGTACCCTGTTTTCGACCTGTTGTATACGCCCCTGTCTAGGAATGTCATGAGGTTTCTAGTGCAAAATATCTCGTCGTGAGTGGTTAACGATCATTTTACTTAGAACCAGTACGTGCCTAATTTATGTTCGTTTCGTGATAGCTGACGAAGGAAACCAACATCACACCAAAAAGTGCCCCCCTTACCTCAAAATGAATTCTTTGAACAGGACAATTTAATCCATGAATACTCGTGCCTGTATCGCCATGCATCTACAAGTTCATGGCGATCCAATTCGCGATAAATATGACGATGTCACATTGTCCTGATATCATACGTGCTTCATCAATGGCAATTCATTGATTTATTTGTATTTCCTACAGCTATTTTTTTTTGACCGTTTGAGATAATGAATGATAGTCGTCTCTGAGGATCTACATAGAAGAAGAAGAAAACTTCTGCAAAGATCCCCCCCAAAAAAAAAAGTGTTTCAAGACAAGTAAAGATAAAAGACTACATAGTTTGGGTTTTATGTTGTACGCAGAAATTCTAAAGTTTGTATTCTTTCATCAATATTCGCCTTCAACACATTTGTTTTGAAAATCCTTGCAGAAATGTGTCTGAAATGACATCCTCTTTCACATTATGATACAATTTAAGTGAAATTTTGTCATCAATTTGTTGGGGCTCCCAACACTTTAAAGGTTTTTGTTAATGTTTGTTAGCGTACGTTCATTTTATGCTCTCCATATTTTGTTTTATGATTGTCACATTATCTCATGTGATTTCACGTTTGGTGTAAATTGTTTTCATCTTTAACTATAATGTTATATTGAAATGGCTCATATTGAATTGAATTGAGTTGATCGACCATTTTGAATCGCGTCCAAGCAATGTCCGTGTGATATACAAATTAAGGGATAATGTTTCGTTATTCTTATCTTGTTCTACTCGACGCTGAATCTTGAGAGGTCCAGATGATTTTATGAAGAAGAACAAAATGAAGACGCCGGGCCTCATTCAAAACCGATCAGAATAAGAAACTACTTTCTCACTTTCACATCTCAATTGAAATGAGTTAAATCGATTGGCCATTTTAAATAGTGTTCAAACAATGTTTGTATGATATTACTTCAAACATATAGAAATTAAGGGATAATACAATGTTTCGATATTCTTATATCGTTCTACTCGACGCTGAATCTTGGAAGGTCCAGACGACTTTATGACGAAAAAAATGAAGACGCCGGGCCTCATTCTAAACCGATCAGAATAACAAACTACTTTCTCAGTTTCACATCTCTCTGTCATGATAACTTGTCGAAATACCGCTGTCAGGAGGTCTGACATTGTTTATGGTTTAGAAATATTCCGCAAGTTCTGTTTTTGTCAACGGGCCCTATTTCGATTCTATTCCTACAACAACATAGGCACACGCCAGGTCGCGAGGCGACGTACGAGTACAGGGTGTATCAATAGAAGGAAAAGTAGGACACGCTTTAAAATAGATTGTTCATAGTTGGGAAAAACAAATACTACATAATTGGTATACAGATCATCGGTATCTTATAATCCCAAGGAAAATACGAACATCAGTAGTCCTTATTGAAGGCACCTCATTTATTTCCATGCATAGTGCATTGATTGAAATGCTTTACTTTTATGATCGGTGTTTCCTTTTCGAAAGTATCTTTGATAATGTCATATGAAGAAAAAATACACGCAGCGGTGTCACATTGCAATAATATGGTAACATTTTCTTAAGTTGTACGTATAAAGGAAAAGAAACGGCAATATGAATAAAAAACAAAGTTATTTTGTGTACACCCATAAAGAACATGCAGGATTAATCATTTATTTGGAGCCTGTCAATCTGTAATAATTTACTTGCTCATTTGTAGATTCACGTGATCAACGTGACTGTTATTAATATGTTAGAACTGAGCCAACGGTGTATGCTCAAAACTGCACGTTTTACATATACTACACATTGGGGTGATAATTATGAGCCATGAAGCACCCGACTTATATAAAATAGTATACATGCACGTCCTAGTTAGCTGAGTTACCAAAACCAGGAAATGGGGTTGCGATTTTTATTTTCAATCATTAATAGCTTGATATCTAAGAAATTGGTCGGCTTTAAATACACGAAGATCAAAATTTCACTATAACAGTACGTTTTTCTCTTCATGAATATACCCAGGTATGCCTGCCATGCATCCAGTGTACAAGATTATTAGGTTGCGAGGAAAGTTATCGACTGCATTAAGCATTTGTCTCGAACCCTTTCATGGCGTTTATCGCACATTTAGTACTTATTTCCCGGGATAGTTGAACTGCTCAAGCCCTCAACAGACGACAATTTGAGTTATGTCGCAATGTTTGCGCGCGAACATTAAATAAAAATTGATTTAGTGGTATAGGTGCTATAATAGGCCCACTGCTCGAATATAATGAGCATGTGGTCGACGTAATTGGATTATTGGGCTACCGTGTAGAGCTATGTCGATGGGTGAACCTACAGAACGGGAGGAAACTTCGCGTGCCAAACGCGTTTGTATATACAGATGTTGGAGGGCGCGTCGGGGAAAGACATGGGACGAAACATGCCCTGATGAAAGGCTCAGTTTCAGAGACCCTATTACATAAACACACGTCGTCACCACGTAACACGCAACGCGTCACTGCAACTTGCTATCGCCACGCATGGTCTTTGTAGAAACTGTGCGGTTTGTGATGAGTTATCGGGGACGCGGAACGGTGCCACATGTGGCGAAGTGGCGAATGAGAGCGGACCCGAATCGCAGGCGTTTAACTTATGCAAACAACGAAGTCGTGTTTGAAAATCCCTTTAGCTTTGTGTTCCCCATGTGTTCGTGCAAAGGGTGAGAATGAATGATGATATTCAACATATTTAGATTTGGCGGTGCTACACAACATGTGCCATGATCAGCTTTAGATGTGAAGTCATTCTCCACAGGATATATAACTCCAAGTTTATAATGCTATAGAACGGGCGTTGTGGCGTGCGCCTGTAATCCACCTAACAATTGAAGTTACAAACTTACTAATTCAGCTGAGTCACGTCTTTCGGATGGTGACGTTAAAGGTCGATCCCCAGACGTAAATAATCATATCTGATCGATACACATCTGTAAAAACCCAATTACACACCCACACACACACACACACACACGCATACACACGCTTAGTGGCATAAAGAACAGTATGCGAACTTGAATGTCGAAATCAGAAGATGAGAAGTTGTACAGAACCTGAAGAAGAATATAAAGCTTGAAAGACGGAAAGAGAAGATGAGAAGTTGTACAGAACCTGAAGAAGAATATAAAACTTGAAAGACGAAATGAAAAAATGACAAACGAGAGAAGCTGAACAGGATTATAAAGAGGATAAGAACAAGAACAATGACATAGTAGAAGATGATATGAATTTGCTATAGAGTGAACAAAACAAAAAGACGAAGATAAGAATAGGAAGGTGACTTACATTTAGATTCTTTTTTTTCATTAGAAAAGCAAGAAAAGATAGGGGAGACAAAAAAGAATATGCGAGCATTCTCTGAAAGAATTACCGGTACAAATCTTTTAAATAAATCCGAAAATTATGGAAGGCTTTCAAAGTACTAATGTAAAAATAAATTTAAGAAAACATAATATGTAAAAACTGTGGAAGCATACGGTAGCATTTGTTTGAAAATCTTATAAACAAATCCGCTTATAACAAACGTAAATTGCAAAAAAAAATGATGAAAGCATTAATCAGCTAAAATGGAGCAGAGTTGAGCACCATGTCGATGAACCAATGTCTATACTTGTAAGAGTCCTAGTTTTTATTTTTAGATCGTCATATACAAAATAAAGTAGAAAGTGAAGCAGTCGTATAATATCACAATACGAAAGAAGGGGGCGTGGGTTTAAACTGATCAGTAAAATTAATACCAAACATAAATCACAAAAGGCAATATCCTCACATGATTCATGTCTTCTAGCATCGCACAACATTCCCTTTTCGCAATTTAATAAAATGGAGCAGACATGCATGCCAAAGGGCACTTTTTTGTGTACATAATTTCTGCAACAAATTGATTAAGGTTATGTCTGAGCCTGGTCAAGTTGGGAAAGGGGAATATGATTTGAAATTGGGTGGTACTTCCTAACGATACGTTTCCTTCGTTTAAATTCATTTCTTCAGTTTCCTCATGTCTGATTGTTTCTTTTTAGTTGATATCTTAATTTTTTTCGAAATATTTATAACATTTTTCCCTCCATTATTGTATTCTATCAATGTTGTCACCCGTCTCCCTCTCACTTCAACTGAGAAAGAAAGTAGAGCGAGATAGAGAGAGAGAGGGAGGAGGAGACTGCAAGGGGGTAATCTCCTCTCTCTCTCTTTATTTTCCTTCCTCCCTTTCTTTCTTTCTATTTTTCTTTCCTTCTTTGTCTCCTTTTCTGATCTTTATTTACTTCTCCCTCATTTTAATCATTGATCTTTGGACTCTATGTCTGTGTGTCGAAATAATTATTCTCAATTTCAGTTCCAGCTTGAATTGATAATTATGTACTGTCAGAATGTAACTAACAATTTTCAAGTAAAACATATCGACTCGTTTTCTAATAAAATAAATTCATGAAAATATCTATATGTGCCAGTTTTACGTTCTTTTCTTTATATACTTTCTATGTTTAACATAACAAGTTATTCTTTTGAAAATGATATTGTAGATTTATTCCATTATGTGACACAATTTCATTACCAATAACACAACGTTAGCTGCCAACCTACTTCCCAATAAAATTCTCGTAAAGAAAACCATCTTTTTCCCTTTCATTGTATTCTTCCGTTGCAACACAATCAACTTATTGTTCTACCATGTTATTATTCTGGTCTCTCTCATTCTCAAAGACACATTCATGTCATTGTCAATAATTAAAGTCGCATACTGACCCATTTTAAAATTAAAATACTTTATAAGACTACCGATCGAAGAAAAAAAAGACGCTTATTACCACAAAAACCCACGCACCTAAATAACACTTTTTTTTAAATGATCGGTGAACGCTGTACAGAAAATGGAATTGTTATTTTGAGAGCAGGGGGGGGGGGGTTGAGTAAAACAATTTGTTATTGCAGTGGCAGATCCAGGGTTTAGAAGCTCAGGTAGCGCACTATACCTTACTTTCCAATGCTCATTGATGTATATTTATTTAGATATTTCTACATTGCAACCAAAACTTAATGTTTAGAATTTCAAATACGAATGAAGATACATAACAATAGTAGCAATAATTTACCCGACGTCAAAGAAATGTAGTTGGTATGGGAAAAGATAGGGTGTGCTAAAAACAGGACATTGGACGAAGTGAGAGTTGTGCCCAGCTCCCACACTGAGCGGTGCAAATATCGTGTGGATATGAACATTCTAACGCATAGTTAAATTCTACCTGATTGATCCGATTAGTCTAGTTAAAAGTAAAATAGGTCTGTCGGTCCGAATGTGGGACTTAAAGGTGGAGGAAAAAAATCTAAATCAACTGCGACCTACTTTATAAAAGCTTTTTTTTCTCCTGACACTAGAACAAAGGCCTAAAACACCTCCACAGTTTCGATATCATTATTCACTTCGCTAATAGAAACCTGAATTATGGAGATTTCGTAGGTTTAAATGGTCATATCCAATGATACTTTATTTTTCGAAATCGGATCATCAATTGTGGGTTAGCTTGAGATGGAGGGGGCGCTGCTCCTGCGCCCCCTCACGATATTACGCTGATGGGCAAAAAAGGGGGACCTAGGGGGAGTCCTCCTGATAAAACATGAGTTACCCTGGGGAAAGAGGAGGAGCTCAGAAAATAGTAATCCATACCGGATCGATTCGATACGTATCGGTACCCTCTGGCTAACATTGCTACGATCATCTGGGCTTACAAATTTGTTGCTCGTCCCTCGCCCGTTCGTAATGCTAGGCTTTGCGCAGCGATTTACAAATGCGCCGCAAATCCCAGAGCTTTGCAAATTTGATAATTCATAATGCTGAAATAATTGTATTCATAGCAGTGAGCGTAGAATTACGCAGTTTAATGAATATTTTGACGAACAAGTATTTCTCATTTCCTGATATTAGTACTTGGATTATATCGGATACTCTGAGATACTAATCTAAGGAATCCTCTTTTTTAATGTTACCTTAGGTATTTATCAAGAAAATTGATCAGCCATCCAGCAGCTTCCGAGATCTGAATATTTTCCCCGCTCGTTCGCAGACACTACATGTTGTCAGTAGCGGGATGGGAATAAGCACAGTTTTGCCCGGGAATTTACGGAACCCTGATCCTAAGGCTTAACTACGTCCAGCCCCATAACCTCTACGCCCGACCTTAGGAAGTTAGGACCGACATTTTTAGGCTTAATGATCTATATTTTGATGTCTAACTGTACGATTACTATGTCAGGAAATACGTTCATTACACCAAGACATATAGGCCTACGATCAGTCTATTCGGATCTAAGAATGTTGGTGCGGTGCTTGGCCCCGCAAGACCACTGCGTCTGACCTTGCACTATGTAGTGTTTCCGGCCTTACACTAGGTCCAGCCCTATTACGTATATGTCCTGTATTAATAGACTGTCAGCCACACAACACCTATGTCTAAAGTACATATTTGTCTGATGCACGACCACTTGTAGTGTCCGGCGCCCACGATGTCCGACATAATGCCTCAGTCACACCTTTGCGTATTTGGCTTGCGTATTGCTGCGTATTTAGCGCAAGCCGTTTTTACATTTATTCCTATTTCTTGATATCAAGAAATCGAATTCTTGATATCAAGAATTACCATTGCTTTACAACAGAAAATCAGGCGACTGCGCCCGAACGTACAGTTGGCCGCTATTTCCACCCTTATGATCACAATGTCCAGCCTATGACCACACGATCATGACCCATTCTACTACATTCATCTTCATATTTACAGTCACCATTGGTTTACGAAAATAAAAGGGATTAAAAGTTATTAAAAATGGTCGCATGAAAAATTCCTCTTCCAACTTACAGTCTTGAAAATACAATTTATATAAAACAATCTTTTACCCCCCCCCCGTTTGCATGCGTAATCTTTGAACGCGATTCCTAAGTAAATGCCCACAAACTGATCTTATGTTCCCCGAGTATAATCCTAATGGCATGATGATTTACACATGATACAAAATTGACACGCCTATGTAATCCTAACTGATTTGTGCGGATGTACAAAACAAAATAGTAGACGTTGCCTGGGCGATGTGGCGCCAAGGAGGAGGGGGGGGGGGGGGGGGGGCATTAGAAGTAGAGGGGCAATGTTGGGGAGTGGCACCGCCATTCCAAAATTGTGTGCGTACAAATGATATTAGTTACCGCTTTAATGAAAAAGCTTGCCGGATGTATTTTCGACATTACAACAACTCATAAATGCAAAGTTGGTTCCATCCGTAGATATGTCATTTCGCATCATAACGGCTTTAATCAAATAGTTGGTTATAAACACGTGCATAAATTGAAATACATGAGTAAACAGGTCTGTTACACAAATGATGATATTTTGATAATTTTAAAATATGATGGCCACTATCACAATATTTAAGAACGTGAAGACTTTTTTGCATTTTATGCTTGATGTGGGAAAAACAAAGTCGTTTATCTGCTGTTGAATGTGGCCCCAAGCCCCTCCGCCCTCCCCCATTCAGAATTGTCGCGCAATGCCCCTGTTTGGTCCTTGCTTGTTTTATGACCTATCAGCAGCTTTCAATTTTCATTTTGCTGAATCTCGTCTTGAGCCGACTTCTTTGTATTTCCTTGCCGTGCGTCTAGTATGTATGCAAAGGCTGGGATCTTCGAGTCACTCCAAACATCTTTGGATGTAAGCCTAGAGGAAGATTGACGAAAATGATCTACAGTTGGAAGTAATCTTCACTGAGCTTTCACTGCCTACATGTTTCTCGGTCTAAAACCTTGCCGTTCTAAAAAACCAACAATAATCTTTACTAATGCCATAATCATGGGGGGATATAGCATATGGTAACTTGATACCATCAGATTACAACAAAATATAATAATAATTACAAAGCTTTTAGTAGTATGAACAATAATTATTGGAGCTTAACAAAGTGTTGACCAAGGAGCTGTGTTTTGTGAGTGCGTGTGCGTGGTGTGTGCTTGTTTTTTATTTTTCCTTTTGTTTTTCTAATTTCTTCTTAATGTAACCCTTCAAACTACATGAAAGGGCTCATGAAGCCTGGGTTTATTGTTTGAAGTTGTATTTCAATAACAAATAAAGTCCACACCTTTTTTAAAACAATCTTTTTACGAGCTTGTCTTCTATCCATATCGGAATGTGCAAACAAAAACACACCAGAAAATGAAGAAAATGTGACATTTTATTTTCCTTATGTGTACCAATGTTGTACATTATGTTGCTGACTTTTAGACTTGCTAAAGTGGCTAAAGGGCACCAGACCAAGATGGAAACAAGTACTGACTCGGAGGGGAACGTTAAGACACGATGCTTTTTGACACTCCAAGGGTGTACCAAGAAAGCAGAGAAGAGAGATGTGTGGACAAATGTCAAAATCACTGTAAAAAAAAATCATTGATATTCTTATTCACATCCAATCATATTACCTGAAGGTGATCTCGACTTGAGGATGGGATTATTTTTTCACCTTTCCCTTCTTTTCTTCGATTGGAAGGGCTCGCCATGCCAATTGATTCGATTTTACAAGTCGAACAACCGTATTATGTTATTACAACTGGTTGTTTCTAAGCAACAAGTAAATATTTTCATATTGATTATAAAGCTTTCTCTTCGAGTCACGATGAATAAATCAAATAAGTTCCTTGAAGTTCACCTTCTAAACTGTCAAGGTTTATTCTTGTCGTTTTGTACCAAACCTAGCAGGGGTTTTGCCAGAAACCTGTTGATACTACGTTACGATTTTCACCCAGGAATCACAAAGCTGAATGTGTTATAAACATGAAAAAATACATTCTGAGGGTTTTCGAAGAGGTTTTTGTCTAAGTGGTCTTGCGCAAACGCAATGTCATGTTGAAGGAGTAGGCGTTTAACAATTGCTTTGAGTTTGGCACATTTCGTGTTGTTCTAAACTGACATTTGAAAAGTGCCGAGCTCTTGGAAACGTTTGGTACATTTTCGAAGCGGGTGTGCAAATCGATATCAAGTCATTTCTAGCCGCAAATGTCATATTATGCTTGTAAGAAGTGGAGCGGGAAAGCTGAAAGGTCACGCAAGGTGTCACATTTGTCAGGTTAGAAAGAACTAACAATGTTACTCAAGAATCGTAGAGAGGAGAGACGAAGAAAATGGAGGTTTGTTTGAAGTTTCAGAACATCTGTCACGATTCTTCCTTCCTCGCAGAAAAGAAAAGTGCATTTTCAGTCAGATGACGGCTTTACTACGTCTTTGCTATTGGCGAAATAAAAGTCGTGTTCAACAGTACAGCCCAAAACTCTTTATTCAAATGTAGTTCTTTTGAAATCTCATAAAATTATCATTCATTTAGAAAGAATGACCAGTTTACAAAGAGAGAAATAGAGGGAAGAATCCGACAAGGGATTTCGGGGTATGGGGGGGGGGGGGGGGGGGGGGGTGGAGGAATAGAGAAATAGAAGGTGGGCTGCTTCAATTCTTCGAACAGATTGTCGTCATGCCTCCCACTAGGTGGCGCTCTCCAAATTAAAAGAGCACCCCCAACAACATCCCTTTAAAAATCATACATCATCTAACAAAATGAAAAAGTCTGAAACCAGGGGAAGAACCCTTATCACTTGGCAATATGACAAAAATACTCTATATCCAGCGACCTGAACATATGCTTGAATACAATCTCTCGTCGACCTGACTGAACTTGACAAATAAAGCACAGATTGACCACCGTGATGACATTCAACGTAGCCATGACACAAGGTACTAGTGATGAATGATGGCATAATGACCACGCTACGAACCAGGAGTTAAAGAGAAGAATAATTTCTGCGAGAGGTGAAAAATTATTTTGTAATAGCTTTTTTCATTCTTCATAAGAAGGATAAGTAAGTGTGGAAGGTCATACACCAAACAAATGTCCCCTGAGAATAAGGAAACTAGTCCATTGTCCACGTATTGGAAACACGACGATAATTTGGTGAAGCAGCCACGACACGTGTGTATAGTCCCACATACCCATTTTTTGGTAGTTTTCATCGAAATTGGGGTCGATTTCCTATCATTTAGATAATATCTGACCCTCTCAGTATGCACCTACTCTTATGTGATACATAATCAGGCGTTTCCAAACTCCTCCAGACAGTTTTATTTTGCGATGCTTTCGCATGACCAGAACTCAGCTCTATTTTGAAGTCATTGAACGCATCTTTCATCTATAGACATACCACATCGGACCAACAAGCATTCCGCCGAGGTTTGCATGATGAGAGAGATTGTATGGAGGCAATCTTTGAGTTCCTTGGGAACGAGATTTGCTGGAATATTCATGCATCAACCTTAATGTGACAAAGTGTAGTCAATGATCATAGCTACATTCATCTCCCTTTCTCTCTCTTAACTGCATTATTTTTTCTCACCTTTTAAGCGTATTAAATTGGGTAAAGTATATTCCATTAACTAGTAAGAAAAACTTTATTTAAAAAGTATGGCATAATAATCGTGATTTATGGAAGTGTCGCTTTCCAAAAGTGAGAAAATACATCCTTTGCCAAGTTACGACGTAGGCTTAGACCCACTAAGGCTCTCTATCTGTTTTTCCTTCTTTCTCTATTCTATCTCGTTCTGTCTGTCTCTCTCTCTCTCTCACTTTGTCTCTCTCTATACTATATATATATTTATATATATCTATCTATCCCTATTTCTTGCTCTTACTTTCTTTTTCTCTTTCTACTCTATCTCTACCATTTCCATTTTCTTCCATCTCTCTCTTTCTTTCTCTCTCTCTCTCCCATATTCTATTTACATAATCTCTCTTTATCTTTCTCTCTGTCTTTTACCTCTTTCATGATACATCGTACAGTGATCACAATTCGGCTGATGTACCCCGGGGATTGCGCAGCTTCAGTCTTGGGGTAATGGAAACCATCATTTTCTCCTCTCTTATTCACAGTTAACCCAGTTGTGTCCAGCCGATTCGATTAGAATGGCGTATGTGTAAAGCGTGCCACCCGATCAGGTTTCTTCGTCTGTATAGCTATGTCTATCTTCTCAAGGACTACTTCATTAAGTTTTTGTTGCACTGAACTGAAAACAAAATAGGCTACTTTGTGTAGAGATCCATAACATGCATTGGGGGGATGATCGTGTTATAGATAACTGCATGGATTCCGGCCCGCACGTGCTAAGACGACAGAGTTGTGCACTACCTATTGAGCGACCTATTGAGCGCAGGACTTAGGAGTCATAACCATTCCGCTGATGATAGCCATTTTGACGGTACAAAGATCACTTTGAGATTCAGTGGGTACACTTATTAAGTTTCTTTGGAAGGCGACACAGATTGTGCAATGCTTAGGATAAAACGTGGACAACTTCGTCCACTTCTTGACTTTAAAATGGCATTGAAACGGCATGTATATTCCGAGGAGAAAATGATAAAGACAATACCCTAAGGGCCTAGAGGGGGTAAAAGGGGAAAATGTATGATATATTTTCTTTTCTTTTCTTTACATTTGTTTGCGCCTACCTTACAGCGCCCCCTCCATTGATAGAAGGATCGCCGCGCTATAGCGTGATTTTCTGAAACACATTCATGTTGGAAATTTACGTTGTGCCCCCCCCTCCCCCAACCCTTTTGAGACTATGGACGGGGAGGGGACAGGAATAGAAGTACAAAATTATAATCGTACAAAACTTTCATGTATCCCCAGGGTAGGGTAGGGAGGGTAGGATTTTTGACTTTCTTTGCAACCTGTTTCTTAAAAAATGGTACTGCGGTCTGTTTGCGGTGTAGCCCTCCCCCTTCCCCTTCCTTGAATCAAATTCCTGTTACGAATTTTTCTAACTACAATTATTTTTTTTTTTTTTTACAGTAGTTCGAGAGAACACTAAGGAAATCTACGATATCATAAACATGTATTTAGCTCTTCATCATCTTCCACCATTTTGTTCTACCATTACCAGTATGTAACCCCGTTGAACAAAGTGCCCTTTAAGAGAAATTTTGACGTCGTTATTTAGCGCAAATTGGCATTTGAATTTTGCCCTCTCGTCGCATATAATGGGGCACTGGCTCTCGATGATCGTTCATACTATATTGATAGCACAGACAACCGAACGTTCTTTTATAAAATAAAGGCTTGAATAAATTGCTACCTGAGGGAGAATGATGTGAAAGGGGAAATGGGAATAAAATGGTCATGTTTAATGGAAGAGAGAAAAACGTCAGTACAGGGCAGAGTAGACATTTGGTTGAAGCTGTTGGATACTGAATTCTCTAACTCCATAAATAGATTATGGTTAATTTACTTAAAATGGGAGATATTATTATTGTTTTAAAATCTGATTGTGACCACTTTAATTGCCACCAGCTTGATATGTTAGTTTTGTGATCAGAGTATTTAATATTGCATTTTAATAGCATCATGTAATTTTACTTGATCATTACCGAGTCGATTTTTTTTGAATATCAAATTATCGTTATTGTTTTCAAACATGTCTGTATCATTTAATTTCATTTTCTGGGGGTCTTGGTGTAAAAGTCGGTCGCGAAATCAATTAAGTAAGCTCTCTTTGGGGGCGAAACGAGATGTAGACAAACTGGTGAAGTAACACATCGAATGTGATGATTCGGGAGAGCACGTTCGTGCTGCAACCCATTCATGCAACGTGCAGAAAAGTGCAAAATCCGAATCAAAATAATAATGTCTTCGACTTTCCCCCGTGTCGAATTCCCGGACCTCGGTTCAACGTTCTTTGCGAGATTTGCTGTGGGACTTTCCATAATGATTTTATCTATCACCCATTCCCCTGCTTCGAAGACTGATAAATGAAGGAAGGCTCACTTGCAGAGAGAGGAGAGAGAGAGAGCGAAAGAGAGAGAGTACAGGTTGCAGGGGTGTTGACTCGTACATATTGGAAATGAAAATTGGAAGGAGTCATTGTTTACACCCCTCCCACCTTTCCCAGCCGAGAAAAAACAACAGCAGACTAACAAAATGCAATAGGGAGTACGAGACAAAACAAACCAAAAACATCCCATCTCTCAGTTCCTGTTTATTTCAACTAAAACTTAAGTGCACAGATTTGTTTCAAGGTACTAAAAGCAAGGAGGTCTAAAACCAATCTTATCTCATGGTGGGGAGGGATGGGGGGGGGGGGGTAGGGGAGGAAGGAGGAAAGTAATTATGTTTAAAAATGTATATTTATAACCGTAGCTATACACGTATTATTAAATAAATAGAGTCATCATCCTTGTATGTATCATCATCATCATCATCATCATCACCATCCTCTTCAAAAATGTAGATGTCTGTGTAAATCATAACCGTGTTAGCATGGCCCGGTTACCGAAACGAAATGCTAGGAAACCGGCTGAACAACAGCAGAGGGGGACGGTGATGGTGTGTGCATCAGGTCCTATTTTCTCTTTACATCTACTCCAATCTTCTGAATATCCCCCTTACATTATTTTTCTTATGATATGACTGCCTCGGTGATGGGCCATAGCCATTGCCCTCAAAATGGCCCTATATATTTCTGAACAGAATTATGAAATGTATGATGTGGATACACTGCCTTAATGGACTTTGCATTCCACTACATGCCCTGCTTTGATTACGAGGATTAAGATGATGGTTGCTGAAGCACTCTGGATAAGAAGCTAAGAGTTTTTCGTAAATCTAACGGTGGTGGAACCGACTGAGGGCCTTTTTTGTTATGCCTTTTCTAATCCCCAGTATTTTTTTCCAGAGTGGTCCCGTACCCATTAAAAAGAAGACCTAGGAAGATAACAGAATTGCATTAACGACAATATTTCCCCAGAAGGTTTAGGTAATGGTTCTGGTTCCAAAATTCAATTAATCGCAGTTTCCATGGTTATAACGTAAAACTAGAATGTCCTGATTTACGAAAGTTTCATGCCGTCAAAATATTGAAATAAAAATACTAGAGTTTTTCAATCTTCGAATGCTTGTGGTTATATTAAAAGGCTATTTCCGAAATGCATCAACATGTAATGCACTTGTCTTTGTGAAGTGCCTTGATGCAAAATATTTCATTCATCTGTCACGAATATTTTTTTTTTTAATTGTCAGGACCCCTTCCCTTTCTCTCTCCCTCCTTTCAAGTCACTCCATTTCGTATTTATTGTCCTAGATAAACTGAGGTCGGCAAGCAAATCAAGCTAGATTCATGCTTCCGCTGTAGCCCTCATGTATCTATTTAATTAGACATCTTGGCTTGTAACTGAACCATGAAAGTGGAACCTTAATCAGGATACGGCTTAAAGGCAGGGTATTTTACTGACACTACTTTAGATTTAGATTTACGTATATCGTATGTGTCGACAGCAAAGTCCCGCAATGCATCACCAACTGATGACGTGCGCGTGGTCATGCTTGGGGTCAGTTAAACCGGAAATCGCTCTATTTAGGCCTTCACCGAACGATACATTACAACACTGGTAACGATGTCGGAAATAAAACCTGCCTTTAAGAAATCTCAACTATAATACAAGCTGTAGATTTGTGTTTGTAAACTTACTTAAAACTACTGAGTAAAGTAATTGTTCGTCATTTATCATTCATGAAATGTCAAGGCAAAGGAAAAGGAAGTTAAAACCTAATAATGAATTATATTCTGTATTCATTTAGTATTCACTTTCTTCACTCCGTATTCCTTGACCTATGGTTACCGTGAGGGCGTATGGCAATCCGTATTACGAATGTTTTCGTCATTCTATAGGTCCCTGTTTCTCTCCTAGGTATGGAGTGGCAAATGCAGATTAATGTCTTGTCAAAGGACATTAGTGCCGTGTCGGGGATCAAACTCACAACCGTTGCATTTCCAGTCAAGTGCTCAAACCTCTCGATTACGACACCTCTACAATGTGTTCATGCTTAACAACAAAGTCATTTTTTCTCAATTTTCCTTTCCTCTGTTCCAGCTTGCGGATTCGGGCGGCATCTGTGGTCCCTGGGTTCCGCCGTCCGGGGACATCTTCACGCACACAGAGTCCAATGTGGACAGTTTAAACCACACCGACTGGACAACCCCTCTGGCCCTGGTTCCCGATGGTGTTACTTCGATCATCGCCCATATCAGAATTGGAAACTGGCAGGCGGCGCTGCACCATATTGTAACGGTTCGGCCTAGGAGCGGTAAGTCCATCCCGATAAATTAAAGTCTTAGGATAATTATGGTTAACTGAGCCGCTGGGCATTGTTTCACCAAACGAAACTGATTTTGATACAAACGTTTCAGTGGAATATAGGCAAACTTATGACGGTTACATGAGACGCTTCCATGAGACGGTGCCCTGATGAATGTCCCTGTGACAACCACAACCGACGAAACCTAGCACCAGGATTCATACTTCTCAAGAAAACCAACAAAATGGTTTTACCTGCTTGTTATACTATACTTTCCCCAACAGGGGAAGTTCTCCTGGAATGGATAGTCGTGGATATTTATTCGTGGATAGTAACTGTTGTCCAAGGTTTTATAGCTGCCCTGGGAATCATCATGCTAATAAATCTCCTGCCATAAAGCGCCATTGCATCATGGTAATTCTCAACTTAAGAAAACAGAGGAAAGAGAAGAGAGATACAGGTAGATAGGGGATGTATGCAAAAAAAGACAGATTT
This sequence comes from Strongylocentrotus droebachiensis, assembly GCA_035222895.1. Classification (NCBI taxonomy): domain Eukaryota; kingdom Metazoa; phylum Echinodermata; class Echinoidea; order Camarodonta; family Strongylocentrotidae; genus Strongylocentrotus; species Strongylocentrotus droebachiensis. Next base: position 369,689 of record JAVYIG010000332.1, on the reverse strand, counting down.
AGAAAATGACCAGGAAGGGAGAAATGTGTATGATTGTGCAAAAATACGGGTAAAATCTTTGTTGCGCTATCCAGTTTAATTCAAAGAGTCTTTGTAGTGTCACTTGAATTTCAAGCGAAAGTATAATAGTTAAAATCCCCGCCTGACAATAATGTTCTTTGGTATGACATCAGCCTACATTTGTACTCCGAGACCCATCCAGGTGTATTTTAAAATGTATACTGGTAAGCTTGAGCACTCAATATTTGGCAAAATGGTCTATTTTTATATTTTTATAATTCTTAGTTTGAAGCAGCGAAGCAGACATCCTTAAATCGAAATGAGCAATTCTTTGTCGCTCTTAGTCTCTAAACCCGATGCTTATATATATCTCCATTACAATTTTCATCTCTTTACGCTTCACTTCTCATCTATTTTTCAATTCCTGTCATATATTTCGCGTAAAAAGTACAAAGACTCAATGTTAAAGAATGAATTCACAACTAGAGAAATCAGTTTGTCATTAAGCAGTTGTATCAAACTTTAAGCTAAGTGTACTCCGAACTGTCTGTAAAAGCACTTTTGGCATTTTCTGTAAAAGTTCACCACAGGAATGCAGACAGCTTTATGTAATGGCTTTATTCGTGAGAGCATTTCACACAATAATGTCTTTCATCGGCATGTATGTTTTGCACATTGCATGTGGGTTTTGATCCAGAATCGAATTGACAGTAGGGATAAAAACCTCGGTTTCTTCTCCTCCCACAGGAGAAATCATCGAGGAAATGTAATTTTCATCTGTGTGGGTTTGAGGGAGAAGGGGTTCCTTAACCCTTTTCTCGGACAACCCTTTACACGGTACACTGCTCTAACGAGACAGTGAGGATGTTCACTCAAAATAGCAAGTACTATCACCCGTTTATTCACCTGCTAGTGCTAACTATTACCTGCGACTATAGTGGCAGGGACGATCCTCTTTCCTTCCTCTACCTGCTGCTTAATGATGTTTTCACAAGAAAGCCAATAGAGCTGGGGAGCTTGATTCAGGGTACGAAATATCTATGAAAATATTCCCGAAATTAGATTTGGCAGAAGATGTCGCAGTGTACTACCGCATTGCGCATAACGATTCAATAACATAGTACCTGGGTTTATACTAAATCGACACAAGGAACGTTCTCATGGACGCTGGTTCTTTGTTCTTTGATATCGCGTGCATCCCCCTGTTTACAAAACTTGTAGCATGTTAAGCCTGTTCTAGTGTGCGCACATAGGTTAAAATCGTTGACATGGGTTAACAAGCATCGTCAAAAGATATGTCTATGTAATTCGGTCACGGGTCATACGAGTCACAACTATTGGAACGCGCCCAGCCTCTAAGAGATTAAAATCCAACGTTGTCTGGAAAGATAAATAGTCTGCGAAGCTATGCCGATTGCAACATTTATTTTGGAGGTACAAGTTTGTCCAACTCCTCACACGAGCGACTTTGCCTAGCCCTGGGCTGCGCAAATATCCAATTTTTGCCAAATTGCTTAGCGCAAACGGGTGGCTATATTGCATTGCGCCCGGCTGGTTTCACACTGTACACAGCTGACCGCCTGTGGGCAGCACTGAGATTGATAGTTCCATTAATGAGGATTGGTGAAGTTCGTCATGACATGGCGAGCACATAATGTTCAGGAGAGAGAGAGAGAGAGAGAGAGAGAGAGAGAGAGAGAGCAACATGAGGACGGAGAATAGTTAGAAGTAGGAAATGAAATACGTAAACATAAAGATAACGGACAAAAGCAGGATTTCCTTCATGAGTAGATACTCGATTAAGTCTTATCTGGACTACAGATCGACAGAAAAGGACGATGTAATGAAACTTTTGAAGGGTAGGAATAAGTAATATCGTTGAGAAGACGGCGGCAATCTAAATCAGATGATAGCTATAGATGTTCGGACGATGTCCATACGTATTGCTTACATTAAAGTGGACTTTATATAGAGATGATGGAATAAATGTAAAAGACCCTTTACAAAAATATTAAATAATGTTAGTGCAATACAGTTATTAGATTGAAATAAATGAACTATTATGTGATTGTTATCATTGATGAAGGTTTCTGGTTACAGAATGTTGGAGGTGAGGTACCTTGTAACCAAAAGCCTCTTCATTTTGGAAAAAGATCCTCCTCAATTGTTCATGGTATCCCATTTATAATTATCAGAGTACTTGACCTCTTTTCTCCCATTTCCATTGCGAGTATATCTTGTGCCAAATCGCACAATGCAGTCCAACACTACACTTCCTATATATTACTAGTATCAGCATTGATATCATTATAAAGATTATTATGATTCTTATTATTACTGTTTTTGTTGTTATTATTATGATTACTATCATCATAATTATTATTGTCATTCATGTTGGTGTTTTCATCATAATGGTTATGATAATTATAATAATAACAACAATGATCATAATGATAATAATAATAATAATAATAACAATAATAATACTTATAATAACATTAATAGTAGTTATAATAAGTCATATGGTCATCCATCGTATAAATACGGTAAAGTTCTTTTGTCTAAACGAATTTGTTCATCCAAGGAAGAGTGTGATCCAATCTTGAAGGCACACGCAGAAGCTTTTGCCACCAGTGTGTCAAGCTACCTACCACACAAATAATGCCACTTTTATTAATTTCCCTCTTTTTTGATGATTTTTTTTTTTTTTACAGAATGCGGAAATAAGAACTGTGAGGAGATGGAGGGAGAGACCTGCTCAAACTGCCCAGCTGATTGCGGAAGGTGCCCATTATCAATTGGGGCTCTCTCGGGGATCATAGCCGGTTGTATTGTAGTCGTCGGCAGTTTCTGCTGCGTTATCGGGGTAAGATATGAACCCATTCATCATCAAGGCCCCGTTGCACAAAACTTACCATTGATGGTAACTTTGCCATCAATGGTAACTTCCATAGAAACCTTGACCTTGGTTGGCTGTTAAGTCTTGTTACCATGGTAGTTGCTATTGATGGCAAAGTTACCATCAATGGGGCCCAGATCCTAAACTGTCGGGACCAATAGTGATTTTCCACTATCGTCCAAAAGAGCGGTTTTCCGCCATTGGCAAATCAGTGTTGACAGGGGACGCATAGGTTATAATATTGGTTTAGTGGGAAAATTAAATGAATTCAAACACTAGGTCTAAATGGGGAATTATATCATGAACTTCAATAAATTTCACATTTCTATAATTTCTTCGTCCTCTAATTGATAAAGCGTTATAGTATGGTAAATAGGATTGTTCTCATCAAATTGTTTGTTTGTGACAATATTTCTTTTTGTATGCTTTTTTAAAATGTAAATAGAACAATTTAAGCTCTTGGTTTGCATTCATACCATTTTAGTGGATGTTTTATCACAATTAATCAATTTACAAAACCTAATAGAATAGTTGTATTGTTTCAAAACGTTTTTTGCTATGATGTGAGTGGTATTCATTAGAGTATGGAATGAAAATTACTATAGTGGAATAAATATAAAATAATCTTCTCATTTCACTTTCTTTTGCAGTACTTTTACTGGCGACAGGAGAAGATGTTCTGGGATGAGAGTTGGATCATCAATTACGAAGATATTAAGCCCGGTGAGTAAAACAAGTCATATCTTAAAGTCTATCTGCACTAGTTTGGCCAGAAGGGATTAGACCTCCCTGCATGGTCACTGACAAGTGGTTATCTCTTACATGTAGTTTATAAGCCAGTGATTCAACATGTTCAACGCAGTGTTTGTTTGTTTTGTGTTTAGTTTATTTACAATCATTTTGAGCACGATGTCACAGTCGTATAATGTTTCACAGAGCGCATAAATCACAGACCCAGACCTGCGTTTAATTGGCAAAATAATACCGCAACATATGTGCAACGGACATGAGTACCAAAAATAAAAAATGTTCACAAGGCTCTAGAATAATTGAAGAAACATTTGTTTAACAACCCCATGTCGCCCTCATTATACTCATTGTCTACTTCGATATATATATATATATTTTTTTTACAAACCACTAAGAAAGCTTTTGTATGCTCGTAAATGAGCGACTAGGGGAACGGCGGCTTTTTAAGTCTTCTCCGAGGGACTTGATAATGAGGATTAATGTCTTCTTAAAGGGGCACTAGCGCATCGAATCGGTTTCGAGACCACTGAACCATCACGCCTCATTCACATTTTGTTATTATACAGATATCAATATGAAGCCATTGGTTACAGGATGATTAGTTCTGATAAAAAGAAGCACATCTTCTAAAATTATAATTCCCATTTCATTTTCAGACACTGGTCAGCGTGGTTTTGGCGGGAGTGTCATCAGTATTCGGGGAGATTGCGACACATCGGCTTCTAGCGTGTCTGGTTTTGTACATACAGCACATCACAAACAAGTCTTCGCTCAAACGGGAATCTAGTAAGTTATAATTGGTGCCATCTTGGTTACCTTTTCTCTTTCTTATCGAAAGGTATTAACACGTGACGGTACATGGGAAATTGGGAATGATCAGATGATGATGATGCAGAAGAAATCCTTGCAATAAATATTGTTAGCTGTTAACTCAAGGTAGAGTATTACAATGATACTCGCTACAAGTGGCTTAATCAGTGTATAATTACGGCGTTGGTTTGTGCGAAGTTTCATAAAGAGGCAGTCATATCGGACATCCATCGTCACCATCACCATTGGACATTGTCATCTCGACATCAATGATGAGATTGATTGCTAAGATGCAAATATGATATCGTTACATTTACTTGGTGTTTTATTAATAAAGTATCTCCCTAGATATGTAAAGAAGAAACATACATGATAAAATAATGTAAACAAAACCAAACCATAAGGATTCAATGTGTTCAATCTTCAATTAATTACTAAAGCCATTTTATATCTCAGTGATATCCTCAAAACGACACCAAACCGACGATAGCTTTGCCATTCGTGGTACCATTTTGTTCCCCCCAGCGTAATGTTGATCTAGTATCGATGTCGTCGGTGTGGCCCGGGCAAAGACAACCTTGAACTGTGAAGGAGGAGCCTCCATTCTGACACTGGATCTCGCATTCGGGCATTCCCCCGCCCAAATACTTCCAAGTCCTTACCTCCAAGCGTGCTTAGCATTTTACCGTCGTCAGGCGCCGGGTGGATTTCGTAATGTTCTTGGGCGGGAGAATTGGCAGAGTACATGTTATCCCACTCTTTCGATTGGTATTTTCTAAAAAAAACACTTTCCTCTTTTTAAGACCAGAGAGATCGAACAATTACAAGACACGCAAAATAGTGGACAAGTCCAAGGTATTTCGTCATTGTCCGTCCAATATCCTACCGAGAATAAAGGAAATGAAAACACTGTTGGCATCGAATGTGTAATATTTGGTCTCATCCCAGCTCTAGGTCTCTCGACTGGATATGATTATCCGAAAATACTAGAATCGTATACGCAGTCAGTAATGTATGGGACAGAATACCATTGACTAGCTTGTCCGGATTAAAAAAGTAAGGATCTACATGTATAAATAGATGATATTTGCAATGGAGGTCAATGTGTGGGACTGATAATGTTAACGGGGCGTGCAACCTGTTTACCCAGCACGTACAGAAATTCTAATTAGATAATTTGTCACATTACCTGAATGCTTGAGCAGAGCCTAGTTATGTCCGTTTCTGCATGGCTGTGTCCGGAGCAGCTAACATACATAGCCTATGCAATATGCTGTCAGCCTAGTCTCACAGTACAGACACTGTTACGCACAGCTATTGACAAGAGCTGCAAACTACAACCAATTGACCAGTTCACGGTTAGCACATGTCCCAACTGACCCAGAATATCCACAGATCTTCAAGACATGAAGAGGTCCCACTTTGTACATTTAAAAAAGCACTCCTACAGCGATGGAGGTGCTACATAAATAGCCTTTGTTTTCCCTTTTCAAAGAATACTTTCACCTGTGTATCAGTAGTGCATAAATGAATAATTATTACATAACTTTAATTAGCACGTACCCAGTATCTTGTCTCCGTGTATTTCACACTTTGGTCTGCAATGACCTTTATCTGCCCATGCTCAGACTGCAACTATGAGCTGGCTTTTTATTCATCGACATTTAGTTTTAACAAAACTTGACGCCTAGCTACTTGTCGTTGAAGGACAAAAGTGCGGTGTACTCTTCCAAATATACCTGGTGACAAAAATATCCACTTTTCTTTATTACACCCCTAGAGACTTGCCTCACTACCTCAGCACCGAATGTTTCTCTGCCTCGCCAACTTTCAATCTCTTTCTTTTTTATTTTTATATTATTATTTCTATTTTGGCGTACTAGAACCCTCAACGTTTCACTTCTGTAATCGTTCTGATACCCCTCCCCCTACAACTACTTCTATACTATAGTCTCTTTGCTTAATCGTCTATATCCCCACCTCTATGTCTCTCTTTATCCCCAATCCTCTCCCAAATTATCCATATCTTTTTTATTATCTCCATCTCTACCCTCTCCCTCTCCTTCTCTCTCACACTTTCTCTCTCTCTCTCTCATACTTTCTCTCTCTCTCTCTTCCTCTCCCCCTCTTCTCTCTACCGTGTCCCTGATGTCCCTGACGAGGTCTAGGAAATGAGATCGTGAATTTGGACTGTTCGAAATTACATTTGGAATTGGAAAATTAATCATATGAGATGCAGTGGGTTATATTGGAAACATGTTATCCAAAAACTCACACTTGTCAAAAGGTAAGTTATTAAGTAATATACATATCAGTACCATCTACATAACATTAATGATTTGTCTTCTATTTTTTCAAACACTATAATCTAGTAATGGACAGACTGTTGCTGTGAAGATGATCGCCAAAAATTCGTTCGCTCTCGACAAAAGAATTCGAAAAGAAGTGAAACAAGTTCGGTAAGTCCAATGTTCTATTCTGTTGTATGAGCCAAAATGATCTCAAAGACTTTCGAGAAATCAACACAAGGGCTTTTTTCCAAACTGTATATCACAAGGAGATCGTGTTTTGATTATGCAATGTGTGACTGTCTCGTTCATACATTTCAAATGGTGACACACCGGCGTATTTGAATTTACCTTCGAAAGGTTTTTGCGATAGTCTCGAAGTGTTTTTTGTTGTAATTCTGGCCACCCCATTAACCAAACTTACCATGATGAATTGGGTGGACAGAACAATATATCGCGACATTTTCAGCAAAACAGGATGTATCGGCGACAGCGCCACGGGGGGGGGGGGGGGGGTAAACTATTGCCACCATAGAAACCGAGTATACATTTACCTGATAAAAACATTAAGAAAGCCAACAAGTGTCGGTTATATAATATATTCCGTACAACAGAACGAGACAAAGTAATAAATGCCTACGAAGTCATTTTTCTTTTTTTCCTCTAAAATGTTAAAATCCTCTAAAATGTTAAAAGTGTAACACGATCGGATGAGGTACGGTGGAGGGATGACTAAGTATTTCAAAGATGCATTTTCTTTGGGAGGATTTTTGATATCCTGCGGATTCGCAGTGCATAAACAATGAAACGTTTGGAATAAGAAATTGGCAGAAGATTGAGTGATACGTCCCTCGGTACATCGGTTGTCCCGTGTGGCTATTCTGTAGAGATATGCCTCCGAGGTACTTGATTCAATTTCATTTTCAATTTGAATACATGACTTGTACACATGATGCGGCTGGAGACCTTCCCCCATTCCTTTGTCAACATCAACATCAAGAATGTTTGGAGTCTCGTGATCTTCTTCTGTCTCTGTTTTTACTTCTTCTATTTCCTAGTCTCTCTGCTTCTACACCTATCAATTTCTCATTTCTCCCACCCCTTTTCCCCTAATTCCCTTCCCTCTCTTTCGTTTGTTTTACTTTTAGTTTTCCTCTCGCTCTCACCGTACCGTTCTCTCACTCCCTACGTCTGTCGTGTCTCACCCCTCCCCTTCTCTCCCTCCCCTCTCTCTCTCTTTTCCTTTCCGTTTCTGTCACGTCACCATCTATCACATTACTCCCTCGTTTTACTTCCTTTCTTCTCTCTCTCTCTCTCTCTCTCTCTCCCTCTCTCTCTCTCTCTCTATATCTGTCTCTTCTCCTTTCCGTTTCTGTCACTTCACAATCTATCACAAGTCATCTTTGAATAAATATCCGACATCGAATACCCCTCCCGTTGACATTCACTTGACCTTTTACACTCCATTAAACATTTTGCGATGTGCCATATATTCTACGTGTACGAGACGGCAGGGTTTATCAACCTCATGGTTGTAGGCACTCTCAAAGGTTCAGTGGAATATATTTAAAAACCATATCCGAGCTAAAATATGAAATGGATGAATTATATATCAACGGAAAGCTTATAAGCCATAGATAACAATAATATCAATCATATGCCATTTTAGCGTCTGTCAGAGGAGTATCAGCTATCTGAAAACTCGAAAAATCTAAAGCTTTGAAAATCAGAAGTTGTCGACATAAAAACTTGCTATCGACTTGATGACATTATCTTATGTGAATTTGCATTAATTTAGCACGCCTCAACACCTTAGCTATATAGATGAAGCGGTCTAGTCCACATGTTATGTCGTCACTGTAACTTCGGCAAATTTGACCCCTGTTGACTTGTAATTGAGAGGGGTGCGGGAAATGTGGTTTTACTTGGCTTTTGTGCAATAATAATGTTATTCCTTTATATTTGTATTCTACATACATTGGCCCGAATTCACAAAGGAGGTTTGTCGACAAACCGAGGTTTATGTACGTCATATGACGCGTTTTGACGCGTTTTTTTTACAAACCTGGTTTGTAAATGACAAAAGGAGGTTTGTCGACAAACCTCCTTTGTGAATTCGGGCCATTCAGTTTTTCATTTTTATCAAGTTGTATTTTCATCGGTTAAGGTCTTTAATAATATTCATCTCGACCATATTGCTATTCCACTATTTTCCTCCTGCAACTTAGAATTAAACTGTAGCAGATATTTTATTGCTCAAAATTTAAAATCTAAATGATGACATTATTCTTATATGGCTAATGATTCAAAACCCAAATCATTATGTTGGTCACTTGTAACGGATTAACATCAAGTGTGACGAATACGAGGAGGTGTGGAAATTGCATTCTTATCAATTATATAAAATATTTAGATGTAGTACTTTATTCATATCAAATTTACTTGAGGAAAAAAAAGTGTGTTAATTCGTTTGTATCTCTTAAAGTCTTTTATCATAACGCGGGAAATCAACTCAAGTTCAATAGAGCATTTTTGTAATGTAATCAAAATAATTTAATGTATACATTTTTGTTAAGTGCCAATTTAAAAATCATTTAATTTACTTTTTTTTATACAAATAATTGTATTATGGACAACCATAATGTGTGTCCTACCTACCAACAAGTATTGTATAGAATTCGCATCCTGACCATTGAAATACAATTATTCATAACAGGTGAATGAAAAGATTTGTAATATATCGCACACAGCAAAGATTTATCCATTCAATTTGATTACATCATTATGAAAATAGTCTATAGCAGTATCCTGCTGTGTATCCACAAAAAGCAGAGTCATATATTTCCACAGATGAAAGAAAATGCTACTGAAAATGCCTTAGGCTTCTTTTTCGTAAGTCTCAGCGATTGTTTTCACGAGAACCTGCCCTACTTACACAGGTAGTAGCTTTTTCTTCTCACTGAGACGCATAACCCAATCAATTTTGTTCCGGTCATCTTTACAAATTTAATAACACTATCGAATACCAGATTTGTTTCCCCTACACTGAAATCCTATTACGAATTCTATTATATATTGCTGGGGAAAAGTCCCTTCTCTTAAAATATGATACTGTGCATCGATCGAAATTATCAAATTACCTGTTAAGATACGAGGAAAAAAACTGGAAGATGATAGTAGAGGGAAAACGGTTAAATATCGACGGAACCTAAAACGTATTTTGCGTGTCCCAAAGCGATAAAAGAAAAACGAAAAGGTAGGTTCCTGTAATGCCCCGAGGGCAACAGGGCGACAAAATGAAATAAGTAGTAATCATCATCTTCTATCCCGATGAAATAACTTCGTAACGTGGGCAATAATACACAAGCTGTACACACTTTGGGCTGATACAAGCCCAGCAAGCGCAGTTCACATTGAGCAGGAAGTCGGAAAATTGTAAATATATATGTATGTATGTACATATGTATGTGTGTATATTTGTATGTGCGCGCGTGTGTGTGTTAGTGTGTGAGAGTGTGTATATAACTTGAAGAAAAACAAATATTTTGCTAATGGCTGCATCATTTTGTATTTATTGTTTTACCATATAACGGCGTTGTGACTATTTAACAAAGTTCGCAGAATATACAAATACCCTTATTTCAAGCATCACGTGTCAATACAAAGGGTCAAAACAATGTAGTTTCGTTTATGAATAAAATCAAAGTCAATATTGATAATACATTCCTTCAGGACGGTATATAAATGTAGCTATAACTTTCCAACGCGCCCACTTTGTCAGACTCTATATCCCTATCACAATTACAAAATAGGGGCGAAGATCATTTCAGTATCAAACATTACTTTTAGACCTTGGATGATTTACATCATACAGTTTGTTTTCAACAAACCTAACCTACTAGTCATATTCCTCGTTGATTACAATTTTATTCAATATAAAAATAAAGTAGAGGAGACCCCTCCCCCCCCCCAAAAAAAAAAAAAATAATACAGGATGTGTATGTTCATGTAAATTCATGAGAACCCTAGAAATATAACAGAACGAGAAGAAGACGTATCAAAGGTCGGAGTAGAAAGCGAACCCTTTACAATCCATTGCCGATCCTGTATTTTAATCCGTACCTTTGATTGATCTTAAGTGCATTTCTAGTAGATGTCTTCGGTACTTACGTATTTAATCTGCCATCTAATTACATTAATGGTCCTCTTCCGAACACCGCGAACCCTTCTATATCACGAAGAGGTGATCGCTCATGGTTCAGAGTCGTGTGTTAAGATGAACATGGGGTTGAGTTGCTCCGAGAGAACATTTTATGCGTTAATCACATTAAAAGAAAGGGACCCCACGCCTTACTTCTGTCTTTGAACATATAACATTCTTATGAAGGAAAAGCAACAATATATATTGAGTATTAGTCACATTATCAGAAAAGGATTAATTTAAAAACTTCGACATTATACAATGTAACTATTAATTGGTATATGAAGAATAAAAGAATTTCTGAATTCGTCATTTCACAGACGAAGTGTTCTCATCAAGACTGCATTTATAAACTGTTGGAAGATCATAAATCTAGCATGTCTTTGATAAGAAGTTAACCGACATATGATAACGCCATCAATCGTATAGCTTAAGATGCTAGCATTACTAACACGTATACTACATGTACAAAGTAAAAATATCATCGATAATTTTTGAAAATCTGCTAGGATGTGCCCATATGTATTACCCTGGGTTATCAAAGCACATATAAACTGCTCAATCAAAATGTAATGAAATAGAAATCAGTGGTGACATCTTTCAAACACATGGATAAGACAATGTCAGGGCCTTGGATTCTCAAAATCCATTGTAGTTTAACAAAGAAATGTATTTGTGAATAAAATTGTCAGCAGACGTAGGGAATTCATACACAATTATGTTACTACAGGAAACATACGTAGTAATAAAACTCAAGTGACACCTGTTTGTTAACCCGCTGACGTTACATTTTGTCCTTTGACATTACGATGAATGATTTGTAGGAAGTCATAACATCGTGGACAAGAGATTCTGACCTCGAACCTTCAACATCTCCCCCCCCCCCCCCACCATCCCTTCGTCACCAACACTGAAAACATGTTTGAACTGTTTTAAAGGACAGGCCACTATGCTTTATTTACACAATACTCGATCTCAGTCTATATGTATACACGGTGTAAAAGATTCATTCATATATTCTGTTCACCCTTTCCAAATAAGGAAAAAGCTACATCAAGAAGGGGGCTATGTATTTAGGATTGGGGTCAAATCATTATTTCATAAATGACTGCTCATCATTTACTGTATTATCTACATTCATGGTATCTGTAATGTAAAATTCCATAATGAAGGGGAGGGGGGGGGGGGGGGGGGTTCTCTTCTAGCACTTCACCTTTAGATCAGGCACCGTTCTTTCAATTCGATACACGCGCCATTTCCCAAATGTGCATGCCCCTACCCTCCTTGCCCTCCTGTAAACACCCGAGGCAAAAATAATAACCCGGCCAAATTTGGGATGCCTTCCGCCCTCCGAAGGTGCATGGTGGCTTCGCGAAACGGGAGGCGAAAGGGGGAGAGTTAGAGTTAGAGAGAGAGAGAGAGAGAGAGAGAGAGATGGAGAGATATGGATACAGACACAGGGACAGAGAGAGAGAGAGAGAGCGATGGAGACAGGGACAGAGACAGAGAGATAGAGGGACAGACAGAGATAGAGAGAGAGCGAGAGAGAGAGAGAAAGAGAGAGAGAGAAAGGGAGAGAGAGAGAGACAGACAGATAGAGAGACAAAAAACCCAGTCATAATCAACATTCGCTCGGCTACCCCGCACACCTGCCCACTATCTCTATCGCCCGGGAATATATTCGTCCCCTCCAGGGAGGCGTTCCTTCTCCCTCTATTAATGAAAGAAACAAGCTGAATGAGGGGAGTGAAAGATGTCACGAAGAATTGCTTGAATGGAAAGGACAATGTTTGGATAAGGGGAGTGCGCCCACTATCGACCTATTTGGATGAACTGGAAACGGGAGAAGACAGGATGGGGGATATGTTGACCCGACTTCCATGAATGAATGAACGAACGAACGTGCCTCTAATGTGACTTCTGTGACCCCTAATTGCCCCATACGTCCAGAGACAAGATACGATTTTGACTATCCAAACACATCCAAAATGGATTTCATGTGCCAAGTCACGTCACCTGCAGGTGCAACGCAGTAAAGTCATGTATCCATTTATCGAACCGGGTGCATTCATGGGCGTTGGTTTGGAGAGGACGAGATGGAGATGTTCATATCTACGTTAGATAATGCAAAACGTTGTGTTCTAAATCTTTCTTTTTACAGCTCATAGCCTATTTTCTTAATTCATGCACTTATTTTGCTCTTCAATTTGCCAACATTATGATCATGTGTGTATTGGCTTTTTACAGACGTCTATCAATCAGATATAATTATTTACCTTTAAACGTCAGCATTCAAGACGTGACTTCGAACCTGCGTCCTCGGCTGAATCACTTTGTTACAAGAAACACAATTATACACATACAAATATTAAATTTAGATGGAGCCACACATTACAATAACTAACATATAACCTTTGTCTATAAATAACAAGAATGGTTGCCTTATTTTTTTCATACGACTACGTATGACTAATTCTGATTTAATACAGCGATGTTGTTTGCTATTATAGTCTGCGTTTTCAATCAACATACCTATTTTATCAGTTTTACATTGTGGCAATGTTATATATACACCGTCGCATACACTATCAATAATACTCTACTATGCCAACACTGGTGTATCCAGCATAGCACGAAGCTGACGTAAGCCCGCCCCCTTTAAACATATTTGTTAAGGTAGGGGGGGGGGGGTACTAACACAATTTTATCAGCCGATTAACATGTTCACCCCCACCTGCTGTTCGAATTTCAAGCGAATCTCCAATGTTTTAGGGGTACGCCTCTGCCAATATGAATAATGTTTTTAGGTATCACTGTATTACTGTATAAAGCCTAATTTCCGACTTCCTATCTTTCGTACAGTGACCTACAACATTCGAACCTCTGCAAGTTCGCCGGAGGGTGCATCGAGGTGCCAAATGTCTCCATCATCACAGAATATTGCCCCAAGGGCGCCCTCTCTGATGTTCTCTTAAACGAAGATGTGCCCCTCAACTGGAGTTTTAGGTGAGTGCACTTCGCAACATGTCACAATAATCCTGCAAGAATGGCCAATCAGTTACAAAAGCAGTGTGTTCCCCCATTTAATAATTTCAGTATTTGTTTTCTCTGTTTAGTTCATAGTATTGTACATGTAGCTATGCATCATGATTCCTACTACTAATCTACTATTCTAATATTGCTTTGTACGGGGAAGTAAATATGTCCCACTACTCGCTAAGATACGCAATATTTATTCTGATTTAACACATTCAGTGACAGAGAGAGAAGTAATTTATCCATTGTCAGATGTGTATCTGAACATATGGGATATTACTTGAGATACTGTGTACCTCATTCATAACTGATCTATGAGAAGCAACTTGTATTGTAATATACGTAATACATCTACACAAGAACGCAGTCAAGAATACTGTGATGGGGCGATTTCAACCACATCATCGATTCCAGGCTATTTTTTTGTATTTGCATTTTAAATTTTGACATCGAGAGCAGGATGATAAGAAAATAATTGTGAGCATCCGCTTTCGAAATCAGGAGGGAGCTTAGAGTAAATCGTAGCCCCAAGATAAAAATTTGGAATATGGGAATAAAACAAACCCACACAAGCGGTTCAACATGGATAAAAAGCTTTCAAAAAACTGTGTCAAGTATACGTGACCGATATAGAGGTTGTTTTGAAACTACAAATTGCCGAATCGGGCCTTTAAGATTTGTGTGCAATACCATGAATACATCATCGAGTATACAGTTACTCTTTAACTTTTGTAATTCAAAATGCAGTAATACATCAGCCGTTGTGTAGTAAAAACAGTAATAAAGCTAAAAGTTATTGTTTTGAAACTAGAAAATGTTTTGAATACAATAAATGCAAATAATTGTTGATTCGATATTTAGAGATTTTTTTTAAATTTCAATATAATATATTATTGCTTGTCAACAGACACGTCGATTAGGTGTTCGAAAAAATTAATCAACCTATAAATTACTTCAATGTAATAGGCTACTTCTTATGAATCATTTTCTAACTCGGATCGTATTTCAGGATTTTGGGGGGTCTTCTTCTTCAGTCGGTATAATATTATGAAATTAGAATTCTACTCAGATAGCATTTTGAAATTATATTTTCTTTCTGTTTCGTTTTCCCTTAATAAGGCCATGCATTCGTTTTAGCTCGATGTTTCTCAATATTTACTGCGAAATAATGAACTGATAAGAATCCAATAACTGTGTGATTGATAAATTAGGAAGACAATTCATTTTCATCCGTCTGATTCCATAAACAGTGTCCATTTTTGTTGTTGGTAGCATTATCATTTAGTTTTATACACACCGTTCTCATTTTATCTTTTCGGTGGGAGGGGGTACATGAAAGAGATATATCTTTATTGTTGTTTTAAACATCATATATTATGAGAGCCCTTTACCATACAACAATTGAAACAGCCATTCTTGCACACATAACAGTGCTTTATTTATCATTTGAGCAAAAATAAGATGCAAATGTAAACAATGATACCGTTTATATTATACTCTATTGGCACTGTATACAATTCGAACCGATATCCTCTTCTCCATTGCTCAGTTCGTCTTGCCACAATTTCGAAGAAGTCAAATCGATTTTTTTTTTCTCTCTCTCTCTCCATCTTCTCTTCCACTATTTATCCCGTTTCTCTCCGCCAGATTTTCATTTTGCATGGACGTAGCTCGGGGGATGCACTATATGCACAACAACAAGCTTTACCATGGCAAACTGACGTCATCAAATTGCGTGGTGGATGACAGATGGGTGGTGAAGATAGCAGGTTGGTCTTGAGATGGAGAGCACCAGGGCCCTGTTTCATAAAACTTGTTATCTATAACAACTGCTAAATTTCTATGACAAATTTGCTCTCAGCCAATCAGATGCCATGATTTCAGTAGCTTATAACAGTAGCTTGTAACTTGTTATTGATATCAAGTCTTATGAAACAGGGCCCAGAAACCTTAGAACCTAGCTGGACTGGGAATCGAACTTAATAACCGAGTCGAAAAACAGAAAGAGATATAATAGTGGGACGTCGTCGTTGTTCTTTTGCTGCTGAGGGTCGTTTTTTCTTGAAATATGTCGTGTATACGGTGTTGACTTGTTTTGGTTGGGTTTGGTTTGGTTTGAATTATCAAGGGGTGGAAAGGCAAGGCCATAGCGCAGGTCATATTCACTTATCTGAGAATTGAAATGCAGATGCAGGAATTATGATATGTTTTCATGGATTTGCTTCGGAACTACCTCAAGGGAGAAGTCGAAATGGTTGGGAAAAAGAATTACCAATGCTGAAAAATGTGGCCAAACACTTCTTAGATATGGACAAAACTGACCAACAAAAAGGGACAATACTTTATACGAAAAGCTAATAAAAGGGTTTTAGACGACGATAGAAATCGGTGAACGCGTAATACCATGTCCAAATGTCATCTTGGTCATGATTGTACGGTATGTTGTGTTTCCTAATTAGGTCATGTCTGTGTCCGGTAATGTACTGTCTATTTCATATCAAGTTTATTATAATCCAATCGTTTTTTACTTCAGACTACGGGCTGACAACATTCAGAAACCAAGAAGGATCGCAATCAAACGCAGGAGGGTACAGATCGAAAGCCATGCAGGTCTACCTTCCTCCTGAAAACAGAAGTAACACGTACACCCTCGTTACACAAGCTACGGATGCATACAGGTATGAAAAACAGCCTGAAACTTCAGCCAGATTGGACGTAAAGAGCGTAATACGTCAGTCACACCAACGAGACCGACACCAGACCAACAACATATCCAAACACTCATTTACATTACCACAATGGGCAAGAATCGGTCGATTTGAAGTTGGTCTGAATGAGGTTTCACGGTGTGACTGATGTATACCTGGCTGGAGTAGGCGAAGGGCAGACTTTGCCAACGAACTGCTGAGAAGAATCTAGAGAGAAAGTACAATTTATAATCAAAGAAAAAGGGCTTTCAGATTTTCAATGAAAAGTATTTCTACTTCTTAGTACAGAAGGTCTACAATCATGTAGATTATGAAAACCTTTGTTTCATAAGCTATGGATGTATGTACCTGTACCTGTACATTCAAAACGGCCTGAAACGGCCTGGATAAAACACAAGAGCCGTTATGAGCGTCATTCGGTGACGGGGGAAGAGAGGGTGGGGGAGGTAGGACCGAATAGTCGAAAACTCCCTTGAGAACGCAAATATTATAATGATTTAGTTTTGGTAAAGGCCTCGGAATTAAAAAAAGAAACAAACAACTTGTAAGTGCTAAATTATCACTAGTTAGTTTGGTAAAGTGTCTCTGTTGCTATTCATGCAATATTTCACCCCCCCCCCTACTCTCTCTCTCTCCCTCCCCCTCTCTCTCTCTCTCTCTCTTTCATTCACTTTCCCTTGATACCACAGTTATGGAGTAATTCTGGTAGAGATAGCATCCCGAAACGAGGTGATACCAGAAGATGATTACCCGCTAGATGAGGCGTGGAAACCGCCCCTACCGGATCTAGAAATCGGAGATACCACTGACGATGAAAGATGCCCCTGTCCGGCGGACTACCTTAGCGTAAGTGATCATCGGTGGGCGTGGCCTGTTGTACACGAGGCGTTATTTTGTTGACGTATACCTGCGTCAAGGGCTGGCGCCGTGTGACAGTGATATCGTACAGAATTTGTTTTCTCGCAAAATGAACTGTTGGGAAAAAGATTTCAATAGCCGTCTTTCGGTAGTTGCCTCGAAATTAGCACAGTTAATAAAGCAATCACAAGTGCAGTGGGCTGTCTATTCATACCCAAACCAACGAGTAACTTACATTTTTTGTAGGATGAAATATGATTTGTGTGTGTGTGTGGATATATTGGAGTATTGGATACGATTGGAATTGTTATATTGGTGATAAAGTGAAGATTTGATTGTGTGATCGAGGGGGGGGGGGGTAATTCCTGGAAATTGTGTATTCAAGGAGTCATTTTGATATGTTGTACTTAAGTATGCAAATTTTTTTTTTTTAAAGGAGGCAAACAGGCCGTTTGTGCCCATCAATTCCGCCACTGCATGGAGACCCCTTGATTTTCCACTTAATAAATATTGTCCGGTTTTGAGAATAATGTCTTTGATCTTGATTCTCTCTCGTTATCGCAGCTGATCGAGCGATGTTGGAACATCAACCCCGCACAGCGCCCTCACTTTTCGCAGATCCGACAGACCTTGCACAGCATCAACCCAAGCAAGCTGAGTCCTGTAGATCTGATGATGCAGCTCATGGAGAAATACTCGCGCCATCTCGAGTCGATTGTCGCCGAGAGGACGCAAGATTTATTGCTGGAGAAGCAAAAGACAGATAGACTACTTTACAGTGAGTAGTAGCCCTAGTGGTAAATTGTCGTTTGCTAAACAACCAATAGGTCTACTATCTATTTGGTCTATTGTTAATTTAGTTAAATTCCCAGTTTGTCTGATGCCCATTTTGTATACCATCCATATAGTCTAATAATCATTTTGATGATTGTTATTATATATGATTAAATGAGCGCTAATAGACTATTATGGTAGTAGATTTATTGGAGATTAGACCAAATGAATATCAATCTTAAAGGTAACCAAAATGGCAATAAACCCCACTGGGACCCGTTTTATAACCCCTTTTTTCAATGACAAATGACAAAAATCAGTGTCAAATATGCTGATATCCAATCAGAAGCAGGGATTTCACTATATAGCTTATAGCAAAAACTGTCATTTGTCACCGATGACAAGTTTTGTGAAATAAGGCCCTGGTGTCTCTCTTGCTTTATTTAGAAAGCCGTTATAAAGAATTTGTATTCATCTTGTACCACACATGCTCCTGCGAAAATTGCCAAGCGATAACTTCCTACATTGACCGAAATCCAAACGTCCTTAAACCTTAACCTAACCCTCAACCTAACATAAACCCCCATTGCAATCCTAACCCTACCTTCGACGAAATGTGCCCAGAGAGAAAATGTTGGATTTCTGTGTATCATGACCATACGCCTGTATATTTAGTTTAGTTTAATACTATTACTTTTGTTGAGATATTTTCCTTTTCAATTCTATTTCTGAAGCCTACGTTTTTAAATCAGACTGATAGCAGTGTAATTAGATATGACGGGGAGAGTGAAGTGCGGCTTCCAAGGCCACTTTTAAATTATCAACCGCATGCCCTATCATATATACATTTCAGAAGAAATATCATGTTGGACCGCAAGCCTCATATTTCAATAAAATAATGTTGTACCGCATATATGCTAAGGAGCGGTTAATAAGTTGAAGATGACATTAGTTTCAACTTGATTTTAGGAGCGGTTTCGTTAATTTACAATCATGTAGAATTTTAAATTCAGTGAGTACATTTGAAGTGTGGACGTAAAAGCTTTGTTTATTCCGGAAAAAGACCGCATGTCTCCGTTTTATGTTTGAATATTTCCCTCATCGCTCAAAATATACCCCCCCCCCCATATTTTTCACTACAGCATTTTTTGCTCAGTGGTAATTTAAGAGCAACCTTTTTAACATGTTGACAATGTTTTCTTTCTTGCCTAAAACATGTTTTGAGACAAACAGTCGGCAAAAAGTAGAACCTCATTTTAGTATAGTATCCACATTTTTCCAATGGCGCTAAATTGATACAGTAACACATGTTGGTCAATGTATTTCGCGCCTTACTAAAGCTAGGATCGCCATGAGAGTTGTACATAATTTGAAGAGAACGTTGACGTCCTGTGAAAAAGGAATGCTCTTTTAATGCCCTCTTACGCGAAGTACGACAAGAAAGAGCTGAGAGTTTGGACCAAACTGTCATCCACGTGTGTTTGTAGTCCCATTTACGAATTCCTGTGTGTGTATTAATTGCCAGATTGAGTCGATTTATCTTAATTTAATCATTCAAAAACTTTACCACCGCTCACATTAAACATAATTGTATGCACCTCATCATCACCCTTTTCCCCATCGCTGCCAGACAGTTTCACTTCACACCCAAGTTAATTATATGGCCAGTTCTCAACTCTATCTTTAAGCCCACTATCTTGTCTCGCCCTGTAGGTATGTTACCACAGCCTGTAGCAGACGACCTGAGGCAAGGCAACATAGCTAAGGCGGAACAATATGAATCATGTTCTATTTTCTTCAGGTAAGTGAGACATACATTGTAGGATAGTGACTCTAGTTTAGATACTACCGTGTATTGAAAACATAATGATAATTATACTATGGGACCAAGGAGGATATTCCTTTGATGGGACTAACCCTATAGTGTGTCATATGCCAGGTGACTGCAATGGCTTTAATTACCCAAATAAACAAAACTCTGAGCTTATTTATCACTTTCAGAATGCTTATTCTAAAATGCACAGAGTTGGAACTTTTAATAATTCAGAAATGTAGAGCTATTCATGGGACCTTTGCTAATGTGCTACAACTTTGATTTTCTGTTTGGCCCAAATAGCTCCCAATGTAAATATCTACACAAAAGTATTAACTTCTCAACTCCGTATAATTATATCCTACATCCGGTCACTTAGTAACGTCCCGTTATATTTCAGTGTAGAATCGGTTGAAGAAAACGGGTGCAAGCATGCAACCCTGTGGAACGCCATTTGTGATTCGATAGTTAGACTAACATTATCTCCTGCTATGGACATCGTTTATCGTTTCATCACGAAACAAATTGACCGAGCTGAAGACCTTTTGCTCATGCATTTGTAAATACAAACTAGATTGAAATCACTGAATCTATCCAATGTTTTCATCCTGATTTAAATCCTATCTTTTAAATTTTACAGCGATATTGTAGGTTTCACAAGTCTTTCCAGTACGAGCTCACCTTACGAGGTGGTAGCATTGCTCAACAAACTCTATGTCACATTCGACTCCATTATTGACAACTATGATGTCTACAAAGTCGAAACCATTGGCGATGCATGTAAGTTTGTTTGTGATTGTTTCCTCTACTATTCGTCCCTGTGTCACTGATTGAGAAAATTCGTTTCAGTTGCCCAGATTGTCTATTACTATTGCGGATAATGGACCTTGCTACAGATAAGACATCTATGAAAATTAACACATCCAATAATCAGGTACAACTATTGCCCATATGTGCAGTATTCGTAAAAATACTATCAGTGCTACTACTCCTACTACTACTACTACTACTATTTTTAATACTACTATTACTTCTACTACTAATTCTACTACTAGTACTGCTACTTTTAATACTAATCCTGCTACTGCAACTACTACTCCTACTACTACTACTTCTACTACTTCTACTACTTTTTCAGATATGGTGGTATCGGGAGTCCCGAAGAAGAACGGGCACAAGCACGCGGGGGAGATCGCCAGCATGGCCCTCGATCTCGTCGAAGTATGCGAGGAGTTTATCATCCCTCACCGGCAGGATCAGAAGTTAAGGATTCGAGCGGGAATCCATTCGGGTAATAAATTTTACTTTTCTCATTATCTTGCATGAAATAAGCTCTAGATTACAATGTACACTGTAGATGTTACTATATTGTATGCATTGAGTTACACGAAGGTGCGATTATGATGCAAACAAATATCGGGATTCCATTTGTTCTGTCTCCTTTCAATTGTTTCTTCATTCTCTTTCTCTTTCTCTTTCTCTTTCTCTCTCTCTCTCTCTCTCTCTCTCTCCCTCCCTCTCTCTCTCTCCATCCATCTCGCTATCACATCTCTCTTGAAATACTTATACAAACTATAAGCGGTTCTTTCCCTCCATTCATTATATATTTCAAACATATCCAGATACTATACGATGAATTACATGATTCATATGGACTAAAGTAATGGTGGTGTTGATGCATTATTTTCTATTTTTTGTTTCTACTGCAGGTTCAGTTGTAGCGGGAGTAGTCGGCCTAAAGATGCCTCGGTATTGTCTCTTTGGAGACACCGTCAATACAGCCTCTAGGATGGAGTCGACGGGAGAAGGTACACAAATTCACACAATAAAGTTGTTACAGACGTAAACCCTGGCTAAATCATGTAAATCTTGTAAATTTTCGATTTTCCATGCTACGTCAAAAATGAATGTCAACATTTAAAATGATATGAACCTTATTTCTGTAATATAAATCTTATTTTAACTTACCGTCTGGTATGTAACGATCTTGACTCCGACGAGAATCTGGTACTGCCTCATATCTGGATAAACGGCATCTATATCCATTATGAAATTCCAAATCACATAAAAGCACAGCAACTTATCAAACTCCAAATCCTGTTGTTGAGTTACAGAAAGTCAGTAGTAAGTTAGTAACCATAGTAACGCAGCGATACTCCAGATTGTAGTTGATGCACAAAAGGTTCCGAGTCCGTCAACTATATCCTAAGAAGCTAAAGTAAGATTCATGTGGTGACTTAAGATGTTCTCTTACATAGACCATCTCACAATTTTGTTCACGTCTCATGAACAATTGTTTGATGAATAGTAGACATACATTGACGCTGCTATGGCTTGGTTAAGGGTCAGCTCACGCAACGTTGAAATCAACCACCTTAAATCTGACCATTTCTCATGTTGGGTGCGGGTACGTTCGCAGTCCTTTTTCATGCCTGCAAACATTTTGAAAAACTTTTTGTATGGAATCACTCATCTGGTTCAGTGACTTCAGCAACATTGACGTGATTACTCGTGACACCATTTACCTTTGTAATAGATCAGTTCACTAATATATTCAAATATATGGATGTTTCTTTCGTTTGAACATGTTGACGTATTATTCCCTTAACCTGTTCTTAGTGAATGAACTGAAATACTAGGAATCCTGTCTGTGTACATGACGTGTTGCTTTGTCGGGCAAGCTCGGACAAGCTTTCAGGTTGTCAAGAATAACCTTTGTGTAAAATGTATGCATTCAATATACCGATTTACTGACCTGGCCTCGTCATATTCCACATCTATTACAAACATAACCAAAGTGAATAAGTTAGTCACCTGTGTTAATTGCATGAATAATTTCCTCTAAATAATGTGGAGAACCATAACTTTAGTATCATATATATACTTAAACCACAGGTGCAGTACACACTTGCCATAATATTAATGTGCATCCTTCATACATTTAGAGATAAATTGCACTTAAATCAGAGTGAAATCCTAAGTAAACAATTTTTGTTGACGAATCTCTACAATTAAGTCAAGACAATGTTTATTGTTATTCGAAAACTGAATTTCGAATACACGTTCTTAAATGTTTTACAAAGCTTTGGTATGGGGTCATGAATTCGGTTCAAATGAACATATTAGAAGCATACGCGATTTTACAATATTCAATGATCGTTGTCGCGCTTGAAATCGGGTCTAAAGTGATGAAATGTCTTTATGTTGTATAGCTCCCTCTCAAGACTGATATTACTTTAGCTTTAAAGCAATGTTTCCTGACTACAATCGACTAATTTGCTATTCCCGTTTGGAAATTATATATCAGAACTGCATATTCTGAGATTTTCATGATCGCAGCTCTCATGGAATGGCCTTAGTCGCTAATTGAAATATTCGAAATTTACCAGGAGCACCGTTAAATTCTTGATTATTCAATTTCTCGGAAGCAGAAGTGTTTAAGGGGCCAAATTTTCTAGTGCTTATAATACATCCACAGAGGCATCCAAATACATATATATATATATATAATTATTTCAAAACTTTGCAGTACCTTTAATCATTGAAATTCCTTTTCTATTGTTTTCCTTACTGCATAGCGCTGAAAATCCAAGCAAGTGACTTTTGTGTGAACCTCTTAGAAGAGCTAGGTGGCTACACCATCAGAGAGAGAGGGGAGATGCCTGTCAAGGTAAGCCGGGGTGTCGTTTAATTAGTGGATGTAGAGGTTTTACAACGCTCCTTCATTCCTACTAAATATTATACTCCAGACCGTTGTTGGCATATTATAAATGTTTAACCCGAGGGGGAGGGGGGAGAGGGCCTAGACCACATTTTGTACATGTGACATTGGTACAGTGCCCCCTCCCTCAACAACAAAAAAGAAAAAGAAAGTACAATGAAAAAATACATAGTTTCGAGACGCCCTGATATTGAAGATCAGTTTAAAGCCACAAGGGGGCGTTATCTCAATTAAAAGTATAACGAGACGACGCCTTTTAGCACTAAGTAGACAGGAACTTTTTATATTGGAGAAAAAACAAAAAAACATTGCAAGTCTCTTGCCACTAAATCGATATCGATATTTCCCCCCTTCAATCGTTAGTGTCTCCACTCATAGAATGAAGTACATTAATATATTAACATCCAAGGTGGATTGTGTGTAGATGTTGGTAAATGAGTGTCCAAGGTGGTAGTTGTCAGTTCCTGAGACCAAAGATCATAAATGGTTTCTCAATTCATGCAGGGCAAAGGAGTCATGGTCACATACTGGGTGGAAGGCAAGACGGAAAGGAGAAGTAGCGACTCGGACGAAATCAGAACAGAAGCTCAAATCATAGACTTATCGCCTTCACCACACCATCACCAGCCCGAACCAGAAGAGGACCAACATCGGCCGCCTCCGGTACAACGACAATCAACCCTTAAAAACAATTTAACCGCCAACAGCGTCAACAGTGTGTATTTGGACGAGGACGATCCGGCGAATAACAACGTCACGGCGCCGTTGCGCGGGCCGGAGAACGGCGACGCTATCAACATGGTGAAACCCGGGCTGAAGAAGCCAAACTCGCCATCAGGCGGAACCAGGAACAGCCATATATCACTTCCGGGTGAGCTTATAGATTTGACCTCTGAGTGCAATCAAGGTTTTGTCGGGGACCCGGAAGAGACGGGTGCATGCAATAAAGTTGGATCGAAAGAAAAGTCTGACATTGCTGAGGATATTTTGTAGAGGTAGAAAAACGCGTAAGGGGACATCTTAAGACACTCTAGTCCTTTCATGAGGAAGGATTGTCAAAGTGATGAGGGAAAAAAAAACATTAAGGAAGCTTTTTTTCCTTTTTTGTTTTAACTGATGATTATTTATTCTGTATTAGATGAGGGCGACACTTTCTAACTGATCGAAACAAATACAGAATCTGTGTTCTAGTAGTCTGAGTGTGCGTTCACAACATGTAGATGGAAAGTATTCATACCTTTTGCCTGGAAAGTTTTTGTTATCTATCACTTCATTGGCATACAGAATAAAATATATTTAATGTGCAATAAATCCTAATAGAAATATTTCAATATAGCCTTATTTATATCATCTTTAGTTACAAACGAAGCTCAGTTGTATGATTTATATTATTGAAGTTCGTCATAGCAACTACAGTATAACGAATTTGACCTCTTTCCTTTAAATAACCAATCAGACGGGAAACCTGCAAAAATAAGTAAGTGCTCGGATGTTCGAAGCTAGTCTAATTTGTTTTTATTTTCCCCTTCTGTTATCAATAATTGGTTAAAAACTTAGATTTCATGTGTAAGCCTGATTGTATATATTGAAGTATTTGATCCATACAAAATTGTTTAAATGTATCCCTGCATGCCCCTTTGATTTCTATAATTTCAGTTTACAACGCAAAAAATGCCACACGTTATTTCATTTATTTGTTATTGAAATGTATCTAGATTATGCATGTATCAATGAAGACGAATCTCAATAACAATGACTTCTAATTTTGAGAGTAATATCATTTTTTGTAATATCACAGTGACTGTCACATGATGTTACCAAAAAAGACCATTCAATAGTACCACATGACTGTTAATGGAAAACTTTTGTCTGTTATTGGTCGGTAAGGACTTGGTCTGGTCATAAATGCCAACAAATAATTATACAAAATTAAAATATAGAATATAAAAACAAACGAAAATGACGAGAAAGTTTGCTTTCATTCATACATGCATATTAACGAATTCAAAATCGCATTATTGTCGTTGTTTCCCACGCCAAGACAAGTTTTTATTGTTTTATTCCCCGCGTGTGTATGTGAACAAATACTTTAGACATGATTTATGACGATTTACTGACTGTTTTTAAACCCCAGTTACATCTAAGTATATTCATAGTACGATATTGTTCCTACTTAAACACTAAATTGTATATATTCGAGATGCACTTTTCAAAGCTGAATCACCACTTTACTTTTTATCCCCACATTATTTTCCACTATTATAGATACCCACTCCAACAATATTTCTTTGCCAGGTATTATATATGTAAACTTTTGATTGTCGATGCGAGATCAAAGGATATATATTTAAGTGATCTCCCTTTCTTTCAGCCTGCGTTCTGCTATAGGTCCACGAGATCTATCTCTTTGTGCCGACTTTGTCAATAAATATAATCAGAAGTACAGTTTTCTTTCTTGCAGCTCCAGATATCACTGCTTTCTTCTTCTAAACTAACACACGAGCTTATTCAGTACTTTTCCTCTTCGAGCAATCTCTATTTTAATGTCTTGTTTACTCCTGTCTTATGAAAACAAAACTATTACTTCTTTTACATGTGTAGCGATGCGTCAAATTCTTTACTGACGTACATGTTTCTGCAGAATACCTTTTTCCTTTACCAGCATAAGATTTCTGTTAAGTAGACCTTTTCTGATTTGGCTGTAAATGATATTTCGTATTGCCTTTTTGTCAAAAATACTAGTATTTCATAGATATTTCAAGGACTACAATTTATGTAAGAAAATAAATACAATCAAACATCCATTGAAAAATATCAATCATACCATACATTACAATAACACACTGCCATGAATCTATGTAGTAACGTTTAAAGGTGCTAAAACTGAAAAATCGTTTTGGGGTGTACGTCAATATATCGAGTTTACCTAGTGGCATAAAATTGTAAACATTTACGGAATTTACCTTTCAACATAATAAACAATAGTCATTTTGCTCCTCGTATTCCAAACTCAATATTCACGCATTTAGTATTGATTTATAGAATTGTTGTGACTTGAACTTTTTTTCACGTCTGGCGAATTATTATCATTTCAGAGCAAGAATATTGAAGCATAGATATATGATGTTTAGCATACCAATTGAATATGAAGCTACAATGTATTTATAGCTAAATAAACACATATTGCTTTTTTACTTCTACAATGTGCTTTTGTCTAGGAAGAATGCAATTGATGATCAATAAAATAATACTGCTGTACCGATTACAAATATGAGTCTTGAAATTTGCTTTGCATTTAGTTTTGCATGGTGAATGGGTAACAAAATCTGCGGCATGAATATCATTTTTCCTCTATTTACTTTAAATTCGTTGCATGACCATTATCTAATCATGTGTTGCATGTCTAATCCTGTATGTATGGTGATGTTATGCCTTTGCTAATGTCAATTGATTGAATGCATAAGGTATATGAAAATCAAGAGAGCAGCTATATATTTACTGAACCGGCGATCTTGCTTGGACGATTTTGTTATCATAATCATCATGATTTCTTTCACTTCTTGCCATGATTTCCTTTCAGTGCTGAGTAATTATTCCATCTTTATTTCAATATTAATAAACTGACAACGTTGATATCTATGGCAACTTTAGAAGAAAAAAACCTGAATATTAATTAAAGATAATATTATTGGTGATTTGGAAATATATTTACAATTCTGTCAAATTTTGTTTTGTTCACTGAAGAACAGTTATGATTGTCGACACATGTATTATTGAAACATAACTAACATTGAAAAAAGCACTTAACATATTTTACAGTTCATTCCAATACTCATGTTAACATCATGCACGCAATAATCATTGCACTTTCGTAAGATACTAACAATAACATACTAACACGCATGATTTACATTATTCTGAATGGTACGTACAGTAGCAGATACCATTATTCTGAATGGTAGATATAAGATACTACTTGTACCACGTAAATTCTTGTTTCAGAAGTTCATGCATGTTCACTTCATGGTTCATTTTATTTCTAATAACTTTCCACATTCAGGTTCTGTAGATGACCAGCAGGACGAGTCTGAGACAGCTTGCCTAATCCGTGAAAGCGTGCTCTAGTGGCGCCAACTATCGTTATCACGTGACCCAACTGGGCCAGCCAATGGGAAACGAGCGCTGTACTGTGCGGGCTGAATACACGCAAGAAGAGATCCGCCGCGGACTCCGTATAACTAACACGTAGCTTTTGGGTGGATAGCGAGTTCCATTATTAAAGAGACGGAAAAATACTAACCCATCATGTGATATGTTGAACGCGTTCTGCAAGGAGTGCATTTCCAAGATTTTAACACCGTCCACGATGTTACCAAGAGCTAAATTTAATGAGCACGGGTAGTGAGAAAAGTACGTGGAATAGTAGTTCTTTACGCACAAAAAGGCAGAAAAAAGTGTGAAGTAGGCGATAAATAAAGTACACGTAGTTTAAAATCATTACGCACGTCCCGATACATATACAGTCGTGACCCCAGGCTTGAAGTTATTGATAAAGATGTAGATTTTTATTAAAGCTATGCATGCATAAATTTAATTATTTCTCGTTATGTTAATCACATAGTCTGAATATAATATTCATTATCATACTAATCTCCGAAGTCTGCCGGTTCGGACTATGTCTGAAGAATGTTGATCTGATCTCTTCTCACCTTGATCGACATGCTATTTATTTCACATTGCATACCTCGGTCACACCGCCACACCGATTCTATACCGACACCAAACTAATCAAATTTTGATCATGGGGGGGGGGGGGGTAATAATTTAGTAATTTTGAATTATGTTCGGCTTGATAGCGGTCTGGTGACGGCTTCGGTTTGTGTGAGTTGGGTATAGTCACACCACCTAACTGACTCCATACCGACTCATTATTTACGCTTGGGGTAATGTTTTGTTCAGTCAGTTGTCGGTCTTGGGTCGGTCTCGTTGGTGTGAACGGGGTATTGACAGGTACATGTTCACACTGATCTGGGTATCAATTTTATATATTTGTGTGAACCGATCCATGTCATTGTACCAATAAAGTCGGGTTCGCACAACAAATGTATACATTCATGTAGTTTCGTACTTCTCTCTATATGTCACTGCCTTATAAAAACTCCTTTATAGCATTTACAAATTGTATCCATCTTTCCCCACTTTTCCTATCTGCCCTTGTATTTCTATGTCAATGTCTTTCTCCCTCTCTCAATTCCCTATACCAATTTTTTCTTCTTCTCTTTAATCTCTCTCTCTCTCTCTCTCTCTCTCAATCACTCCCTACCAATGTTAGTTACTCCATTTCGTCTGTCAAAAGACAGACCTCAATTACCATTGGTGGGTCTCAAATTGTAAATGATAAAGTGTTGCACAATTAGAACAGAACACCGTTTCACAAATCTTGTCATCGCTATCAGGTTCTAAGCATGATAAAAAGCTCATGAAAAGCCTGAAATTTGATTGGCTAAGAGCAATTATGTCGTAGATCTGGGGCAGTTGTTATTAATGGCACACGTTTTATGGAACAGGATCCCGGTATAGTGTGTTTATAAATACATGTAATAAACAACCATGAAAATGTCTTCTGCAACGAATTTGCTTGTGTTGGTTGATGTATTGCAGAGTGATGTGAGTTTGTCAAATTGTAGATATCACCTCATATTTTTTACACTCGGTGTTAGCTATTATTTATTTAATCCAATTTACCAGTTTACTAATGTTTTCTTAAAAAATGCATACTTCTTCGACAAAAAGCGCTTTCGAATACCCGAAAGCTTGCACGAGGATTTTCCAGCACATCGCTGGCTGAATTCAAAAGTTTGAGGTTTTACCATGTGGGTGGGACCGTCGGGTTTGAAAGTGCACAGAAATAAAGTGTGAGAGAGTGGTATTATTTCGGTTTCGTCCTATGGAGGACTACCTATATGGATAGAAGTAGCACAATTAAAGAGAGGTATTCTTTCGTGAGAGGAGTCCTAAAGAGGATTGGTGAACAAGGTAATGAAAGGGAAGAGAGATCGAGGCTCGACGTTCCGACCTCAAGAGTGATGTATATTTCATGGAATTTGGAACAGAAATTCGTTCAAACATTAAGGTAAATTTAAAAGTTCATCATCAGAACTATGGGAAGGAAGAATCGGATGACTAGTATCCATATTTTGATTGTATTACATAAGTAAACTGGTCTATTGTTTTAGGATAACAAACTAATTACTGTAACGTTTGTGGTGTGGTTTATACGTAACAAAACCTGGCATGGAATTTCGGTGTTTGAAGTAGCCTAAACTTTTACCATCTAGTTTGTCATTAATGTGTTCACAATATACGCACATTCAAAATCCACACTTTATACATGTACATGTATACGACTGCCAGTGAGACTACACTTTAGAGTTTTCAAGAAATATGTGTGTATTGTTGTTATGCATGTTGTATTATACCATGTGATTTTTTTTCACTCGTGTAAATTATGTATAAAACGTTGCACATTATACAAAAGGAGTCGGCTTTCTTTCATATATCATATTGTACATAATATACAGATAGATTGAATGATGGTCCCGATTATGTACAATTTACCAAATGTTTATCTACTCTTATGTAGAGCACTATACTATTTTATATATACATGTACATGTACATTGTGAAAAGAGGTATGGTATACAGTGATGTACCCGATTTTATGATTGTAAAATAATTGCCAGTGGATATGAGTTTCTTTACAATAAATAACATTTAAACGTATATGAGCGCCTTATGTGTTCACATATTATCTATATAATATATGGGTTCGGTTGTGACATACATGTACATGTAGAATATCAAACAAACAATGATTTTCTCGACGTGTTTAAGAAAAAAGGTGAATATCTTGTGTTGGCTAACAAGAATATAATATTTCCTCGTCTTTAAGGAAGCCTAATACCCCATATTATCAGGTCAAACATATTTCACTTTTGAAAGAATACTGTTGCTATAACATGTCAAAATCTTTGCTTTTGGAAAAAAACAAATTTTCTGCAAACAAATTGTTTGCAGAAAAAGGTTTAGAATTGACTATATAAAGTTGAGAATACAATGCAAAAGTAAAACCATAATTTGGTCAACGCATGTCTCTGTATACCCTTGATTCTACCTTTCTTCATGCCTTTCTTTCTCTCTCTTTCTGTCTCCGTCTCTCTATTTTTCTATTTCTCTCTTTCTCTTTCCCTCTCTCTCTCCAAAGATGAAGTAAAGTATAAATTATGGAGCATTTCATTTCATTTTGTGTGTGTCTTTCCTATAGGAGAAGTTTGTCTCTGTGACAAACCTCCAATACCATTAGAACGGTTTGTAAACTAAAATCCCTGAATTCCTATTGTTCCATCCTCACAAGATGGCAAAATATACATGTAGTATAATATAACAAATGGTAACAGGCTTACATGTATATCATGCCAGTAATAACGTTATCTGGAATTCAGTGAGGACTGGGAGTTGGAATTACCTCAAAAGTTATCCTTGTTTATTCATCATTGGTTGGACATGGGAACTATATCAACACTAAAAATATGTATAGTCTCAGCTTTACATGTATTAGTCAAGTCAGTTTGACTAATATCCTTTAGAGCGTACACTGCAATGCCAGATGTTTGAGATTTTGTTAAATAAATTTAATAGTTTGGTGATGCTGGCAAAACTATTATGTTCTGAGTCTCAAGGTCTGAGCTTTGTTGTGTCAAAAAATGGCTGAACTTATATAAAAATCTATTATAAAGTTGTAACACTGCTAGAGGAGTATTAAAAAAACTAGTGAGCATGTTTTCATATTTGTCAAAGAGAAAAAAAAGCACATAGAATTGTGTGTAATGTGCACACTTTTTTAATTTGTCTTTTAATTTGTTATAGAATGAAGGCAATAAAAAATGAATTATTATACAAAGAAGTGTGGTATGTTTCAATTGTCATTATTTTCTGTATATCAAATCGGCTCATACAACAACTACCCCCCTCCTCCCTAACATATATTACACCCTCTCCCGATGGCAATGATCCCCTAGTCATCTACACCCAATCTCTCAAGTTTTTCATCCAAGATAGATATCTGAGGGTTAATATTTTTAAGGATGTTGTTTTTAAGAGTAATTGTCCATGTGCAAAGTTTCTTTCTTTTAAACTAGACACTAACATTTCATTCAGAGTTTTCACTCGAACTGCATTTGTTTGTCTTTCATCCTACAATGACAAAAATAAAAAAAATCCAGTTTTCTTGAAAGAGGACAAAGTATAGAAATTTCCAGATTAAATGTTGACTATGTGGGTCGTGTTTGTCCACTTATATAAGGATTGCCAAGTGGTACCTCTTCATCCTGTTCAAAACTGTCATCACCTATTTGGAAGGGGCGACATGTGGCACTGCATATATCAGGAGACTAAAGTGTGCTAGTTTTCAAAGACCATATCCGATAAAAATACAACTTTATATGAATGGAAGACTGAATGCACATAGAATACAAATATAAAGGAAAAGTATCAGGGGACTAAAGTGTGCTAGTTTTCAAAGACCCTGTCCGATAAAAATACAACTTTATATGAATGGAAGACTGAATGCACATAGAATACATATATAAAGGAAAAGTATCAGGGGACTAAAGTGTGCTAGTTTTCAAAGACCCTATCCGATAAAAATACAACTTTATATGAATGGAAGACTGAATGCACGTAGAATACAAATATAAAGGAAAAGTATCAGGGGACTAAAGTGTGCTAGTTTTCAAAGACCCTATCCGATAAAAATACAACTTTATATGAATGGAAGACTGAATGCACATAGAATACAAATATAAAGGAAAAGTATCAGGGGACTAAAGTGTGCTAGTTTTCAAAGACCCTATCCGATAAAAATACAACTTTATATGAATGGAAGACTGAATGAACGTAGAATACAAATATAAAGAAATAACAAATTACGTTCTCTTTTAGTATTGCAAAAAAGCAAATTATGAACTCATTTTCTGCACACCTCCAAATTACGAGTCAACAGGGGTCCAACTCGCCGCAGTTACGGTGACGACATTGCAGTTTAATTGCAATTACTGCAGTCATTCTCATTGACTTCACATAAGATGATGTCATAAGTTGTAAAGCTAGTTTTTAGGTCGACAACTTTAGATTGTCAAAGCTCTAGATTTTGGGTTTTCAGAGAGCTGTTACTCCTTTGACAGACACTAAACTAGCATATAATTGATAGTATTGCAATCTATGGCTTATATAAGCTTTCCTTTGAATGTAATTCATCTATTTCATTTCCACTTCCTACATGGTCTTAAATCACTCTGCTGAACAAAAAATAAAACCAGTTTTTAGGATACCATATTTCATTCATAACATTATCAATTTTGGTAGGATTTTAAGTAAGATCCTTACTCCAGAGATTCTGAAACCATTTCTTCATTCACAGACACACACACACACACACACACACACCACTTGCCCGCCATTAATTTACATTAAAAACCCAAATACATGAATTAAATAACTTTCAATTTAAATACAGTTGTTTCATTGCATAGTTTTTAATTCCCATTTTAAACTCACAATTACATCAAATATTATAATTTAAATATCATTCTTAGATGTCATGAAATTTTTAATGAGTTTTAAAGTAATCAATGTACCAGACCAGTACAATACAAATTTACATATAATTAATTTCAAAGTATGGTACAAGCCTTAATTGCCAATATCTATGTCTGTTTAACAGACAGGGCAGTAAGCAAACGAGCAAGAAATCAAATAATTCATATATTTACAATATATCATAATAATAATAATAATATATAAGATTTATAAGGCGCCAAATCCACTTGACAATCAAATGCTCAAGGCGCACACACATACCCTGAGATCATTGCAATACTTATTATTTACATGATATGCCCTCATTAAAGTGGATTGTTTTCCTTTGGTCATTTCATTTCATAATCTAATTAACACTGTGCAATTATAATGCAAATATAATTAATTATGAATTTTTCATTCATCTTGCCAGCACCTTTTTACACATGGCAAGTACACATGATTATTTAGTATGCACTGCTAATCTTGTAATGATTCATAAAATGTAATGGAATAAACTACATGTACATTGCATTTACTGAATTGGACAGGTATATGATGATGCATATCAACATAATACAGTCTTTAAGTCGTTAATTAAAATTTAAATCACAATTTAAGTAGAATATTCAAAAAGTGGTCCAAGGAAACTGACCGCCTGACACCCACGTCAATTAAAAGCCATTATACTCATGTGTCCCGCCACCTCAAAAGTAAAAACTATCAACAATTTCTCAGAATCAAGTTTAAGATCTTGATTCCATAGACAAATAAATGGTATAATTTTTCATGATTTCTATTTATATTTGTACTTTTCCTGAAACTGAAATCACTTTTACTTGTTATTTTACATGTGACTTGACAAGAGTTCACTTACACATCAATTTTTAAATATTAACTTTCCAGAGACAAAATTGAACCAGCTTTAACTTGGTCCATTTTTATTAATATGAGACAAAAGATTATAAATTTATAGAGTTTATATCAAGTGTTTTGTCATTCCACTTTAAAATTAGAATGTACATGACAACAACAGTTGCTATTTCACCAAGGCTACTTAATACCGTAAGTCAATTGTACATGCAAAGTCAATTGCATGAGATATCACCATTTTCAACATGAAAAATAGAGCATAAGTACAGACAAAAATGAGTTTAAAAAATGATTAAAAAAGAAATTGTTTCGGTCATGAGGAAAACGACACATGACTATTATTCAATGCTGCAAAATGTTGAATAAAATTGTTTTTTAAAACTTCATTTTCTGGTGTCTTCTCATTGGTTCTGAAACCCTATAGTCTGTACTCCGTCTAAATAAGAACTTAAAATCCAACACTGGATTTAGGCTTCATCTACAGATGGTTTGAATGAAAGATGCTAGACCGAAGTGTAAGTTTCCCTTTGTAGAACAGGACTTGGTCCTTGCATCAGGTTTAAGGGAATTATGAAATAAGGAAATACTGTCTTTGCGATTAAAATGGCAGTACGATTTCTAGCTCTATCAATTATTCCTTTTCATCATCAATTGATACAACTAAAATAACCCACAATTTCTATAGAGCACACCACTTCTTCTATTGTCTTCTATTGTCTTGGGAGGTATAGAGGCATTGGGGTCGAGTGGCTTGATCCCTTGACTAGGAGAGCAAAGGTGTTGGATTCAAGCCCCTGCACAGCACTTATATTATATCTTCACTGCTCCTCTCTACCACTGTCTTTATTGAAGGATGCAAACACATTTTGATTGGATTAGCATACTATACACACCGGTTGACTTTGATGCCCTATGCATACATGTACATGTACTTCCAAATTTGTGTGATATACAATACATAGGCCAATTTGTGGAAGCACACACACTGTGCCTATTTAATTCTGTACATCTGGAAAGATATCCCTAGAAAGGCAATTTTTCAAGAGATTATACAATTGCCTATAGAGTACCAAAGTGTGGCGTCATACTGGCCAAGTGGTCAAGGTTGTTGGTTCCAAACAGTTTTGTGCTGAACAATGGTGTGGTGATCACACCAGCCCTTAACACTGAATGGGCACTGCTCCAGCCAGTTGCTTGAAGGATATTGCAGTGGACATCTTGCGCAGGCAACATTGTTAAGAACCAGCATCGTGGATGATGAGTGAATATGATGTAAGCACTTTGATACTCTAACAGAAATTTTGAAACGTTCAAGCATATCAACAGCACTTGATTAGCACTTAAGTAAAGAAACAGAGCATTTCATACATGTAAAACCACAATGCATTCTAGTATGGTTTTTGGAATGCATTAAATGAATACAGACCAGCATGAGGGCCCTATGCCTGTAACTTGAGGGATCACATTCGAAGCACAGCTCTGTTCTGATAAGCAAATGGCTGATTGCATGCTTGTTGGGAGAGGATGCTCAGGCACTGGCTCAAGACCTGTTGACATAAAAATGCAATTAATTGGGTTAATCTGCAATAAAAAGCACTTTCAGAGAATAATTCATAGCTACCATTAGAACTAGAGGAGAAAATTGTGTTATATTGAGATAAATTAAGAGTAGAATATAAATCATGTTATGGAGTAAATGCTATCTCAACTAATACACATTTATTTTTTTACATACTTCATGGTAATTCTTGTTTTGGCTTTTGTGAAAGTCAGGTTTCATTGTTACCAGAACTTCAGATCACATTTACAGAAAAAATGTACAGAATATGGCTCAAAGAATCAAACTCCAAACTTAAGACCTCTTCCAATTTTGTATCCAGTATTTCCACATCCCCATCACATCCACCCACCCCTTCTTTCTCTCTGTATCTCTGTTTACATAATTGTGTAATTTAAAAACAAACATAATTGGGGAGATATCCTTGTTACTCTGAACATGCTCTCATTTCACTTACATTTCTGGTATCTTGTGGTTCAATGACCCCATCGTTCCACATTCTACTTGAGGCAAAGACGGCAGTAGACTGTTTCTGGAATTTTTCTCGTAGTTTTTCTTCAGTTTCAGGCTTCCCTGACTCCTAAAGATTATACAAACAAAAGAAAATATAATATAAATATAAGGGCATAATCGATCATCATTATAGGTGTCAAAAAGGGTAATAAATTATAATGACACAAGTAAGCGGTATAAGGAAGGTCATTAACATTCTTATTGCATTAAACATGAATTTTGTATTTTCCTGATAATTTTGGTTTTCCTATATTTGCTCTTGTGATAATTGCTCCATGATTTATTTCATCACCAGTAAAGGGTTAGGATAATAGGTCGGGGGTTGAAGTTAAGAGTTTGATTAGTATGGAAAATTGACCTGGAGTCATTGTTGCAGGAGCAAATGTTAAACAACTGAAAATTCCACATTTTCAAGTTTCGACGGTTTCATCACCATTCCTCTGACAATATTCTTTATCATAGAATCTGTATATCCTAGTGGAAGTTGAAGCCACATACCTGTGCAGCAAGTGTAGCCATTTCTTCTGGATTCTGGAGTCCTACTCTTGCATTAGGCCACATGAATACAAAGCGAGGGTCAAAGGAGCTACTGCACTGTATGTACACAAACAAAAAGGGAGAAAATTGAACACATGATTAGAAATGAGATTAATGCAACTGCATCTCAATTCTGCAGCAATTTTACTTCAATAAGCCTATTTCGTAATATACCCAAGTTAATGCAAACGTCTTCATGAAGTGCCTCAATATTAATTATTTCATTCACCTGTTACGATTGTATCTCAAATTCTAAATAACCAGAATGCGATTTGCATACAACATTTTGTTGCCAGGTAGGACAAACTTTATGACTTGTCCTACCAAACAACACATAATATGTGCCATTCGCAATGCGACCGTTTAAATATATTTAATTGTACCAGGTGAATGGAATCATTCGTATCCAGGCACTTCACAAAGACTTATGCACTAAATTTGGTTACATTGCGAACATTTTCTACCAAGTGCTATCTTCCTTTATTGTAGGTCCCCTAAAGAGAAAAGACCCTCCGAGTCACAAATTTGGAAAAATATGATTTTGGGGTCTTTTTGTATGATGGAACAAATGGGAAAGTTGTCCGGCACTATATCACAATGGAATGCTCAATTCATCCAAATTCAAATGCCTATTCGTATAGTGATTATAACTGTCAAAACTTAAGAAATGTTTTACTTTTTGTCCAATTTTGTTCAAACTTTCACCAGTCTGCTTCTGTGATTTTTCTACTCTGCTTACTTTAAAGTTGTTTTCTCTAAAGGTTAATTTCCCTTGAAGTCATTATTGCCAATGCTTACCATAGCGAAGCTACTTGAGCCATAGCTGCTTCCCACCATGACCGTGATCTTGGGCACCGTCATGCAGGCCACCACGGCGGCCATCTTGGCCCTTGCCTTGATAGTCTCGCCCATCAGCTCATGGTTCCCCTCCGCCCAGCTCTCGTTCTCGGACACTGACTGCAGGAAGATGAGGGGGATGTTACGATGCTGGCAAAGCTCTGCGAAGTGCGCCCCCTTGGTGGCGGCATCGTGGGACAGCTCGCCATCGTTTGCTGCGATTCCCACCAGGTGTCTAGCGGAGAGAAAAGACAGACACTTTATCATTTAGCGAAAGCAATCATGTAGGTGTCATGGTCGAGGGGAAACGTCGCCGCACTGTCGATCAAAAGGTCCGCGGTTCGAGTCCCGCTGTGGCAGTAATGCCCTTTGGCAAGACATTGATCTACATTTGCCACACTCAACCCAGGTGATGCAAAAGTATGAGGATGCAATATTATGCTTGAAAATCACTTTACAATCTCACTCCACTAATTTAAGTCTTTACTCAGAGCCACAAATATGTGTGGGTTCCTTATGTAAGTGGGACACCAAAAATGTCACAAAGTGGGTCCCTAATTTATGGAATTACCCAAATACAAAACATTATTGGATATGTAGAGTAGAAGACTTACCCCTTCACAAAGGCAAATCCAGTAATGAGAGTAGGTCCGTAAAGTTTTTTGAACTCGTGGAATCTGCTCCCATCCACTAATCTCGCTAAGATCTGAAAGAGATAAAGAGAGAAAAGAGAAAAAAATCTATCAAGAACAATTTATAGAGGCAAGAAAGCAGTCATCAAAGACAGGTGGACCTTTAAACATAATTTTACGTAAGAACTGGTTTTCAAGGACAGGTGCACACTCTCTAGGGTAAATTTGAAAATATGTTTTTCAATTTTTTAATGAACATTCTGCAAGATTAATTACCTACCAAGTGCACCTCTTATAATGCTTTATCTACAAAATTACAATTTTCCCAATTTTTAACAACTGTTATGTAAAATTGTTACATTTTTCCAATTTCCAAAGCTTTTTTATATTAGAAAACATTATTAAATAATAATTTTTTTTCTTTTTTTTCTTCAAGTTAATTCTTGGTTATAATCCTTTCAAAAACATTTTTAAGAACTCCATGTGCCACACAATCTAAATGAGTTTCAAAGCTGAATTCAAAGTCAAGGGTTTTCTTCAAGCTTGTACAAACAATGTGAGCTAAAAACAAGCATGCCTAGAGATAACTCACAAACTTTATGATTTAAGTGGCTTGATAACTTGGTCAAAGTCTACTTCGATGTTTGTTTTAAACATTACTGTTAGCTCACTTCTCAATCATAGAAGGCCATGCATAGAGAAGAAAAATTTGTCAATAAAATAACCCTTTTCAGTCAGACTGGGCATAAAGGCTCATTCACATAGTTCATAGTTCACAGAGTACACTGTGACGGTGTGTCTTATAACACACAAATTAGTGAGCATGTGTAGGACCTTTGTTAATTGCAGGCAGCTTCTTGTTTAAACTTTCAAACCCCATTTGAAATTCATTTAGTAAAACCTGCCGCGGTTAGGTAATAATAATATTAATAGGTACAGGTACATGTATATATATGATCGAGCCTTAATTCAGAACTCCACACTAACCTTTTTTGAAGGGGGTCAGGACATAATTTTTTAGTCAGTATGCATAAGCCTAATGTCAAAAAATTCAAACTTTGGGGGTCAGGATTTTAGATTTTGGGCACTTGTGTGTCCCTGGCACCTGTTAGTGACATTTATAACCAGTTTCCTCGCAGAAGTGGCCTGAAGTCAGTTTATTTCTTTTAAAATCCCCCTAAATACCAAAGATCACAAAAGACTTTGAGATTCAAGAGCAACTTGAGCTCATTCAATCACTTCTGCACTATTGTGATAAGTTAAAAAAATTAATGTCTCAAAGCAATTTCTGTTCTTTCGAGTTTAATGATTAAGTATTTAAAGTGTACCAAACTCGTGAAACAATATTTAGTATACAGCTAGAAAAAGAAATTCACCCAGCATTTTAAGAGTTATCAGGTAAAAAGTATGAA
The DNA here is from genome assembly GCA_035222895.1 of Strongylocentrotus droebachiensis. Lineage (NCBI taxonomy): Eukaryota > Metazoa > Echinodermata > Echinoidea > Camarodonta > Strongylocentrotidae > Strongylocentrotus > Strongylocentrotus droebachiensis. The sequence goes on along the minus strand of JAVYIG010000332.1, from coordinate 329,833 downwards.
GAAGGACAACGAACAACATAAAACATGACGTACGGAACACAAGTCCGATTTGGGATTTGTGCGCCACATTCACATTCACATTCTACTTCGAGCAATTACTGGAGGAGCGACTAGTCTACTCACGAATTGCTTTTGTTTCTAGTGAGAGTGTATTTCAACTTGCAATATCTCTTTATAGAAGTACTATTTGAATCTCATATTTGTAACCCCAAACCACAAAACCAACAAAAAGTTGCATGGTGTGATTTTCAGTTAGAGTTCAATAACGTTTTTTTTTGGTCAGGTTGATCAAATCTTAGTTTTTAGTATTTCCTGAAATCTACTTTCTTCTATCTAATTTCAAAATTTTGAAGCACCAAACAATCAAAAGGAAAGGATTTTGTGTAGTGTTGTGTAGGCCTATGTTTGTCTGATTCTTATTTTTGAGTACAGGATATGTTTTATTGGTGAGCCAACTTTCAGGACAATCTGATAATCCCTTCACATGAATTTCTATAGGGGTCTAATCTCCCTTTTGTCACCTTGCACAATACCTGGGGAGTCAGAGTGCCTAATTAGAAATCAGGCTTTAGAACTCCTTTTTTTTCTAAAGTAACATTTTTTGTAACAAGGCATTCTCCCCCTTTTTCAATGGGTTAGGAACGTCCAATTGTGATAAGCTATACCGTGTGTCTCAAAAAAAACGTAACACTTTTGAAATGGTTGCCAAATTGAGCATATATAATTTTATGAAAAAATGTCTATATGTATGGAAAGCTAAAGGACCAACCTTTCATATGATATGAAAAAATTAAAAAAAAATCATGCTTCGATGGACAGTGTTCACTTAAGTTAGAGGTATGAAAATGGGCCTGCGCAGGATTTTTCCTTCCAATTTTGGACAGGTAAATTACTTGTAACTTACAAAATAAGGTCGATATGAGATATTCATGATCGATGGATCAAAAGGATATTTTGAATCAAAAGGATATTTTGAATACCTCGAATTCTGGTATTTTCAATGCATAATGAATGATGTACTTAGCTATTACATGTTTGGGTCATTCATAAAACCTGAATAAAATGTGATTGATGATCCACCAAACTTACGGAAGAAAACTGATAAAGAAAAGGCAAGGGGTAGGTGATGGGATGGGAAAAGGTTGTGGGGGGGAGGAGAGTGGGTTGCATAATGTCAATTATGATTTTGAATACGGTATTTCAATTTAACATTTTCCCATTCTTCCTTCATCCTGTTCACATCTACCAGATCAATGATACAATAAGATGGGAGTGGAAGTTGGTGTGTGTGTGTGTGTGTGTGTGTGGCAGGGGTGGTGTTTGGGGATTGATAAATGACAGAGAGAAAGGACTGGTATTCAAAACATCCTTTTAACTCTTAATCCATCGATCATGAATATCTCATATCAAACTTATTTTGTATGCTAAAAGTAACTTACCTGTCCAAAATTGGAAGGAAAAATCCTGCGCAGGCCCATTTTCATACCTCTAACTTAAGTGAACACTGTTCATCGAAGCATGATTTTTTTTTCAATTTTTTCATATCATATGAAAGGTTGGTCCTTTAGCTTTCCATACATATCAACATTTTTTCATAAAATTATATATGCTCAATTTGGCAACCATTTCAAAAGTGTTACGTTTTTTTTGAGACACACGGTATATCATTTACTCTTTCAGAATTAGACCTGAACTAATAAGTCATTTCTGGCAACTTTTGGTAAATTTTGTTATGTAGGGTCAGATTTTGAATGTACATGTACATGTAGTATATCGATATTGAACCCCTAACATACAGAGCGAAATATTTCTTAGCGATTTGTACACTTTAAAGGTAGGCGTTACTACTGCAGCTAGGGGTGCGTTCAATCAAATTTTCGAAGCTAGAATCACAAACATGAATCACAATTCAAAACGCCGTTACAAAAAGCAAGGTCACTGCGGTTTGCGTTCAAGCGATTTTTCATCAACGCTGATTCTAGCTCATTGCGAGCCAAACCACTGAGCATCACACTGCGCAGTATGGCCCAGGAACTTTGGCGCGCGCTTTCTGGAATTGTTTACGGCCGACTGTCGACTGCTGTTTTGAGCATAGATCGCAATAATAAGACAAAGAATGAGAAGGTGACAGAAGGAAGAAACAAAGAATAACATAAGGAAAGACAGAAAGATAAAGTCGATAGAATGATTAAAACAAAGAATAACATAAGAGAAGGTGAAAGAAGGAAGAATCGAAGAATAACATAAGGAAAGACAGAAAGACAGAAAGAGAGAGTGATAGAATGCTTAAAACAAAGAATAACATAAAAGGTGATAGAAGGAAAAAACAAAGCATAACATAAGAATAGATTGAAGAAACAAATAATAACAAAAGAGAAGGTAATAGAAATAATAACAAAAGAGAAGGTAATAGAAGGAAAAAACAAAGAATAACATAAAAATAGAAGGAAGAAACAAAGAATAACATAAGGAAAGACAGAAAGAGAATGTGAAAAAAGGAAGGAACAAAGAATGACATAAGGAAGAACAGAAAGAGAAAGTGATAGAATGATTAAAACAAAGAATAACATAAGAGAAGGTGAAAGAAGGAAGAATCAAAGAATAACATAAAGAAAGACAGAAAGAGAAATTGATAGAATGCTTAAAACAAAGAATTACATAAGAAAAGGTGATAGAAGGAAAAAACAAAGAATAACATAAGTATAGAAGGAAGAAACAAAGAATAACATAAGGAAAGACAGAAAGAGCAAATGATAGAATGATAAAAACAAAGAATAACATAAGAAAAGGTGATAGAAGGAAAAAAACAAAGAATAACATAAGAATAAAAGGAAGAAACAAAGAACAACATAAGGAAAGACAGAAAGAGCAAATGATAGAATGATAAAAACAAAGAATAACATAAGAAAAGGTGATAGAAGGAAAAAAACAAAGAATAACATAAGAATAGAAGGAAGAAACAAAGAATAACATAAGGAAAAACAGAAAGAAAAAATGATAGAAGGAAAAACAAGGAATAACATAACGGAACAGGCCACGATGGTATAGTGAACGCAAATTGCATGCACAGCGGGCGCGCGGTTTTTCCCAAACCGGAAGAGGCTTCGTCATACAATCATGATTGAGAACTCCGTCCGTTCAATCGAATTTTAGCGACCGTGATTCTTTTGAATCATGATACAAAACGCATCTTTTTCAGCGTTTCATGTTTGTGTTTTCAAACACGTTTATTTTTACGACCGACGAAAAAATCGCTTGAACGCATTGCGTTTTAAACTAAACGTCTTTAGAAACCGTGATTCTAGGGTGAAAAAGTGTTGATTAAACGCACCCTAGAAGGGATTAGACCACACAGCGAGCCATCGAGGTCACTGTGACAGGTGGCTATCTCATTAACTCAGCTCTCATTTAACATAAGAAAAAAAGGATCATGGGGGACCAACAGGCACCGATTTGGGAAGTTTTCTATATAGAGGGAGCAAGTAGCTACAAGTAGGACAGTGTGCCTTTAACATCACAGCAATGACACCTCAATGACATTCAAAGCTGACACTTGAGATTCCTCTGTTCAGTGACATGAGGGTAAAAAAGTCACCCTTTTAGTATAACCTAGTTAATGGACTATTGATCATGATGATGAAATTGACAAGGTCTATTTTAATGTTTGCTTAAAGTATGAATCTTAAAGTTCACTCCTCAACTACTCATTATACATGTGACTCTAAAACACAGCCATACATGTAGTACTAGAAAAACACTACAGAAACAGTGCGGGAATAAAATGAAGTTGATATGTAACGCAAAAGTTTTTCTCTTAAAACTCTTTTCTTACAGAACATGGCAACTGCCCTTATGTTGCAGTAAAATATAAGATGTAAACTATTTTCAGGGCACATTCAAAGCATTTCAGGTTTGAAAAAAAAAAAAACAACAACATAATAGCTGCCTGCAAGAAAGGCACCTATGCATACCCTGTAATATATGTGTGCTAAAATATCAAGAGTTGTGATACTCACTACGCTTTTCAATTTATTGAGATGCAGCTTTTTTTTTCTTTGGTGGTTTCGTTAAAGGGCCTCAATGCAAGGATTCGCACTCATAATATCCTGAAGACACGTGACCCTCTGTGACCTTAAAATGTCAGCAATTACTTTTGAAGTACAATAAGGCTCTGTTTCTATTACTGATTTTATTCCATTATCATTGACCTCCTAGTGTGACACACTTTTTAAAGTAAAGATGATCTACCGGTAGTAAGAGATATAAGAATTATGAGAATGTCTTCTAGATATGATCCGTTGATGGAGGTGTTATCAGTAACAAACAACGAGATCAAAGGTTTGGAAAGCTAACTATGATAGTAGATGAATATCAATCTAAAATAAATAAACTCCCATTTATCACAAAGACCTACACCTTCCACATTAGACCTGCTAGTAAATCGAAATGCTGAAATAAGTTTTTTTACCTTTCTCATTTGACCTTTGACCTCCCCTGTCCTGCTGACCAGCCCAAGCAGCTCATCTTGGCTGTAGAGAGGTTCATTCCACTGGGTGGGGTCCGAGGGCGGGGTAACGTTGAGGGTAGAGATGGAGTCCCTTCCCATGGTGAACCCCTCCTCCTCCGTGGCTGCAAAGTGATCCGTGCATCCGCTTACTCTGATCAGTTACAACCAATGATATTCGGGGGGGGGGGGGGGGGGGGGGGAAATGAAAAAATATCTACATTTCTGCTGATAGTCTAATGGGGGTCAAAGGTTTGAAGGTTATGTCTATTTATGGAAGCAACTGGATTTAAAAAAAAATTATGTCCTGGTATTGCTCCACTTTTATTACAAGATACATGCGCCAGATATGTTGATATTCCGTCCAAGCTTTCAGGGGAGTGTTTCACAAAGACTAAGATTGACTTAAGTTCGACTTGAACTATGCCAGGGTGTTCATGCCACTGTTTGCTTTCACCATTTGCTGGCATTGGTCTCTCAAGAGAAATACAAATCTACAGAATTTACATTTTTTGATGGTAATTCATTATTGAAGGAAAAAATGTAAATTCTGTAGAGTTGTGACGAGCCTCGAGAGACCAATGGTGAGAGCAACTAGTGGCATGAATGATTTGCCATAGTTCAAGTCCAACTTAGGTCGATCTTAGTCTTTGTGAAACACCCCCTGGTGAATTTTTGGTATGAAAATCTGACAGGAATGTCTTTTTGAGGCCGCCTGCCTGCTAATGACCCATGCAACAATATCATAGAGATTGATTTGTTGACCCTCAGCTACCCCTTGTTTTACACATAGTAATCGCCTAGGCCAGCAATATAAATAATGTTACATCTCTTATTTCTTTGATATTTCACATGAGGAAACAAAAGATGCACAGCAACATTGAATTGTCAATATCTTTTTATTTATCAAATAAATGCATAGAAATCTGGCAAAAGGTTTGGGAGCCTTACCACAATTTACATGGGTTTTAACTCACTGGTCCATATTTTACTAATTCAGTTAAATCTGACCCTGGGTATTAACTCATGTTTATAAAAAAAGGAAAACTTAAACCTCAGGCTAACATCACATATTAAACCTGATTTTGAAAAAAAGCCTTAACCTAATCATTAACCCAAACAATTCTAGTACAATACGGGCCATGTAACTTTTACAGAATTCGAACACAACTTTTTTGCTCTCAACACAAGAAAACTGTGAGTCATATGATACTACTTACCTGCAGTGTAATGTTGCTCCACCGAGATCCTCGGCCGACACTCTCTCACCCGTCGCTGCATGGACCAAAGGTGGTCCAGCCAGGAAGATGGTACCAATCTTGTGCATAATGATGGCCTCATCCGCCATGGTGGGTACATATGCACCACCAGCGGTGCAAGAACCACACACTATTGCAATCTGGAAAGGGAAACGGAAAGTTACAGCATTATAGCTAGAGTATAGCGTGTCTCTAGTGGGGTTCATAACAAATAAATGCATCTGGGCTACGTCTTGAGTTGCAATTGATTATAATCAATCGCAAGTCCTCCTTTCAGTCGCAAGTTTGCCGTCTCTTATCTCTCATGTACATACATGTAGTTGCGATTGATTGCAACTGTTTATTAGAAGGGGCCCAGTTCAATGAATAATCACCACTTTTCTCCTCTGGACCTAGATATCGGAGTACTGAGTACAATGTCTTTCCAAATATAATTCTCTCAGAAAGACATTGGATTTGCCCCCCCCCCCCAAAAAAAAAAATAAAATAAAAAAAATAATAATATTAAAAAATAATAATAATAAATAAATAAATAAAATAAAAGTAAATCAATAAATAAATATATAAATAAATAAAGAAATAGATAAATGAAATAAAAACAACGTAATTTAATACCAAAAAAAGAAAACAAAAGTATCCTCTTTCACAAATACTAACCTGGGATATTCCTTGAGCTGAGAGGATTGCTTCATTGTAGAAGACCCTGCCACCGTGATTCTTATCTGGAAATATCTCAGACTGAAAGGGAGAATAAAGCAAACAATCCATTCATGATTACAAATTTGTTAAATTGTACAAATGAAAAATCACCTACAAATATTTTCTTCTGCAGGTCAGTCAGTAGAACCATGTCGTAATAGTATATTCAAAATATGCACTTCAAATATTACTCCCGTAAAGAGATTTTACTAGTTTAATCCGCCCCAACAATCAACTTGAAAGCAACTTGAAAGTAGACTGCTCAACGCTTGCACTTGCATACTTTGTGAGAGATGTGAGTTGGTCTAACGGTAATGTCCCTGGTAGGGTCAGCTCTCCGTCTTTGCCTACAAACTTACTCGGGCTCGAAAAAGAATCACATCTGTAAAATGGTGATGTTAAAGGTCAGTTCCCAAATGCAAATAATTATATTTGATTGATGCACTTCTGTAAAAAGCCAATTTATACACACACACACATTGCATAAAATAGGGCCCGCACAAAATTTAAGTATGACATGAGTTCTGGGTGCACAGTATTATGTTTTTCCTCATTTTATCCTCTTCCATTAGTTTATAAAATTTATTGAGGTTGATTTTTTTAACATTCTAGCCGTACAATTTTTTTATATATCAGGTGATAAATGGAAAGAAAACAGCCTATTCAAGACAGGTATTTTCAGAAGGCTAAATGAGCTTTTCTTTTCCTCTAATTGGCAAAACTTATCTATTTCTTTAATAGGACACTTTCTAATAAAAAAGTTTAGAATCTATTTTGAAATACTGGAACTACATGTACATGTCATAATTTAGGTAATGGATAAAGATGTGAATAGAAAAGGAGCGGTTTTCAAATGTTATCAACTGTTGCTTATTTACACATTACAAATTCAAAACAAATTCATGGTGTTAAATAAGAGTGGACAAAATTTGTGAAAATGTTTTGCTCTCTCTTTCTGATCACACACCAGGGATATCATTTACACAACCACACTAGAGGCACTTTGTCATACTACTTGACACAAAGTCACAAGTCACCTGCAACGGAAGAAACGCCCCGCCACTGTCGATGATGTAGATCGCAGGGAGGGAATTCTGCTGACAAATCTCCTGCATTCTGAGCTGCTTCTTGACGGTGATAGGATAGCTTGTTCCTCCCTTGATGGTGGCATCTGATGCAGACACAGTACACCATGTACCCCTCACTTTCCCAATACCTAAAACATTTGATAAAGTCATATTAAATATGTAGATTTAAGAATATTCAAGATAAACATATATTGTTAGTCATTTGTCAATTGTTCTCTATCCTCTTGTCAAGTAAAAATATGAAATGTATATCACGTAATTGAAATACAACTGCTTTTAGGCTGAAGATCATTTTCCATTCATTTAAACAGATCGGGGGTCATATGAACACGATTTATCTTTTATTCTTGGAAAAATGATGTTAACTGTCATAACAAAGTCAACTTGCGCAGAACTAACACTAATAGTCCAATACCATTGGTGCTTGCGCAGAGGTCTCTTTGCGAACGCAGCTAGCTATGTATGCACAGTCATTAACCTATGATTTGTCCCAAGTTTGATTTTCTTAATGGCTATTAACATCGTTTATCTAACATTAAATATAACATCTTTTTAGAATACCACCCCAGATCAATAAATCAGTAGACTACATGTAAATAATGGGTTCTTCTTCTTCTTCTTCAGTATAGTACAGACCGCCATTGGCGTATTATCATATTTTGTGGCGCTTGTCAAGCTGTGCCGAGTGTACGGTGCAAGAATAAGTCACAAAATAATAATAATAATAATAATAATAAGATATTTGTATAGACCTACCGCAAATTGCAAATTGCCTCTAAGCGGTTTAGAAGAAAATAGCTGATAAGTAAAGGAAACAGAAATTGCATTACAAATTACATCAATGTCCATAGACATCTCAAAAGCAAGCTTAAAAATGGTTCAATCAGCAAACAGTATTAATTACCACAAACGTTGCTTGCAGCTGGAATTCTCCCGTACTCCATATCCCACCCAGCTAAAGAAGAGAGTTCAAGGAATTCATTATCGTAGTCATCCAACAGAAGTCTTAATCTGTCTCTCACAAATATTTTCTTGTTCAACTCTGTGTGTTTTTTCATAGATTTCTCTCCACCTCCAGCATGCACAATGCCCAGAATTTCCTGAAGTTGTTCATTTAACTGATAATTGTGAACAAAATTAGTTTGGAAATCCACATGTCCTGTATCAACGTCTCCTTCCAAAGGAACGAATGGTGTTTCTGTAGATTTTGATGCCGCACTGGAGCAAGTGCGGAACCGTGTACATTGCCATGGCGCGGTTGGTGTTTTCTGGAACTTTGAGGACGAGCAAGGGCGGAAAACGTTTAGTCTTGGAGATCGAATCTTACACAGCGTTTGCATGAAAGTAGTCATGATTACACTATTTAAAGCAAAGCATTGGTTAAATATTCCGATCACAATATCAAAAGTTCAATAAATAATGCAAACCGTCTTCGGCTCTCTTGTTTTGAATGATCCTCCCACCTACGATCTCTGACCTTTTTCTTTCTGGGGGATTCGGTACCGGTACAAGCGGTAGAGTTAAGTTGACAAAATAAAAAGGAAAAATTGAAGCGGCTCCGCTTTTTAAAATTTATTGTTGTCGTTAGTGTTGTTGTTGTTGTTGTTAGTTTGGTTTCTACAGTACCATTCGAGTGTCATGCCCTTTTCCTCCCGCCCCCTCCATCTCGTGCAAAGAAAGACCAAAGCACCTTTTTTTTGGTTCGTACATCACTTTATTAATACTTCAGCAATAATTAAAAGGAACCGCAAAGACATTATGACAAAGATATTGAAAGAGAAGGAGAGCATAATAAGAAACTACAACTCATTAAAAATGTATAGGTAAATCAGCCAGCCAGCGCATAAGCGGGGGAGGGGGGGGGGGGGGGGTACAATTAACGTTACCATCCCCCCTCATTTTTAAACATCTGAAACACAGATAAAGGGTGTCTGTAAAATTCTAAAACACCCCCTGTTTGCCAAGGGGGGGGGGGGGGGGTGAAAAACCAAATATTAAGTTTTTCGTACAATCTGGGGTAATCCAGATAATGATGATTATAATTAGTAAATGAAATATGATTAAGGATTCAGGGCTTTAAGTCCAATAATAATTCAACATCTCTTGATACCAAAAATAGATATAAACATGTATATTAATTGTCATGATTTATCTACTAAAAATAATTGAAGTTCGTATAAAATTATGAAGAGATGAAGAGGAGACATTGTCAAGTCATTACATTATTTGTGAAAATAGATAATTGAATAGTAACCGTTCTTTTTAAAGAAAAGAGTCAATAGATCTTGGGGTTATCGTTTTGGTTATTACATTATCAAGAAGGAAGAAAATTTCTGGTATAGATACATAGATAGATAGTTTATTGGTTTCCACAATATCTCATTTTACAAAGAGTGTAACAACATATTGAAATGATTATAATATAATGCTAAATATATTACTCATTGCGGATATAGTATCGAAAATAATATCGCTAGTGATATTCGTTTGTCTCGCAATGTGGTCAATAAGGAATCTAAAAGATCACGACGTTTCGTATGCTACTGCGATACTTCGTCAGGTGATAAAAACTACTGTAAGCAAGGTTTTTTATACTCTACGGGAGGACCGTGCGGAGCGGTCCATAATTCGATCGATAATTGGAACAATAACGCATAATGCCTATTGGTCGACGCACACGGTGATCGACCAATCACCAGGCCGCTGGATTCGGCCGCTGGTTCGGCTAATGCACCAGGCCTATTGGCCGACGCATACGGTACTCAGCCAATCAACGGGCCGCTGGATCGGACCGTCTGCTGAATGGAATCGACCGGTGTTGGCTGGCAGGACGGCGAGTGTCATGGCGGCGTATCGTCCGCATCCAAAATTCGGGGATATCGATCCCGTTGTCTCTGTTGAAATTATTAGGACTTGAGACGGATATTGATAGCTTCTTTCACCCTCCGTGTATACCAATGCCTTTCCTGGGAAAGGCACTGAACCCCGTCCCAGTCTGGTTGATGCTGGTTATCCCAAGCATGTTCGGCTACGGCTGAGTTGTCAGTTCGACGGAGTCTGACGTCCCTCTTATGCTCAGTGATTCTTTCTTTTATCGGACGGGCAGTTTCACCAATTATCGATCGAATTATGGACCGCTCCGCACGGTCCTCCCGTAGAGTATAAAAGACCCTTGCTTACAGTAGTTTTTATCACCTGACGAAGTATCGCAGTAGCATACGAAACGTCGTGATCTTTTAGATTCCTTATTGACCACATTGCGAGACAAACGAATATCACTAGCGATATTATTTTCGATTATAATATACATGTACAATATACAATACCGGTACACAGAATATTTTCCTTGAGTTGAATTTAAGAGATATAGTGGCGGAGCCTGTGGAAAGCACAGCTTGTTGCGGATAGGCTCCTTAAACTACATGTACAAATGACACAATGAACTAAAGTTAGGTTTATAAAAATACAAATACCCGCTAAAAAGGGAAAGGGAGATTACATGGATACATTAACCGATACTCACAATTAACTACAAAAGACAAGGGAAAGGGAAGGGAATATATCTGCAGGTTATTGAAACAATAGTACATGTACAATGCAGTTTGTTCTCAATATGAGTATACTATGTACATAGTTTGCATGACCATACCGTTATTTACTCGTTGTAATCAACAAAAGTATACAGCTTGGAGACAAAAATAGTCAGGAATTAGGAATGACAATATGTATTCAAATAATAACATTTCAATTTTCTTCTGAATACATATTAACACTTACAAACCTTTTAATCGCAGAATCGAGAGAAATCCAGAACATGGGACCGGTATAATAGGTGTTTTGAGCAAAGCGCGTTCTCGTTCTTGAAATGAGGAAGCCTAATTGTAAGTTAAAAATATCCTGAACGCAAATTGTACTTATTGCTCTCTTTTGAACAACCAGGATGTTGTCCAGTTGGAGTTTCAATGAAGTACCACAGGCAAGAATACCATAGTTCAAGTATAGGGCAACATTAAAGTGGAGTACGACATTTGGAATACATATGATGGGAACATAGATTACAGTTTGTATATCACACCAGGTGACCAGCATTTCTTGATAGTAATGAACATAAATAAGTTGTATGTGTTTTCCAGGTCGTTCCATCATCAATAAACACACCAAGAATCTTGGTTGATTTTACTTTCTTAATTTTGACATATCTCCAGGTAAATCGGAGATTGAATTGCTAAAAAAACATGAAATCAGTTTTGTCCAAGTTCAGTGACAGTCTATTCCCCCCAAAATCCACTGTGCAACATTCTCAAGTTCCGAATTAACAGTTTCAACAAGAATATGAGGATTCTGATGAGAATAAAATATTCTTGAGTCATCTGCGTACGTTTCTTCTTCTGACAAGCAAAACAAAAGGGCCATCAGCCCTTGATTCGTTCTTCCGCGACCCCCTTTTTTTTGGGGGGGGGGGCAGGGGTGGGGGCAGGGATGGGGGTAGAGGTGGGGGCATGTGCGCCTATCACCACCCCTTCCTATCACGAGATGGTAGCGATAGGTTTCAACACCTCGAAATTCATCGATCCCCTTCCTGGAAAGCATCCAACAGGGGAACTAGGGGTGGTTATTACTTTTCTTTACCTGGATGCACATATAATTGTGTTAATGTTTTGTATCGTAACACACTAACACCTATCTCTCTCTCTATCTCTCTCTCTCTCTCTCTCTCTCTCTCTCATTGTCTGTTTCTCCCTCTCTCTCCCCCTTTCTCTCTCTTCTAGCATCCTCTTTCTTTCTCTCCGTCTGTCTATCTATTTGCAAAATCATGTTCACAAACGGATAAGTCCCATTGGAATAATATATAATCAGCTTTAAAATGTCAACCTCGATCGCCTCTCATTACAATAACTTCCGTTTGCTTAAAAATCAACCGTGTTGTTTAGAAACTTGATATTTAGATATAGGACAGTTTTTATTATTATAATGGCTGCATTAATCGTAAATAAAATTGGAATTCACATCCAAACAATAAGAAATCTGTTAAATATATCTGCTATCGTTTGTTCCCATTTTTTTCAAGAGCCTATTGGTAATAAGCTACAAGTGATTGTTAGCTTTCAGTGGCTATCCTCTGTACATTATGTACTGAGATATTCCTTTGAATATTATAGTTCTCGTGCTTAAAATGATACACATTTCAAATCAAATCAAATAATCTTTATACAACATATTGTTTGGATTTGATAGCGAGTTTTAATATCGAGATCAGGAAAGAAGATGAGGATGTGGCTATAAGATACATAAGCCATATAAAAGGTAAAAATATATTTCCTGGCCTCTTGCTTTTAACTTTAATTTCATAAAGATAAAGAATTTTGACAATTCTAGTAAATTTTGGTGATCCTGTTTTTGTGTTCTGCGTAGTTTGGTCTCTTTAGACTTCACTACATGAACATGATTTGCGAGAGAGCTCTATATATCTGGTATACATTGAAGTGCAAAGCGAAGCAATTATGGCATACTAAAATTTTGAAATACAAAACAGTCATGTATTCACAAGAGTAAAGTCTCTGAGCTCGCTCAGTTGTAACCAAAAAAAAAATCAATTGCAACGTACTTTCAATTCCTTATGATGTTATCATTACAAAAGCAAATGAACAAACAAAAACATCAAGTAAGGTATGTACTCTATTTTAACATGCTACAGGTGTAACAGAATGGAAAGGCCGGATAATAAAAACATACAATGTCTCAATTCATTACTGATAAGCAAAATTATGTTATTTACAAATGTTTTGTTTATTATAGAAATATTATATATTCATAGAAAATAATAAACAACGATTGCATTTTGCAGATCGAAAATGTCAAACAATGTTGCTATTTTCAGTAAGGGTAATATAGCCTATGTATTCCCTTTCCCTCTTTCGTATTAAAAATGAGGAAATACTACTAAATGACAGTGCATGGGCATAGCGCGTTCCTACATAAACAAGAACTGAAACGCACTGAGCACGACACATTTGCATAATACATTAACATGTCATTTCAAGAAAAAGGAACTACACGTAGTACAAAACAAATACAACGATATAGTACAGTAGTATAGTACTAGACTAATATTTACTATCTCTATCGACCTCTCTCGGGGTATGAGATTACAACAAGAAGTAAACATATTTACAAGTATTACATATACATTTTAAGTGTGAACAAAGCAAATAAACAGCTTGTGAGCGTCAAGTAACGCCCGGCTGGAATGCTCCCCAGGGAGTGGAGACTGTGCACACAGTGTGTGCGGGCAAGCACTGAATCCAATGACCGGGGTAATAGTATATTTGTAAAGCGCTTAGAGACATTTGTATTAAGCGCTATATAAAAAACTAAATATTATTATTATTATTAAACACTGTTTTTACAAATATCTTTTATGAAACCAGTCGTTCGGACTGTTTTACTATTCTACCGCTACGAGTATATACAGTTCAATTACCCTAATACGTAGCAGTCCCTTATGTTGTAGCAGTGCCTTCTAAACTTTGTGTGAATTTCATGAGAGTTCCAAGCTAACGAATATAAAGATTTTTGTTGTTGTAACATGTGACATTTTCAAACGTTACATAAAAAACGCATTGAATAGCATCTTTGCATCCATGTTATCTGATTTTTTTTCGCGCAAGCTCTCAAATTGAAATTAGATTTTATTACAAAACGAATGCAAAGAATATATATTACTGTCATTAAAGATAATTCAGTGTCTTTAGTTAATTTGTTTGGAGGCTTGGTGGTCATATCAAATAAAGTAACAACGGGTGGTTACTATGGCGGTTACACCTGAAGAGGTAAGTAAATCCTCAGTTACATTTATTCAAAAAGACCTTGGAATATTATCTTTTGCTTCTCTTACTGCAATACTATTTTAAATACATATTCATTCCAATTTACAAACGAAATATCAATTAAAATTATGTCAGTGGTGATCTAATTAAGAAATTAAGGGTCACAAGGACTTAAATGTTAATGATTGTATTAAAATATAGATTTAAGAACTACATGTATACGCACCGATTCTTTTCAACACATAATCTTCCAACATTAGGGAAATACTACGTCTTACAAAGACAATAAGAGCTTTGTAGTTTGAGCTTAGATACTCTTAAAATTGCACAAAGGTTAGAAGATACTACTACAAAAAAGGCGGGGTCCGCTCGGTATTCGTAAGGACCGCTATTCATAATTTGAGAAAAGGGTCATTATACATAAGAACCGCTCTTCATAATCGAAAAAGAGGGTCGCTAATCATAGTTTGAGAAGGGGGTCGCTATTGATAATACGAGAAGAAGGTCGCTATTCATGATACAAAATAGGGGTCCCTATTCATAATACGAGAAGAGCGTCGCTATATGCACCCTCTTCTCGTATTACGAATAGCGACCTCTCTTCTCGAATTATGAATAGCAGTCCTTATAAGTAGTGACCCCCAATGTAAATCATGAATAGCGCCCCTTCTTCGTGTTTATGAATATCGACCACGATTTCGTATCACGAATAGCGGTTCTTATGAATAATGACCCTCAATGTGAATTATGAATAGTGACCCCCCCCCTTTCCGTTTCATGAATAGAGGTCCTTCACGTATAGGAAGTTCCGCGTTTTGAATTGCGGTCCTTATGATTAGCGAGGTTACCCTATAGGGGCTACTGATTTTCATTGAGGATGAGTTAGTACTTTTTAAGATATTGACAATCAGAATCTCGTTCCTTTTTTAGATACCCTTTATGCAGGCGAGGAGGTCTCAAGCAGTGTGCTCTATGGTAAGGAGAACAAGGACAGTGCGATAACATGATGACATGTTTGATATTAATCTTTATATTATTCATGTAGTATTGTTGTCATCATCGATCTACTTTATTTCGCCAGTTTTAATAACTTTTTGTAAATATCTGAATAATCTGTAAAGTGCAAAGACACAATTTGAATTATGAGCTATTAAAACCCAAATCTAATTATTATCATTCAAGCTGCCGATACTACTAATATCATTACTATCACTGCTACTACTTCTGTCATTACTGTTTAATATTAACATCACTATCATCATTATTAATGTCCAACCAGTATTTACAACCGATTTGTTGTTCTATGATCATGATCTCACGTGCTAGGTCTAGGAAGCCATGCTCTACGAGTTCATCATTAAGATCTCTGTGTTTCTCGGCTGTTGCTTTCATGGGAGGAACCTTTATACCTATAGTCCAGTGTGCCACCCAGTCATAGATCTGCTTGGTGATCTCATTGGACGGTGTACTCGTATGCCAGTGTTTCTCTTCTCCACTCAGCTGAAGTAGCTCCCCTGGGCTTCTTATTTGATCTAGATTCAATCCCTGCACCATGTCTTCAATGAATGCGATGCTCGTCTGTTCAGTGATGTATGTGCCTGACAGAAACAAGGCGGTAAAGGCCACAATTAGAAGGTATGTTGATTAAGCTTTTTTACGCAATGAGCGACAATTTCCGTAAGTATGCATTAAAGGAGGTTCCTTTTCTTCAGCTTCTACCAACCTTAAAATGTAGTAGGCAAGAAAGTCTACAGGAGTGGACTAAAGCGTGCCTATTTATTGTTAAAGGGACTTAGTAACATTGTTCAGATGAGATAAAATGGTGCTAAGGTAGTGACTTCAATGCTAGATGTACAATTAATAATCTGAAAGTTTGAGTGAAAACGAACCGATAAAAATTGGGAAAAACTGATCTAATCGATTTCTTAATTCTCCATACTAGATGTATATTATTACAATTTAATTACATTTTAGGTGAATGTAAATCGTCACAAAATGACCATTCCAGATATTGAAGTGTTGGCAGATTTTTATATAGCCTGTTTAATGACTTATTTTCAAGGAAAAACGGTTAGGAAAATTCTAAAACGGTTGGGAGAATTTACTGTTAATCACTGTAAGAAGGTGTTGCACAGTGACACATTCATAGAAAGCCATAAATATCTTTGTGGTTTGAGGATTTTTCAGGATTTTTTGCCTGTTAGAGGGTTAGTGCAGTAGAAGGAATATAATAAGTAACATTTCATATCAACCTTCAACAATGTCACTTTAAGATTGGTAGAAGCTCGTTATTATGATTACCCCAATCAATGAAAGTTTTCCCTTTTTATCATTATTTGTAACACTCCCACCAACCTTATCATTGATTCAAAAGACATTGCACTCATGCATAATTTTAGGTAATGTTTATTAATTTAATAGCCTCCCGATGTGATATTTAAAATGTGTATCTCTTTTTTGGCATCGTATTAGAATACTGAGCACAGGAATGGTTCCAAATATATATTATTTATTTATTTTCGTATTTTATTTTGTATTTTTGTATTTTTTCATGTATTCGTATTATTATTATCATTATCATTATCATTACTATTTTTATTGTTGTTGTTGTTGGGGGGGGGGGGGGGGGGCTTTGTAGGGCTGGAGGTTCCTGCATTCATGGTCTACATTTGCTGCTGGAATTAATTTATAATCAAGAAATGAATGGGGGATCGACCCTACAAGCCCCGCTTACAAAGATACTCTCTTTATATACCTGCAATTATTTCATCTGCGAGACCAGGCATCTGGATTCTTCGTAGTTCATGAGCTAAAGCTGCACGATAATTGAAAACCGACGGACGTAGCTTCTCTTTCCATATCTTAAACAGCGCAAATGCTGTTAATGGGTGTGAGGCATCAAGACGGTCAGCTATGTCTTGATCAGTCAGCTGTAGCACATTCTGAAGTGGATCGGGGATCCCTGGGCCTGGAAGCATGCCAGAAGTAACTTCTAAATGAAAAAAGTCAACAAGATCAACTTCTAACGTCATCATTAAACGTGATTTCGAGTGCATTTGTCTGAATGAAATCAGTGACACAATTACGGATTCGACTATCCAATTTTTTTTTTTTAGCGTGATACAGGTTGGATTATTCGTTAAAAACCTTAAATGCCTCTAAATATGGGCTTGATTGATGAATTGATGTAAATTGACAAGAAAACCGTATCATCGGATCAGAACAAAATGATGTCGGATTGGATCATGAATGCATCAAACTATATTCCATACCAACTTTATGCTTTAGCAGATTCTTACCTTGATCAGCATGTTCCTCTAGGTTTTTATTTATTGCTTCCGAGATAGAACACAACTCCCCATAGCTCATGTCGTACTCTTGAAAATCAAAAAAGTTAATTTGAAAAGGATTGAATTTATCTTAAACGATATCAAAGGAAATATTTGCGACAAACTAGTTAATTTCAACTGTAACAGCAACTAATGTTATAATATGGATATGAACTCTTGCTAGCCAACAAGTGGACAATTGCTTGATTGCTCGGTAGGTGGCTTGTATGTTCCGGAACTAGTTTTGTATGTAATTGGGTGTTCCATGATCAAGCCTCAGCTTCTAGAGGCAGCCTAACCATTTATTTTGTATTCCTATTTGTATTGTATGGTTTGTATATTATATTGGATTTTTTGTTAATGGTGGAATAACATGAACTTGAAATTGAACTTGAAATTGGCGATCAAGGATTTTCATCTATTTCTATCTCTGGTTCCACTACGATCAATCAATATTCCTTGAATTATGTTACTACAAAATTAACATTATTATTGTCTCTTTTTTGCTTGGGGATCATTTGGTACTGTAAAATGAGAATAGACATTTAAAGGTAGGCGTTACTACTGCAGCTAGAAGGGATTAGACCACACAGCGAGCCATCTAGGTCACTGTGACAGGTGGCTATCTCATTAACTCAGCTCTCATTTAACATAAGAAAAAGAGGATCATGGGGGACCAACAGGCACCGATTTGGGAAGTTTTCTATATAGAGGGAGCAAGTAGCTACAAGTAGGACAGTGTGCCTTTAAGATTCGTTATCAATATACTCTTACCAAATATTTCTGTAATAGCGACATTTGGATAGTTAATCGCTATTTTACTGCTGAAGATAACTCGTTTATCCTCGTCCTCGGTGGATTTGAAGGGTTCGAAGGGATCAATGAGTAACTTGATGGTTCCAATCTGAAGGTGTGAAGGATCGAAGACGGGTCGATATGATACCAGTTTAGTGGCATTGATACCCAGCTCTTTAGCTATAGGAGAGAGATCATGCATGAGCAGATGAAAAGCCATATCAACGAGCTCCGCTTTGTAGATATATGGTCCTCTAAAAGTTGGCAGCAACCCTTGAGATTATAAAAAGACAACCGGAATTATGATTACAGGCCACGTATGTTCCTTAGCTTTTATTACTAAAAAATGTTTCATGCAATTTGACGACTCAATCCTAAGTCAAGCAGTGATTGTGAATGAAATAACATTCTATTAGTAGTGATGTGACAACAAATAAATTAATATAACTCTAAATTTGCAGGGAAATTCGAATTTATATTACGATTGCATGCATTGACACAAATCTTAATAAACATTTATTCATTTGTAGAGATTGTTAATTTTAAGAAGTAACATTAAAAAAGGGCAAGTGGGTAAGATACCTCCTAGGTTGTTTGATTCGAAGACTGGAGCAAGTTGCCTGTATTTATCCTGTAAAGTTTTATATAACACATTGGTTCTCCATTTAAGTAGACTTTCGAACCGTTTCCCTTCGTCATTAGCATCATCGTTTTGACAGTCAATGTGTAGTTCCTTGCGGATGTTCGTTATTGATTCTTGTGTGAGATGACGTGAAATCGTTTTCAGTTCCTCATTAGAAGGCCAGTCACAAGCTATGATACAATATAAAATTAATACCAAACTAATGGTAACAAAAGAGTCTTACTTTCCACGTCCAACACACTGCAAAATTAGGGTGCAATTGGGAGAGGGTGCTAATCTGCTCCTTTTATGGTGCAATAACTGATGGGCGGCGTAAATGTGCACCCTTATGGGTGCGAGATATTGGAGGGTGCGAAATATGCACCCGGCGTAGTCTGTTTCAAGGCCTAATAATAAACAAATAATAATTTCAAGTTGAATAAGTCCTCAAGTTTGTGTCGATATCCAAGAACAATATTAAACATGTTAAAAGATAAAAATTGATCTTTAACTTTTCCATAATATTATGATTATACAAATAGCAATGAGCTCAATATCATTTGATATCATCGTACTTTGTCTTTTTTTTTAAAGGTAGACCAGCCTTCCTAGGTGATTTCATCAACCAGTCATTGGCTCAATCGGTAAGGTCAGCGTACGATAATGGGTTCGAAATCCAGTAATATTCCTTCGAATTTTTGCCTTTTAAGAAAAGCAACAAATAATCAAAGTCTAACTGGTTTTGACCTCTTTCCACGCCGCTTTGAAAAATTAACAGAATGGCTAGCCTAGGTTTAAAAAAAAAAGATGCAAGCGAACTCGACGTCTACGCCTAAGGGTGCACATCTGCTCCCTCTTGGGGGCAAGTTTGCACCTAGAAGTAGGTTGAAGAATTGCACCCTAAGGGGTGCTGCTTTTGTAGCAAATGTCTGCACCATAAGGATACACGTATGGTCGCTCTAAGGTGCAAGTTTGCAACCCACATTGGGGTCCAATTCTTCACCCTACTTTTAGTTGCAAAATTTATCGGAAGGAGTTGTGTTCTGTACATCAACTTCCTATGTTGCTGTAGAAGTTTTAGTGTTACCTGGCTCATTTTCTTTGTCGATCGTTTTTTCGACTCTTGTAGATATAGTACGTTCTCTTATATCGGTCAGCATTTGGTGAGTATTGAAAAGAGCAGTCCTGTTTTCTTTGATTATTTTCTCAGCCTGAATGATGGCAGATGTCGTGTTTGTAAGTTTAGATATCACCCTGTAGTGCTGCATCAATTTATCATTCACACGTTGTTCAAGTGCCTTTACTTCTACAATATCTATAAAAAAAATGAAAGTCACATGTTAAATTTGTCAAAATGACACTGCGTCAGAGTACAAAATATGAGTTTTCCCCCTTAAAGCGCATACATCTTTTTTTGCACGCACTTTATACAAATATAAAACAATTAAATAGAGTGGTTCATATTCAACGATCTTAATAATAATTCATTAGCGTTTTATTCAGTTCAAAATCTGTGTGGTTTAATCTTATTTTCTTGGGGTGAAATGTGGTGTCACCGTGTCAGCATTTATGTTTGGCGTAACTAATAGATTGCTCCCTCGAAATCATCTCCCCCTTTTTAATTAACTGGATTCATGTCAGTAGAGGAGCTATCTGATAATGGGTAACATTATAAATTTATAGGTAAGCCTATATATGCGATGTGACAGTACTACACATGTCTTAACCCCTAAGCTGCCGCAACCTTATCCACTGTAGCGTTATCAATACATTGAAACAAATTGTTTGTCTCTAATAAGTTCAAAGTGGGAACGATATTTTAATTACAATTTACCAGCTGTATTGATACCAAAATATAACGTTATGATATTTCGTTTCAGACCAGTTAGTCGGAAATACTTTCAGTATAGGATTTTAAATACAATTTTGTTTTTAAATAAACAACTTTTTAGGATGAAAATTGGAAAACAATGCAAAATTTTCATTTTGTAAAAAAGAAATTGAAGATATGGTACATTCATTTTATGAATGTGAGATCAGTAGAAAGATCTGGAATGAATCCTCAAACTGGATTTATGAAAGAACTCAAATTTGAATCTTGTTCAATTTACAAAATATAATTTTGGCTTTGAAGATAAGAGAAACGATGCCCTAAATTGCATTATTATATTAATCAAACAACAGATGTTTATTTGTAAACTGAATGGTATTTTTCCGCTTTTTGATATGTTAAAAAGAAAGTTTTACAATAGTATAAAGATGGGAAATATATTGTACGTCTATTTAGAATGGAAAGACATGTTTCTGTAAAGTGGCACTTGCTACAATTGTTGTTTGTATAGAAACATTGTTTTAATGTGCTTAAACAGGCACATATATTTGATTTGTTTATTTGTGTGGAGATTGTTAATAAATAGCCTATGGAGGGCTCAAAAATTGGAAGATTTTTTTTGTTGAAAACTCACAATTGTAATAACATGTTAAATAGGTACCTGGCAGGTTTAATTGGTTGAAATGCACTGTGTGCTGGATACGGCTGCCAGACTTAAATCTAGGGTAATAATATCCAAACTTCTTTCGAATCGTATCGGGACGTTAAATTATGATGTGATTTGTGCTATACACGAATAATTTATTTAGTCAGCGTAGCAGAGCACCTATTGATTTCGTCAGAATCTAATGGTTCTTTTCCTATTCTTTCTGAATGGATTTGTTTTCGCTTCATATCTCATGAATACAGCTGACATAAATGACAATGGAATGTTTAAGACATGTGCCATATGCATGATTAGTGATCTTACAGGGCAAGTCCACTCCAAAAATAACTGACTTTCAATAGAAGCAGAAAGATCAGACAAATCAATCAAAAAAAGTTTGAGCAAAATTGGATAATAATAAGAAAGTTATGATTTTTTAATGACATGAACAACTTTGAAAATCACAAGACAAATTGGCAACTCATTCATGAGTCTGTAACATAATGTCCTCAATATCCACTAATTAATTTCTTTAAATTGATGATATAAATTTCCTATTTTCCCCCTTAGGATCTTATTATTTCACGCCAGCATCCAAATTAGATTGATAGTTATATGTTTTTGTGTGGATAATATAGAGTATTTTTTCCAATTAAATCATGAAAAATGTGAATTTTGATAAACTATTTATATAAAAATCAATAATTATGAATATACAATATTCAGAAAATAGTATCAATTATTCATAGTTCATAAAAGATTTTGTGAAATGTAATGCACGCAATATGATACAAATCATAAAACCTGGGCAAAGGCATGGGGAAATCGAGTTTTGGGGGATAAAAAGAGAAATTAAACGAATTAAACTATATAAAGCAATTGATAAATAGTGAGGACATGACGTCACAAACTAATAACCAAATTGGCAATTTGTGTAGTGATTTCCAATACTCCATAGTTTTACATACTTTTTCAAAAATTCATAACTTTCTTATTAGTTTTCCGATTTTGCTCAAACCTTTTTTGATTGTTTTGTCTGATTTTTCTGCTTCTATTGAAAGTAAGTTATTTTTGGAGTGGACTTGCCCTTTAAAGAAGATTTTTTTTCTTCATTACTGATGCGTGACGTAATCTCGGCGCCATTTCGTTAAAATTAGATTATCATTGACAATATTTCTGGACGATATTTGATATGCATAAACTTGACATCACTGGTAAACTTTCCATACCATTGTCCGTGCGTGCATCGTAATGGACGCGTACGCAATCGTTAAAAATTTGAAATTGGTCAAAATGCTTATTGGACCAATTTACTACACGTTTCACATCTTTTTGAACGTTCAACAATTTTGCGCGCGCGGACGGAGACTGTAAAATTTTCCTCAATTATGGTTTCCTCTTGTACGTGTTATTTCTCATTGGGCTTGTGTTATATTTCCGTCATGAATAGCAATTTATAAATGATATGACATGGTAGTATGTGGGAATACCCCTTTCACATATATAGGTGTGAACAAGCCTTTAACCAAACCTGTATCTTATGGGTCGAGCAAGGGATAGTAGTCTAATTAGGAACATACCCACATAGAAAATGTATTTTACTATTTTAAATGGATATAGAGCATAATTTGTTTGATATAATCGGCATGTGACTAAAGGTTGATGACTAAAGGTTAATATATTGTATATCCTTAACTATTAGGCTACAATACATAATCTAGCTAACTTATATTAGTAATTTCCGAGAAAGGAAATTGGAGTGGTCTGATTTGTATAATAATCGAGGTTTAGACCAACCCAGCAGTTTAAACGTCTTGTTGTGTTTTTTCACAAATATGGCAGAAACAATTTTCTCTTTAGCTTATTTATTTCTGTGGAACTCTAAGAGCAAAATTTACAAAAATGTAATCAGCTACCAGTATCAAAATTTTATTTTTTAGGCGATTTAATGATGTTTCACTTAGCCTCAAAAATGTATCTTCTTATTTACTATGCCTAGGTCACAGGACTACAATTACCGACGATGCAAGAGGCGAGCAAGAAATCAAGAGAAGGATTGCACTTGCAAAATCAACTTTCTCCAAGTTAGAAAACATCCTAAAGAATAAGAAGATGAAGATGAAAACAAGACTCCGCGTACTCAATTGCTACGTGTATCCAGTTCTAATGTATGGATGTGAAGCTTGGACCCTGACATCAGACCTAAAAAAGCGACTGGAAAGTTGTGAAGTTTGGTTCCTGAGAAGGATGCTAAGAATTTCATGGACAGAAAGAATTTCTAATGACGAGGTATTTACCATGGCAGGAACAAGACGAAAGCTTCTGAATAATATAAGAGGTCGACAGCTGAGCTTCTTGGGCCATGTTATACGGAAGAATGGTTTGGAAAATCTTGCACTGACTGGAAGAATTGAAGGGAGGAGGAGTAGGGGTAGAAGGAGGATTCTGTGGATGAGTAGCTTAAGGGGTGGGATTTCTGAATGTGGAATTGATCTCGGGGAGAATGAATTACTTCATAGAGTATGGGATAGAGAGTTGTGGCACTCCATGATCGCCAACGTCTGAGGATATGGCACATAGAAGAAGAAGGTCACATTTGCTCTACGGCTAGGATACGGCGGCCGTAAACCCCCGTAATCTAGAGATACTTGCGGCGACCGCAGAAGATCTGCGGTGGCCTGCAGGGTCACCCTAGGGCGTATCCCTATTTTTACAGGCCGTACGGGTCGCCGTGGGATTATAACGTGGAGTTTTGCCGTAGCGATTAGACATGCCGTAGCCATGCCGTAGAGCGGTTCCACGGTTTACGTACGTCGGCCGTACGATAGCCTTGCGATTTTATATACTCCAGGGGTGAAGCGGTAGCATCAGTGTGGCCGCACGGTGGCCGTATGGTCCCCCTTCGGCCGCCTTGAGGGCAACTTGCGGCTACCTTGCGTCTGCCATAGTATTTGTCAGAAAGCTACGGCCGCCGCAGGAACGCCCCAAGGTCCTACTAATGCGACCGTGCGTCATCACTTCAAAGGCCGTACGGCAGTCCAAAATGTTGTCTCCACAAACTCAAAATACGCCGAGTGGCTACCCTAACATAATGTGACCGCTAACGTATGTGACCGTGGGAATGCTGGGGCAGTCCTATATTTGCTTTTGGCCGTAGATATTTTAGACCGCACGGCCGCCGCAGCAAATGTAACCTAGGCATTACCTGCATTTTGCACCGTTAAACATATCATACTACCAAATAACTTACGGTGTGCCTTTCTCCAAATTAAATAGGCCGCTGGAGAGATGAGTATCAATGCAGCAAACACTGAACAAATGAAACGATATGAGGATAACAATGAAAAACACATAACTGTTGTAGCAAGTTTACATGCTATATTGACCTTCTCATAATAAATATTTCATATAAACAAAGCTACTTCATTGAAATCTTGATAATGTAATGGCTATTTAATAAAATCCGATTCGATACAAAAATTGCTCCGTTAACATTTCTAAAGTAAAATTAATAAGAAGATATAAATACAAAGCTGCGCATATCAGTATTATGTAAACAGGTTTAAGGTACTTTGTTTATGTTAAACATACGTACATAGCCTTCACGAGATTCCAGGGCACAATAGGTGCAATAATATTTGTGTATGTATACGTGATTATTGAATTTGCTTTTATACTAATCTTTTAAGCTTTCGCTCTAAATTGATTTTGTTATCTTCCAGATAGTTTTCGACCATTTTCCATAGCAAGGTTATTGGTTACTGAGTTAACCTGTTCTCAACCATGGCTTCGTGTTAAAACGTTACATATACATTTTGTTGGATTCTTTTAAATTAATATTCTGAATGTCCAGTATTTTCAACTTACAACCTAAGATTGTCATCAGAGCTTTTGATTTCCCTGGTTCGTCGCCTTGGAGTAGGACAGATGTTGATTTATTTGCATTAGTTCCTGGAATACTGGAAGCCACACATGTATACAATTCTTTGTTACCCCTGGTGGCAATGGTGATGGTTTTGTTTTTCGTCCCGTCTATGTTATCCCATTCTCTTTTATCTGATGGCTCCAGTGCTCTGGATCCATATAGAAAGACAAGATTGATAGAGGGGTAGTACTTCACCGCTTGGCATGTTAGAGTCGTTCCGGATTTGGCGACCAGGATGCAGTTGTTTGAGTCGTATTGGTTGGCATTTAGACATTCCTGGATGGTTGGCAACGGTTCCAGAGGCTGGGCTAAATTTGGAATATAAACAAGATAAAAATGATTTGTAACATTGTCCTTTAAAATTTCAATTAAATTTTTACAAATTATTAAACTAACGAATCAACAAAGTCAATAATAATTGAACAAAATAATAAACATTTAATTCTATCCGTTTTTGCGGTGTGTAGTGTCCCCCTGCTCCAACAATAAATCGCACTCTCCCCTCCCCCTCTCTGACACACGCACACACATAAATGCACCTTTACAGTTGTGCTCCTCCGACGAAATTTGCAGTCATCAGCGGCTAAATAGTTTTAGGGCAACCAAAATGTATACAGATATCAGGCATTAAACCTCTACAGGTCCGTCTGGATAACAACTGCAGGCAGCTTTACCGCATAGCTGCTCGGTTGGACCACCTGCTGCATACAGTACATTCCTCTTTGAAAAAGAGCCCCGTGCAGACTTTACTCAAGGAGGCCTCTAAGCCCATATGTCGGAACTTAGATTTAGCTGGTGCTACTGAATCAACTATCCATATCCATAACAGGCTCTAACCATATCTTAAAGATTGGTCCTCTAGCCCTCCTGGCAACAATTTGAAGCTCTGGGGTCTCAAAGATTCTGACCTGTGTCCGTGTGGTCCAATTTAGACTTTTAAGCATATTACGAATGAGTGTGTTATAGCAGCCCCCCCCCCCGACATGTCCCCTCACTGATATTGACAACCCACTACATGTGTCACTATTGTCAATTTTTAATAGCTATGGTTAATATACGAAATAATGATAACAAAGATTGACATTTCAAACTCACTGGGAATTAAAATCCTTCATTTTTTTTGGGGGGGGGGGGGTGGGTGGGGGTGTGACGCAATTGAAAGAAGATATCGTATTAAGGTTCTACCATTATTAGTCCTTACGTTGTACTACTTCGGTACGTGTATGCACGTGATGAATACTTACCAATCACATTGACAAATGTGTGATTCCTGAAGGATATCCCAGTATCATCAGTCACCTCACAAATGTAAAGACCTTCGTGGTGGACCTGTAACTCCTTGATGACCAGCGAGTAATCTTGGGTGATGTCATACGTGCCGTCGTCGTATCCAGATCCACTTTTTTTAGAAACATTTGTGTTGCTTTCCATTACAACCAGGCTTTTATTTGCTGAAAAAGGAGATCCCTTTTTCCAAGAGACTCTTCTGGCCTTGATGTAAACGGTGCATTGCAGGATGCCATATGTGGTATGACGCAGCTGCAGAGTGACTCGTTGATTTGTTGTGATGGCAGTATCTAAAGGAAAAACAGTGATAGCCAGTTTATCTCAGGGAAAAGGCTAGAAAAGATTTTATCATGTAGGAAAATGATTTATATCAAAGTACATTATTAGTACATGAAAGTAATTTAACCCATAATTAATATATTAAAGCAGGAATACAAAGATTGGGAAAAGGGACATAAAAAGGTTTCAAAACATTAAATGCTTCTTAAAGATATCACAACCTTTTCTTTAAGATGTGCAGATTTACCAAGTAAAACATTAGTTTTAGGTAGATTTTAGGTTTTCAAAATAATTACTGATTAAAAAAGTCATATATAGTTCTCTTTAACAGCATGTAAACCTACAATTATTATAAAATGATTTTAAAGATTTTCTTCTAAATAACCCACCTAAAACTAAAATATCAGTGTAGTTTGTCATCAGAGGTCCCTTGTTGTTAGAAACTGTGCAGTAAATTCGTCCACTATCTGCCGTTGAGACATTGTTGATGATCAAGGAATAATTTTCGTCCACGTCACAACTCCCATCATCGTATCTTGGACCTGATACTTCACCATCAAGCCATGCTACCATGGTGGTTAGATCATCAGGATCAAGGCCATTTCTCCAGTAGACTGCAAGTGGTTTTCCGTAAAAGCGACATGTCAGAACCGCTTGCACACCTCGAACCAGTGTCTTCTTGACTTCGGTGTAAACTAGACCATCTGGAACTACTTGGGATGATTTTAGACCTGCATCAAACAAAAATGTAGTGGATCGACTCATTTTTCATGATTTCATAAAGAGTATGAGATTCAGTAGGCCTTGGCTATAGTGATCATTACATATATTCCAAAGTTCATGACGGGTTAAACCTTTACTCTTCATGTTTATATCTATTCCCCAAAACCTCTCCCAAACATATTCATGGCTGACTTTGTTTGTGAGGAGAAAGATTCCAAACAAAGAAACAAAGAACACAAATATAAAAGGTCACAATATCAAATTTGATCACTGATTGCACTTTTTAACATTCACGGAGAGTAGGTACTGTGCATATAACCGTGACCGCAGAACTAGGTGCCCTTGGGGAAGCTTGACAGGCCTATGATTATGCAAAACGCTAAGACACTGACATGAACAACCTACAAAAAAATTAAAAATGGCAAGGAGTATGCAAGTTTGTGCCCAAATAAACACAACGAGACAGATGACATAAAACACCAACAGCCCAGGTTCTAGCGAACCTTCTGAATATGTAATACCCATGCGACTGATATGTCAGTCATGGTCCGTCCGTGGTGGGCTTTCTGACAATTTAATTTTCAGATGGTTCGCAAGACCGACATTGCCGGCCTCTTGAGAATGATGGTGAGGATGGCTGGCGGTATCGTAGGCGGTATAAGTATAATACCCCCCTGGGCAATCATCCCCGACAAATAACCAGCTAGACAATTACGCCCCAAGGACGATTACCCCTCGAGGACACTACTGGTGGGCTTCCCCTTTAATGTTCTTGGGGGGGGGGGGGGGGGGGAGGGGTAATTGTCTTCGGGGGGGGGGGGGGTGGTTGTCCTCAGGGGGGGGGGGGGTCGTCCTCGGGGTGTAATTTTCCAGGGGGTAATTTATTGTCCGTTCGGGGTAGTTTTCCGGCTGGACAATTACGCCCCAAGGATGATTACCCCTCGAGGAGACTACTGGTGGGCTTTCCCTTTAATGTTCTTGGGGGAGGGGTAATCGTCTTCGGGGGGGGGGGGGGGGGGGGGTGGTTGTCCTCAGGGGGGGGGGTCGTCCTCGGGGTGTAATTTTCCAGGAGGGTAATTTATTTTCCTTTCGGGGTAGTTTTCCGGGGATATCCCCGGTTGTGTTTGTCCAGGGGGTTATTGTCCTGATACGATCGTAGGCTGTTGATCTCTTTGGCAGTCTATCTCGTAGACTGTCGGTCTACCGAAATATTCGGGTTTGCCCTCTTTTTTTAGGGATTGCTACTTCAATAAAATTCTGCCGAAATTCACAGCGTAGAGTGCACAGTAAACGTTTGAGTTTTCCGTTAGGGACAAGGGTGCCTGGGGCTTTACGGGCCTTGGACCCTTGGTTTAATTCGGTGTCATGAGCATATTGAACGAGTAAAAGACTGAGATACAGCAGTACTCTTCTCATCCCATCAACGCGGCTAACAGTAATGGGACGTAGATGAGACAATTTAACACTGGAAATGACAACTGCCGTTGAGACATTTTGGATGGGAGTTGGCGAAATTGTGATTCGCCTGGTTTGATTTAATACTGCACAGTACCATACATGTGTGGATAAACTGATGGAGGTACATATGTACATGGCTTGAACAATAAATGAGCTTCCTAATTTCCTCTTTTTTTTTATTGCACTGCATATCAAGAAGGCTGATATAAGAAGGAGAGTGACATATACCTTGGAAATTTCCATGGTAAAAATCCTAGTCAAACTGTGGCAAGTACACTTTACTATTGCAGCATTGTGCTGATAAAAAATTGTAGAGTCTGAATCATGCGGGTTGAGAGGCTTAGGGCTTTATAGACTTAACAATTTATTTCTAGTGATGGAATGTGAATTCAAAACATATCACACAAAATATGGAGCAAACAATGGAACAAAAAGCATCTCACGGTTTGGTGCACTTGTCATTTGACAATAGGGGACTACATTTCAAGACAGCTCAACGATTGACTAGCAGGGGTGTTTACTTCACAAAGATTTAGGCTAGGAATATTGTGTCTATTTTTAGGTAAACGTCAAACAAATTGCAATAAAATATTTTTCACTGCAATACATTTTAGTAAGGTCCCTAAAATAACATACTAAAAGTCCAACAAAATCCAAGTAGTGGAAGTGTCCCTACTTTGCATAAATCCAATATGGCCGCTATTTCGAAGATTTTTACATATATTTTATCATATTTGTCAGCTTGTATAGGCTGTTGTGGCACTAAAGGAGTAGGAAAAGTGATCTGCTGTACATTTTGTATCAACTAAAATACCCATATACTACAGGTACATCACACATCTGAAACAAATCCCCCACACACCCACACCCACACAATCCAATACAGGCGCGGATCCAGGATTTCTTAAGGGGGGGGGGGGGCCCAAATTTGAAATTATGCGAGCCAAATATTGGTACGTAATGGTGACCAACAGTGACGTAATGCGGGGGGGGGGGGGGGGGAGGGGGGGTCGATGCAGGGAGGGGCGATTTTCCCCCTCCCTCCTCCGCGAACGCGGAAGTTTTGACGTTTTATTAAATTATTAGAGAAAGAAGACGATTCGTTGTACCCTTCTCAAAAATAATTCTCACCTGAATTTAGTTTTTCCCCTCCCGCGCGAAGCACGAAAAATGATTTATTAAATTATTACGATTCTTTGGAGAGTTCTCGACTCTTGATCCTCGTCTGAATTCAGGTTCCCCCCTCCCGCGCTTCGCGCGGAAGCTTTTTAAGTTTCCTTTAATCATTAGAGAAAGAAGACGATTCGTTGTACCGTTTTCGACACTAATCCTCGTCTGAAATCAGTTTTCCCCCTTCCGCGCGAAGCGTGGAAGCTTTTACGATTCATTAAATCATTAGAGAAAGAAGACGATTCGTTATACCGTTCTCGAAAATAATCCTCGTTGGAATTTAGTTCCCCCTACATCCCGCGCGAAGCGCGGAAGGTAACATTAAATCATTAAAGATTCGTATTACCGTTCTCGCCTCTGAATCCTCGTCTGAATTCAGGTTCCCCCCTCCCCCCTCCCGCGCTTCGCGCGGAAGCTTTGTCGTTTCGCAAGAAAATGTTACGATTTATTAAATTATTACGATTCGTTGTACCGTTCTCGACTCTTAATCCTCGTCCGAATTCAGGTCCCCCCCCCCTTTCCGCGCGAAGCGCGGAAGCTTTTAAGTTTCATAAGAATATGAGAGAAAGAAGACGATTGGCTGTACAGTTCTCGACTCTTAATCCTCGTCTGAATTCAGTTCCCCCCCCCTCCAGCGCTAAGCGCGGAAGCTTTTACGTTTCAATAAATCATTCGAAAGAAGACGATTTGTTGTACAGTTCTCGACTCTTAATCCTCGTCCGAATTCAGTCCCCCCCCCCTCCAGCGCTAAGCGCGGAAGCTCTTACGTTTCAATAAATCATTCGAAAGAAGACGATTCGTTGTACAGTTCTCGACTCTTAATCCTCGTCCGAATTCAGGTCCCCCCCTTTAAGCTTTTAAGTTTCATAAGAATATGAGAGAAAGAAGACGATTGGATGTACAGTTCTCGACTCTTAATCCTCGTCTGAATTCAGTTCCCCCCCCCTCCAGCGCTAAGCGCGGAAGCTTTTACGTTTCTATAAATTATTCGAAAGAAGACGATTCGTTGTACAGTTCTCGACTCTTAATCCTCGTCCGAATTCAGGTCCCCCCCTTTTAAGCTTTTTTAGTTTCATAATGTTATGAGAGAAAGAAGACGATTGGCTATACAGTTCTCGACTCTTGATCCTCGTCTGAATTCAGGTTCCCCACTCCCGCGCTTCACGCGGAAGCTTTGACGTTTCACAAGATTATGAGAGAAAGAAGACGATTCGCTGCACCGTTCTCGATTCTTAATCCTTGTCTGAATTCAGTTCCCCCCCTCCCCTCCTGAGCGAAGCTTTGACGTTTCATTAAATTATTAGAGAAAGAACACAATCGTTGTACCGTTCTCGACTCTTAATCCTCGTCTGAATTCAGCCCCCCCCCCCACCCCCCCCCCCCTCTCGCGGAAGCTTTTACGTTTCATTAAATCATTAGAGAAAGAACACGATTCGTTGTACCGTTCTCGACTCTTAATCCTCGTCCGAATTCAGGTTCCCCCCCCCTTCCCGCGCAAAGCGCGGAAGCTTTTAAGTTTCATAAGAATATGAGAGAAAGAAGACGATTTGTTGTACCGTTCTCGAAAATAATCCTCGTCGGAATTTAGTTTCCCCTCCACCCCGCGCAAAGCGCGGAAGCTTGTACGTTTCATTAAATCATTAAAGATTCGTATTACCGTTCTCGCCTCTGAATCCTCGTCTGAATTCAGGTTCCCCACTCCCGCGCTTCACGCGGAAGCTTTGACGTTTCACAAGATTATGAGAGAAAGAAGACGATTAGCTGTACCGTTCTCGATTCTTAATCCTTGTCTGAATTAAGTTCTCCCCCCCCTCCCCTCCTGAGCGAAGCTTTGACGTTTCATTAAATTATTAGAGAAAGAAGACGATGCGTTGTACCGTTCTTTATACTCTTAATCCTTTTTTCAATGGTGTTCTTTGTCTGCTCCTTTTTCTTCCTAGGTCCTCTTCCGATTTGGGGGGACCGCCCCCCCCCCCCTGGCTACGCGCCCGCGGTCAGATAAACACATTTTGATACCTTGTCCGACCCCGCAAGCTCAGGGGTTTAAGGCAATAAATTGCGGTCAGATAAGCATTCAGGGGCCCGCCTTAGGGCCCCTGGTGGGGTCGAGGCGGCTGAGCCGGCCACGGAAGCTCAGGGGTTTTAGGCGTTTAATTAAGGTCAGATGAGCATTTTTTTTATACCTTATTATTTTATGACACTGGCAGGTCACTATTTGGCGTGGGTTCCAGGGGGCGGAGCCCCAAAAAATCAGGGGTTTTAGGCACTAAATTGCCGCCAGATGAACATCTAAGGGCCCGCCGTAGGGTCCTAGGTGGAATCCAGGGGCAGAGCCCCCGGGAGCTTAGGGGTTTTAGGCATTTAATCACGGTCAGATGAGCATATTTAGATGCCTCATTAATTTTTAACACTGGCAGTTAACTATTCTTTCTTTCTTGCTCTCATTCTATTTTATTTCTCTTTAATATACTTTTTCAAAAAAGTGGGGGGGGGGGGGGGAGCTCGAGGCTCCCAATCCCCGCCCCACCTCGGGCCTGACATGTAGGAATCTCAAGAATCATATTTCTTGCCTGGCTGTAAATTTAGTAATTTGTCATTCTCCAACAAACACATACAAACGTATTTACTAAAAAGTGAGGAAAAATCTCGGAAATTATGTCATTTCTTTCCCTTTCCTTCCTTCTCTCTTATTTTTTTGATGGGGGGGGGGGGGGGGGTCAACAGCCTGGGAGGCAAGGCCCTTTCGGCCCCCCGATCTCCTTCTTCCCCCTTTTCTTTTTTTCTTCCTCTTCTTTCTTTACCTTCTCTCCTCTTTCCCTTTCCCTTCTTTTCCTTTCTTCTCTCTTTTTTTTTTTTTTTTTTTTGCGGGGGGGGGGGGGGGGGGGGGGCAAGGCCCGCTCGGCCCCCCCCCTGGATCCGCGCCTGATCCAATATGTAATTTATGCTCAATTTATCACCTCAGCAGATGATGTTATTTCATTATGCACTTATATCATGACATTTTAATTATATTGTAAAAAACTAAAATCAAAATATTCAGAAAAAACGGCCCTTATGAGTATCCGTACAAACACAAGAGCTGCTGGTAGGGCTATTAGGGGTACAACCTGGACCTTACATTATCATCATGGTCATTGGAATTAGAATTTGTTCTCAGTGCAACAGTTTACTTAATTTTAGAGATCTGACAACTAGAAGCATACATTGCATGCTAATGGCTCATCACAGTACAATTATCCACATTACTGCGGTATTTGTGCTCTCTAGTCACTATTGTTGTCAAATATTCAACTAAGTTAGACCCGTAAGCTTTTATTATATGATATCCATGATGCCTAATTCATAGTCATTCATTGCAAAACTTTAAAGTAGAACACCCAATAATAGTTTCATTATAATATCGATGGAAAGCTTATAATGTGCAGAATACAATACATTTTTTAAATTAAGATACCAAAATCAACTAAGGCACAATAACTAATCAAAGTTTGTCACTACACCCCCCCTTCATCTAAGGTCACTCAGAGGTCAAATTAAGCCTGTAATTCATGACGCCACAGAATGTACACCTTTCTTGATCGCCGATCTATGCAGTGCTACAAAAGGCAAGCCTACATATGAGCCTAGCTACATCAATAGGAAGGGGGCTTTAGTTGTTGCTGTGGTACTGGTTGTGCTATTACTGTAGTTGTAGTAGAGATATGCATTAAAAGAAATGATACTTGGTCGCAAAATGTGTCTGGAAGACTTGCGTCTGTCAATGATCTTCCCGCAGTTGTTGCAGTATTACCATAAACTATGCATGGTGAACTTTAAAACTAAAAAACAAATACCAATGGTATACTCTGTGAGCACAAGCACTTCCAAAACGGCTAAAACTGGCCGAACTAAAAATGAGGTGAAATTGACTGCATTCTTAAAAGTAGTTAAGTCCCTTGAGGAAAATGATGAGGAACAAACTACAGTAGTTGATTTTGTTACTAAGATGCAAGAGTATTTTCTGGATACAGATTATGATGCCGACAGTGGGGTATACATGAAGAAGACAATACAGTGGAACTTCGGTGAGAGGATTGTATAACTGAACTGAAAGGAAAGCATGATCTAGTTACATTTCGTAGCACAGCTATAGTGCTATTCTGTATGAAATCCACAAGCAGCCAAAGAACAACACACCAAAGCAGGAGAAAATGAGGATCATCAAGACTGCTGCCTCACCGTATAAATAATGACGTCAAGTTATTAAAAGAAAATTACAAGTGACGCGTTTACCTGCATTTCTCACAGATTCCCTGCAACTGCTATTGAGGTACATGTTTGTTGGACAAAAGGTAGATTGTGATGCTGGCATCTATTGGGCAAGCCATAATGCACGCAATACGCCCAATGGTTCTCCTTGCTCCTCTTCACCTTGGATTACAAATGCATCAACAATTATCATCTCGCTTTCTGGTCGACACACTGCATGCGCAATGCTTCTATTGCTCCTATCCGGTGGTTAAGAAATATGAAAGAAGTGTGGCAATTTCTCAAGAGTGCATTCAGTATATTGCAAATAATATCGACACTCCTGATGGATCAGGTACTTCCACAGATGGGCACATTGCTACCCAAACCCCAGGGATAAAGTACTGTAAGTCTGTACCTAGATAAACGGTATCCGCTGAGGACTTTGCTACTGTTGGACGTATCAACATTGAATTCTTAAAGGCATCTACAATTACTGTACAACCTCTGTATTACCAGCCGATTGTGAATCAGGGACCAGAAGATCCAACATTTGACCTTGATGTGTTGTTGAAGACATCTTGTCTACTGCGGTCCCCAAGGCCTTCAAAGGTCCGGAAAGATACAGATAATAAAAACAACGGCAAGTACCCTGATCAGTCATCTTCTTTGTTTCTCCCCATAATTGACATGAATCCTAGTGATCCATCCTGCATGTGTTTACTACACTATGCGTTTTGCTTTTGCCCATGCTTAACGGTATAATACTATACACATGTTTTGACGTTTAATAAGCTGCTATGGTGGAAGGCACTCACAATAATCAGGAGCAAGCCATAAGTGACAGTGACTTGAAGCAGATCGTTCTGCGGGGCATTTTGATGACGGGCTCAGGACCCCATGAACTTCTTGAAGTATAGTGTATGCCATATATGCTGGGTGGAAAGGCGATTTCTAGTGCTGCATGTGCGAGGCCATTTACTCGTTGATGCTGCTCTAAATACCATACCAGACTTGTATAATTTACATCTGCAACGAGTACAAACAACCTCCGAAAGCTCCTATAGTGATCACTATATAAATTTCCAGAGGTTGTTCAGCACCCAGGTGTTCCATGTGAAGTAGCTAATTTCGCGGAGCAGCCCAATTAAGTTCTCTCTTGAACAACTACCAACGGACAGCATCTTCCTGATCTTCATTGTGATGTAGAAATTGAGGAAGAGCAGATCCTAGAATTAATTGTGATGCAACAGAAGTTTAAAGCAACAGTTCTTGTCGATGATGACACAAACCTTCTCATCTTGCTGATCTTCTACGCTGATCTGAATGCAAAGGACTTCTTTTTTTGCACCTGGGCCCAATTAAGGCAACTCCAAGAAGAACCGAACATGGAATATCAAACAGTTGAAGGAAACTCTAGGAAGTAGTGTGTGTGACTACTTTTTCTTTGTCGTGTGCTTCTGGACTGCGACACAACGTCTCGCATATTTGGACTAGGGAAAGGCGTAGCACTGAAGAAAATCATGAAGAATGAAGACTTTTGTGAGCTTGCCATGGTATTCAGTCAGCCGGCATCATACCTGAAGGAGGCCATTATTCCAAATGGAGAGAAGGCACTTGTATGCCTGTATGGTGCTGACTCAATAGAAGATGGTGAAAAGGTATCACCAATCTTGTCTGCCTTTAAGGACTTTGCAACCAACTTCAGCAGCAGGAAAGTTCCATAGTCTGCATTGCGTGTGTACTATCAGATATTATAATGGAAAGGAATGACAGACAGCCTGACATCAGGAAACTGAGTTGGCAGGTCATGGATGGGAAGTATCTTCCAATAAAATCTGATAAAACACCAGCATCCGTATAACACATTAAGGTCATCAGATGTGGATGCAAGAAAGATTGTGCAGCCAAGAAATGCACGTGCCGGAAGTATGGCCTCCAATATTCAACAACCTGCACTGATTGTCGTGGCACTAGTTGTAGCAACTCACCACCATTATAGGCCTACCTAGAACTTGATGATACTACTGATCAGCATGCCACATAAATGTTTGTTTATTGGAGACTACCAACTCTAATCAAATTAAAATATGTATACTTAACTGTAGGCCTCATGACCTGCATCCTGTAATAACAACTGCACTGGGATTGTAAACCAACATAGACATAGCTGCTCTGAAATGCATTGTAAGGTGAGAATCAACACAAAATTGATTAACCCACTTTAAAAAAAAAATGTATGTGTATATATGCAAATTAAAAAAAAACTAATTATGAAACATTTGAAATATAAATATATTTGTACAACATATATAAGTGTTTTCGCAATTAGTCTGAATGTAACATAAGACAACAAATATCATTATAATAAATTCTCTACAAAAATGTTTAATTTAGCAGCCATTTTGAATTTAAGCAAATTAAAACACTCAACCGGGCATATGAAACCTTATGCAAACAAACAAATTCTAAGTACACTAAAAGTGTGCTAAGAGGTATGTATTGTGAATATTTTCACCAAATCTAGGAGAAAAACCTAGAATTGGCGGCCATTGTGGATTTATGGAAATTAGACACAATTAGTCCACTACAAGGATAATGTAAGGTACAGGTTGTACCCCTAATAGCCCTACTAACAGCTCTTGTGTTTGTACGGATACTCATAAGGGCCATTTTTTTCTGAATATTTTGTTCATAGTTTTTGTTCAATATAATTAAAATGACATCATATTTGTCTAGTGCATAATGAAATAACATCATCTGCTAAGGTGATAAATTGAGCATAAATTACATATTGGATTGTGTGGGTGTGGGTGTGTGGGGGAGTTGTTTCAGATGTGTGCTGTACCTGTAGTATATGGGTATTTTAGTTGATACAAAATGTACAGCAGATCACTTTTCCTACTCTTTTAGTGCCAGAACAGCCTATACAAGCTGACAAATATGATAAAATATATGTGAAAATCCTCGAAATAGCGCCATATTGGATTTATGCAAATTAGGGACACTTCCACTACTTGGATTTTTTTTGGACTTTTAGTAAGTCATTTTGGGGACCTTACTAAAATGCATTGCAGTGAAAAATATTTTATTGCAATTTGTTTGACCTCAAAACACAATATTCCTAGCCTAATTAGGGACTTTTCGTTTTACACGACGAGAGTGTGGACTGCCGCGTGTGCCATTGTGTTAAAGATACTATATCCCTTTTGCAGCCGATCAAATTCTGTAGAACTTTGCAGAAATTATGAATATGTTATGTATGTCCTATCTGTGAAATTTAAACTTGAGCAGTGTCCTAATATTCAAATTATGCAAGGAAACCCGTTTACTTGCTAGACTTCACTGTCAGACACTATTGAGTGACTGACTGGCTTTTTTCATCTTTGGTAAGACCTACATAAAATGAGCTGTAAAGGGTACATGAGCATTTGTCTACGTCAATAACCCACTTCTTGTAATGACCAAAATTAAACTGATTGAATCTTTGCGCAGCATAAAACGTACGACCATTCGGTACAATGGTCTGAAAAATCAAACTATTACGTATTGGCTCTATAGCTCCTAAGTCGATTCGACAATTAATAGTCGTTATTGTCCCACTTAAAGACATTTTCAAGCCCCCCTTTTTTTAGGGAAGTTCTAAATAAGTATTGTCTTTCAAATTCCGTTGGAATGTAATCTTTTTCTTTTTGTTTTGGCCTGCAAATGGGACATAGTACCTTTAACGCACTGGGCCGTGCACGACAGTGCCTTAAAAGGGCGTCGCATTACCTTAAAAGGATGTCACACGTGGCGGTCCACGTTCTCGTCGTGTAAAACGAAAAGTCCCTAATATCTTGCTTGTACTTTTGCTTTCCAGCGGTGTAAGCCAAAGAAACTCGATTGCGGTTTTTCCGTCACATTTTCTTTCAGCTTATGATGAGGCAACTGTTTTTTTGTTGATCTTTTTGTAAAATAACCATTTCAGGTCTCCTTTATTTTTTCATAATAACATAAACA
The DNA here is from genome assembly GCA_035222895.1 of Strongylocentrotus droebachiensis. Lineage (NCBI taxonomy): Eukaryota > Metazoa > Echinodermata > Echinoidea > Camarodonta > Strongylocentrotidae > Strongylocentrotus > Strongylocentrotus droebachiensis. The sequence goes on along the minus strand of JAVYIG010000332.1, from coordinate 291,162 downwards.
TATTCACTTTTTTAGCTTTTGCCTCCATTTCTGGAGGGATATACATGGGTTATTATTTTGTTCTTCTATTTGTAAGCGATAATTTGATAGGTAAATACAAAATATGAATTCACTTGTATTTGTTTTATTGTTTATTTCCAGTTTGTTAACTTAAAAGGTAGTGTATCCCTTTTTCGGCCAACATCGAATTCTGTAGAACTTTGAAGGAATTATGAATATGTAATGTATGTCCTATCTGTTAAATTTAAACGTTAGCAGTGTCGTAATTTTCAAATTATGCAAGAAAACCTCTCTCAGACACTATTGAGTGACTGACTGGCTTTTTCTTCTTTGGTAATAACATTTATAAAATGAGCTGTATAGGGTACATGAGCATTTGTCTACATCAATAACCCACTTCTTGTAATGGCCAAAATTAAACTGGTTGAATATTTGTGCAGCACAACACGTCTATTTCTTACTGACTTGGAAGCACTTAAGTCGATTTGACAACTAATATTCGTTATTTTCTTACTTGAAGACATTTTCAAGCCCCCTTTCTTTAGGGAAGTTCTAAATTAGTATTATCTTTCAAGTGCCGTCGGAATTTAACCTTTTCATATTTTGGCCTGCAATTGGGACATAGTACCTTTATGAAGGCTGATATAAGAAGGAGGTTGACAGGTAAATTGGGATTTACCATGGTAAAAATCCTAGCCATACTGTAGCTAGTTCACTTTACCATTGCAGCATTGCACTGGTAATTGTAGAGTATGGATCCTGCAGATTAGGGCTTAGACTTAACAAATGATTTCCAGGGGCCTAGTGATGGAATGTGAATTCAAAACACATCACACAAAATATGGAGCGAACAATGGAATAAAAAGCACTTCAAGGTTTGGTGCACTTGCCATTTGACAATAGGGGACTACATTTTCAAGCTCAACGATTGACTAGCAGGGGTGTTTACTTCACAAAGAATATTTTGCTTGTACTTCTGCTTTCCAGCGGTGTAAGCCAAAGAAACTCGATTGCGAGTTTCCAGCCACATTTTTTCAGCTCATGATGAGGCAACTATTTCATTGTTGGTTCAACTTGTGTATTTCCAGTTTGTTAACGTAAAGATAGTGTATCCCCTTTGCAGCTACCATCACATTTTGTAGAACTTTGCATGAATTATAAATATTTCACGTACGTCCTATCTGTGAAATGTAAACGTCAGCAGTGTCCTAATATTCAAATTGTTCAAGGAAACTGTCAGACACTGTTGAGTGAGTGACTGACTTCCTTTTTTATGCAGTAATAACATACATAAAAAGAGCTGTGAAGGGTACATGAACATAAGTCTTCATCAATAAACCACTTCTTGTAATGGCCAAAATTAAACTAATTGAATTTGTTCTCAGCACAAAACGAACGAACGTTTCATCATCGGGCCACGAATGCAAATATTAAGTAAACAAGACACAAAGAGAAGGAACGAAGGGAGGGAAATACCTGCAAAGTCTCTGACACAGAATAGTTCAACGTTTCACAATAGGGACTTTTAGAGTTGCACGTCGACATAGTGGACTGCTATGTGTGACGTCCTTTTAAGGCACTGACGTGCAAATCTTAAAGTCCCTAATGATATACACATCGGCGACGTACTTGCAAATCAATGCTCGACAAAATGCGTAAACCCACACCAGATTCTCGTAAAAATATAATATTCAAAGACTAAAACAAAAACAAAACATAAACAGACACTTAAGTGTTCGAAAGGCTGAAATGACAGGGAAAAAAGGAGAAGGAAAGAGAAAGCACGGCTCCCAAAGATGCAAAAATCACTTCAGTGCAATCACATTCAAAGCCTATTCGCAATATACACAAAGATTAGCGTACATGCAATAAACTCGCTCACATCGAACAAAACCGTAATGACCCAGGATGAAGAAAAAAAATCACAAAGTTTCCGAAATAAAGTGAAAGAAAATTGGGACAGCGAACAATAATGCACTTAAAGGAAAAAATTTAAGAGACAAAATGGCGGGTCGGATGTCGAATCAATCTACCTGCAATACGGCAAAAACGCACGCGAGCACGCTCTAGCTTGATGCTGGGCAGTTTTTGCGGGCAACATTAGCTCTATTTCACGTTTTCATTTTTATTTTTTCATTTCCCACAAAATACAATACATAATAACGAATACAAGGTAAAATGTATACATAACATAGTTACATTTTTGTAATAAACAAATCTCAACAGTAATTCATACATTTGAGGAAGACAAAAATTGAATTATAAATTGAATTGCATTTATATTTTGAGGAAATGGAGAGGTCCACTGAAAAACAGAGCTTGTAAATTGTGGACCTCTCCGATAATAATGAGTGTGAAAAGAGTATAGAATACAAAATCAATCAAAGAAGAAAGAATATCGGCCATCAGAGACAACATTTATTAGAACAAATAATGACTGGAAACAAGAAGACGTAATAAATTACACGACGAAGAAAGAACAGAACAAAAGAAAAATAAAAAATAAAATGTGGGCTGTTTTTGGAGGGAAGGAGAAGAGAGGAAAGGAAAATTGTAGAGATCGAGTACGAAATAGGGAGCGCACAAAATCCTTGAGATATCCGAAACAAACAGAGCAAGACCGGATTTTAGAGATGGGCAGAAAGAGAAAGACAAAATTGGGAAGGAGATGTTCTACCACAATAAGTTTCTGAACATTATACTATTTTAAAAGGATTAACAAAAAAATAAAGCAATTAGTGAAGGGGAAGTTTTCAAATCGTTTTGCAGAGTATTCCAAAATTCAGGGCCTTCAAAAATGAACGTGTTCTATGCAGAACACGTTCTTAAAAGAGGTAAGTGAAACTTATCGGATTTTCGAGTGGAGTATTTATGAACGGTATGTTAAAAAAAAACAACATATCATTAAACACAAAAGGCAGTATACCACTATTGTAATCAAACATTTAATTGTAAGATGTTATTTTCAAAAAACAGAGGATCAGTATGGGAGCGTTTAGGGGCATTACAGATAATAAGAATAATCGGGCGGTAGTTACCAACATCCAGTTTTAATATCATCCTTTTTTAATAACGGAATAATTTTGGCTATTTTCATAGAATTAGGAAGTTGACCATGTAGAAGTGATATGTTGAAGCGTATCCGGACACCTACCCCCTGGACATCCACTCCCCAGATAACCACCCCCAGTCAACTACCCCCTAGGACAACTACCCCAGAACAAATACCCCCGGACAAATACCCCCGGACAACTTTCCCCTAGGACAGTTGTCCGAGGGGTGGTTGTCCTAGAGGATGGTTGTCATAGAGGGTAGTTGTCCTAAAGGGGAAGTTTACTGGGGGTAGTTGTCCAATGGGGTAGTCGTCCTAGAGGGTGGTTGTCCTAGGGGTTAGTTGACTGGGGGTGGTTATCCGGGGGTGGATGTCAAGGGGGTAGGTGTCCTAGAACCATCTTAAAGATGTGAACCAAAGGATCTACAGTAAAGGGAATAATGTATTTTAGTATGATATTATTAATTCCATTATATCCAATTTTCATAATTCCTTGCCTATTAGTTGGAACAATAAAAAGAGACTTTGAATTGTTAGGGCGAAAAAAAACTCCACAACATTTGTATAAGAAGGCGAAAGGTTTTTAGCAAGACTATCACTTATCAAAGAAAAATAAGTATAAACAATATTAACTATATCTTTAGGGTCTACAACAATCTCATAATCGAATTTTATTTTATTTACCTCAGATTTATAATTAACTAGGTTCATTGCTGGTTTGTTTACCTTCCAAGTGTTTTGCTTATCATTTTTGAAAAGTTTCAAACGATATGAATACTTCATGTAGGCTCGTCCAGCTTTTTGACTAACATTCTAAAATTCATAACTCGGGGTAAGATTTTTTACACGACGAAGTAAAGAGTGCTCTGATCGGCTAAATATTTGTTTCTGCAGAGTCTGGCAAACTTTGAGGTCACATGACGTTCTAGTTTTAATATAAACACGACAAACAACACAATGTGGTAGGGAATTGTCACGAATGAGTTAAAAGTAGATATTCATTGATTTTAAAAACTTCATTATTGCAAAGTGGAAACTTTGATTCGACAAGGTTATCAAAATTCAATGCCTGGTAACATTCGAAGTTAAATGATTATTATAAATTACAAAACGTTTAAATACAGCCCCGGCATAATACCTGAAGAGCTCTCCGAACGCTGCTGAGATGTGTGAGATCACAGGATGGACATGATTGGCACAAGCAGACGATGTCCCATGACATCTCACACATTTTCAGTGCCTGTTTTTTCATCTTCTCTCGAGTTCTTTCTTTTACTTCACTACCGTCAGGCTAAATGTATAATCTATTGCCTCACTCTCAGCCCCGCGCATGGTTTTATTTTGATGACTAATGTAGCGATACAAAAAAAAGGAATCTGTCGCTTGTAAACAAAATAAGACGCCATTGTATATTCAGCCGCACAAACCGCGCTATACACATGCCGTCCTTAATATCATTCCGGGGGTTTTTCAATTTGAAAGTCTGGTTTCATGATTGTTAATTAATCCCTATCCTGTGTATTTACAAACAAAATAGTTTAGTCATCAGAATCGGTTTCATATCTCCTTTTGAATGGTTTGAAATTCCATCACATTTATATTCACTAAACTAATTATAATTTGAGAAATAATAGCTTTGCAATTATGTTCATTCTTTATGGGACGTCGTCTGCTTGGGCAGTATTGGTCCATTATGTGACGTCATTAAAACATCGTTATTTATCTGGCGATTCTCTCGTTAATCCCAGATGCTACAGAGGTGGTTGTATTTTTTTTTATAAATCACCCGAGATGTAGTTGACCTAAAACTTGTACGATGGCCATCTGTTAGCTTACCAGTTTCTAGTGATACATTAGTTGATATATTTGTGATTTTCTTTGAATTTCCACTTTAAAAATACCCTCAGACCAAACCATGTGTTACAATGGCTCACAGTGACTGCTTGCGTATACACTGTACAGTAGTGAACGCCATGGGATTAAGGAAATGCCGGAAGCGATACCATGTTTTATAATATCATTCTTTTCAAAAAAAATAAACTTGAAAGTGTCATTAAAATAATGAATTATTTCAGAATTTCGATCGCAAACGCGGGCGGAAAATCGTAATGTAGTTGGGCGACGGGAAACTCAGCATTGAGCTATTGAATACAAAAAAAAAATGAAAATGAAAATGAATAGAAAATTAAAAAAAATGATATCCAAATGAATGATAAGTATCAGAACAATATTTGACAACATTTACACAACAGAGATTGGATTAAAAATAACAAAAATAAAACATGTTTTGATAGACAGCCACATCCATGCACACAGCACATTTAGCCAAGCAACACTCCAAATGTGAACTTTCTGAGTACTTCATTGTCAGAAGATCCACGAGACAGACGTGTTGGTCATGGTCGGTCCCGTGGGCTTTCTGACAATTACATTTTTAGAAGGTTCGCAAGACCAACCTTGTCGGCCTCTTGGGAATGTTGGTATCTTTCACTGCCGGGTTTGCCCCCCCCCCCCTACTTACAGACCCGAATTCACAAAGGAGGTTTGTCGACAAACCTCCTTTGTGAATTCTGGCCACATGGTTTACTATTTCCAGGTTTGATGAATTTCAAAGCGTAGAGTGCATAGTAAGATTTTCAGTTTTTTCTTTGGCCTTGTTTTTCATAGAACATTTCAACCGAACGAATTATTCAATTAGCAATAAAGTTGTATATATATACTTTATTTCTAAAATTGATTTCAATCAAACCTTGAAGAATAAAGCTTCGCTATCACTTACCAGGTAGCACACAGATAACGATGAATAATCCCACAGCCAGTGCTATTTTAACCGCCATGTTGAGCAACATGTTCGCAGAGCATTTAATGTTAACGGATTTGCGTGGATATATATGTTCAGAGCGCCGGTGTAGTTGCTATGATGAAGTATCAATTGAAAATATTGCACACAATTGCAAACAATGGAACAAAGAACACTTCAAGGTTTGGTGCACTTGACATATGCAGGTAGCTTTCAATGATACATAATTTTTCAGCATATAGTAGGCAGCCGCGGGTGCGGATCAGGGAGTTTTGGAAAGGTCGGGGGGGGGGGGGGCACAATGAAAGGCGCGAAGCGTATGTCTATGGCGGGCGGAACGTGCCATAAACATGACAACCATACATCAAGTGAGCTATGGTTGTATGGATGTATTGAAGTGAATGGTGGGCGGAACGTGCCATATTCATGATAACTATACAACTATACATCCATTCGATGAATGTATAGTTTTTTAACCAATCAGAACGCAGGAAACTATACGACTATATACGGCTATGCATCCATCGAACGAATGTATAGTTTCCAGCGTGCGGGCTTGAGTGCCATAACTATACAAAAATACAACCATACGACTATACAACTATACAGCCAGGCAGTAGTTAAAACCCCTGATCGGTGGTTTTCCTGAGTACAAGCAGAGATAAACTACTGCACGTGCAATAGTTAAAACCCCTGATCAGTGGTTTCTCTTTGCACGAGCAGAGAGAAACTGTATAGTCGAATAGTCGTATGGTTGTATAATTATGGTACTTCGGCCCGAACGCTGGAAACTATGCGTTCGATAGATGCATAGCCGTAAAGTTGTATAGTCGTACAGTTTCCTGCGTTCTGATTGGTTTAATAAAAACTATACATCCATCGAATCGATGTATAGTTATAGTTGTATTGTTGTCATGAATATGGCAAGTTCCGCCCGCCATAGAAGTGCCATACCAACCATCATATAGCTCCGATTAGTCTCATTGGACAACGCCCCCTATCGTCAGAGTTCAGCAGCCTAACATGTTAGCCTGAGGACTTTTACGAGAAAAAACCCGTTAAAAACTTTTTTTTTTAAAAGAAAATTAAATAGTTTTGTTTTTTTGGTTTAAACGTAAATCACATCCACCCCGACGTACGTTGACACTAGCTCTTTCTTTGGAACCCTCATGTCCGATTGACTTTTCAATTTTCACCCACCCTAATTTGATCAGAATAGGTCGCCTGTGCAACAAGTCGAACTTTGGACGCAATTTGCCGCACGAGTGTAAGGTTATAGGTCAATCACACGAAGGATAGCAAGCATGAATTATCATAGATCAGTTCTGACTGGTTCACTATGTCCATTTTAGCCAACCCCCCAACGTAATTTTTCCATTTGATATAGGCGAACATTTTGCTGAGGTAAACAAAAACATGAATATTCATTACATGCCATGGACTATTCGATTATTTACAGACTCCCCTACCTTCAGTCAAGTATTTCAATGTATTAAATAGTTCGGTAGGTTTATTTTACTAACTGTTTAATTATCAGATATCAATGATAGTTTAAATATATGGAAAAGGTTCTTGTATTTTATATTTAGCAAAGTAATCTCACATACAAAATCACTATCAAGTCTGCTCCGCTGATTGTCGTCTGCTATATACGTGCAAGGCACATATTTATCTGTGAACTGTGATGTAGACAGTTTACTCGTCATTGTAGATATATGGTTAGACATCTGTCATTTATTAGTCTATAACTATATTGACACTCATACAACTACCACACACAAGAACACCCTCACTTTCCCTCCCCCAACACACTATTTCCGCACACCCGGTTCACACAGAATACCCAATGGCATACACCCTGCAACATAGTGGAACATTCTACGAAATCGACAATTTTCTTGCAAAATAGACCTCTTGAATAATTCAAGACGTAATTCACTCTGTTCTGATGACTTGAATGCATGTTCAGATAACAATTGCTGCGTTTCCATACAGATATAAAACTAGTTTGCGATTAGAAACATTTCGCTAATTTTTCAATTTGTCGATAATTTTACAAAAAATATTTACAATATGACGTCATTGACAGCTGATTGGCTAGTTTGGTAGTGACGTCGAACGGGCTACGTTTGTGCTGGCAGTGGTCCTGATCGAATATGATATGATATCCATCGAGCTATGAATGTTTGTACAGTTTTAACCAATCACAATGCAGGAAACTATACATCCATTCGTAGCTCAATGGATGTATAGTTGTTCGCAATTATGGCATTTCGGCCCGAAAACGTATCGACTTTACATGCGTTCTAAAGCTGTACGGTTGCTTAGATGTATGGACGGATGGTTGTATGGATATACGGTTTCCTGCATTCTGATTGATTAAAATCGTACATCCACTCGATTGATGTTATGGTTGTCATATTTATGGCACGTCCCGCTCGTCATATACGTCACCTTATTAATCTGCGATTGCGCCGGGGGGGGGGGGGGGGGGGGTGTCTGAGGAGGAAATTGGAAGAAAATTTCAATTTTCCAACTCGATCCATACGATTTGGTGTATACGTTTGGTCGACATTTTCATTATATTGGCTTCATTATTTCTCTACAGTTGAAATGAAAAAGTCAATTTTCCAACTCCATTCTCGCTATTTGGTGTATACATTTTGTCAACAGGATTAGCAAAATTCACGGCTGGCATACGGACGTGCGTGACTCACTCTCCCGACACTTACAACTTAACGGCATCTGAGGTGTGTTTTAAAACTTTAGTGGCAATTTCTTGAACACCTTTTTTGGATATACACTGTTGCTCATAAAGTTGGAATATTTTTGTTTTACCCCAATTTATGGAATTATTTTGACAATGATTTATTTCTAATAGATCTAGATCTAGATAATAGTATACATTCTCAGATTTTATTGAATAATACTATGCCAGTGTTTGTTTTGCGTGACTGCTAAAGCATGTGTATGCTACTATGCTTATCAACTAGGGTGTGTTGGCTCAGTCAGTAGAGCGTCCGCCTCACAACCGGGAGGTCGTGGATTCGAACCCCGGCCGCGTCATACCAAAAGACGTTAAAAGACGGGAGTTGTTGCTACCTTGTTAGGCGTTCAACAATAAGGGAAAAAGTAATGTCGATCTGCCGGGCTCACGATCAATTGGGCAAAAAGAATTTCCATTTTCGGTTAATAAAATTTGGAGTGAACTTTAAAATATTATTATTATTATATTATTATTAAGTCATAAATGACAGTAATGAGGATTAGTGCCCCACAAAAGGGCACTAATATAGCACATCGACACGGTTTCTATCCTGGGGCCTCACAGTTACGAGGCCATTGCTTTGCCACTGAACCATGACTGTACGCAGCGGGGGCTAGGGTAGTGGGCAGTTCCAACAAATAAAAAATGAAAAAGAAAATGCAATAAATTATCAATAATTCATTGCATTTCACCCCGGTCCCCAACAGAAAATACTTATGTGTGCCCATGCCTTGAGCCATAATGCATGGCCGTACAGAGGATTTGTTTTAATGTTGGGGACCGGGGTGAAATGTTACTATTTTTGGTGGCATTGCTGGGAGGGTGATCACAAAAGAATATGAACTTGAAAGTTTGTGGTACTTTCAATGGCTACAACACTATATGGGGAAGTGGACAAACTCATCCAAATTGGTCGAGAAATTGGTCGAAAAACTTAAAAGCATGATGGATAGATCCCCCCCCCCCCACTCAGTCATATTTAGGGTACGCATATGCGTGTTCCCAGCATCCCCACCCTCCCCCCCCTTTCAGCATAAGTCCGGTGTGTAAAGTCAATACGGGTAGACCTTTTTCTTACGAGCCGGATATTTTGGGAACACGCATGCGGTCCCTCCGTTCCCGGAGTGGGGGGGGGGGGGGGGGGCGGGGGATAGATCTAACAATTCTTCTCCACGTCAAGATGAGATCATTTTATCATTGATTGCCGAGCTACCTATCCAGTCATGTTTAACCCTTCTTAAATTAGTGAATAGAATATGGGACAAGACCGAAATCCCAAATCAATGGAGCCAAGCAATCATGGTGCCAATAAGGAAGAAGGATTTAAACCCTTCTCACCCTTCATCTTATTGCCCTATGGCTCCGACTTCAGTAATTTGCATATAATGGAAAGATTTATTCAGAACCGCCTAAACTGGAATAATGAAAGTATCAATATGAATCCTATTCGATGTGGCTTCATAAGGAATACTATAGACCACCTCATACGTCTAGACACGGATGTAGCCAGAGCTATAGCTGAAAGAGATGTATTAAAGCATTAATATTTCACATTCCAAAGAAACATGAATCGGAATAACTTGGTTTTTCTCAATCTAACACAAAACTTGCTAAGGGTATGAATAATTTAGTTGTTAACTTAACATGAATATTATTTGGTAACTGGAGCTAACAAATAGTAACATGCTAATTCGAGGTTAGAACTCGAGTAAATCTTTGATCATTGCGCATTGAATGCAATCGACAAATTTGTACAGTAAGAGTGTATGACCGACATTTTAAGGTAATGTGCCGTATCGCAAAACACATAATGGTGGTGCTCACTCAATCTATATTGCTGTTGTCAAAACTGCAGAATTTATAAAGCCGATCGCGAAGACATTAACAATGCAACAAAATATAGTTATTTCTACAGTTTCGTGCGTCACCTATTGAAATATGCGAACAGTACCTTGACTTAATAATGCAAACATGATTTCTTTAGGCGATACAATAGGAAACTATTACACATCAAAATGATGGGGGGGGGGAGGAGATCGGGGGGAGGCCGAAAGGCCCTTGCCTCCCCCTGCAAACCTCTCTCTCTCTCTCTCTATTTGCGGGGGGGGGGGCAAGGTCCTTTCACCCCCGATCTCCTTCCCCCTTTTCTTTTCTTCCTCTTCTTTCTTCCCCGTTCTCTCCTCTTTTCATTTCCCTTCTTGTCCTTCTCTCTCTCTCTCTTTTGCGGGGGGGGGGGGGGCAAGCAAGGCCCACTCGGCCCCCGATCTCCTTCTTTCCCACTTTTTTCCCCCTTTCCCTTCCCTTTGCCTTCCTGCTCTCTCTCTCTCTCTCTCTCTCTCTTGTGGGGGGGGGGGGGCAAGGCCCTTTTGCCCCCCCCCTCCCGCAAAGAGAGAGAGAGAAAGAGAGGTTTGCAGGGGGAGGCAAGGGCTTTTCGGCCTTCCCCCGATCTCCCCCCCCCCCCATAAGATGTGGATAAACTGATGATGGTGGTACATGTACATGGCTTGAACAATACATGAGCTTTTCTAATTTCCTCCTTTATGGGGTTGCACTGCATAATAAGAAGACTGGTATAAGAAGGAGAGTGACATATACTTTGGGCTTTTGCCATGGTAAAAATCCCACTCAAACTGTGGCTATTGCAGTATTTTGCACTGATAATTGTTGAGTCTGAATCCTATGGGTTAAGCGGCATAGGGTTGAAGATTTAACAAATGATTTCCAGGGGCCTAGTGATGGAATGTGAATTCAAAACACATCACACAAAATATGGAGCGAACAATGGAACAAAAAGCACTTCAAGGTTTGGTGCACCTGCCATTTGACAATAGGGGACTACATTTTCAATACAGCTCAACGATTGACTAGCAGAGGTGTTTACTTCACAAAGAGTATCTTGCTTGTACTTCTGCTTTCCAGCGGTGTAAGCCAATGAAACTCGATCGCGGGTTTTCCGTCACATTTTTTTGTCAGCTCATGATGAGGTAACTGTTTCATTATTCATTATTTGCAAGATTCCTTTATGTTAACCTTTTATGAGAACTTAATTCACTTTTGTAAAGGTAGTGTATCCCTTTTGCAGCCAACATCAAATTCTGCAGAACTTTGCAGGAATTATGAATATGTAAATTATGTCCTATCTGTAAAATCTAAACGTTAGCAGTGTCCTAGTATTCAAATTATGCAAGGAAGTTCGTTAACATCCTAGACTTCACTTTCAGACACTATTGAGTAGTGACTAGTTTTTTTTTCCTCTGTGGTAATAACATACATAAAATGAGCTGTAAAGGGTACATGCATATTTGTCTACACTTCTTGTAATTGCCAAAATTAAACTTATTGCATCTTTGCTCAGCATAAAACGTACGACCATACTATTTAATAAAAAGACTGCAATTCCTAAATTCGATTCGACAACTAACAGTCGTTATTTTCTCTGGCACAAAAAGATATTTTAAGACCGTTCGTTTTGAGGGAAGTTTTAATTAGATTATCTTTCAAATGTCGTTGGATTTTAACTTTTTCATTTTTTTGGCCTGCAAATGGGACAAAGTATCTTTTATGCATGCATGAAAATCTCATTAAATACACATCGCTAGTATATCTTGGTTATTTTCATTAATACAAATGTCAAATATTGTTAAAAATAAACCACACTCATGCATCCTATCAATCCAAATAGAACTGTACTTTAAGAGTAAAAAGTGTGGCAAACTTGTTTACGTTAATTTACAACATTTCTAAGTACTACTAGTTCCAAGATATACATGATCAGCATACATGTACACATGACATACTTAAAACATATTTGTTTGTGTTAAATGTTTGTTTTTATTTTTCCTGTTCCTTCATTCTTTCCTGACCTCAAATTTTGTTATTTTGTTTTTTTTTGTTTCAGTAAATATCATGGTAAGGTTTAATTATGTGGAAGTATAAGAACATGTTATCAATGTCACTTTTTATTATTTGATGGAAGTTTAAATCGTTTTTTCATAGGACCATTCCGAGAATTTAGAAGGATCAACTTGTCTTTATTTGGCTCGATTACTGGATTTGATTTTCTCCCATTTTACCATTGTATTTCTTTAGTGAATGTATAAAGAAATTATATGAATGCGATATTTGTTATTTTTTGGAAAAAGTATTCCCATTCCTGACTAATGAGGTGAATAAAATGTTAGTAGTTCGTTTTCATTGTACGGTCAGTTAATGTAATAATGTTCATTCTTTACTTCAATTGGCGTTTGTTTTATATCATTGGTTCAAGAAGGCAGATATTATGTCGAAAAGACACAAAGAGAAGGAAAAAGGAGATTTATACACTTGCGAAACTCTGACACGGACGGAGAAGTTCGACGTTATAAAAAAAATGACATACACATCAGTGACGTACTTGTTAAAAAATGCTCGACCAAATTCGCAAACGCACACCAGATTCTCGTTAAAGTATAATATCGAAGGACTACAAAACCCACATAAACAGACACTTAAGTGTTCGAAAGGCTCAAATGACAGGAACAAAGGAGTTGTGAAGAGAAAGCACGGTCGACCAGGATGAACAAATAAATCCTAAATAAAGTTTAAAAAAATAGAGACAGCGAACAGAAATGTACTAAAAAGAAAAAAATATAAGAGTAAAAATGGCGGGTCAGATGTCGATTCAATCTAACTGCAATAAACAGAACGCACGGGAGAATGCTGGGCAGAGTTTGCGGGCAACAATAGCCCTATGACTCATAACATTCATGTAGGCTTGTCCGGTTTTTGACTAACAAATTCTACAATTTCAAAACTCGGATAGAATTTTCAAGTAAACACGGCAAACCACACATTGTAGTCGAGCATTGCTGCGAATGAGTTAAAAACCTGTATGATCATATCACGGAGTTTTAAGAGCTGGAGACCAAACTGGCAACAAATTATTCCAAGCAGCTGTCGTTTTCCAAGGTTGCACAACTGAATCTACAGGTGTGATGTTATCTTTGATGCCCGAGTTTCGAAGCCGCCAAAATTATTGGAAAGCTTGAGTAGTGATTTTGTTCACAAAGAAATAACCTTAACATTTCACTTTTTTTTTGAACTAACGAGGGGAACATCGAACAAATGATAAAAATGAATACAAAACCGGTATTGTGTCAAGAAATATGCTTACATTATAATGATTGCAGCTTTACTTTGTGAAAAAAGTAACATTTTACGATCCTATAACCTGCAATTTGACACTTTTCCGATTACTTCCGGCTCACGAAAATAAAAAGTGAATTTGTTCATGTACTGTTCTTTATGATGTTATATTTCAGATTAGTGCCCACACATGTCGAGTCGAGTAATTTTGATTAATATTTCAGGAAATTTAACGGTTAGCACTGTGTACTGCTCAGACGAGTGGTAGCGAAAAATAATTATCATTACAAAAGCATATTTCCCTTTGAAAGTGGCCCGTTAGTTTGTAGCTATAGGCAGGAATCGTTTGTCTACGTATCTGCAATGAAGATCCAGATAAGCACATGCCTGACATATTTTCTCCTGGCGAAGATGGTACAAAGGGAATGAGCTAGGCAGCTAGCTATGACTCCATCTCTTAAAACTCCTTGATCATACCGCGTGTTGCAATGGCTCACAGTAGGGACTTTTAGATTGAGTGGACCAAGGGTGTCGATTTGTATCCGTGGTTGGGGGGGATGATAGGTGCCAAAAGCGTGTGGCAGGTTGCGCCCCCTCCCAAAGCGCGTAGCCAACATTTCATTTTAGGGGGGGGGCGGTAGTGAGCACGCGAAGCGCGCTCTCTAGGGGGTTGGGTGCAGAAAGGAGGAGTTTCCCCGTTCCCCCGCGAAGCGCGGAAGCTTTGACGTTTTATTAAATTATTAGAGAAAGAAGACGATTCGTTGGACCGTTCTCGACTCTTAATCCTTGTTCGAATCAAGTTTCCCTTCCTCCGCGCGTAGCGCGGAAGCTCTGACGTTTCATTAGATTATTAAACAAAGAAGACGATTCGATGTATCATTCTCGACTCTTAATCCTTGTCTGAATTCAGTTCGCCCCCCCCTTCCCGCGCGAAGCGCGGAAGCTTTGGTGTTTCATTAAACCAGAGCTGCCAACCTTTGGAAGTACAAATTAGTACTCAGCACCTCAAAAATTAGTATTTTACCATCAAAATTAGTATTTTTCAACCGGCCTTCCTTTCACCTATTAAAAACCTATTGATGTCGTAACGCAGCACAAATACATACCGTAAAGACCATGTTTTTGCTGTAATTAGTTTTTTTTAAACATATTCAATTGTACATGTTCATCTATATACCTTGTTTTTACTGCAAACTCAGTTCTTTTAAGTTCCAAGCTCTTGCTTCGGCCACAAAATCACCTTGAAGATTCACACACAAGTGACTATAAGCCACTCCATATAAAATGATGCACTGAATTCACAATATGGCTCTTTTAAAAATCTGCAATAATGTAGTACACTAAACTATTAGAGAAAGAAGACGATCGATTCGTTCTACCGTTCTCGACTCTAAATCCTTGTCTGAATTCAGTTTCCCCGCTCCCGCGCAAATCGCGAAAGCTTTCTCCTTGTCTCGATCTCATCACGAATTCGTCACAGAGTTCATCTATTTTTTATACTGTCCAGGATTGTCTGATGTGCATTGCAGATTGCTACTTTTGCGCTTCGTGCTTAACATTTAGCTCGTTGCTTTTTAACGCTGCGTCTTTGCATTTGGCGCATTGCATTTATATGATGCTGTTGATTGAACAAATTGAATAAATTCATCAATTCCTGATGAGGCCGTATGAGCGAGAATTCAATTTATTTTTGTCTCACATACGGTTGTCTCATTTACTTCGTATATATGTATGTATTATGAAAATGAGATAGCAAAATGTGTATATTGATGGTCATCTTGCGAGTAATAACCATCAACTACTCCCATCGGGCTCTCATCATTAATTTTTCTCTTGATTTTTTTTTTTATGGTGAATTATTGGGGGGGGGGGGATGATTGTACAGGCCACCCCCCCCCACCTGAAATATTGGGGGGATATATCCCCCCATCCCCCCCCCCCCCGGGATCGACACCCATGAGTGGACGAGAACACGACGAACGCCGACTGATCATGCGTGTCAACGTACTTAACTGCCCATGTTGACTACAATTAGAAATCTTTTAGATTGCACTCGACGATATACATGCATGCAGGAATTAACACTATGAACATCACGGACAAAGAAAGAGGACAAAATATACAGTTCCACATTCTACCCTCAGCAAAAGAACACCCCTTCACTGCTATTATGTAACAAATGTGTATAGCAGGTGAATATACATGTGACACCTGTTGTACACATTTTTACATAATAGCAGGGAAGGGAATTTCCTTTGTCTACCTGAGGAACTGTATTTTTTTTGCGCACGCGGCATACTAGTATTTTGAGAATGTAGTGGCGCTATGTTTGTATGTACTAGATTTAGGAAAATCAAGGTTGACGCATTCTCGATCGCCGACTGAGACGACGTAACGCATGCGCAGTGCCTTAAAATGACGTCACACGTTGCAGTCAAAGCTGTCGACGTGCAAATCTAAAATTCCCTAGTTACTGCACTGAAACGCCATGTGATCAAGCAGACGCCGGAAGCGATACGATGTTTTAAAATTTAAGTTTCTGCAAAAAAAAAATTATTTGAAAGTGTGATAAAAATTATGTTTTATGGAATTTGTCAAAATAATGAATTATTTCAGATTTTCGATCGCAAACGCGACGGGAAATTAAACATTGGTTATAAGGGCCAACAAATTAAATAAATTAAATTACAAACACAAATGAATAAAATGAAATAATGGTAACCAAATGAATATTAGTATCCAAACAATATCAGACGGCATCTACACAACAGATATTGGATTATAAATAACAAAATGACACATGTTTTGGTAGATAGCCACAGCCATGCACACTGCACATTCAGCCAAGCAACACTCCAAATGCGATCCAAGAGACCGACGTGTTTGTCATGGTCGGTCCCGTGGGGTTCCTGACAATTACATTTTCAGAAGGTTCGCAAGACCGACCTTGTCGGCCTCTTGAGAATGTTTCTATTTTTCACTGCCGGGTTCCCCCCCCCCCCTACTTTCAGGGTTTGCTTCTTTATGGTTTGCTGCATTTCACAGCGTAGATTTTCAGTGTTTCCTTTTGCCCTGTCTTCCATAGAACATTTTAACCGAGCGAATTATTCAGTTGAATTAACAATCAAGTTGTATAGATATTTCATTCTACAGTTTATTTCAAGCCATTCTTGAATAATGAAACTTCGCTATCACTTACCAGGTGGCACACATATTACGATGAATAATCCCACAGCCAGTGCTATTTTAACCGCCATGTTGAGCAATATGTTCACAGAGCAACTAATGTTAACGGATTTACGTGGATATATATGGATATCTTAGTTCAGCGCGCTGGCGTAGGCATATTATGTACAATGGAGTATCAACTGAAAATATTTCACACAATATATTTACAAACAATGGAACAAAAAGCACTTCAAGGTTTGGTGCACTTGACAAACTTCCTCTCAAGAAGTTTTCCATGGTACATCATTTTTCAGCATGATGGTAGACAGCCACAGGTACGGATCCATGAATTTTGAAAAGGTCGGGGGGGGGGGGGGGGGGTCACAATGTGAGACGGACTGAAGCGCCGCGTACGTAGCAAGGGAAATTTGAAAAGTAACAGGAGAGACGGCAATTATAGGAAATGAATTTGCGATGAATTGGAACACATACCACCAGGTCGTATCCGGACACCTACCCCCTGAACATCCACCACCTGGATAACCACACCCAGTCAACTACCCCCTGAGAAAACTACCCCCGATGACAACTACCCCCTAGGGCTACCTTCCTCTAGGACGACTACCCCCGAGACAACTACCCCCGGACAACTACCCCCCCCCAGTCAACTACCCCTGAGAACACTACCCCCGATGACAACTACCCCCTAGGGCAACTTTCCTCTAGGACGACTACCCCCTAGAACAACTACCCCCGACAACTACCTCCCGGACAACTAACCCCGGACAGCTACCTCCTAGGATAGTTTTCCGGGGGGTAGTTGTCCTAGAGGATGGTTTTTGTAGGAGGTAGTTGTCTGAGGGTAGTTGTCCAAGCGGTAGTTGTCCGAGGGGTAGTTGTCCTAGTGGTTAGTTGTCCGGGGCTAGTTGTCCGGGGGCTAGTTGCCCTAGGGGGTAGTTGTTCTAGAGGGTAGTAGTTGTCCCAGGGGGTAGTCGTCCTAGAGGGTGGTTGCCCTAGGAGGTAGTTGTCCTTGGGTGTAGTTATCCTAGGGGGTAGTTGACTGGGAGGGGTTATCCGGGGGTGGATGTCCAGCGGGTAGGTGTTTTAGAACCCGCCAGGTAAAGGCGTTTATGAATGTTACTAATGTCGGTGTCATTGCTGGGAGGGTGATCAACAAAAGAATATAAACTTGATAGTTTGTGGTAATATCAATGGCCACAACACTATTTGGGGAGGTGGACAAACTAATCCAAATGGTCGAGAAATCGAAAAGTTTGGGGCAACCAGTAATCTCGTTCTATTGAATGATGGGAGAGGAACCCGGCTGGACCCCCAAACATGGAAGCTATCGTGTCTCGATATTACATTAGGTACTCCAGCTTTAGCAGCAAAGAGCAAAACTGTATCCCTAAAATGAAATGCAGAAATAGCGGTAAGCCACCGATAAGCTGGTAAAACGATAAGTGTAATTTGGCTATAAATGAAAGAAACTCTTCAAGAAACAATCTTAAAACTTGTGTACACCTCAACTGCTAATAGAATATAAATTCAAAAGGGCTTGTGCCCAATGTTTCATTAGAGAATCCAAGGTACGCCACTGGAGAATTTTTAGTTCAGAAATAAATTGCTTTACTCCTTTAGGAGATGGAAACAGTTCGTGAAAAATCTAAGCGAATTCAAATTTAAAAAGGAAATACATTCTTCCTCAACCTTTGATAATAAAGTAGTACAAATGACAAGGATTACTGTCTGAAAAGCAAACTTGGAGAATCCCCTATATAGAACATGAATAGACGAACAAGTATAATACTGCACAAACTTAAAAGCGCGATGGATAGATCTAACAATTCTTATCCACGTCAAGGTGAAATCATTCTGACATTGATTGCCGAGCTACCTATCCAGTCATGTTTAACCCTTCTTAAATTAATGAATAGAATATGAGACAAGACCGAAATTCCAAATCAATGGCGCGAAGCATTCATGGTGCCAATTATTAAGAAGGAGTTAAACCCTTCTCACCCTTCATCTTATTGCCCTATGGCTCTGACTTCAGTAATTTGCATATACTGGAAAGATTTATTCAGAACCGCCTAAAATATCAATATGAATCCTATTCCAAGTGGCTTTAGAACAGGTAGGAATACTTTAGACCATCTCATACGTGTAGACACGGATGTACCAAAAGCTATAGCTGAAAGAGATGTATCAAAGCATTAATATGTCACATTCCAAAGAAACATGAATCGGGATAAGTCGGGTTTTCTTATTCGAACACAAAACCTTGTGAGGGTATGAATAATTTAGATGTTAACTTATCATGAGTATTATTTGGTAACTGGAGCTAACAAATAGCAACATGCTAATTCGAGGTTAGAACTCGAGTAAATCTTTGATCATTGCGCATTGAATGCAATCGACACATTTGTACAGTAAAAGTGTATGACCGACATGTTAAGGTAATGTGCCGTATCGCAAAACACATACCGTGGTGCCTACTCAATCTATATTGCTGTTGTCAAAACTGCAGAATTGATAAAGCCGAGCGCGAAGACATTAACAATTCAACAAAATACAGTCATTTCTACAGTTTCGTGCGTCACCTATTGAAATATGCGAACAGTACCTTAACCAAATAATGCGAACACGATTTCTTTAGGCGATACAATAGGAAACTATGGCACATCAAAATGATTCCTTGGAAGGAATGTGGAATGAAAAGGTTTCACACACGTGTTCCCCTCCAGTCGAATGGCAGAAGAAAAAGGAGAACAAGAAGAGGGGAAGAGAGAGAGAGAGAGAGAGAAATAAAAAAGAAGTTGCATGGAGCATGAGTATAAATGTGACCCGGCACCACAAAACCACCAAAAAGTCGCAACAAATTATTTTCCTGATTTCATCTGATTATGAAAGAAGAAGTTCTCCTCATTAAAATGGTATATTACTTGTCCAAATTGAAGCTTCCTAACCCTTTCAATTTAGTGAATGAAAAGAGCTGGTGAGGGAGGTTACTGGTATTAAATTGTGAGAAAGAGAGCTTTAAAGTTTGGGGCTATTCAAGCATGCGGAGCAAGCAAACCACAGGGAAATCAATAGAAGGGTGAATCAAAAGGCCATAGCAACCACTATGAAGAGATTTTCAGATTAGGCTGAAATTTGGCCTGATGGTCAAACATAGTCTGTTCATTATGTTTCTGAGGTTTCAATGTGTGGACTTAAGTCTTTCAAAAGTTATTATGTTGTAAATGTATAGAGTTGTAATTGGACAGATTAAGTGAACTGCAACATAGTGCCGAGACACCTGCACTAGACAATGCCTATTCATGGTGGACCCGGAGTCTTTTTGTTCCCCCTTACATAACACTGCTTGTCACCTATTTTGTTTTGTATACATCTGGGCAATTATTTGTAACCACATTATCAGGAATTCTCTCGTCGCTGTCTTGCCCGAAGTGTTCAGTAAGCAAAGCTGTAAGGTTGGCCTGATCCCCCGCAGCTAGCCCCCGCATCATCGCTTCGTTGACCGCCCGAGCTACCAGGGCATCTGCGTTGGTGCACCCCGGTACCATCCCACGGCTCTGCTCACGTACAAAACCTGGCATTGTAACGACGTTGTAGACTTTTTCGCAACTTGTCACTCTCAAATGTATAAAATATAATAATGTTCTTAGGTCTACTCTTGATCAACAAATTCTGGATATGTGATGTACAATCAAGCTACTCGAAGTCGTTAACGGAGAATATAAGACGAACGCACATCTGGAACTCGGATGTGAAAGCGGATACAAACAAAATGGCGCGCCGCACTGATTGCTATAACGGACCAATCACAGCCCGCGTAGCACGACCCGTTAGCAACGACCGACCATTTCCGGACTACGATAATTTCGCTCGGGAAAAGTGATCAAATTTTGGAAGAGACCGAAGGCTGTGCGAAAAAAACCGGTCTAGAAAAACCGTTTAAAACACATCTTCTACTATGTTTTAGACTTCCAAATTTTGATACTAGGTACAGAAAAGACCACTCTTTCAGAAAATGCAAAAAAACAAAAATCTATTTTTTTCACCTAAATTGACATTTTAGCTGATTACGGAGAATCGCTGGTTGCGACTTTTTGTTGGTTTTGTGGTGCCGGGTCACAAATGTAAAGGCAGTTCACTGTCCGGACTGTTTCCGTGTCGCACGCCCAAATTAGCTGAGAAAATAACAGACCCTCATCGGTAAAAACGGAGACAGTCTTCACCTTTCATTCTTACCTTCAACGGCTGTATTTTAGGGGGTTGCGCAAACTGTGTCAGATGCAAATTGATGATTGAAAAACACAAAATGTTAAAAAAAGGACAGAATCTAGACTAATGTAAATAATGTAATATAATATCATTCTCCCTTAGCTCAGTTGTTTTGATTCTCTTATTTCATACACATTGTGCAAGTCGCACCCCCCCCCACACACACACACAAACACCCCACTTCTCTATCAGCCATGAGTACCATTCATTATCTGGACCCACTCTGAGGCACTGGTTTCAGCTGTTTGTAAAACCGTTCCTTCGAAAACGGAAATATCATTATAATTAGCGAAATCAACGAATCAATTGGTAAATTAAGGAATAAATTGGTCATTTTAACTAAAAATCAAAATCCAAAAATATGATATTCATGCAAGATCATAAAGATATCCAAGCTACACTGTCGCTCATAACGTTGGAATATTTTTAGTTTACCCCAATTCATGAAATTATTTTGACAATGATTTATTCCTAATAGATCTAGATAATAGTATACATTCTCAGATTTTATTGAATAATAATTTGCCAGTGTTTGATTTGCGTGACTGCTAAAGCATGTGTATGCTAATATGCTTATCAACTAGGGGACCTACGCCCCTACGTCATAAATGACAGTAATGAGGATTAACGCCAACAAAAGGGCACTAATATAGCACATCGACACGCTTTTGATCCTGGGGCCTCACAGCTACGAGTGTTGAGGTCTTAAAGTGTAACATGGTCTTAAAGTGTAACACGACCCCCTAGCTCCTGAAAAAAGAGTCGCTGCGTGCGCGCGGCGCTTACGCACAGCTAGCTGTAGTTATCATGCATGCAAACAGCAGTATACTGCTCGCTTTCGTTCCAGCTAACTAGCTAGTTGCAGCAATTGTTCGACTAAAGTGTACCAATTCAAAATTTAAAGCTTAATACAGACCGATAGGAAAGATTATGCCTTACATGAGTAGCTTCATAAGCTTTCTTTCATCCCATAAAGAGAGAGAGAGAGAGAGAGAGAGAGGGAGAGATTCAAGTGGAAAAGGCCGAAGATTGTCATTACCGCGAAGCGACTGCGCTACATGCACAGCAGGCCGTAATCGCCATTCGTTATGGGGGACAAAGCCATCACCTACCACGCAATTCTAGCGTGTTTTATCAAGTGACTTCAGTCTTAAAATAGCAATACCAGTTGCCATTAGAATTTGGAGA
This sequence comes from Strongylocentrotus droebachiensis, assembly GCA_035222895.1. Taxonomy (NCBI): domain Eukaryota; kingdom Metazoa; phylum Echinodermata; class Echinoidea; order Camarodonta; family Strongylocentrotidae; genus Strongylocentrotus; species Strongylocentrotus droebachiensis. Next base: position 268,773 of record JAVYIG010000332.1, on the reverse strand, counting down.
TATCAATGTTTCTGTTTACATCTATCTAGCACATTTAACTTCTCTTGATGATGAAAATATGCCGGAAAGGAAGCCGCAAAGAAAAGAAAACAAATGAAAAAGAAATTGAAGAAACAGAAGGAAGGAAAGGAAGAAAGAAAATGGGATCAGAAAGAAAAAGAAAAAGTAAAAAAGAAAAAGTAAAAAAGAAATAAATATAAATAATAAATGAATAGAATATAGGAAAAAGAAACCAAGAAAGAAAGAAATAAATTGAAAGAAAATTGAAATGAAAAGAAGACGAAAGAAGAAGGGAAAGGAGCAAGATAATATTGATACAATGTCTTCACTTCTAGTCAACCTCTTGGTTTTTTTTATAGGCCTGGCTACCCCTTTTTCCCCTTCTTTCCTTTATCTTTTTCTTATTTTTTTCTCTAATCTTAAAAGCAATCTTGGTTTCTTATATTTTTCTTTCCTTACTCGTATACTGTGAAGAAATGATTTCATCCTATGGCGTATTTCATCTGGATTGTATGTTTGTCACAAGTTCATAAGTGCCCCTTATGATATCTGATAATAGCCCTTTTTATTGTTTACCTTGACACGCGTCCCCTCTAATAAGTGCCCTTTTACTTATTGATATGTGCCACTTTCCCCTTTTTAATAAGAGCCCCTTCCCTTTCTCATAAATTCCCCTTTGACACATGCCTCCTTTTCCTTTCTTGTAAGTACCCTTTCCCTCCTGATGGGTGCCCCCTTTCCCTTTTTTATACGGCCCCTCTCCTTTTCATAAATACCCCTTTTCATCTTTGATAAATGCCCCTATTAAAATCTTATAGGTTCCCCTTTTCCTGCGACAAATGCCCATTTTTCATTATTATTAGTGCCCCTTTTAAAAATCTCTGGTGAGTGCCCCTTTTCAGGTGCGAGAAATGGCCCGTTTTCACCACTGATTACTGCCCCTTTTACTTAGACACATGTTCCTTTTCTTTTCAAATAAATGTCCTTTTTCCATATGAGTCCTCCATTTTCATTTATCCATAACATGTGCCCCTATTTTTTAAGCGACTAAGAGCAACTCTTTTTCTTTAACCCCCCCCCCCCAAGCTTGTGTCTACGCTAGATCGCATTTAAAGTTGATATAAGTGTGTTATATAGTTTTCAGTCTTTCATCATCGTGATTAAAATCCCAAGCTGTAATTTTTCGCACAGCGACCTCACTTATCTTGAAACTTTTGCTTCCATGTCATGTAAGTGAGTATTCAGATTGTGCAAAGTAACATGATGCTTAAACAGTAGCTAATTGGACCATGCATGTTCAGTTAAAAGAGTCTCCGAAACAAATATTGAAATCATCCCTCATTATTGTGACCACAATGTAAACAATTGTATATTTTTGCTTTGAGATTTTCCTTTGTATGTGCTCTTTTTTCCACCCAGAAAGTGTCTTTTTTGTTGTCCCCCCCCCCGAATATATTGATTAGTTAGTTAATTCGGCGAGACATTGCTGCGGCCATCTGGTTAGTTCGAGTGAACAGCATACACTTAGCTAGATGTATTATGCCAAGGCGCTGTGCGCATCGACTAATTTTCAGGAACTTAGGCACCGTGTTACACTTTAAGACCATGTTACACTTTAAGACCTCAACATACGAGGCTATTGCTTCGCCACTGAACCATGACTACGCAGCGGAGGGTAGGGTAGGCTGATGCTAGAAAAATTCCATCAGAGTCACAAAGGAGTAGATAAGACTAAGAGATGTGCTATATACCAGGATGAATGCTGAAATAGCAGAGACAGATGAAAGATGTGAGATTTGCAGCACACATAGAGCCAGTAAACAGAAAAAGCCTATGCATGGTCATGTCATACCTGAGATACCATGGCAAAAAGTTGCAAGTGGTCTCTTTGAGTTAGCCGGGTCTATTTATCTCATCCTGGAGACTTTTATTCCAACTACTTTGAAATCATCAAGCTGAAAAGTACAAGTACACCCGTGATAGCAGTATTCTTGCAGCTGTTTGCACGACATGGCATACCTGAAGAGATGATATCAGATATTGGACCACAATATGCCAGTGCAGAAGTCCAGCAATTTTGTGTCGAGTATGGATTAAGACACACCACATCTTCTCCAATATACCTACAGTCAATTGGATAGCTGAAAGTCTCTTGAAGAAGGTGAAGACGTACATTTAGCTCTTCTGGCCTATTAGAAACACATTAGAGACGGGCTGTCATCGTCTGTAGAGATGCTAATAGGCAGAAGGACCAACACCTAACTACCCACTCCGAGCAGACTATTTGGACCACAACCTGTGCATCACGAGCTCCTGCTGGAAAGGAAGAAGGAACTGCAAGAATGTCAAAAGCACTTCTATGGCAGGGGATCCAAAGATCTGACAACCTGGTGAGTGAGTTTTCTTCTAAAATGGTAAGGTGTGGAAACCAGCGGTCGTCATCAAGAAAGACAAATCACCTCACTCATACATCATCGAAAGTGAAGGAGGGAGTCGTTATCGTCGAAAGACGTCATCTTCAGAAGCGACCACGACGTGAACAAAGCGTAATTGTCAATGACTACGCAGACAGCGAAATCGCAGCAGTAGCTAAAACCAACTCGCGAGACGTGACATCGCCAAGAAGCCCCATTGAGAGTACACCATCTCATGAGCGTGAACGTTGCTGTCCTTTGACAGTACGAAGACGCCCTGTTATGTTAGATTTGTAAATACATGTAGTAAATTACTGTACAAGTTAAAAGGGGCAGACTAATCTCCTTTTGTGCTGTTGGAGTGTTGGGTAGTCAACCCCTTCACTCATAGTTATGTATGCATGTAGCTAGTGTCTTCAACTATTATTTAGTGTTGAAGAAGGAAAACTGTACTATCCAGGAGGCAGAACATTCCTCTGGTATAGTTGGAGTAACAGACAGTGTACCCTGTAACTCATTTACATCTTATAAGTATTGTAGAACAAGTATAACATCATTACTTTTGAAGTTGTAATGTTTGACAGAGGATCGTGTTGAAAAGCGAACAAGCAAGTTCATTAAAAAGGAAGCAAATACTGACAAAAATCCACTGAAACGAACACTCGAGTATACAAATGGGAACTGGACTATTTTTTAACTTTGAACTTTGAAATTTATTTGATTTCCAGGTACATGTATAAACAAAATAGAAATGACAACACAGAGCATATTACATTAAGAGTTACAAGACAATGAAAATGCCACCAGCGGACGATTGAGGATTACCTATTAAAAAGAATGTCCATTCTGTCACGAGGTTCTCCACATCCACTGGTGTTACATATAAATATATTTAAGAAGTAACGGTAAAATAAAATAACATAATTCAAGTTCATTCATCAAACATAATAACTTATAGATAATTGCATGTATGTTAAACTTTGTGGCATGAAGAAAATAACAATCATGTACGCAGGCGCGTACGCAGGTTTTTTTGAAGGGGGGGGTTTTAACATTTATAAATCGGGCCGAAAATTTCGCAACGACTCAGCCGAACGCTGAATAAGCGGGGGGGGGGGGGGGGGGGGGGGGGGGGGGGGGTAAGAGGACACTTTTTTTTTTTTTTTTTTTGTCCCCAAAAATCGCAACGACTCAGCCGACCGCTGAATAAGCGGGGGGGGGGGGGGGGGGGGGGGGGGGGGGGGGGGGGGGGGGGGGGGGGGGGGTAAGAGGACACTTTTTTTTTTTTTTTTTTGACCTCGAAATTTGAAAATTTGACATTTTGCTCCGTTGGGGGGGGGGGGTAAGGTCACCTGGTTTAGGTCAGTCATGGGGATAATTTTTTTTTTTTTTTTTTTTTTTTTTTAATTGAAAAAAAAAAAAAAAAAAAATCCAAAGGGGGGGTTTTTACGGTTTTTTGGGGGGTTTTTATACACATAAACCTACCAAAGGGGGGGGGGGGGGGGGTTTAACCCCCCAAACCCCCCCCCCCTGCGTACGCGCCTGCATGTACGGCATTTAACAGTAAAATAAAATAACATGATTCTAGTTCATTCACGAAGCATAATAACTTACAGAATGATTGCATGTATGTTGAACTTTGAGTGGCATGAAGACAATTACAACCATGTACGGCATGTAACGGCAAAATAAAATAACATAATTCAAGTTCATTCATCAAGCATAATAACTTATGGAATGATTGCATGTATGTTGAACTTTGTGGCATAAAGAAAATAACAATCATGTACGGCATGTAACGGTAAAATAAAATAACATAATTCAAGTTCATTCATCAAGCATAATCACTTTATAGAATGATTGCGTGTATGTTGAACTTTGTGGCATGAAGAAAATAACAATCATGTACGACATGTAACAGTAAAATAAAATAACATAATTCAAGTTCATTCATCAAGCATAATAACTTTAATATAGAATGATTGCATGTATGTTGAACTTTGTGGCATGAAGAAAATAACAATCATGTACGGCATGTAACGGCAAAATGAAATAACATAATTCAAGTTCATTCATCAAGCATAATAACTTACAGAATGATTGCATGTATGTTGAACTTTGTGTGGCATGAAGAAAATTACAACCATGTACGGCATGTAACGGCAAAATAAAATAACATAATTCAAGTTCATTCATCAAGCATAATAACTTATGGAATGATTGCATGTATGTTGAACTTTGTGGCATAAAGAAAATAACAATCATGTACGGCATGTAACGGTAAAATAAAATAACATAATTCAAGTTCATTCATCAAGCATAATCACTTTATAGATTGATTGCGTGTATGTTGAACTTTGTGGCATGAAGAAAATAACAATCATGTACGACATGTAACAGTAAAATAAAATAACATAGTTCAAGTTCATTCATCAAGCATAATAACTTTAATATAGAATGATTGCATGTATGTTGAACTTTTTGGCATGAAGAAAATAACAATCATGTACGGCATGTAACGGCAAAATAAAATAACATAATTCAAGTTCATTCATCAAGCATAATAACTTATAGAATGATTGCATATTATATGTTGAACGTTGTGGCATGAAGAAAATAACAATCATGTACGGCATTTAACAGTAAAATAAAATAACCTGGCTGGATTTGAATAGTGACTTCACATTGTATCGGGTCTGATAGTTTAACAAAAATATGTATGTATTCTTTGTATTTGATGAAAAGGGGGATGTAGTGATATGCATATCTCATTAGTCCTAAGCAAACAGCGCCACCTTGTGGTGATATGTCACAGACAACAACACGAGTACAACGATGGATGCTGTACAATGGACCGACTACAAGTAGGTCCATGGCTATACCGTGCGAGTCTCACGTACTGATAAGTATGTATCAAGTAATAAAGTTATATTTGAGCTTAACTAGATTGTCAAGCATGATTATATTTAGATCTATTAGGAATAAATCATTGTCAAAATCATTCAATAAATTGGGATAAAAATGATTATACCACCTTTATGACCAACAGTGTATGAACAATTAATGCATGAAATCTAGTTTAGTAATTTAATGTACACTCTTAACTAACATTGAAAATACAAATGCATTTATAACTGATAATAAATTATATGAAACCATTCTGTAAATTTGAAAGCATTATATCGTCCTACATTCAGTGCTAACAAAAACATACACTAAACAAACCTCCTCTTGTCATTTTATCTTTTTGGGAATCGATAATGCAAGATTGTTTGAACATGTATTTAAAGGTGTTCACAGAGCTTGCCATTTTCAATGATCTGTCAAACTGATTCCATGCTATAATTGAAGAAACGAGGGGGCTATGTTTAAAGCATTCTGTTTTATACTTTGGCACAGAAAGTAAACCTTCAACTGCCTGCCTCGTATTATGCTGATGAATGTCACTTACTTTAATTAAACTTTCTTGTAAATAGGATGGCGTCAAATAATGTCTGCATTTGTACATCATACTAACACGCTGAAATTCAAAACGTTTCTCAATTGGCATCCATTTCAGACTGCTAATCAATCCACTGGATGGAGTCTCCTAACTTTTGTTTGAAATTATTCTAGCATCTCGTTTTTTATACCGATTTGACCACACAGAGGAACAATAATCAAAATGAGGCAACACCAGTGCATTATACAGCAACTTTATAGATGTTATTGGTAAATAGTCCTTAGCTCGTTTTATTACACTGATATTTCTTTGCATTACTTTTGTTACTTTGTCAACGTGCTTGGACCAATTCAATTCTTCATCAATTAATATACCAAGACATTTGACGACGTTAATTCTTTTCAATGCCTTTCCATTTATAGAAACGCGAAGCTATGATCATGACGCAAGTTTTTTTCTGTGTTTATTACAAGGCGGTTTTTGTCTGTTACCCAGTACATCTTGTCTTGTATTCTGTTGTGTTTTTCTCTAGAGCGCTTAGGGACATGTTTTATTACTATGTGTTATGCGCTTTACAAGAACCAGCGCTTTACCAGAGACCATCCTGGGCGTGGGGATGTCCCTGTGAGCAACGCATTCAACGCATTGTATGGGTCTGTGGAGAACGTCGAGGATGTGATACCCAAACGAGTGATGACGAGGCAACAACAAAATCAGCTGATGGAGAATGGTGCAGAGCGCAAAGGAAAACAGATGTCTGATAGCGAAGTGAGTGATAGCCAAAGTAGATCATTGATAAAGGAGAAGATTGATCAACATGAAGCGCCATGGATTAATGTCTCTAAAGAGAAGAAAGAGAAAAGGAAAGCAGGGACTCCTAGGAGTGATAGTAAAGTAAAGTCTGCATACAAGGTACACGGTAGTGTGAAGAGTGGTGTAGTTCATGGGGCACCTCTGCCGAAGAGAGATTTCTTCATATCTAGAGTGTCGAAGGACACAACTGATGAGCAGATGTTGGAATATATAACGGGTCAAGGTGTTATTTCAGCTGAAATTCAGTGTGTATCCAATCCGAATGCTGCATACTGTTCATATAAACTCACTGTGCCCGTTATTGAGAAAGACAAAGTAATGGTCGAAGATATATGGCCTTATGGTGTGTGTGTTCAAAGGTGGTGGAGGAGAAGCAATCAGAACGATGAACATGCTGCATAACATTTCAATTATCTCTTATAACACACAATGTGCGAATGATGCAAAATTACCTTTTTTACAGGAGCTTTTTGGCTTAGCTGATTTTTTACTGTTACAAGAACATGGGTTGTGTAAGTCACAGTTTGGATGGTTTGATAAATTGCAAAATGGAATAGGAAAACATGGGGTTAGTGCAATGAAAGAAGATGTTTTGCTAAAAGGGAGACCTCATGGGGGATGTGCAATCTTATGGAAACGTGACTTAAAACTCAATGTGGAACCTGTTGTTTTAGAATCTTCGAGGTTAACAGCTGTAAGAGTTACTCTAGATGACGGGAAAATGCTTTTAATATGTTGTGTATACATGCCTTGTGATGATAGGTGTCTGAATGGAAATTTGGATGAATACAAGATCACGTTAAATGAGCTTGACTCAATATTACAAGGAACCCCCAATGATTATGTATGTGTATGTGGTGATTTTAATACAGATATCTCTCGAGACTCTCACCAAGCTACGACACTTTTGCAATTTTTAGGCCAGAATTCTTTTTACTTATGTCAAAATGATCCTTGTTGTAATTTTGATTATACGTTCTGTAGCAAGGGTAGTGGTGTAAGATCTCTAATTGATCACTGTATGTTATCAGAAAATCTAGTTGAGGCATTACATGGGTATGAAACAATTGACAGTGTTCACAATTTTTCAGATCATCTGGCAGTCAAGAGTGTGCTAGATATAAAGATAACAGAAATTGATCAGGAAACAGAATCAAAGGAAAGGGAAGGGAAAGTGAACTGGAAGTTGAAATATTTATTGGTTACTGAATCATCATAGGTTATAACAATAATGTGACAATGTCTTTACATGAGTATAAAACATAAGTTAAATTACATTTTCACATTCAGTAAATCATAGATACATACGCTCGAAGAGGTGATGATACAGAAGGGCTACAGCCTAAGCGTGACAGCTTGATACGCTTGCAGCCCAGAAACATTTAAAATCATAACGATTATAAAGTAAAGTAAATTACAAAACATAATTGGGGGAAAATAACAAAAAATAAACAGTGACTTGCAACCAAAAAAAAAAATGGGATAGAGGGTGCATGGGAGGGGGATTTTCCTGCTATATCAAGGAAATGCTGACAAACATATATAATATCATGTGTTAATTTAAGAGATTTGTCAATATTTGCTCAATAAAATTGATTTCACACTTTTCTTGAAAGTATATACTGACTTCAAGTTACGGATGTCAACGGACAGTGAGTTCCAAATATCCGGACCAGAATGTCTTATAGATTTCATAGCCATTGTTGTTTTAGGATTACATAAATGGTATTTATTTGATTGTCTGGTTGGGTATGTATGAATATTTCTATTCAAACAAAACATTGGTGGGAAGTGGGAAGGTAGGGAATCATTATATAGACGGAACATGAACAGTGCTTTTTGTAAAAAGTTAATATCAGTTACTTTCAGAGTTTTTAACCTCGCGAATAGGGGATCAGTGTGATCGCGATATCCAGCATTGGTACACACACGAATCGCTTTCTTTTGTAAAAGTAGCATTTTATCAGTATATACTTTTGAGTCTGCCCACAGTATATTGCAATAAGACATGTAAGGAAGAATCAAGGAATTGTATAGCATATATAGAATATTCAAAGGCACATAATGTTTTAACTTATACAGTAAACCAACAGTGCGTGACACTCTCTTTGAAACGTAATGTACATGATCACTCCATTTCAGATTTTCATTAATGATAGTTCCAAGAAATTTAGTATTTTGTTTTTTCTCCAAATATTCACCATCCAAGACTATTTCAGGTATAGGTTTATCAGTTGCATTTTTCCTGCTTTGAAAATGGATATAATTAGTTTTTTTCAGATTCAGAGACAATTTGTTGCTCCTAAACCACAAAGACAGCTTAGGTAGCTCGGTGTTCAGAATTCTCTGAAGTGATCGAAAATCGGAATTGGAGCAAAACACATTAGTATCATCAGCAAATATAATATATTGTAATGATGTAGTTGAGTTCGAGATATCATTAACATACAGTAGAAACAATAAAGGACCGAGTATCGATCCTTGTGGGACACCACATTTCATAGGCAATAATGATGAATCTACAGATTCATAGCTTACATATTGCTCTCTACCTGACAAATAATCATTAAACCAGTCAAGAGCAACTCCTCTTACTCCGTAATAATGAAGTTTGCTTGATAGTACCTTGTGATCAAGAGTGTCAAATGCTTTGCTTAATTCCATGAATACACCAATAACATGCTTTCGAGACGCCAAAGCATTCGAAACCTTATCATATAATTGTGCAAGGGCTAAATCGGTTGAGTGGTATTTCCTGAAACCATATTGATCCTGATTCAGTAAGTCATTTTCTGTTAGAAAACAATATAGCCTATTGTATATAAGTCTTTCCAATACTTTAGACAAACTCGAGAGAATAGAAACAGGGCGATAGTTTGAGACTTGGGAAGAGTCATCCTTTTTGTATATCGGAACAACCTTAGCAATCTTAAATGCTTCTGGAAATGTACATAAAAGTTTGCATCATCAAAAGATTTGGAGTTGTATAAACAAAAATTGGAAGAAAACTTCAGGCAAATTAAAATCCCTGTTTCAGCCATTCAATGTAGGGACAGGTTATGTAGAAAACATCATGACCTCATTAATGTATTTCATGATGATATTATCATTGCTTTACTGAGTAGTGCAGATGCTATGATTTCAAGTCACAGTTTTCAACAGTGTAAAGTGGTGCCTGGGTGGAATGATCATGTTGAGGCCTATTTTAGGAGTGCATTATTTTGGCATAAGATATGGGTTGAAAATGATCTTCCATCTCAGGGATTACTGTATGGATTAAGAAAGAAAACTAGGTCTGAGTATCATAAAGCTTTGAAATTGATGCTGAACAAATCTATGTCAGTTAGATGTGATAAAATGGCAAATACATTAAAAGAGAAGAATAGCAGAAATTTTTGGAAAGAGGTGAAGAAACATTCAAAAAAGCCTAAGGGTTACCCAAACAGAGTGGATGGTGTTCAGGGGGAAGAAAATATAGCAGAGTTGTTTGCATTGAAATTTGGAAGGATATATCAAAGTATTGGATATGATGAAGGAAATATGGAAACGTTATTGAATCACATAAACTCCACTACACAGGAGAAATGTGAATGTAATGAGTGTTTACAGAATGACCATGTTATAGGAGGAGATGAAGTATCAAGAGCAATACTTAGGTTAAATCATTCCAAAAGTGATGGTGTAACAGGTGTGATGTCTGATCATATTATACATGGAAAGAAAATAATCAGTGGATATTTAGCAATGCTTTTTACTGCCATGTTATGGCATGGGGTGTCGCCAGATGGTATGCTCAAAAGTACAATGGTACCAATACCTAAAGGTCGTTGGAAAAATTTGGGCGTTTCAGGAAACTTTCGTGCAATAACACTTGGTAGTATCATTGGTAAAGTTTTGGATTATGTATTTATGAAAAGGGAAGAAGGGAACTTGCAGACTAATGACCTACAGTTTGGATTCAAAGCAGGGTTATCAACTACACTATGTACTGCTATGGTTAAAGAAACTGTATCGTACTTTAATCATGAAGGGAGTAATGTGTATGGATTATTGCTAGATGCTAGTAAAGCATTTGATAGAGTTAATTATGTGAAATTGTTTGGCATTATGCTGAGCAAAGGGGTCTGCCCAATGATATGCAGGCTATTGCTTAATATGTATAAGAATCAAAGGCTAAGGTTGAAATGGAACAATGCATATTCTGATTATTTTACAGTTAAAAATGGTGTTAAACAGGGTGGAGTTATCTCTCCTTGCATGTTCTGTTTGTATCTAGATGGGCTGATAGAAGAGTTATGTGACAATGGGATAGGGTGCTTTATGGGCAATGTTTTTACAGGAGCATTTGGTTATGCAGATGACTTGACACTGCTGTCACCTAGCGTGACTGCTCTTCAAGAAATGATTAAAACTTGTTTAGATTATGCCATTAAATTTGATATTCTGTTTAACCCTGAAAAGAGTCAGTTAATAGTTTTCAGCTGTAATGGTAAACCAGTTATGGATCCAGGAATCACGATAAATGGAAGACATATTGATATTGCATCAAAAGTAACTCATCTAGGGAATGATATTTCTAAGAATATAAATGATTTTGATATCTCAAAGTGTGTTGGAGATTTCAATCGACAATGTAATATGTTTTTGTTTAATTTCAAATATGCTAACTCTCACATAAGAAATATATTGTTTCATAAATATTGTTCGAGTTTCTATGGCTCACAGTTATATCCTCTGTTTGATAAATGTTTTGATAATATTTGTAGACAATGGCGGGTTGCAATAAGAAGGGTTTGGAAAATTCCATGGCAGACACACTGTCATCTTTTGCCTTATTTAGCAGGTGTTATGGATCCAGAGTTATGGTTTGCAAAAAGATGTTTATCTTTTGTTGTGAAAGCTATGAATTCCAAAAATTATACAGTGGCACATATAGCTGGAATGGCCAGGTATGGAGCTCATTCTGTGTTGGGAGGTAACATAAGATTCTTGAATGATAAGTACTTCATGGATAACAATGAAATTCAAAAGCAGTGGGCTGTGCAATGCCAAGTGAATGATGAGACAATACGCATAGTTGAACAAGTAAAGGAATTGATCAACTCGAGGGATGATTATTTATGTAAGGGTTTCCTTAACCGAGAGGAGTGCGAGGAAATTATCTCGTATTTATGCACACTCTGATCTTACCCTGTTATACATGTATTCTGTTGTTGATGTTGTTTTTTTGTCTTTACATATATTGTGAATGTGCCTAATTTTGTAGAATATATTGTATATATATATTTTTTTTTTATTTTTTTTTTATATGTGCTTTTTAAAGCGAATAAAGAACTCTTGAATTGAAAAAATTGAATTAATCCATCCCATTAATTCTTGTAATGCGAGATAAAGTTGTTGTTCAACCTCAGCCACAATACTTCCATTTACAGTATAAGTGGTATCATCTGCATACCTACATAAATTCACAATGTAACAGGTTTTGTTCAACATAGAAGCAATATCATCAACCTGTACCCTTCCAAATGAGTTTATTGCATAGCCATCATAAGTCCTTTCTTTGGAAAAAAAGAATTTCATTACAAATTTGATCTACTTTATATGAAGTAGCCTACATGTACTAGTATAGTGAATAAAAACAGTGCACAGTTTACAATGAACAGTTTTGTTTTACTATTCTAATATGTAAAACAAAGTATAAGGGACCAGCTGTAGGCCAATGGGCAGTTATTAGGCCTACTTCTTCCTCCCCAGTCCGGCCCTAAGGGCTAGAAATATACCCGTAAATGCGTATACCGGCGCGTACAGCAGGATTTAAAACCATTTTGAAAAAGTACCCATTTTCTTTCAAATGACCCAAAATTGACGTTTTTTTAACCCCTTAATGCGGCACCACGCGGACCGCGTCCAATCTATAAAAATAAAACACCTTCTTTATACGCTTTTTCTTGGCCACGCATGCTTAAAGTATTGGCTGAGACCCTCGAGCTACCCGTCTCTACGGACAATAAATTATGAAAATTGCGAGATAACACTTGCATAGTGAGGTTGAATATGAATTCCTATGAACCACACATGAATGTTAATAACAGTTTTTTACTGATTACTAATAGGTTGTTAACATGTGAACCTCCTGGATGTACATCGTCCTCGATTAATTGCGCACTTGACATGCTCCAAGAGTCCACGAAAGCTATGTTTTCGGCAATATCTCGTTGTATAATGTATTCCATACGTCTAGCCAGCCAATCAGAGTGATACAGACGTTGCTTTTCGCTAATATGTTCGCGCGTGTTCGCACCCTTGAAGACCACGAGCGTGGACGGGCTGCGCTCCCGCAGACGCGCAACGGCCGCCATGATTGTTCGCATTCGTTGCGCGAAAACCCACTCCGGTTGGTGGGTGAAATGGGACCAAAGTGAGATTACAACCACCGAATTTTCATCACCAACAATGCTGTCAACTTCGTTCGCTATGTAATGGATGTCCTTCACTGTGGCCCATTCGTTCCTCCCTATCGGGTACGCATGGAAACGAAACATCATACTGATGTTGAAGACCTGGTCTAACACCCGCGTTGGACCGACGTGCCAATGTGGTTCTGGACCAGGTGGCGTCTTCTTTAATCCTGGTCCAAGTCGCTCCTGATAGAACTCGAAAAGCTGGCGGATCGTCGAATCTCCCAAGAAATACAGCTTCTTCCCCGAGACACAATTTCGCATTTCGTGAAGCGGGAAATTGAGAATTCTGCAGGATGGATTGTACCAAATGTCGTTGAAATAGTAGCCAGAGGTGAGGAGGTTTCCAATATTGCACTCATTTGTACAGATGGGAAGATTTATAACTTTTTTGGTCGCATTATCTGATGCCAATTTTGGTTCAGATGAATCTGGATATGTGAACAAATTAGAGAGAAACTTTTTTTAACATTTATATTTCAACAAGTAGACCAAGGTTGGTTCTTATATCGGCACAGGATCTTGATTGTTCAATACTTTCTAGGATGTGATTTTTCCTTTAAAATAAAGGTGCAAACTAAGTACATTGCGAGATATGTCGATACATAGGGCGTTTGGCCAACTTGGTTTCAGTTTGTCAAATCAAGAAGTTTTAAGACATGGATCTCCAGCTCAATCCCTTTGTACCATTTTCGATGCCGCCAAGAGAAAATATGTCAGGCATGTGCTTGATTGGACCTTCCTTGCAGATACGTAGACAACATATTCCTGCCTAGCTGCAAACTATCAGGCCACTTTCAAAGTGAAATATGCTTTTGTAATGCTAATTACTTTTCGCCACCACTCGTCTGATAATACGAGCAGTACACAGTGCTTACCTTTACAGGAGGCAAGTGAAAGAAAATGGAGCAAAATTTCCTGAAATATTAATCAAAATTCCTCGAATGGGCATGTGTGGGCACTAATCTGACATATAACATCATAAAGAACTGTGCACGAACAAATTCACTTTTTATTTTCTCGAGCCGCAAGTAATCGGAAAAAGTGTCAAATTGCAAATTAAAGCTGTTATCATACCATGTAAGTAAATTTCTTGACACAAGTAGACTGTTGTATTCATATTTTATCATCTGTTAGATTTTCCCCTTGTTAGTTCAAATACAAAGTGAAATATTAAGAATATTTCTTTGTGACAATAATCACTACTCAAGCTTTCAAATGATATTGGCGGCTTCGAAACTCGGACATCAAAGATAACAGCACACCTGTAGATTCTATTGTGCAACCATAGAAAACGGCAGCTGCTTTGAATAATGTGTTGCCAGTTGGGTCTCCAGCTCTTACAACTCCTTGGTCAAATCAGAGTGTGGATTCTTTTGTTTGTGCTTGCTCAACAAAGCAGCTTTCGCCATATTAGGGACTTTTAGATTTGCGTGGACTGATACGTGTGACGTCCATTCAAGGCAGTGCATTAGAAGGACGTCGACCGTAGCAATCCACATTGTCTTCGTGCGAATCTAAAAGTCCCTATTATGCCCAACTCAAGCGGGGTTGGCTGAATTCTCCTAATAAATGACTGTGTCAAATCACTCTGAGCAACAGAGTTAATTTACCTTAACTCGCTTACCGTTATATTTTACAACGATTCGATGTGCAATTTTTATCTGAACCGATAGCAATAAATATCAGGATTATACGGACTACGGTAGTAAGTATCTATTCTGAATCGAATCTGCACTTACCTCTTATCGTTCCTCGGACTTCGACCTGAATTTTCGTAGGAAGATCACTTTTTGGACTGTTGATAGAAGGAAAAAACACATTCCTCTAACTTAAACTGATGTAGAATTGAAGTTTGTCACGTAATTCGTATATCTGTCAGCTTCTTTTCTCGTCAGTTCCCCTCCCAAGTTCAATTTTTCCATCTTTCTCTTTGCTCTCTTCCATTCTTCTTAAATTGATAGGAGGGGCATGCGCCTCAGGCACATAGAAAAGCCTTGGGGAGTGTTTCACAAAGACTAAGATCGACTTTAAGTTGAACTTAATTATGGCAGGCCTTTCATGCCACTAGTTCCTCTAACCATTCCTGGCAATTTTTTCCCATGGGACGTACAAATCGTGGTCACAAATCTACAGAATTGACCTTTTTTGATAGTTCATTATTGAAGGAAAAAATTATTGATAGACCAATGGTGAGAGCGACCAGTGACATGAACATCCTGCCATAGTTAAGTCCAACTTAAACTTGATCTTAGCCTATGTGAAACACCCCCCTGGTCACCATCAGGGGAGGCGGTTTCTTTTCATGACCGGGGGGGGGGGGGGAGACGAAATGATAAGGAAGAGGGAGCACAATGAACGAGAGGGGCGAAGGTGACGGAAGTGACTACCCACAGAATACAGATTTTCTACACTATGTACTGGTGCCAGGTAAAAATGTCAGAGGTAAAAATGCCAGAGGTAAAAATGTCAGAGGAAAAAATGTCAGAGGTAAAAATGTCAGAGGTAAAAATGTCAGAGGTAAAAATGTCAGAGGTAAAAATGTTAGAGGTAAAATATATAAAAAAGCATGTTACAGTTTGAATATTGGTAATGTTTGTATATTAGGCTTATCGAAAAGATATAACGAAGGATGCTCTGCAGTCATTAATTTCAGCGCTGCTTTATTTTCTTCTTTCTGTAACTTTTATTTACCTTTCTGCCCGAAATCGGGACTTTTTGCCCGATTATTTCCGAGGAGAGACGGGGGGGGGGGGGGTATCCTTCTTTTGGGGGCATAGTGACCTCTAACATTTTTACCTCTGACATTTTTACCTCTGACATTTTTACCTCTGACATTTTTTCCTCTGACATTTTTTCCTCTGACATTTTTACCTCTGACATTTTTTCCTCTGACATTTTTACCTCTGACTTTTTACCTCTGACATTTTTACCTCTGACATTTTTACCTCTGACATTTTTTCCTCTGACATTTTTACCTCTGACATTTTTACACCGAGCCCTATTTACTTGTACACTTTAAAGGAGTCACACCAAGAAGCAAAAGTGTATTGAATTGATGCAAAATTCATATCATTGCGCAGGGGAAGCCTTACTGATCAAATACAACAAATTTCCTCTTCAAAATACGTTTGGGGCCCGCAGAAATCAACTTTCAAAAATGTTAGTTTTGAGATCCAGATTTACTGCCTTCAGCAGTACTTCGTATGACGTCACTGTTGTGACGTCACACCCTGGACACGTTGTTTGTCCAAGTGTGACGTCACTATTCAGAGTTCGCTACGCTCGTGTGTTTGGCTTACGTTCGGGGGCGCTTGGGGGTCCAAGAAGGGTCTTGAAAAATTGTATTTTACGCCTTTCCATGATATCTATATGATTTCTCAGCAAATTATTCGTGTTTTTCAAGAGAAAATCTTTCCATCCATATGTAATTTGTTCTAATTATCAGTTGTTAGTAAATTTTCTTAGTGTAGCTCCTTTAAAGGATATTATGCAAAGGAGCGTAGCGACAGATCCAGAGAAATTTGCATTTTTATATAGTCTAAACGCTGCACCCTTGGGCACTCCAGAGCCTAAAAGTGTGATGCAGTCTTTGGTCAGTATCTGCTATACATTTTTGTTTGCACTTTTTCAAATTTTCCCGGGAAGGGGGGGGGGGGGGGAGGATGATCCCCCCCTAAACAAATTGAGGGGGCGTGTCCCCGTCCCGCCTGGGATCGCCGCCACTGGTCATCATCACATTTATGGAAACGTAGCATTAATCACGGTAAATTCAATATGTCTTATAATATGTCAGTGGCGGATCCCGGAAAATATTAATGACCGTTTGTTGTATTATGTTTTTTCTACCCGTCACATAATTGTTTAACTTGTGACCCCCTCTTTGCCCGCCCCCACCCCGGCCGCGAAATTTTTATTCCCAAACAGGTTTGCAATTTCTTATATTTCCGTTCTTCTCAATGGCTGATACGTCATTAGCAGCTTGGAAAGAGGTCACAAACAATTAGACTTTGATTTTTTATTGCTTTGCCTCACTATTTATAAAGGCAAAAATACGGAATAAACTGAGACTTGAACCCACAACTCTATGATTGCATTACGCTAACCTTACCGATTGAGCCAACGATGGGTTGATGAAAAGTGATTCTGCATGATTTCTATACCCCTATCACTCACCCTAACGGTTACGTCATTGCTAGTGACGTGATATATCAGCCAATCAGATGACCGGAAATTTTAGCATTGGCAAACCTGTTTGGGAAAAAAAAATTAGCACCCCGGCCATGCCAGAGATTCCATGATCCACCGATGTATATACTGAATACTCAATTAATTCACATCTTCATACCTACTCGCTCGCTTATTTATCAACTATAGGCCTTTCCTATCCTTGCTATCAGCTACTTTTACTCTTAAAGATTGATTTTGACTGTAGGCCTACTTACATCAAGGTTAACTTGTCATGGGATGATATAAGCGACGCATCATACCAGCCTGCCGTGCTGGAGTCACATCGATGTTCCCGCCAGTCGCTGCACTTAAGTTTCTGTGATTTGGGCATGTAGCAAAACCAGGGAGATCCCGTAGCCTTATCGGTAAAGTTGCATAGGTCCAGCTGTAAAATATGAGTCAAGGTAATATGTTTGATTCGGTTATACTATAATTGATTGTTCTCTTTCATTTTTGTTTGTTCTATCTTCCTTTATTGCAGAAATTCGCTTGGAAAATTTGATTTCAAGTGGATTTGGCGACTTACAAATCTCATGTTATTGTTATTTATTATTAGGAGCGTCACGTATGACAGACAAGAGCGCTATACAAGAACCCACTACTATTTATTATTATTGTTATCATTATCATCATCGTTATTATTACTTGGCACTTCCACCTAAAATGATGGAGTTGTATACAAAGCGTGAGAAATTGCTTTATTTTAAAAGTACGATTTCAGAGCCTGAGATTAGCGAACCCGAACCACTTGAAACTTTCTGTACATCATGAGAGAGAGAGAGAGAGAGAGAGAGGGGCGGAAATGTAACTATGGTGACGAAAATTCGTCAGTGCCAGGATACTACCTACTATATTTAGTCTTTACATTCCTGGCATCCACTCATATTTTGTTTAAAGGTTCAATCCAGTCTGTACCATTATACACATTGTTAAATGCATTTACAATTATAATTGTTGTTAGAAATATTGAAGGATAAAAGGCCCCTTACCGGATGTCCACAAAGTACAATGTTGCAGAAAGTCTCTTCGTTCGTACCGTCTGCGGACACAAACTTGCCGCGGTAAACGTACCGCGCTGGAGCTGCGTCGCGGAAACGGCGAATCACATCGACCGCTTCACTGGGATGAACCAAGGTCACCTTGACGTTGACCTTCCCTGGCCATTTCAGAGTAAAGAGAGCCCTGTAAGTCCCATCTCCTAGATCGATCACTTCTCCATCCGTTGCAGAACTCGCAGAGAACGTTGAATTCTTGGTGAATATCTTAGCCCGGAAGTAATCACCGCCATATTGTTTCAGCCGTCCACGTCCATCGCGGGCCTGGATTAGTAACTCGAGCCGATCATGTAGGAAGTATACCGTTTTTGCATTACTGATTTTATTGTCGCTGTACTTGGCACTTGTCAGATTCTCCACCGTTGTCCATCGTACGTTGGAGGGCGGGCTTCGTTGTATCGCATCTTTGAGATGACTCACTGGGCACGGACCTTTCCCCGTGGGGCAGACAACACCTGTATCATCAACCGATGGATCGTAGAGTACTGGTTGTAAGCACGGTCTATATACATCTATGTTTGCGATTCCAGTAGCCTGAAACAAATTAATATTAAAAGTTCAATCATTATGAGTCTGTACATGAACACTCATATTGACCCCTATTCATGAAATAAAATGATGGGCCTTATTGTTATCAACTACAAAACTGTTTCTATTAAATATGTTGGTTCTTCAAGCCCTGTGAAATCATCCAAGGTCAACTAACGCAAAAAACAAAAACAACCGCATTTAGTTCGTTAATGAATAATAATTGACAAATTTGAGCTTTTGAAGAAGAAACAAAAATCTGATTTTTTTAATTTCCACTCTAGAAAATATGCAATCATACATGCACCTCAAACGAAATTATTGCAAATATGTTTCTAATGTTGAATAGACAAAAATATATACCGTCATCAATAACGAAGAAAATGCTAGTTTATAAAATGTTTTGTGCAGAACAAATAGGAAGGAAGCTCACAAGATACGTCGCAATTAATGTTGCCAATTTGTTTGGTAATAAACTCAATCGAAATGACGTATCTTGTGAAACAAGAATTAGAAATATGAACTGGAAGAATGAACTTGCCTGTATGAAAGAGTGCACGGAATTACAAGATCCCCGTCCGCAATCAAGCCACAATCCGCATGTGATTAAACAAACGAAAACAAGATTGAACAGCAGGAACTTTTTTGAGGGAGACATCGCACCTAATAAACGATAAAATTAAATACGACAACACTATAATTTCAGTTCTCGGATATTCTCGGATATTTTTTTATAAACATGAGCACACTGGATGTCGAGAAATTTCCTCGCCTCTCAGTTGAGAAAGGACTCTAGTATTATTAAAAGAAAACTACGGATTAAAGAATAGTTTATTAATTATAATTGTGATTAAGTTATGATAAAACATCGATTATTCTCGGTTTCGTTTTTTCTGGTACGCACTGTATAGTGAGAAATAAAATGAAGGAAAATATTGTTCCAAACAATTTGATACCATGTTTATCTCTTTATGACTATTAATAACAAGATGAGAATCCATTCAAGATAAATGTCCGTGCGCGCGAGCTCTTATAATACATAGCATATATAGGCAAAAACATGCCTATACATAATCCCATATAGATCTTTGGGATGCACCTGGACCCCAATTGTTTTTTCATATTTGGATAGAGTATGAGTCGGAGATATGATTTTATGTCTCATTTGGCCATTAAGTGTATCGTGACATCATTATAATGTCCTTGAAACACAAAATACGAATTTGCATATTATGACGTCTGACTCAGCATATTTATGTAAAATTTATCAATTTTCTTCCAAATTTCGATATGTTGTAGCTAGGACAATTCTCTACAAGTTCAATATCCACTTTTCCTCTGGTTTTATAATAGATTGGACACAAACAAAGATGATACTGAAACCGTGCATTGTCTGGTAAGGACCCCAAAGCCACGTATCGTCGTGGAGGCCCTCGCATCCTAAATTTCATATTTTTAAGGTTCCAAATTTACACTACTTCGAGATAAAATTTTCCCATAAAAACTTCATAATGTGCATGATCATGGGTTATTATATAAAGCAAGGTAAGTTTGGCCAAAGAACAGAATATCGATCTATGATCATCATTGGTCTCTTTTTCATCTTCAAAAGTACGGTGGTTTCTCTCAACCAATAGAAACACGTGTTATATCACAGTGTAGTTAAAAATCTCAGCTATTCGATTCCTGTCGACCCGGTGGAATCCGAATCTCCAATAAGAATCGGCACTCAAATGCGTAATTCTGATGGGGTTAAAATGCGCGCTACCACTGGAAAACCGGCACAAGTTATTTTGTTCAAATGCAAAAGTGCATTGTGTTTTTTAATAACAAAAGCAAACAACTAACACCATTAGCTTGACCTTAAAATATGCTTTTAACATTGTTCGAACCGGTACAACCACCCGTGGGGTTATCAAGTTATGAGCGAAAAAGAGAAAGAAAAGTGTCTTTTTAGCTTCGTTTGTTATCATGAAACGCGTTGAACAGGGGAAACAAGATTAAGAGTTCAATGAACACAAATTACACAACAAATTCATATGGCCCACACACTGTATACGATTAATTTAATCAAATAACCGCTCTTTTTGTTTGAATGTGTGATAGTCAGTTATGACTAAAACACAAAATAGAGAAAAATATATTCAGTATACCTAAAACAAAGAAATGAGGTAAACACTGAAAACAAGGGGAAACAAGTTTGTCAAGCCACAATATATGGAGGCCGTACCATATGTTATCGAGATCACGGTCTGTCACTTACTTTCAACTTGCAGTCTTTCTTGAAAGCCAATTCGTCGTCATTCTTCCCGTTAAAGTCATGTGCGACCGCCTCGCACATTGTTGAAACTGAAATGATAGAACAAAACTGAAGGAATAGACCGAAATCTGCCATGCGAGCAAAAATAGTTCAGGTTCATTTTTGAACGAAGCACCACTCAATAAAACGACCGGAAGTTTCAACAGGATCACCTCACACTTCCGTATACTGATGCTGAAGCTGATAAGAGCCACAACGGGCAAAATAGGTGAAAATAGACTCCTATAAACAGAGGCGGCGATCCCGGGGGGGGGGACGGGGGGGGGGGGGGACGGGGGGGGGGGGAGGGGGACACGTCCCCCCTCTCAATTTTGTTAGGAGGGAATCGTCCCCCCCTGAAATTTGAAAAAGTGCATTAAAGAAAATGTATAGCGAATACTGACTAAAGACTGCAACACACTTTTAGGCTCTGGAGGGCCCAAGAGTGCAGCGTAATAAAAATGCAAAATTCTTCTAGCTCGGTCGCTAGCTACGCTCCCTCGCATAATATCCTTTAGAATGTACAAGTAAATATTGTAGAAATTCTATATTCCGTTTGTATCCCCGTGATACACACTAGCGTACTGATGGGGGGGGGGGGGGGGGGGCATTTGCCTCCCCCAAATAAAACTCAAACTTTTTTTTCTTTCTAATTCGATACCCGTGATTTACAAATATTGCTGAAATGACATTATTTTTCGTGATGTTTCCTCATTTTGAGGATAAAATTATACGTTTTTTTTGCGTTTGTTGTAAAATTCTCAAATTTACAGTCAGGCAAAACATTAGCTTATTAAGAAGCCTACATGTCACGGCCCACGGAACGGCAGGGCTCGGGGGCTCGAGCCCCCCCCCCCCAACTTGTTTGAAAAAGTATGTCAAAGATAAATAAAGAGAAAGAATAGTGTCCTGCCAGTGTCACAAATAAGGAATCAAAATATGCTCATCCGACCTTAATTAAAGGCCTAAAACATCTGAGCTTGCGGAGGCTTTGCCTCTGGACCCCTCCAGGGGCCATATCGCGGGCCCCTGGATGCTCATCTGACCGTAATTTAATGCCTAAACCCCTGAAATTTTGGGGGCTCCGCCCCCTGGACCCCACGCCAATTATTGTTCTTCCAGTGTCACAAATAAGGTATCAAAATATGTTCATCTGACTGTAATTAACTGCCCCGAACCCCCAGCTTTCGGGGGCTCTGGACCCCACCAAAGTCCCCAGGGTGGGCCCCTGAATGCTCATCTGACCGTAATTTAATGCCTAAAGCCCCTGAGCTTCATGAGGCTCAGCCCCCTTAACCCCACAATTAGTGACCTGCCAGTTTCACTAATAAGGTGTCAAAAATATGCTCATCTGAACGTAATTAAATGCCTAAAACCCCTGAGCATCTGGGGGACTCCGCCCTTGACCCCCACCGGGGCTTTGCGCCTAGAGCCCACGCCAATTTACGCAACACTCTACTTGATCGTAAATACTTTAGCTCCCCCCCCCACCCCCCACACACACACTTTGAAAAAACGTTCCGCGGGGCCTGCATGTAACGCGTGAGAGTGGTGGTGATGTGGATTTTTCTTTTGTGCCCCCCCCCTCCAAAAAAAAAAAAGTGTTTGCTCATTACGCCACTGGTGATACCAATGGAATATAAATTTTTCTTCGCATTTCGTCCCCCCGGTCATGAAAAGAAATAACCGCCCCTGCCTATAAACTTCGACGTCCCTGACCGGTCAGTTTTGGCCACATACTCCACACTTGATATCCCTTTGGTAGGCATACATGCAGATGCCTATTGTCGATGCGCTATGCCCAACCATGCAAGCAGGAAGATTATTCAGCTTTGTAAAAGGTTTTTCTTGGAATTATTTTTGGGCGGGCGTAACATATATCACGGGTCAATGGTCAGAGAAGTTATCTATATTGTAGTGACCAAACTCATTTTGACCTTTTCAAGAATTAATTTTTATTTATGAACACCCTACAGCATTTTGGGTGTGTTTAATAATTTATGCATACGTGTCAGACCCACTGATAGAGGTCAGTGGTTTAACCCAAAAGTCTAATTACTTCAATGGTCACGTGGGTCTGGTATACCTACTCTAAGGACAAAGTATTACCTTGCTTATCTAAACATAAATTGTTCGTATCGTATTGAAATTATGATATTTTCTCTTTTTTTTTTAATGTTTTTTTTTAATGAAATTTATTATTATTATCTTATCCAGAAGGATATGCATTCATGCACGAAAAGTAGTCCTTCTGAACGTGGAGTATGTCAGGCGAGGCCCTGATAGGCATTTTATGTAACCGACATTCGTCCACTTACGTACACTACGAAGCCGGTAGTTTCACCACGCACGTTTAATTGAAACAGTCAAGATAGCCTGCTCGTGATGCAGCTTTTATATAGGCATGTAGAGATAATTGAACATGATATTGATCTTTACTTTGCTATTAGTGCAATTATAGGAATAGTGATGTTATAAAATAGTTATCTCAATACATGAGAGTTTTGTTTTTATAGCTTGACTTGAATTGTGTTGCGTCTATACAGACGACTTTACATTTTTTGGGGCGTGGCATTGATTAAGACACATTAGATATTCAAACGATGTTCGGAGCATGGTACATACATTCAGTTTGGATAATTACCGCTATAACACGGAATCTGTTCCATATTTTTATCCAGGATGTTGGGGATATTTAATCACCAGGAATGAGAAGTGTTTTGTGTTTCCAGGGGCAATGCATTATGGTTCAAGTCATGGCCACACAGAGGATTTGTATCTATCGGGGATCGAGGCAAAATGCATGAATTATTGATAATTTATTGCATTTCTTTGTTTTTTGTATTTGTGGGGGCGGCCCGTACCCTAGCCCCCGCTGCGTACAGTCATGATTCAGTGGCTAAGCAATGGCTTCGTTACTTTGAGGCCCCAGGATCAAAACCGTGACGATGTGCTATATTAGTGCCCTTTTGTGAGGCATTAATCCTCATTACAGTCGATTAGCATAGTAGCACACATAATATGCTTTAGCAGTCACGCAAAACAAACACTCGCAAATTATTATTCAAAACAATCTGAGAATGTATTCTATTATGTAATTCTATTGGGAATAAATCGTTGTCAAAATCTTTCAATGAATTGGAGTAAAAATAATTATTCCAACTTTATGACCAACAGTGTACTTACATCTTCACGACGCGAAGAATTTATTATTTGATAGCTTTGTAACCAATTGTATGGGCGCTTTTATAATTGACGATATATGGTTCCCATCTGACCTTCGGTAGGGTTTGTTGCCGCCTTCTAAGTTTTGGAGCAGTAACTTGCCTTTGGGTTGACGATCTGAGGGTTAAATACTGACGCTCGTAAAAAGGGGATTGAGAGGGGCGCACTATTAAATGTTTGATACTAGGTGGCGCTGTTTATTGAACTGAAAAAATGTGAGAGGGCGCTATTTTGTCAAACTTTATGTTGTCTACTGAAAACAAGAGAGGACGCTCCTTTGTTGACGATGAAGAAGGCATTTCAGGTGATACTTTTGAATTATTTGCTTCGGAATTGAATGTTGTGGATAAACAGTTCTTGACAAAGTTTATGGTTTGTCTTTTTGATGGATCTCACTCTGAAAGTCCATTATTTGTTCTCAATTTTCAGCCGTAAAAATAGAAACCTAAAAACTGCAGCAATGGATAGATCGCAAAGACATGACACCGCGCTTTGGGACAAGCATGTGGCGGTGGTATGTGGCGGTTACGGGGGCATTACCGTGACCCTCAAGCTACAGGGCAAGTGCAAGTTCACTTTCATCGATCCCAAAGAGGTATTTCATCACTGTTTCGGTGCATTGAGATCCTGCACTGAAGACGTAAAGGATGTGGGGGCCAAAAGAACAATTGTGTGTTTACAGTATAATTTGAGGAACTAGGCTGGGGCTAAGCCCTATTAAACATTGACGTCAATGTAACAACGCAAGAAAATAACTTCGGTGAAGAACTTCTTGCATGACCATCACTCATTTTCCTTGATATTGTAAGAGTTAAAATTAGACTCATTCCCTACTTTTATTTGTCACAATCACTATTTGTTTCTCTAGTCTCTTCTACCCCATACATATTCATTTCACTTCATTTGCATATTATTCATTCATCTCCACCATTCATCTCAACCATTCATCTCCACCATTCATCTCTACCACATACATGTACCAACTCTTCAAGCTAGAACAGGTGGTATGTTCTCTTCTCATTTGCATATTTCCACTTCTTACTTATCATTGGTTCTCTTCTCCTTTTTCTTATGAATATTCAGTTTTATTCTTAAATTCTATTGTGCTATATTTGAATATGATTTCTATGGAGCACATGTACAGCTTGGGTTTATAAAACTGAGGCAGAGCTAGCTTGGACTTATACTGTGTCTGACGTGTTGTTTTTAGAGCTCTGTGGGCATGTGAGAGGAGAGACTTGATAGGAGATAGGACTTGTGAGTTAGGCAGTGGTTTGGAAGATTGGTGAATGATTGATTGGCAAGAGTTTATTTTATTAGTTTACACTGGTGGCAGCGGTGGGATTCAAGTTTATATACCAATATACTATTGATCACGAATGCGTTTCGAATACGATCAGAATGCTCTGGACATTTGTGTTAAAATTATCTGTTGAACTTCACTAATCAACTGCTTTATCTGGACAATCATGTTTTAGAGACACCTGAGAACACCCAGGAATCACTGGTAATGTGATTTTGTACTTGTACAATTCTTACTGCGGTTCCACGTTTTGTGTTGGTAAAGACTATTTTTTGTTCGGGAAGTCTACAGCACAAGTTTCATT
This sequence comes from Strongylocentrotus droebachiensis, assembly GCA_035222895.1. Lineage (NCBI taxonomy): Eukaryota > Metazoa > Echinodermata > Echinoidea > Camarodonta > Strongylocentrotidae > Strongylocentrotus > Strongylocentrotus droebachiensis. The sequence continues at coordinate 242,702 of JAVYIG010000332.1, read as the reverse complement.
CGTGACTTAGTTATAGTGGGCAGATGCCAAAGTGCTTTGTGTGAGAACCTCTGGTACAGTGATTATACTTTTGCTATTGATACCTGATTGCACTCTTTTAGATATATAAACTACTTCAGTCCTACTGCAGCAGTCCCATCTGTGTAAATTCTTGCTGGTGTAGACTCATCACCTAATAGTTGGATTGAACTCTACTCCAGTCCTACTCCTTGTCATACCCGTGTATTTGTTTTAATTGTTGCTGTGTACTGTACTGCTGCTACATAATCAGTCTACATGTCGAGTTAAAAAAAGAGCTCTTCCTCCACGTCTAAACACAGACTCTTCATCGCTGGTGGGGAAAAGTAGACCACACGCCCCACCCTCTTCTAATGTTGGGATTTGGGAAAGGTAGTTTAGCTACCCCTTATCTTCTCGCATATGTGATGACACCCTCAGTCCTGATCAGGGCTGGGATCACTTACAGCCGATTGTGGACAAAGCAGTCAAGACTGCCATAGTGAAGGAACGGCATTCATTTACCGACATTCCTGAAGTAAAGTTTACCACTACCATGGAGACTGAACGTCTTAAAATTAGTGATATCTTGGATGAGAAACTTGGCATACTTCACGACCGGAGGTTACCATTGATACGAAGCTCCACCAGTTAAAGGGATAGTTGAGTTCTGTTGCAGAGGGCGCTACACAAAATATTTTTTTTCTTCTGTGAGATAATAAAAAACTGAGTGTCAAATTTGAAAGAACATAATATTTTAATGACAAAATCATCTTTGTTTAATCAAAATCGGTTTAGAGACGGCTGAAATATAACAATTTCTAATACTTGTGTACCACCACAAAATATTAGATAATTTGAACAATTTGAAAAAACCGTTGAAAAAAAACAAAATAACGCCTTTTATGTCGTATTTCAGCCAATGTCGATGTTGGATTTTTTGTTGGAATTTTTCTGTTGCTTATTATACGCACAACCAGCCGGCCCATGTTATGTTATTTTTAATTAAATCATTAATTAACGGTCACCATGCTGCAGGTATCGAAGGCTCTCGATCTTGTCGGATGTTGATCTACTGGGACGTCCTTTTCGACTCCCCCTACTTTCAGGGTTTGCTACTTCAATATAACTGCTGAATTCCAAAGCGTAGAGTGCATAATTATCAAGAATTTTAGTTGCTCCTGTGGCCCTGTTTCGATAGAACATCTAAACCGAACGAATTATTGAACTTACAATAAAGTTGTATAGATTTAATTTCTAAAAGCCCTTTCATACATTCCTCGGACAATTAAACCTTGCTATAACTTATCAGGTAGCACGCAGATTACGATGAATATTCCCACAGCCAGAGCTTTTTTAAACGCCATGTTGAGCTATTTCTCAACAGAGTAAATAATGTGGATTTACGTGGATATCCGGATATCTTTGCTCAGCGGCGTAGTTATAGGGTGAAGGGTGGGAATGTCACCCCCTCATGAATTTCTGCTCAACAATCTATATGAACATTTGTCGGAAAGTTCAAAATACGAGCGGGGGATATAATGCTTTTTAAAATTCGTTTACTAACATATTGGCTATTTCGGGCCTTTTTGGTCACTCAGAGGCTGCGTTTGAACGATAACTGTAATATAAAATTCGATATACTATCAATCGTAAAAAAGTATAATGTATCTCCAATATTGATGCAATTAAACACATCTTACTATGAAATATAAGACTACTATCGCACTTTACTATTAAAAGTTAAAGGAAATCTTTCTAATTTTACAGGCTCCTGGTCCAATAACATGCACACCTCCCCTGCCCATACGCACACTCCCTCCAAACGTTTCAAACAATGTCTCTGCACATGCTAATATACGTGGAATAAATGCTTGAATTCAGTCTGATGTTTACTTTAAAATTTGATATCATAAATTATCACTCATACCTCGTGAGGCAAGATTAAATTATGTTGTACTGAGTAAGTGGCGTATCTACGGGGGGGGGGGGGGGCACGAGAGACACGCCCCCAACCGAATGGGACAAAATAAAGAGGTGAGAGCAAGGGTAGAGATGGAGGAAAATAAACAAAAGAACGAGAGATAATAAAAGGAGATTGATTGCTCGAAAACGCTGTTCAAAGATTAAAATATTATATGATTCAGTAATAAGGGGACAACATGATAAGTCATAAATTCCATCTCTTGTAAGACGTGCATTTAACAACTATCGAAAAATGTTTTGGGACGATCCGACCTGCGTCCTTGATGTAGCGTACAAGCAGTGAGCAAAATGAAACGGAGATAGGAGTGAAAGATAGAAGACATATGGGTAAAGAAACTAAGAGAGACTATATATGTTTGTCCGTTTCACATCATATTATGAGGCACAGGGACGACAGGGTTCATGGAGAAATAGAAAAAGAAAGAAAAAGAGAGAGAGAGTGTTCGTGTGCACGTGTGTGTGCGTGCGGGTGCGTGTGTGTGCGTTTGTGTGTGTGTGTGTGTGTGTGAAATGTAAAATTTCCCCATTCTAAGAGTATATCCCCTCCCGGCCTAGTCAATCTACCTATAGTTTGCACATCTAGTTGCCCTTATTTTTACCATGGTGCTGCGAGAGTGTATATATTTTTGAATAACTCCATCTCCATGAAAACCAAGTATCAGAAACCGCAAGATGCCTGAATATATATATCACTTTGGTTAATTTGATGGGGTAATAATAATATTTAAGAGATGGTTAAGTGTATTTTCCCTCGCTCTCAAAATTCAAAAACGGGATAGTTTTAGGCAAAGAGATCCATGAATATCCCAAAGTTATGATCTGACGATATTCGAGCACCTCTTTGCTCGAATATCGTCATGATTCGAGCAGCATGGCTCCCGAATATAACCTTATTTATTGACTTCTCGCAGACGTTGAGAAGTAATGATGATTCTTGGCAACGAGATGACCGAACATATATAATTAAATTCCATTTAGTGTATATTGATGGCTAAAATACATTTTTTAAAATAAAAAGGTGCTTTTTTTTTTTTTAGTAAGAGGCCATCACGGCCCTCACGCGAAAATGTACACATATGCGTCTACGTATATGAGGGATGGAAAAACACATCCTCTTTGGTGAATTGTGGATTGGGGTAAAGCGATACTCCACTGGCATCGCACTGAGTAGGTATATTGAAGCCATAATAATTACCGTGTTTCATATAATTCAACGGTAAACATCCCCTCATAAACTGTAGGTAATAAATGCATAAGCAAGCATACTTTAATGGCTATGTGCTGTCCTTGGTTTTAAACTGATTTATGTTTATTTAGTTTAAATATTTAACAATCTAAAATATTCACGGTCTTTGTTAAATCGAATAAACAGGGTGTTATTTAGCTAGGGGATGTGTTCCTTCTTTTCTTTTATTCGCTATGCAGCTTTCATCACAACAAAGACAAAACGTTCGATGATTATGAATTATTATCTGCATGAAATCGCCAAAGTCAGTGGCAAATCCATATTGTTCGAGGTGGTGGGGGGGGGGGGGATACATTATGCATTCATACTAACCACGAATGTGATTTTCAATATTTTGCCAGTCCCTTCTAAATCTTGCTTGATGTGCATTAGAGTTTTATATATACCTCTCTCGATTTGACAGAAATTGTTTCAGTGAGATAAAAAATAATTTGAAATTTCTTACAAATTTCTTAAAAAACGTACGGTTAAAGAGAAAGGGGTGTGGGACGGGGAGCCTGCTACCCCTTGAAGATCGTTCTTTTTAATGACCAACCATGACATTCTTCAAATAATCAGACAGCGATGTGGCCTACGTGAAGATTTCAGATTTAAGTCAGTCCATTTTTATAAAGGGATTGCATTGTAAATATAATAAATTTGTAAAATTATTATATGTGCGTCATAAAACGTTCCCGGTCGCCGATGCATATATCAATAACGCGTCCAAAAAATCAATATATATAGACCTTGAACATGATAGAAGTACATGTATATTGATGACTTGACTTGTTGTCGACAAATCAGACCCCTGCCATTTAAATTATCATATAGATGCTCTATCAGAATGGAGCCTGTTGTTTGCAATGAAGCTTCGCTTTTCTTTCCATTTCATCTACATATGAATAAATGTTCATTTTTTTTTGTATCGCAGCACTCATACATCCCCATTTTCGTTCTCGCTCTCTCTCTCTCTCTCTCTCTTTCTCTCTCTATAGGGTAGGTGTAGGTAATTGGAGACCACCAAGCTTGAACCCATCACTGTCTGTCCGTGTTGGCTCCAATATAGCGCTATGTGTGGCCTTTAACAACACTACTGCATTATATCCAATTCATTTCGAAGAATACAATGCGTTCTTTCTCCGGGAAATTGTCAAAATTGACCAAGATAAGCAATTTTGATCGTAAAAGTTTGCTCTGATATAAAAACACAATTTTCACTGAATGTTGTGTTGTATGCAGATATTTAGGGGTGGCTTTCAAAAAGTAGTTTTAACAGGAAGTTTATGAAGTGTGTCAACCATCACAGCAAACTTATGGCCATTGTGTGTTGTGAATAGGTGTTGCAATGCACATTATGAATGGTGTCTAACTACAACAATCCCATTTTCATTCAAATTGTATTTAAAATGTCTTGATTTATAGCTGTCCTTTATTACCTACACATGTAGGTAATGAGAAACCTTTGGTGATGACGTCATTAATCATTGTTATCTTATTAATCAGTTACATCATGACCACAATTTTGTTACCAAATAAAGAGAAGAAGTTACTGAAGAGAATACAAAACTTTCTGTATGTGTAACATTCTTCATGTTTATGTAAATTATGCAAATGTGCTTTCCGATTCCCCACACCTAACCTATATATATATATATATATATATCCATCTCTCTCTCTCTTTCTCTCTCTCTTTGTCTTTCTGTCAGTCTATCAATTGCCAAATTATTTTCACCAACGGATAAGTCCCATTAGTATGATTTGCATCTAATAAGTTTCAAAATGTCAATCCTGCCGATCGCTTCTTATCATGATTGTTTCCGTTTATTCAAAAATCAACGATGTTGATTAGAAACTTGTGAAATTACATTTATCTCAATTAGATGATTTTAATCATCGTTATCTGGCAAAAAAACTTAGTGTTTGAAATAATGATTTGGATAAACTATGATATTCCCACAATATTCAAACAAACTTAACCACATCACAATTCCAACAGTCTGTCAAATATTCACAATCCAGATACAATAAAATAAGGGAATTGACTTTGCATAACGTTAGAGGCAAGTCAAATTGAAAATAGGAAGGTTTGTATTATAATGGTTTCATTGATTGTGAACAATATTTGAATTCACTTAAAAAATAAAAATGTTTAATATATTACCAGCTTTCGTTTTGAACATATTTTTCACAAGTCCATTGGTAATAGGCTACCAGTAATGATCAGCTTTCGTGTGTTATCCTCTGAACATTGGATATTATACAGTACTCGTGCTTTAAATGTATACAAGTGTTAAATCAAATCAAATCATCTTCATTATACCTCATAGTTTGGATGTGATAGCGAGTTTTAATAGCTAGGATATGAAATAGATGAGGTTGTGGCGATTAGATACATAAGCTATATAAAATGTAACAATATTTACTGGTCTTTTGCTTTGAGTTTCAATTTCATTAAGATTATAGTGAATATTGATGATCCTACTTTGTATTCTGCATAGGTTAGTCTCTTTAGACTTCAGTACATAGAGAGAGAAAGAAAGAGCACTGTAGACACGGTAAACATTGATTGCAAAGCGAAGCAATTATAGCATACTAAAAATATGAAATAGGAAACATGTTTTCACAGAGTAAAAGTCCATCAGTGCGCTCAGTTGTAACAGAAAGAATTCGATTGCTATATACTTTCGATTTATTATGATGGTATCATTTAAAAAAAACAAATGAACAAACAAACACACATCAAGTAAGGTCTTTACACTATTTTAACATGCTACAGGTGTAATGGCAAGGAAAAGCCAGATAAAAATATACAATGTCTCAATTCATTACTGATAAACACAATTATGTTATTACGATTTGACTTGTACATTCATTAAAGAAAAAGTATATATTCTGAGGAAATAATGAACAACGCATTGCGTTTTTTCAGATTTAAACTGTTAAACCATTTCGCTATTTTCAGCAAAGGTAATATTTTGTATTCCATTCCCTCTTTCGTATTAAAAATGAGGAAATACTACCAAATGAAAGTGGGCATAGCGCATTCCTACATGAAAAAAGAAGAACTATACGTACTGAGCACGACACACGTCCATATTCCATGTCATTTTGAAAGCTAATCTACGTGTAGTACATACAGGGTGTCTCAAAACAAATGCAACGATAAAGTACAGTAGTAAAGTACAAAACTAGTGTTTACTATCTAAATCGACACCTCTCGGGGTATGAGAGTATAACGTAAAGAATACATATTTACAAGTATTACACATACATTCTAAGTGTGGACAAAGCAAATAAACACTGTTTTTACAAATATCTTTTATGAAACCAGTCGTTCTGACTGTTTGACTATTCTACCACTACGAGTATATACAGTTCAATTAACCTTTAACGTAGTAGTCCCTTATGTTGTAGCAGTGCCTTCTAAACTTAGTGTGAATTTCATAAGAGTTTTAAGCTAACAAATATAAAGATGTTTTTTTTTGTAAACATTTTTCACACATTGCATAGAAAGCGCGTTGTTACAAAAGGATTGCAAAGAATATATATTACTGTCATTAAAGACAATTCAGTGTCTTTAGTTAATTTGTATGGAGGCATGGTGGCCCTTTCAAATACAATAGCAACGGGTGGATACACCTGAAGACTGAGGTAAATAAATCATCAGTTACATTTTTATTTAAAACAAAAATTGGAATATCATCTTTTGCTTCTCTTACTGCAATAATATTTTGAATACATATTCATACCAATTTACAAACGAAATATCAATCTAAAATATGTCAGTGGTGATCTACTCAAGAAATGAAGGGTCAGAAGGACAGAAGGACTTAAATGTTAATGATTGTTTGAAAACATAGAAGCAAGAACTATACGTTTAATTGCGGACCGATTCTACTCAAGGCATAATCTTCCAACATTAGGGAGTACTACGTCTCACAAAGACAATCAGAGGTTTGTAGCTACTCTTAAAATTGCACAAAGGTTAGAAGTTACTACTACAATATGGGCGGGGTCCACTCGGTATTCGTAAGGACCCCTATTTATAATTTGAGAAAAGGGTCATTATACATAAGGACCGCTCTTCATAATCGACGAAGAGGGTCGATATTCATAATATGAGAAGAGGGTAGCTATTCGTAATACAAAATCGGGGTCGTTATTCATAGGGGTCCTATTCATAATACGAGAAGAGCGTCGCTGTATTCACCCGTATTCACCTCTTTTCGTTTTATGAATAGCGACCCCAATTTCGTATTGTGAATAGCAATCCTTAAGAGTAATGACCCTCAATATGAATTATGAATCGCGTCCGTCATTTCACATTATGAATAGCGGTCCTTAAAAATAACGGTCCTTATGCTTTTATGAATAGTGACCCCCTTTCCGTTTTGTGAATATATGTCCTTCACGTATATGAAGTTCCGCGGTGTGAATTGCGGTCATTATGATTAACGAGGTTACCCTATATGGGCTACTGATTTTCATTGAGGATGAGTTAGTACTTTTTAAGATATTGACAATCAGAATCTCGTTCCTTTTACCCTTTATAGAGGGAAGGAGGTCTCAAGCAGTGTGCTCTATGGTAAGGAGAACAAGGACAGTGCGATAACATGATGACATGTTTGATATTAATCTTTATATTATTCATGTAGTATTAAATGTTGTCATCATCGATCTACTTTATTTCGCCAGTTTTAATAACTTTTTGTAAATCTCGTAATAATCTGCAAAGTGCAAAGACACAATTTGAATTATGAGCTATTAAAACCCAAATCTAATTATTATCATCCAAATTCTGGGACTACTAATGTCAATACTATCACTGCTAATTCTTCTGTCATTAGTGTTATTAACATCACTATCATCATTATTATTGTCCCAACCAATATTTACAGCCGATTTGTTGTTCTATGATCATAATCTCACGTGCTAGGTCTAGGAAGCCATGCTCTACCAGTTCATCATTTAGATCTCCGTGTTTCTCGGCCGTCGCTTTCATGGGAGGAACCTTTATACCTATAGTCCAGTCTGCCACCCAGTCATAGATCTGCTTAGAGATCTCATTGGACGGTGTAGTCGTATGCCACTGTTCCTTGGCTGCACTCAGCTGAAGTAGCTCCCCAAGGATTCTTATTTGATCTAAATTCAACCCCTGCACCATGTTTTCAATGAATGCGAGACTTGTCTGTTCGGTGATGTATTTGCCTGACGGAAACAAGGTGGTAAAAGTCACAATTAGAAGGTATTTTAAGTTGTATCCAGTGGAAGACTTTTGTTGCTGCCCTATGTGCCAGGAGGCATAATGGGCAGTTAGTAAGTAAGTTATGTTCTATCAGGATGTTTTCGCAATGGGCAACATTGTTAGTAAGAATGAAAAGACATTCCTTTTCATGATTATTTATAAAACTCACACAAATGTCATCATTGATTCTGAATATATTACACTCTTGCATTACTTCAGGTTATACTTATTGATTTAAGAGGGACGTGACGTGATACTTGAAATGCGCATGTCTCGATCGTCATTGAACCAGAACACTGAGCATAATGAGTAATTCTAGAATATTCTTTTGAGGGGTAAGGGTATAAGAGGCGGGGGCTTAGAGGGGCTTGGGGTTCTTGCATTCATGTTCTACATTTTTCGCTTAAATTCTTTATAAAATCGAAAAAATTAGGGGGACATGAACCCGCAAGCCCCCCCCCCCCGAACGCCTACTAGCTGAGCTATTTCACAACCAGATACTTTCTTTATACCTGCAATGATCTCCTCGGCGAGATGAGGCATCCTGTTTCTCCATAGTCCATGATCTAAAGCTGCACGGTAGTTGAAAACCCACGGACGTGGCTTCTCTTTCCATATCTTAAACAGCGCATATGTTGTTAATGGGTGTGAGGTATCAAGACGGTCAGCTATCTCTTGATCAGTCAGCTGTAGCAGATCTTGGAGATTACAAAGTTCTTCGGGAATTTTGATCCCAGGACTTGGAAGCATGCCTGAGAAATTAAAAAAAGTAAACAAAAGGCCAAACGTCAAATACTTTTTCGACTATCCAAAGTGCCTTTTTCACTTGTTTTTTCTTTTTAGTTTCCTAAATGCCTCAAACGCCGAAATAAGAATAATTTGGAATTTTCCAAAAAAAATCTTAAATGGCTCTTGTATATAACAATAATAATAACAATACATTTTTAGAGTCCACTCCAAATTTTATTAAGTTTAACCGAAAATGGAAATTCTTTTTGCCCAATTGATCGTGAGCCCGGCAGCCACTGACGAAATTTGACGGTAAAACCATTTCATCAGACCAGGCCAATAATAATATCGCATTGGATAATGAATGAATGAAACTATTTCCCATAACAATTTTAAAGGGGAAGTCCACCCTGATATTAATTTGGTTGTAATATTAATAGAAGCAACAACATGAGAAAAACAGGTCAGTGAAAGTTAGAGCCAAAACCGATTATAAATAATAATTTTCGAAGGTGCGATCAATCAAACACAAATTGGCAACTCTGTGAGGTTTCTTGAGAGCTTCCCTCCCATTTGTGCTGTACTAAAAACAAACAAAAAACAAAAAATTACATTTACCCTTTAAAATATTTTCAATCATACCTTTACCGTAAATATATTTATTGCAAATATGATTTTATACAACCCCTATACATATTTTGTTAAATCTGTTCCATCATCAATAACTAAGAAACTGAAAGTTGATGAAGGTTTTTGTACAGAGCAAATTGGAAAGGAGCTCACAATTAAGATACGTCACAGTGTTGACAATGTGTGTTTCACTAGCTGATGACAACTTCAAAAATGCATAACTTTCCTATTTTTAATCGGATGTTGGTCAAAATTTCACTAATTTGTTTCTATAATTTGTCTGTTTTTATTGAAACCTGCATAATATCAGGGTGGACCTCCCCTGTTATGCTTCTGCAGATAGATTCTTACCTTGATCAGCGCGTCCCTCTGTATATTGATTCATTGCTTCCAAAATAGAACACAGCTCCCCGTAGCTCATGTCGTATTCTTGAAAATCAAACCAATAACAAATGCTAAACGGTTCTTTTACTTTTAACAGAATCATTATCTCCAACGATGTCATTAGAAAGATTTGCGACAACCAGTTGATTTAAACTTCACCATTATCAGCAACTAATGTTATAACGCGGATGTCAATTTTTGCTAGCCAGTCTTGTTTGCTTGCTTGCTAGGTTCCTTATTTATATATGGTTCCACTAGGATAAATAAATGTTCTTGAAATTATGTTACTACAAAATTAACCATATCATAGCCTTTTTATTACGTGGTTACCTTTCTGTACTGTAAATGAGAAAAGACATTTCAGATTCGTTATAAATACATTCTTACCAAGCGATAATGTAATAAAGACATTTCGATAGGGAACGTTCGCTATTTCACTGAAGATATCATTGAGAGAGCCCTCTTCCTCTAATTCTACGCCAGACCTATCACTGCCACTGGATTTGAAGATTTCAATGAGTAATTTGATGGTACCCATCTCAAGGTGTGAAGGATGGAACGTGGGTCGATATGATGCGAATTTAGTGACGTCGATACCAAGTGCTTTAGCGGTAGGAAAAAGATCCTGCATGACCATATGAAAAGCCATATTAACGAGCTCAGCTTTGTAGATGTATGGTCCTCGAAAAATTGGCAGCAAACCTGGGGATTATAAAATGACAACCCGTTTAATAATTACAGGGGATTACAGGCCACGCACATTTTTTGGGTACTAATAATCAATACAATTTAAATTGATGATTTATTGTTAGGTAAATCCATGAATGAAATGTTTTTCTTTCAGTAGTGACTTGACAACAAATAAATTAACATAACCACTTAAAGTTGCAAGGTCATTATAATTTAGATTAGGATCGCATTGATGCAAATATTCATGAACATTAATACAGTTAACAACTAAATAATTTATACTTTCATCAAGTTTTATAATTTTTAAAGTATGTGAACAATCTGTGTCGATTTATGTTTCTTGAGAATGTGACATTTTAAAGCTTAAAAAGTAGTCAACAAATGCCCTAATTCAACCAGGCCACCTTTCATTCTTGAGTTATGAAAAACACAAAAACATCAAATTTACCAAGAGTATGAATAATTCAGTTGTTAACTGTACATGTTTGTTGATTGTCTATTTGTAAGAAGTAACATAAAAGTATGAAGTTGTTAAGAAGGTACCACCGAGTTTGTTTGATTCCAAAACTGGAGCAAGTTGCATGTATGTCTCCAGAATAGGTTGATTGATCCTCTTGGTTCTCCATATACATAGAGTTTCGAACCGTTTCCCTTCGTCATTAGCTTCATCGTTTAGGCAGTCTGTTTTTAATTTCTTGCAGACTTTCCTCATTGTTTCTTGTGTGAGATGACGTGAAATCGTTTTCAGTTCTTCGTCAGAAGGCCAGGCAAAATCTATAACACAATGTTAACATTATTACCAAACTAAATATAACATTGTAGACCTTTGTTTCCACGTCCAGCGTTCCGAGTTCGATTCCCGGCGGAAACAGTATTTGCAACCTTTTCAGTTATTGTCTAACGATGAAGTCAATACGGAAGGAAAACGAAATTATAGCTCCGCAAATTATTTATCTCTATTGACATGATTGATTTCTCACGTTATGTAAATTTACCTCCGAGAGTTGCCGATGATATTTAGTATATAAGAGCAAATATTTGTAAGCCCCGGGGAATTCACCAAGGATCTAGCTAAAGGTATACGACTTGTCGTTGTTTAGTACCCCCTTCGCCTCAAAGAAAAGGGATACATTAATCGCTAAGAGGGTGGAGAGGCTGTCTGTCAGTGATTATATCTGGTGTAGACGAATACCACTCAACCCGCCTTTGTAATCTCTACTATTTAATGCATTCGGCGTATATAGCTAAAGACCCGGGTGCGATTCAGTATAAATACAGGTAGTCGTATCCGGACACCTACCCCCTGGACATCCACCCCCGGATAATCACCCCAGTCAACTACCCCCTAGGGCAACTACCCCCTAGGACAACTAACCCCTAGAGCAACCACCCTCTTGGACGACCAACCCCGGAACAACTACACCCGGACAACTACCCCCAGACAACTACCCCCTAGGACAACATTCCCCAGACAACATTCCCCAGACAACTACCCCGAGGACAACTACCCCCGGACAACTACCCCCTAAGATAGATATCAGGAGGGTAGTTGTCGTAGGGGGTGGTTGTCGTAGGGGTTAGTTGTCTGGGGGTAGTTGTCCGGTGGTAGTTGTCCTAGGGAGTAGTTGCCTGGGAGTAGTTGTCCAGGGGTTGTTGTCCAGAGGGGTAGTCGTCCTAGAGGTTGTTGCCCTAGGTGGTAGTTGTCCTAGGGGGTAGTTGTCCTAGAGGGTAGTTGATTGGGGTGGTTATCTGGGGGTGGATGTCCAGGGGTAGGTGTCCTAGAACCAGTATTACCTGGCTCATATTCTATGTCGATCGTTTCTTTGTTTCGTGTAGTTGTCTGACTTTCTCGCCAATCAGTGAGCATTTGGTGAGTATCGAAGAGAGCAGTCCTGTTTTCACTCAATATTATTTTCTCATCCTGAATTGCAGATTCCGTTTGAAATGTTGCAAGCATAATTCTGTAGTGTTTGATCAAGACATCATTCACACGTTGATCAATTAGCAGGAAATCCTGAATTAGATTCTTTCCTTCTAAAATATCTAGGAGAAATAGGAATCACATGTTGTATTTGTCAAAAATGTATTGGTTCAGAGGAAACGATGTTTTTGGGGCCCTGATAAACTTTCCAAAAGTTGTCAGACGATGCTGGATGTTTTATTTTAAAAATGCGGTGTTTTATATTGAAATACTTTCTAGGTTTTTATTCAAACTCATTTTGGTGTGATCTTATTTTCTTGGGGTGAATTGTGGTGCCAAAATTCATGTATTTCGTAAGTAAGTGAACAAATGTATTACTCCCTCAGAAATTGCAAAAAATAGGATTACATAACAAGACTTGTAATCATCTTCACCTTTTTGTCTGGATACATGTACACGAGCCTTTTTTAAGGTAACACGTACTTGGTAAGCCTATCTATGCGATGCGACTTTGTAGTAATATACAAGTCTTAAAAAGAAGATTAACATCTGGGAAGAGGTGACAAATAATTTGTGAGCGTTATCATTGTATTATGCAAGTGTGGAAGAACATCAGATAAAAATTGTTCCCCTGAAAAGCATGGCTCTTAATTTTCTAAATATGGCATGTAACAACCTAAAAATCGGGACGGATATTTTATGCCACATGTTCGTGTGACCTATATACATCTTTCTGTGTACAGTGCTTGTAACTTTACCAAGACTGGACCTAATTTGTTATCATTTTGGTGATTCCAGAACTTTGCAGTACATACCAATAGTTATATGCTAGATGATCAACCTATCTGATCGATTCCACAACGTTTCTTTCACAATGCAATCGCATGACCGGAACTCAACTTTATCTTTAACCCCTATAAAGCTGCCACTGACAGCCGTATTCACCTTGGCGTGGTCAAAACCTTGAGAGCTCACAATTGTAATATATATATGCTAAATGAGTAGGTGTACCTGGCAGGATTTATTCCTTGAAATGCACTGTTCGCTAAATACGGCTGCCAGACCTAAAGCCAGGGTATTATCATCCAAACTTATTTGAAAGCGCATCTGGACGTTAAATCATGATGTGACGTGCGCTATTCAAGAAAAGTTTATTATTATTTATTCAATTATTATCTATTGCGTCAAAAATGTCCTCTTTATATGTTTCCCAGAAAATAGCTCAGGGTTAAATTTAAGTCATATTATTAATCTTGATTTTCTTTTTTCATTATTATAACTTTACCTTCCAGTTCCTGGTATGAAGCACTTCGTGGGCCGGAAGAATTGTGAACTGGAAAAAAGTACACTTTTAAAATTGTAAATAAGTACAGAGTAATGTAATGTAAGCACTTAATGCACTTTGAAACAATTTTCACGCATTAAAAGATGTACATCTTCATCGTTTTCTCATTTTACAGTGCTAGTAATCAAATGCTAATCAATTGGACAATGTTTACAATTATTGTTTAGGTATACAAACTTTAAAGTTATCCGCAAGCATTTAGATTGAGATTATCTGGACATTTTAAGCTTATTTGAATCCTGAGAATAACAGTAAATTATTGAAAATAAGTGGCATTTCCTATAACAGTACATAAATGTAATCAATTACTAGTAACAAAGTTTGAAATTAATAAAGCAGAATAGAAAACGAACTTTAATTGAGGCAATTAATTGGTGTTTCACAAAACCTTAAAATAGATCTAATTTTTCTCCCTGACTTACATTTTGCACCATTAAACATATCATGCAACTGAATTACTTACCGTGTTTCTTTCTCCAAATGAAACAGGCCGCTGAAGAGATGAGTATCAATGCAGCAAACACTAAAATAATTTTCGAGATCAAGTTAAAAATGCGAATTTATTGCAACACGATCAGATGCTATGAAGCGCTCAAATATCACAATGACTTTCTGGTTTATAAATCTTTGATATAAACATAAGGCTTGTTTATTGAATTCTTGATAATGTGATGTCAATGTATTAAATTCTGATGTTATAAACGCTTTGCTCCGTTAATATTTCTAAAGTAAAAATTGAAAATGATTAAAATACGAAGCTGCGTATATCAGTATATATACACAGTTCCAAGTACTGTTTTCTGGTTGACATTATAGTTTATACATAAGCTTTCATTGGATTCCATGGCACAAAAGAGTTTTACAAATTGATGATGTGTATACGTAATTATTTAGTTTGCTACTATAATAATAAACATATGGTGGGCCATCTCGGTATTTGTTGAATGAATGAGTATCATATTTTTCTTTAAATGTATTTAAGATTTTGCACCAGGTCCGTAGCAAGGTTACTGGTTACTGAAGTAGCCTGTTCTCAATGGATTCATGTTTACACGTGACGTATACATTTTGATGTTTTCTTCAAAATAATATTCAGAAAGTCTTGTATTTGAATTAACTTACGAACTAAGATTATCACCAGAGTTGATTTGACGGGTTCACCACCTTGGAGTAAGGTAGATGTGGATTTATTTGCATTAGTTCCTGGAATACTGGAAGCCACACATGTATACAATTCTTTGTTACCCCTGGTGGCAATAGTGATGGTTTTGTTTTTCGTCCCATCTTTGTTTTCCCATTCTTCTGTATCGGAGTGCTCAACTACTATGGATCCATATCGAAAGACAAGATTGATAGAGGGGTAGTACTTCGTTGCTTGGCATGTCAGAGTCATTCCTGATTTGGCGACGAGGGTGCAGTAGTTTGAGTCATGCTGTTCAGCATACAGACATTCATGGATGGTTGGAAATGGTTCCAGAGGCTGGGCTAAATTTGAAATGTAAGCAAACAAACAATGGTATTTATATTGTCCTTTATAATTTCTATTCGATTATACAAATTAATTAACTAACGAATCAGCAAAGTCAATAATAAAAGAATGTAATGGTGAACATTTCATACTAAGTTGGGGTTTTCAGTGTGTTGTGTCCCTTCGTCTCACACATAAATCGCCCTTTCTCTCTCTCTCTCTCTCTCTCTCTCTACCTCTCTGACACACACGCACATACACAAAATGCACCTATACAGCTGTGCTCCTCCGACGAAATTTGCAGTCATCAGTGGCTAAATAGTTTTCTGGCAACTACAATTAATGTAGACAGATATCGGGCAATTAACCTCCACATCTCCACTGTAGACAGCGTTACCGCATAGCTGCTCGGCTGGACCACCTGCCGAGTAAATTCCTCTTTAAAAAAGAGCCCCCATGATACCGTGCAGACCTAAATCAAGGGGGCCTCTCAGCCCATAAGTTGACAACTTTGAGGTAGCTGGTGGTACAGAACCAGCTATCCCTGAGAGGCTTAATCCATAATTTAAAGCTTGGTCCTCTCACCCTCCTGGCAGCAACCTTCCCATGAAGCCTTGTGTTTCGCTGAACCGCCTACAATCAGGCGCAGGCCGGCCGCTTTGCAGAAGGTATGACAGCTCTGGGGTCTTAAAGACTCTCAGTGCCCTGTGTCCATGTGGTCAAATTTAGACTGTTGAGCATATTCTGAATAATTGTACTATAGCAGACCCCCGTGTCCTCTCATTGATATTGAAAACCTACTACTGGTGTCACGATTGCAAGTTTTAATTAGTTATGATTGATATACGGAACAATGACAATACTGACATATATATTTTAAACTCATTGGTAATGATAAACATTGAGATTTCCCTGAACAATTTTTTAAAATTGAATTTATTATTAGTATCATTGTTATTACTTCGTTTTTGTTGGGGGGGGGGGTGCAATTCAAAGAATACCTAAGGTTTCACCATTAATGGTCCTATCTTTTTGCTATTCGTATGGTCAAATGCTATTCGGCACTTGATGAATACTTACCAACCATATTGACAAATGTGTGACTCCGGAAGGATATCCCTGTTTCATCGGTCACCTCACAAACATAAAGACCTCCGTGATGTACCTGTACCTCCTTGATGACCAGCGAGTATTCTTGGGTGATGTTGTACGTGCCCTTTTCAAATCCAGTGCCACTTCGTTCAGCAACATTGTTGTTGTTTTCAATTACAATCAGGCTTTCATTTGCTGAAGAGGGAGTTCCCTTCTTCCAAGAGACTCTTATGGCCTTGATGTGAACGGTACATTTCAGGAGACCGTATGTGGCTTGACGCATATGCAGGGTGACTCGTGGATTTGTTGTAATTGCAGTATCTGAAGGAAAAATGATGATAGCCACTTTATAACAGAGAAAATGCTACGTAGTGCATATTTTGTATGTAGGAAAATAATGTCTACCAAAGGTAGTTATAAGTTCATAAAACGGATGAGCAGGAATAACCAGATTGGGAAAAGGTTCATCTGCAGATTTCATAACATTAAAATGCTTATGAGAGCTGTCAAAACCTTTACCTAAAAAAGTAGACGATAAGTTTTACAGATTTACAATGTACAAACATGAGGTTTAGGTAGGTTATAGGTTTTTACATTCATTACTGATCAAAAGTGTAAAAACTATTATCTTTTACACTTTGTTGGCCTACAATCATTATAAAAGTGTATTTTAGATTTTCTTCTAAATAACCTACCTACAACTAAAATATCAGTGTAGTTTTTAATCAAAATGCCCTTGTAGTTTACAACTGTGCAGTGTATTCGTCCAGCATCTGCCACTGAGACATTGTTGATGATCAAGGAATAATTTTCGTCGACGTCGCAACTCCCATCGTCAAATCTTGGACCTGATACTTCTCCATCAAGCCAAGAAACCATGAGATTTAGATTGTCAGGATCCAGGCCCTTTTTCCAGTAGACTGCTAATGGGTCTCCATCGAAGCGATATGTAAGAATACCTTGCATTCCTCGGACCAGTGTCTTCTTTACTTCGGTGTAAACTAGACCATCTGGAATTACCTGTGATGATTTTAGACCTGCATCAAACAAAAAAGAGTTTTATATCCGTTGTGAATCGATTCATTTGTCATGTTTTCAGAAAACAAAAAGGTCTCAGAGAATGATGATTCGTTAGGACTCGCTTGCATAGTGGGTTTCAATATTGTTCAGAATGCATTACGAGCTAACACCTTTACTTTTCAAGTTGTGATATACTCCCCCGAACCCCCCCCCCCAACATAAAAGTGTGTTCATGACTGACTTTGTATGTGGTGTGATACATTCTAAACAAAGAAACAAATAAACATAAAAGACCAGAATCACGAATTTGTTCACTGATTGCACTTTTTGAAATTCCCGCACAGTTGGTATAGTTTATTCTATAGTAGGCCTATTACCATGACCGCAGAACTAAGTGCCCTTGAGAACGCCTGAAAGGCCTACTAAAAACGCTATTAAAGAAACTTACAAGATTAATTTGGGGAAAATGTAAAGATAGCAAGGGACACGCAGGTGTGCCCGAATAGACGAACGGCATACGGGATCTGGTGAACCTTCTGAATATTGAAATCGTCAGAAGACCCAAGAGACCGATATGTCTGCATGGCCTGTCACATGGGCTTTCTAACAATTGATTTTCTCAAAAGGTTCGCAAGTCCGACTTTGTCGGCCTCCCGGAAATGTTGGTCACTGTCACTGACGGTATCGAAGGATCTCGATCTTGTTGGCTGTTGGTCTACCGGGAAGTCCAGATTTGCCCCCTACTTTCAGGGTTCGCTACTTCAATATAATTATGGTGAATTTCAAAGTGGTAGAGTGCATATGAAGAGTTTCAGTTTTTCCTTTGGCCCTGTCTTCCGGATCCATACAACATACAAACCGAACTAATTATTGAATTAACAATTACGTATATAGGTATTAATTTCTAAAAGCCATTTCATACAAATCTTGAAGTGATAGCTAGGATTCATTGTTACAATGAATCCTAGCTATCACTTACCAGGTGGCAAACAGATTACGATGAATAATCCCACAGCCAGTGCTACTTTAACCGCCATATTGAACAACTTGTCCACAGAGCAATTAATGATAATAACTCGCGTGGATATTTGCTCATCGGCGTTGCTTCAGGGGTGGGATGGGGAATTTCACTCCCCTTGTAATGTTCTGCCCGCGGATCCATATAAACAATTGTCGAAAAGTTCAAAATAAGGGGGGGGGGGGGTGGATATATTGCTTTTTTAATTGTTCATTGACATATTGGCAAAATCTTGGCCTCTTACGTAAGAGCTGCGTCTAAACGATAATTGTAGCATACAAGTCGATTAATTATCAATCGTAACAATCTAATATCTAAAATCTAATAACCTCCATTTTCAAAGCAAGTAGACACAATCTTACTATGGATTGTACCTATCTATATATGACATTGAATTAGTCGTGGATTCCTAAGATTGAAGAAAATATGATTAATTAATGGTATCTTTTGTGTTGTTCTAAAGGGTCCTGGTCCAATAACCTACACACCTCCCCTGCCCACGCAGGCATATACGCACACCCCCTTCAAACTGTTCAAACAACGCCTGTGCGCATTACTTTACATAAAATAGATGCTTGAATTCAGTCTGATGTTTACTTTAATATTTGATATCACTAAAACCTCTTGAGGTATGATCAAAGTCTGTATTCTCTGGGTCAGTGGCGTAGCTACGGAAGGGGGGATACGCACTTGCCCCCTCCCGCACCGAACGGCAAAAAAAAAAGGTGAGAGCGAATGGAGAGATGGAAATAAAAGTAAAATGAACGTCAGATAATATAAGGAGATTGGTTGCTTGAAGATGCTCTTCAAAGAGTCTGATATTATATGACTCAGTAACGTTGGGACAACATGATAAATCGTAAATGAAATCTGTTAAAAAAACAGGTCCATTAAACTTATCGGGAAATGCTTTGGGTATCCGATCTGCGTCCTTGATGTAGTATACAGCAGGGAAGAAATAGAAATGGCGATAATAATAATAATAATAATAATAATAATAGCCTAATAGTCCACTCCAAATTTTATTAAACCGAAACGGAAATTCTTTTTGCCCAATTGATCGTGAGCCCGGCAGCCACTGAGCAGCGCCAGATCGACGTTGCTCTATCCCTTATTGATGAACGCCAAACAAGGTAGCAACAACTCCCATCTTTTAACGTCTTTTGGTATGACGCGGCCGGGGTTCGAACCCACGACCTTCCGGTTGTGAGGCGGACGCTCTACTGACTGAGCCAACACTCCGGTAGATTATTATTATTATTATTATTAGATAGGAGTGAAAGGTAGCAGACATACAGGTGAATAAACTAAAAGAGAGTACGTTTGAATGTCTGTTTACTTGAAAATGTAAAGATCTCCCCACTCTAAAGGGGCAAGATATATTTTCCCCGGCCTAGTCAATCTTCCCGCTCGCAGTTTGATCATCAAGTACAGCGGTTTTATACCGGATGCCACGAAAGGATTTTGGTTAATTATATTATAAACAAAAATTTGAATAACATCATCTCCATGAAAGCCAAGTATAAGAAACCGCAAAATTTGTTGGGGCGGATTGACCAGACATGGAGGGAATTTACCAGTTTCCCCATGTAGAGTTGGAAAATTTTGCATTAAAAAATGAAACGGACACACATACATAATCCTCTCTGACTCTTTTTCCGTGTGTCTTCTATCTTCGTCTTCTTCTTCTTCGTCAAGATAATCTGCCTCCTTCAATTACTGAGGATTCTTTTTTTTTTTTTTTTTTTTAACAATTTTTTTATTGCTTCAAATCAAAGATATTTACAATCGTTGTTCATTATAACATTCGATCTGCATAACAAATACAATACAATACAATTCAAAGTAAACAAATGAACATGTAAATAAATGAATTAGATATCCAATATCAAATCAAATTAAATTAAATTAGAGGTCTCCACTTTTGTTTATGTGTATTCTGTTTTCCTTTTCTGAATGCAATTATATATTCTACTTGTTGAAGAAAATCTAGTTCTTTTGTAAAACGTAAAAATGAAAGATTTTTTTCTTCATACTTTGTTTTATAAATAAAATATTTTGCATAAAATATAATTGTATTTATAAGATGGTGAGTTTTTTCGCCAAAACCAAAACAAATATCTAGGTATGAAAATGTTTGAGTGTATACATTTTTTCTTAATAGCCAAGCATTTATATCAGACCAAAAATTTTGAATTTTAGAACATGTACAAAACAAATGCAATAAACTTTGTGGTTCTTTTTTACAGAAATTACAGACTGGAGAGTTGTGTATGCCGATTTTATACAAATAATCATTCGTCGCCAAACGACGGTGGATAAATTTAAATTGAAATACACGAATCTTTGTGTCTAGCGTTACCCAATGTATAATTTCAAATCTATTCTGCCATTGAATTAAGTCTCTCAAATTTACATTCAAATCATATGACCATTTTTCACATTGATTCGTGTTCAATAAATTTAAACAAAATGTAGACACTAATTTTTCATAACAGGGTTTGGTTACTTTTTTAAATCTTATAAATTTCATATATCCATCTTCTTCTCGTTCTTGTTCTAAATCACCTATTTTCAATATTCTTTTCCATTCTTTTTTCATACAAAATAGCAATGCAAAATATTCTAAGTAACATCCTTGATTCAACTGTAAAATTTCCTGTAACTCCAAAAAAGTTTTAAATGATCCATCTATTTTAATTATATCTTTTACAAACAAAATTCCTTTATCAAACCAGTTTTTATACATAATTGTTTTTCCATCTATTTTGATATGAGAGTTATTCCATAGCGATTGATTCATAATATCTTTAAATTTCACGGGGTTGTAGTACCTGTAGTGTGACCAGGCAAAAAGAATATCTTTCCAAAATCCATTTATGCCGCTATAGTTCAAATCACTTCCTACAAAATTACACAAAAATATATACACTCCACCTATTTGTTTAGTATTGGCATAAAACAACTTTTTCCAATGACCGTCATTTTGTTCGTCCAAAACTCTTTTTACCCATGCAATTTTTAGGGCTTTACAAAAACTCTCTATATGCGTCATTTTTAATCCACCATCGTTCAAATTATTATACATAATACTTCTCTTTATTCGGTCACCTTTATTGTTCCAAATAAATTTAAATAATCTTTTTTGAAGAGTGTCAAAGAACTTTTTGGGTGGGCTAGGAGTGTTACTAAATAAATATACAAACTTTGGAATCACAAGTGTTTTGATTACTGCAATTTTTCCAACTAATGTCAAACTCCTATTACTCCAAACATTTAGCAAATTATCAGTTTCTTTAATTTTGTCTTCAAAATTTAAATCATATAGATCAAGTTCATCTGAGACAGGTATTTTGATACCTAAATAAATTAATGAATCAGAAACCCATTTAAATTTCTTATCTATACATAAAGTACCCTGAAAATTACCTAAACGAACGATATTGCTCTTTTCTATGTTTATTTTCAAACCTGATATACTTGCAAATAGTGATAACATATTACAACATTTTTCTAAATTATCCTCGGTCGCTGATAAATAAATAACAGTATCATCTGCATATTGACTAAGTTTCACTTCCGAGTCGTTTACACGGATCCCTATAATATCATTTGATTGTCTAATCATCACCCCTAAAATTTCAGCACCAATTAAAAATAAATATGGTGAAAGAGGGCAACCTTGTCTTACACCCCTCTGTATATTGAATGACGGTGAGGAATATCCATTATTAAGTACACAACCTTCAATGTTATTATAAAGTGTTTGTATCCATTGAATACAATTTTCCTTAAAACCAAATTTCTTTAAGCATATGTACAAAAAATTCCATTCTAAAGAGTCGAATGCTTTTTCGAAATCAATAGAAAAAGCAAGACCATCTACAAAATGTGATTTACAAAATTCTATCATGTCTAAAAACAAACGAATATTTTCTCCAATATATCTATTTTTCATAAAACCAGTTTGATCAGAGCATATTAAGAGTGGAAGTACCTTTTTTATTCTATTTGCTATTATTTTAGCTAATATTTTATAGTCTGTATTTAATAAAGAAATTGGACGCCAATTTTTCAAATATAAATTATCTTTTCCTTGTTTAGGGAGTAAAGTAATTATTCCTCTTCTCATTGAGGGACAAAGTTCACCATTTTCAAAACATTTATTAAATACCTGACATAAGTCATCTTTTAACTCTTGCCAGAACACTTTATAAAAATTAACAGAAAGCCCATCTGAATTACTGAGGATTCTTGCAGATGCCGTAACTCGGCCTGATTGGGGTGTGCAGGTGGACCATTATACCGGGGTTTCCCCCTACCCCTTTTCGAATAGTGCAATGGGTTCTTAACGTGCAAGGGCGGTGACTCTCCTGAACACGGGGCCTCCATTTAACGTCCTATCCGAGGGACAGAGTGTTTTCCACTTGACATAACCTGCGTCTATGAACAAGGGAAGGGGCACGTTAACACACAATGCAGACTTCAGTCATCCGCCTGGGTGGGAGTCGAACCCGGGATCTTTGGTTCGACAAGCAGACGCTTTACCGACTGAGCCAATTACTCGCTTTTTCTATTTCTTCTCAAGACGCAGATCGGATCACCCATGTCTAACAACGGATTTATTTTATGACTTTTGATGATGTCTCCTCGTGAATAGCAATTTCGAGCAATCTATCTCCTTACATTATTTCACGTTCTCCTTCATTTTCCTTCATCTCTACCCTGGCTCTCATCACTCTTTTTAGCAATTCGATCGGGGAAGCACGAGCCCCCCCCCCCCCCCCCCAGCTACGCCAATGTATCTTGATATGATCGGTGACTCATTAAATTAAAAGCTGAACAAAATCAAACAATATGCTTGCAGTGAATATAACACCGATAATACAACATAATGCTTATCAATCACTTATAATATAACGTTAATTTTCCGGTCAAAAAATTTGTTAAGATTCCATTTTTATACTAATGTTTTATTTTGATTTTATTTATATAAATATAGTCAGACAACCCCCTCTCCCAAATGAAATGTTCTACTAACGCCCCTCTATTTATTCTAGAGTTCAGAGGTTTTCAACGAACGCAGAACGGTTTTGGTCGTTGATCTTCATGATTGATAAGAGACAAATAGACTTATCATGACGAACCTCAGAACCTCGCCGTTGACTTGTTTGATACTAATGTTGAAGCGATTCATGTACTTGCATATGTCGATTGATTTACTAATTTGTTGATAGCCTTAAATATAACGTCATGTGATATACCCCCCCCCCCCCCAATTTCTCATCCTCATCCCGTCTGCTCGTAGTATAGTTCTGTACACAAACAAAATTAACATAAAAGGCCACAACCACAAATTTGTTCACTGATTGCACTTTTTCACATTCTTGAACAGTTTGTAAAGTTTAATTTAAATTAGGCCTGTTACCGTGACCGCAGAACTAAGTCTTCTTGGGGACGTTTGAAATGCCTACTGAAAACGCTAAGACACTTACATAATACATTTGGGAGAAAGTTCAAGAGTTGTTTTTTAAGGCAAGGGAAAATCAGGTTTGCCATCGAGACGGACGACATACAGGCGCCATACGCGACCAACAGCACACGGTCTGTAGAACCTCCTGAATATTTGAATTGTCAGAAGACCCAAGAGACCGATGTGTCTGTCATGGTCGGTCTCGCGGGGTTTTTGACAATTAATTTGTTCAGAAGGTTCGCAAGACCGACGTTGTTTGCCTTTTGACAATGCTGGTCACTTTCACTGACGGTATACCGAAGGATCTCGATCTTGTGGGCTGTCGGTCTACCGGGATGGCCGGGTTAATCTCTACATGTACTTTCAGAGTGTGCTACTTCAATATATAGCAGGAGTTTCAGTTTTTCCTTTGGCCCTGTCTTCATTTAAGCCGAACGAATTATTGAATTAACAATAATGTTGTATAACTTTTAATTTCTAAAAGCCATTTCTTACAAATCTTGAACAATGAAACCTAGCTATCACTTACCAGGTGACCCACAGATTACGATGAATAATCCTACAGCCAGTGCTATTTTAACCGCCATGTTGAGCAACTTGTCCACAGAGCAATTAATGATAATACCTCGCGTGGATATTTGCTCATCGGCCTTGCTTTAGGGGTGGGATGGGGAATTTCACTCCCCACGTAAAGTTCTGCCCGCGGATCCACATAAACATTCGTCGAAAAGTTCAAAATAAGGGGGGGGGGGTGGATATATTGCTTTTTTAATTGTTCATTGACATATTGGCAAAATCTGGGCCTCTTACGTAAGAGCCGATAAGAGCCTCGTACGATAATTGTAACATAAAAGTCGATTAATTATCAATCGTAACAATCTAATATCTAAAATCTAATAACCTCCATTATCAAAGCAAGTAGACACAATCTTACATTGGATTGTACCTATCTATATATGACATTGAATTAATCGTTGGTTCCTAAGATTGAAGAAAATATGATTAATTAATGGTATCTTTTATGTTGTTCTAAAGGGTCGAGGTCCAATAACCTACACACCTCCCCTGCTCACACAGAGATAAACACACTCCCTTCAAACTGTTCAAACAACGCCTCTGCGCATGACTATACCTGAAATAGATGCTTGAATTCAGTCTGATGTTTACTTTAATATATGATATCATTAAAATGTATCATTAAAACCTCGTGAGGCATGATCGAAGTCTGTAGTCTGAGTCAGTGGCGTAGCTACATGTTGTATGGGAGAAGGGACACAGAGACACTTGGCCACCCCCCTCCCTCCTCTCGAATGAAAAAAAAACGCCCTTTAAAGATTATATTAATATTCGATGACTCAGTAACGCGGCTAACGCAGCTAACGTGACTAAGTCACATTATCGGTGACTTACGGTATTTTCCCCCTCCATATCAAACATGTCACGAGGAAGATAAGGGTAGATGCAGCAAATTAAAAGCTGAACAAAATAAAACAATATGCTTATAGTGAGTATTACATAGCTAAAACAACATAAACCACTTTTGAATCACTCAATATCACATTATTTTTCCGGTCATACACTGTCGCTCATAAAGGTGGAATATTTTAGTTTTACCCCAATTTATGGAATTATTTTAAAAATTATTTAAAAATAATAGATCTAGATAATAGTATACATTCTCAGATTGTATTGAATAATAATTTGCCAATGTGTGTTTTGCGGGACTGCTTAAGCATGTGTATGCTACTATGCTTATTAACTAGGAGACCTACGCCCTCAAGTCATAAATGACAGTAATGAGGATTAATGCCCCACAAATGGGCACTAATATAGCACATCGACACGGTTTTGATCATGGGGCCTCACAGTTAAGAGGCCATTGTTTTGTCAATGAACCATGACTGTACGCAGCGGGGGCTAGGGTAGGGGGAAGTTTCCATAAATAAAAAAAACAACAGAAAATTCAATACATTTTCAATAATTTATTGCATTTTACCCCGGTCCCCAACATACACAAATCCTCTGGATGGCCATGCATTATGGCTCAAGGCATGGGCACACAGAAGATTTTTTTATCTTGGGAACCGGGGTAAAATGCAATAAATTATTGAACATTTATTGCATTTTTTCAGATTGGACAGCCTTATAAACCTACAACAACAACACGTCACTAGAGACAAATGATGAGGTCTTTCTTTGCTAATATGCCTTCATCAATAAAGAGACCAGTCGTACCGAGGGAATCTTCGGGCTCATTTCATTTAGATACACCCTGTATGTAAATGGATTAGATGCCTTATATTTTATATTTGAAAAAATAATTTTTGGAACAATCTAAGATTTGCTATCTTAAATTACTGGCTCGCCTATCGTCTATAATATCCAAATCATATCTTTGTATTTATTTGTGTTATGCTTTAATGATATTAATCCTATTATATACCTTACTTTAAGAATCTTTCCTAATCCTGCCATCTGAGTGGTTAAAAGTAAAGTCGCGTTTTTAACTATGCCCGCCAAAATGTTATCTTTGTCAAGTCGAGGTGAGGGAGATAATATTATCTTTGTCAAGTCAGGGAAGATATTATCTTTGTCAAGTCAAGGCGAGACAGATAATATTTATATTATATTATAAATCAGGAATACATATAGCTCCGTTTAGTCTCATTTGACAACGCCCCCTATCGTCAGAGTCAGCAGCCTAACATGTTAGCCTATGGACTTTTACCCCCCCAAAATCTTTATTTTTTTTTGTTTAAACGAAAAGCACATTTACCCCGATGTACGTTATCACTAGCTCTTTCATTGGAACCCTCATGTCTCATTGACTTTTGAAAGTTCACCCACCGTAATTTCATCAAAATAGGTCGCAAGCTCGCCATTGCCTATATATCACATGTACAACAAGTCGAACTTTGGACTCAATTTACTACGCGATTGTAAGGTTATAATTCAAGCACACGAAGGATAAGAAGCATGAATTATCATAGATCAGTTCTGATTTGTTCATTATGTCCATTTCATCCAACCCCCCTACCGTAATTTTTCCATTTAGTAGAGGCAAGCATTTTGCCGAGGTAAGCAAAAACATGAATATTCATGAACGGTCAGACAATACAGCCTTTTAGTACGTAACGTATAGTGAATGGGAATGGGTGATGATCCGTCCAGGAGGTAGAGGTCAGTGGTTTGTGCTGGCAATGTTCCAGCGAGCGAAAATGAGACAACCGGAGCAATATGAACAGGTACGAAATACAAAAGAAGAAGAAAATGAGAATGAAAATGAAAATAATAAATGTACATATATTTTAAAACATTACGGTAAACATAAAGAACATTGCGGTAAAAAAAAAAGTGCAATACAATGCTGGTGTATCTCAGTGTGCAATGTCTGCCTTCAGAGGGTTAACAGTTCTCAGTTAGTTTTGATCTATTTGATGTTATGATTCTTCACTACCATTCTGAAGCTTACAAACTTAGTTGTAATGAAAGTCAAATCTTAAAATGGGGGATTTGGAAAAGAGCGACGTTAGGACAGAAACAATATCAACACATTCTGGCTTTAGAATAAGCATAATAGTCTTGTAGGACTATACAAGGTTTGTTTTCTGTAGTCCCATATACATTTTTCTATGTACGGTGCTTGTTACTTTATAACCAAGGCTTGGCTAAATTTCTCATCATTTTTATGATTTCAGAACCTTGTAGTAAAAAACAATACGTATATGTTACATAATCAAACTAAAATATACATTTTGCGCCCCCTTAGTTTCAGAACAATTTGCGCCACCTCAATAAAATATAAATTTCTGACATATTGGCAAATCTGGGCCTCTTAAGTTAGAGGCTGGGTTTAAACAATAATTGTAGCATAGCAATCGATTTGCTATCATTCGTAAAAATACAATGTCTAAAATCTGATAATCCCAATATTGATGCCATTAAACACAATCTTACATTGGATTGTACCTATCTGTGACATTGAATTAAGCGTAAGTTACTAATATTGAATGAAATATGATTAATTAATGGTATTTATTTTGGTCCAATAACCTATACACCTCCCATGCCGACACATACATACACACACCCCTTCAAACGGTTCAAACAACGCCTCTGCACATGACTATTATACCTGGAATAAATGCTTGAATTCAGTCTGATGTTTACTTTAATATTTGATATCATAAAAATCTATCACTGATACCACGTGAGGCATGATCAAAGTCCGTAATCTGAGCCAGTGACGTAGCTATGGGAGAATGGACACAGATACAATTGCTCCCCCCACCCCTCAAAGGGCAAAAAGACGCTTTTTATAGATTATTATATTATTTGACTCATGCAGTACCGTTGGGACAACATGATAAATCTTAAAGGCACACTGTCCTACTTGTAGCTACTTGCTCCCTCTATATAGAAAACTTCCCAAATCGGTGCCTGTTGGTCCCCCATGATCCTCTTTTTCTTATGTTAAATGAGAGCTGAGTTAATGAGATAGCCACCTGTTACAGTGACCTCGATGGCTCGCTATGTGGTCTAATCCCTTCTAGCTGCAGTAGTAACGCCTACCTTTAAATAAAATCTGTTGTAAGAGGTCCATTAAACGATTATCAAAAAGTGCTTTCGGATGATCCGATCTGCGTCCTTGATGTAGCGTACGGCAGGGAACAAAAGTAAAGGGAGATAGGGGTGAAAGCTAGAAAGAGACTGAATCAGAGTATGCATGTATGTCTGGTTACTTTAAAATGTATAAACTTCCCACTCTAAAAGGCTAGGGATATATTTACTGGCTCAGTCAATCTTCCCCCTCACAGTTTCAAGTATAGCGTTTTCAACTAGGCGCCGCGAAATTATTTTAGGTACTTATATTTAAATATTGTTTTGGAATAACGTCATCTCCATGAAAACCGAGTATCAGAAATTACAAGATGCCATATTATTTATGACTATAGGGTATTTTGATGAGGAAATATCATTTCAGAAATAGTAAAAGTGTATTATTCCTCGCTCGCAAAATTTATAAACAGGATAGTTTTAGACAGTGAGGTCCATGCATATCCCCATGTGATGACGACATGACGATATTCGGGCACCTCGTCGCCCGAATATTGTTATGATTCTAGCAGCACATTCAGTACATAACATACTGTATATAAGCCTAAATGAGTAATAACTTCCAACTGTATATACTCTGTGAGAAGTACCTGCAACACCAGCAAAACCTCTACCACGTCTTCGTGGACTTCAAGAAGGCGTTTGACAGAGTTTGGCATGCAGCTTTGTGGGCAACCATGAGGCTGTATAACATCAACGCCAACGTGATCAGAACCATAGAATGCCTCTACGACAAGGCAACCAGCGCAGTCTACCTTGACAACAATATAGGAGAATGGTTTCGAACCTCAATCGGAGTACGTCAAGGATGTCTACTCTCCCCCACTCTCTTCAACATCTTTTTAGAGAGAATAATGGATGACGCACTAAAAGACCATGAAGGAACAGTCAGCATCGGAGGCAGGACAGTTACAAACTTGCGTTTTGCTGACGACATTGACGGCCTAGCTGGAGAAGAGCAAGAGCTAGTCAACTTGGTAAAGCACCTTGAAAAGGCCTCCACGTCATATGGCATGCAGATCAGTGCAGAAAAGACCCGGTTGATGACAAATAACACCAATGGCATCAGCACCGACATTACCGTAAATAACAAGAAACTGGAGACAGTCCGTAGCTTCAAATATCTGGGAGCTATAGTATCGGATGAGGGATCCAAACTTGAAGTACTATCCAGGATAGCCCAGACCACAGCTGCAGTGACCAAACTAAAAGTCATTTGGACAGACAAAAACATCGCCATCAGCTCCAAGATCAGACTGATGCGCTCCCTGGTCATGTCCATATTTCTGTATGCATGTGAAACGTGGACCATAACAGCAGACATTGGAAGAAGGATACAGGCACTCGAGATGAGATGTTTCCGCAAACTCCTCGGTATCTCGTATAGAGATCACATAACCAACGAGGTAGTGAAAAACAGAATTGAAAACGCCATCGGGCCGTTTGAAGACCTCCTGATCTCAGTAAAAAGACGTAAACTGAAGTGGTACGGGCACGTCACACGATCATCTGGACTGGCCAAGACTATCCTACAGGGAACAGTACAGAGAGGAAGACGAAGAGGCAGACAGAAGAAACGATGGGAAGACAACATCAAAGAATGGACTGGCCTTGACTGGAACATCATACGGAGGAAAGCTGAGAATCGCGAGGAATGGAGGAAGCTGGTTTTAAAATCTACAGTGGTGCTCCAACGGTCAACCAGACTACGGGACAGATGAGATGAGATGAGTATATACTCATTCATGTTTCTGTGATCGTTAGTAACTAAACGTATATATCTTTTGTTATGCATTTGTAATAATTTGTAACGAGATGTAAACATGAAAAGGGTTATGTTTATCATACATTTCATTTATGTTAAAAGTAATTTAATTTCAATATCTCGTAATATTGTGTTGATTTATATATATTATTATTATGTTAATCTTTGTGGTGCATTGAATGAACAATAAACTATATTTCAAAAAAAGCATATCACCTGAATAATAAATGTAATTTGATTTGTATATTGCACGAGAAATGTATTCAATTCAATCTCTTATTGAAGCTACATTACATTTAGCTAGTTCGCAATATTTGAGATCCGGATTTGGGGGTAGGAGGCCCTCACGGCCCTAACGCGAAAATGTGCCAGTATATGTTTACGTATATACTGTATACGAGGGATGTAAAACACATCCTATTTGATGAATGGTGGATTTGGGTGACGCGAAACTCCATGAAGGATGCCGTGACTATACAAAAAACGCTCATCTAGCATATATACTAAAGACTGGTGAACCCCTCTCTCATGACTGAGCCCACGCTACGCCACTGTCCGGAGTGTGCATAATTTTATGACATTATGGCATAGACAAGCATGACTTTGAACTGTGGTTGGCGTTTCCAAACTTATTTCTATCCAGTTTAAATATTTAACGATCTAATGTATTCAAGGTCTTTGTAAAATCCAATAAAAGGGGTATTACCTAGCTGGGTGATGTGTTCCCCCTTTTTTTTGCTGTGCAACTCTCATCACAAAAAAGACAAAACTTCTGATGCGTATGAATTGTGTTTGTTGTTGAATGGAGCAGCCCCTGTCATTGGCGGATCCAGAATATTTCAAGGTAGAGGGGGGGGGGGGGGGTAGGGGTGAGCATAAACTATGGATTCATACTAACCACGTATATGATTTTCAATATAACATCATCCCCTTTAAAATCTTGTTTGACGTGTATTATAGTTCATACTTTTATCAGTGAGATAAGCACAAATTTGAAATCTCGTTAAAGATTATGACTGACGCGACAGAAGTAAGAGTCGAAGAGGGAAGGAGTGTTCGACGAGAAGGCTGCTGCCATCTGAGAGTCGTGCTTTTTAATAACCATCCGAGCCATTCTGCAATTATTAGACAGCGATGTCGACAACGTAAAGATTTTGGATTTAAGTCAATTAATTTTCATGATGGGACTGCATTGTAAATATAATACATTTGTACAATTAATATTTGTGCGTGAAAATTTTTCCCGGCCGCCAAGACATATACCAACAGGAGAAATTAAATCAAATAAAATAGATTTTCGACCTTGATATTGAACCGTGACATCAGAAAGATTATTTTATTAAGTCCACAAATCAGACTCAGTTAATGCACAGTCTCATGAAGATGTTCTATTAGAATGGAGTCTGTGAATGCAATGAAACTTTCCTTTTCGTTGATTGCATCCAAATGAAGAAATGTTCAATATTTCGTATATTAGAACTTATATATATTTATATCCCCCTCTCTTTCTTTCTTTCTCTTTCTCTTTGTTTCTCTCTCTCTTACTCTTTCTCTCTATCTCTCTTCCTCCCTCCCTCCCTCTCACCCCTCTCTCGCTCTCCATAATTATGTATGATGTGTATGTAGTTAGCTCTCTATATATTTTGTTTCGATTATCCCCATTGCCCCTCATGATCTTATCATTTTTCCGTTTTATCCTGTTTAGTGGCTTGGGGTATACTTCTCTCAAAATAAGACGATTGTTATAATCTTTATGGCAAGGATATGCAGGGTTGGAAATAATGATTGTGATAAACTACAATTTTCCAACAATTTCCAGATGAAATTAAGCACATCATACCTTGAACCGTCCGTCATTATTCATAATCCAGATGCAATAATAATCAGGGATGTGGCTTTACCATACGTTAGCGACTGAGACATATTGAAAATTAGAAAGTTTAATTATTAATGGTATCATTCTTTTGCTACAAAAGTTGCAAATTCGTTTCCAAACAATTAGAAATCTGTTATATATAATATGTTTTTGCTATAGTCTTTTTTCTAGCGTAAATGTTACATTCTGAGCCTGTTGTTGATATATTTAAGCTCATTGTCAGCTTCAATCCATGAATTATATTGTTAATAAATGCATTTCCTTTCGATATTATTTAGTTCTAAAGCTTTAATAATACAAACCCTCATCAAACAAAGTAAAATGAAATAATTATGATGAAATTATCATCCAGAAAAATCCTTGGATTTGATAGCGAGTTTGGATAATGGGTCTTCACAGAATTGATGAGGATTATGATAAAGTACATGCAAGGCCTAGCAGTGGCATTATTTGCACACCTATAAACGACGAAAAATATTTACAAATCTCTTAATTCTTAAGTTCCATTAAGATATAGCCTTTTGAAAAATGTGATCAATGTATCATTGATTATTCTCATTATGTGTTCTGCATACAATATTATGATATCTCTAGCACATACAAGAAAGCTTTGCGACAGAGCCCCTACTTCGATGGAATTACACTGTAAAACAAATATGGAACACACAAATGTTACAATAAAACATCATTAAATTGACGCAGTAAAAGTTGAAACGAGCATATGACTTATGGTCATTATCGTAACTGAACTAAATCCTTAACAATAATGTATATTATAGATACATGTATTTTTCATAATATTTCCCTTCCATTGTACAAAACCCTTTGGAAGTGATTTCTTGTTCAGAAGTCTGTAATGGGCTTGCTTAAAACACCAAGTGTAACAGAATTTCATGTATATTGTATTTTAAGTTTCGCAGGCTGATGTTCAAAACTAAGAAGAAAACCGTTAACAAATATACCAAAATGGAAAATAAAGCGACATATGTACAATATATTACTAAATGCTACAGCTACAGAGGTATGTAACACATAGATGACATTCATCATACTGATAAACATAATAACGAATTAATGAAGATTTTTATGAGGGAGAGGACCCCGTGACCCAAATAACATACAAACTTATAAGCGACAACTGTAATAAATATTTACAGACCTCTTGCCTTTTTAAAGTTAATTACACAAAGCTATAGCCTTTTGCAAAATGTAATGAATGTAGCATTGGTTACTCTCATTATTTGTTCGGCATACAATGATATGGTATCTTTAGCACATGACAGAAAGCCTTGCGACAACCATTACATCAATAGAATTACACTGCAAAACAAATATAGAAAAACAAAACATTACAATAAAAACATCATTAGATTGATAGAGTAAAAGTGAAAACAAAACAAATCTATGACTTGTGACCATTATCGTAACTGAAATAAAACCCTAACCAATAATTCCTTCATTGATACGTGTATATTTCATCATACTGGCGCTTCCCCTGCACAAAGCGTTTTGATAACTATTACATCTACAGATTAAGTATGTCATGGGTTCGCTCAAAATTACGTAACATAAATGTGTGTATTGTATTTAAAGTTTCGCAGGCTGATGTTCACTGATATAAAGAAAAGCGCAAACAAATAAACTTAAAAGGAAAAAAACAGAGACATATGTACAATACATCACTAGATGCTACAGCTTAAGGGAGTGAAAACCTTACATAATAATGTTATTACCAATACCATTCAATTTATTCACTCATAACAGAAAGAGTCTAATAATAATGAATAATTTAATGCACATTGCAGATCAAAACTGTAATCATGTTGCTATTGATAACTTACATTACATAATTTGTTGAGTGTCTCTCTCTCTCTCTCTCTCTCTTTCTGTATTTCATATATACATACAGAGTCATAATGTTTTTCTAGCATTTTGTTTGAAACGTAACATATTACACTCAGGTAAATCTTTTGCAGTATATTGTCAATGGTTTACAAAAGTTTACAAAGGTATAATTAAAACACCTCTGACATGTCTAAACTTATATTTATCTTATGACAATTCCACAACGCATTCCCCTCCTACCAATGACCACATAAAAGGCGAACTTACTTAAGTGGGCACTCTTTCCTTTATCTATTAGTGGGGGGTGGGGCACGAGATAGGGGAGGGTATACTATAGTAAAATGTCAACACACAATTCAAATTACCAATGATACGCACAATCAATGACTAAATTGACGACTTTCGTTTCGATGCGAAGATAAACTTAGTTAAATTCCTATTTCAAAAGTCTGCTCTATCTATGTTAACAACCCTGCAACCGATCGTTGCTCTATAATCATAATCTCACGCGCGAGATCTAGAAAACCGTGCTCTACGAGCCGATCATTAAGATCCCTGTGATCATGGGGCATATTTGACTCAGAGAGTTTGGACTCCTTGGTTGACTCCGTTATGTGTGCTAACAAGCCGCCACCGGGGACATACAACGTCCCGCCTGTTTTGACATGTTCTTTGCGGGGACGGGATTTCCGATAAATCTCCATTTCCGTTGTCCATTCTGCGACCCAGTCATATATCTGCTTGGAGATCATATCTGAGGGTGTATTCCAGCGGTCTGTTCCACTCAGCTTTAGTACATTCCGAAGGCATTCCAGCTGATCTTGATGTAATCCCCGAACCATGTCTTCAATGAATGCGAGACTTGTCCTCGATTGCATGTATTTGCCTGTCACATACGAATAAAGGCCATATAATCGAGCATGTCTAATTCGTACATATATTCATATGTTAAACCGACAAGTACGTATATAATTCTATAACAACATATTTAGTTGGAATTCTTTCATCTTGATTGATTGATGTGTTTTGAGAAATCACTTTGATTTGAATTTCGCTACACAAAAAACATTATATTATTATTATTATCATTATTGTCGTTATTATTATCATCATTTTATTTGGATCTACTTTTTTAGAACTTGCTACCCAAGATAAACATATAATAATCCATTCTTTACTTTGCTGACAAAGGCTGTAGCTAAAGTTAAATAACTTTGAAAGACCCGTCCTCCGCCCCTCCCTCCTTTTCGTGAGCACTATTTTAAAAATTTGCTCGCTTTAACCTCCACCCTCCCCATCACAGATTCCTGGATCCCCCATTGACATTTAATACCGGTTTGGACCAACATAGAGTTTATTTCTTAGAGAATAGTAATTTCTTTGTTTTCTAATTTCTCTTATCGTATCTCTTCAGCTTTAGTATATATTAAATAGCATTTGGACTAACCTGCAGCTACTTTATCGGCGAGATCAGGCATCTTGTTTCTCCGTAGTTCATGAGCTAAGGTTGCACGATAGTTGAAAACAGACGGACGTGGCTTCTCTTTCCATATCTTAAACAGCGCAAATTCTGCTGATGGGTGTGAGGTATCAAGACGGTCAGCTATGTCTTGATCAGTCAGCTGTAGCACATTCTGAAGTGATTCGGGGATCCCTGGACCTTGAAGCATGCCAGAAGTAGCTTCTAAAATGAAGAAAAAATGTCAACAAGATCAACTTCGGTCGCGTCATCATTAAAGGTAAAGACCAGTTATGGTCATGCGATTGTATTGCGAAAGAAACGTTGTGGAATCGATCAGAAAAGGTTGATCATCTAGCATATAAGTATTGGTGTGTACTGCAAGGTTCTGGAATCATCAAAATGATACGAAATTTAGCCCACTTTTCGTAAAGTTACAAGCACTGTACACAGAAAGACGTATATGGGACTATACGAACACGTACGCGACACGTGTTTTAGTCTCTCACAGACCATAAGATAAACTATTTTACCAAATATATCAATTAGTAGGCGGTTTCCCGTGTCTGTGTCTCTTATCACTGTTGTTGGTGATGGACCATACAAGGAGGAGACTGGCCCTGGTAGCTTCATGCATGCAGAAATAGCTTGCTAAGTGAGGGGTCAACCGACTTGTGAGATACAGGCAAGCGTCCTGGTCCACCTTCTCGTGGTGGGGGTTGTTAACCCATTGACTTCAATGGGGACGAACAGACCAGGGTGAGGCAGAAGGTAACGGGAACCCACTGTCGTAAATTTTCCCGAGAATACCACATGATGCACAGACTGAATAAGAAAATCGGGCCTTTTCAGGTGGAAGTTGAGACCCCCAGGGTGCCCACCCATAATGCTACTGGGTAAGAGGAGGCGACAGCGGCAAGATATGCCCATGACGTCGGTACCCCAAACTCCGCCTCGGAAAGGATATCATCTGATGGCAGGTCTGACGTCAATCCCGTCTGTTGTTAACCTATGCAAGAAGAAGCAAGTGCTACGCTTAAGGCCCGGTCACACAGAGGGGATGCATGGGGAACGCACGGCCAGCGCATTGGAAATTTGCAATTTTGGCCAGTGCGTTGTCGTGCGCCCAACTTTTGTCGTAGCTACAGCGAGCTGACACCAAATGCATAGCGTGTTGCTAGCGCGCTAAGCGCATACAGGGCGCATACAGTGCGCATACAGTGCGCATACAGACCGTACCCAGAGCGCACATGATAACAACTTTCACGAATGCACAGCGTGTTGCTAGCGCGCTGGACGAATGGTCCACGCATGCACCGCGTTCTACGACGCACGGCCAGCGCATTGGAAATCGGAAAAGGCCGTGTGCCTAAATTTTTTCACGATTTTGGAAAAGCTAGCGAGCTGACACAAAATGCACAGCGTGTAGCAAGCGCGCTGTGCGTATACAGGGCGTCTGCTCCGCGTATGTCTGGCGCTGGTCTAGCGCGCTCAACGCACATCTGGCGTGCCTTTGGCGTGTACATTCATGCGTCGAGCTCCGCGCACACTTTTGAGCATGCTCAAAAAATCCCGACGCACACAGCGGATGACGACGAATGCATAGCGTGGGTCCAGCGCGCTCGACGAACGAGTAACGAGTGATGACGCACGCCTAGCGAACGACAACGCACTGGCCAAAATTGCAAATATTCCATGCGCCGGCCGTGCGTCCCCCATGCGTCCCATCTGTGTGACCGGGCCTTTAGGTACCTGGAATGTAAGAACAATGAACCAGCTAGAAAAACTAGAACTCCTGATAAAGGAACTAAAGAGTATAAAATTGAACATAGTTGGACTAAGCGAAACCAGATGGAAAGGGGAAGGAGTACTCAAACCAGACAGAGACACCACTATTGTCTTCTCAGGAAAGGATAGCGGCAAAAGTGAAAGTGGTGTAGCCATCTTACTAACAAACGAAGCCAGAAATGCACTGGATGCATACACCCCAGTATCAGAGAGAATTGTGATGGTCAGGGGCGTCGCTAGACCTTTTTCAGTGGGGGGGTGTAGAGGCCAACGATTACCGACAAAACTAGCCACCAATTACCGACAAAATTAAATGTCCAATATCTACACATTTAACCCTATCAACCCGGGGCCGAAGGCTATTTTCCTATGGACTATCTGTAGTACTTGCGTATGCGAAAATGGTCATTTTCACGACGACACAAATATACGAATTATTTCGTCAACTTAGTCAGCATTCATAGCTATATATTTTAATGAAGGCGCGGATCTTATTTTAGGGAGGGGCGGTAGTGAGCAAGCGAATCGCGCTCATCAGGGGGTGTGGGTGAAAGGCCTTCCGCGCGAAGCGCGGAACCTTAGACGTTTCCTTAAATTATTAGGAAAAGAAGACGATTTATTGTACCGTTCTCGACTGTTAATCCTTGTCTGAATGAAGTTGCCCCCCCCCTCCCGCGCGAAGCGCGAAAGCTTTGACGTTTCATTATAAGATTGTTAATCCTTTTCTAAATTCAGTTTCTTCCCCTCCCGCGCAAGTTTTGGCGTTTAATTAAATTATTAGAGAAAGTAGAAGATTCTTTGAACCGTGCTCCACTCTTAATCCTTGTCTGAATGCAGTTTCTCCCCCTCCCCCCGCGCGAAGCGCGGAAGATTTGACGTTTCATTCAATTATGAGAAAAAGCAGACGATTCGGTGAAATGTTCTCGACTCTTAATCCTTATCTGAATTCAGTTCTCCCCCCCCCCCGCGCGAAGCGCGGAAGTTTTTGACGTTTAATTTAATTATTAGAGAAAGTAGACGATTCGTTGAACCGTGCTCGACTCTTAATCTTTGTCTGAATGAAGCTTCACCCTCCCACGCGAAGCGCGGAAGTTTTGTTTGAAATATTAGAGAAAGAAGACGATTCGTTGTACCGTTTTCGGACTCTTAATAAGCCCTAATTGTCTGAATTCAGTTCCCCCCTTTAGCGCGAAGCGCGCAAGATGTGACGTTTCCTTAAATTTTTAGAGAAAGAAGACGATTCGTTGTACCGTTTTCGACTCTTAATAAGCCCTATTTGTCTAAATGCAGTTTCTCCCTCTCGCGCAAAGCGCGGAAGCTTTGACGTTTCCTTAAATTATTAGAGAAAGTAAATTACGATTCTTTGTACCGTTCTCGACTCGTCTAAGTTTTCCCCTTCGCGCGAAGCGCGGAATTTTTGGCGTTTCATCACAATATAGAGAAAGGAAGACGATTCGTCGTACCGTTTTCGACTCTTACAAAGCCCTATTCATCTGAATTCAGTTTCCCTCTCTCGCGCGAAGCGCGGAAGCTCTGACGTTTCTTTAAATTTTTAGAGGAAGAAGAGGATTCGTTGTACCGTTTTTTACTCTTAATAAGCCCTATTTGTCTGAAATCAGTTACCCCCTCTCGCGCGAAGCGCGGAAGCTTTGACGTTCCCTTAAATTATTAGAGAAAGAAAATTACGATTCGTTGTACCGGTCTCGACTCGTCTAAGTTTTCCCCTTCGCGCGAAGCGCGGAAGCTTTTACGTTTCCTTAAATTATTAGAGAAAGTAAATTACGATTCTTTGTACCGTTCTCGACTCGTCTAAGTTTCCCCTTCGCGCGAAGCGCGGAATTTTTGGCGTTTCATCACAATATAGAGAAAGGAAGACGATTCGTCGTACCGTTTTCGACTCTTACAAAGCCCTATTCATTTGAATTCAGTTCCCTCTCTCGCGCGAAGCGCGGAAGCTCTGACGTTTCCTTTAATTATTAGAGAAAGAAGAGGATTCGTTGTACCGTTTTCAACTCTTAACAAGCCCTATTTGTCTGAATTCAGTTTCCCCCTCTCGCGCGAAGCGCGCGAGCTTTGACATTTCCTTAAATTATTAGAGAAAGAAGACGATTCGTTGTACCGTTCTCAACTCGTCTAAATTAAGTTTTCCCCTTCCGCGCGAAGCGCGGAATTTTGGCGTTTCATCACAATATAGAGAAAGGAAGACGATTCGTCGTACCGTTGTTGACTCTTAAAACTTGTTTGAATTTAGTTTCCCCCCAATTTTTAAAATTCTGATTTCTTTAGCTGATATTATAGGAAAGTGAAACTTCGAGAAAATACAAGTATTGTAGTTGTAGTCACTCTCGAAGTCGTCACAGCGGATAAAAAGTCACAGTTCGTAGCGAAAAAAACCTGTCGGCCGACCGACAATATACATCTCACCGACTTCAAACTTCTGCATTAATATAGAACACGAGGATCGA
Organism: Strongylocentrotus droebachiensis; assembly: GCA_035222895.1. Taxonomy (NCBI): domain Eukaryota; kingdom Metazoa; phylum Echinodermata; class Echinoidea; order Camarodonta; family Strongylocentrotidae; genus Strongylocentrotus; species Strongylocentrotus droebachiensis. The sequence continues at coordinate 202,661 of JAVYIG010000332.1, read as the reverse complement.
GCAAGAATACCGACACAGCTGACCCGACACAGCAACATATTTACCCGTGTCTTTCTTGCTCCCTCGACGAGACGACTCCACCCAACAACCCCCTTCTCTTTTTTACTCCCACTCCTCCTCTCTCAGGCTCTTACCTCCCCCTCTCTCCTCCTTTTCACCCCCGTTTTCTTTCTTTCCCTTTTACTCTTTTTTTTCTTCTTTTTTTTTCTTCTTTTCTTTTTTTCTTTCTTTCTTTCCTCTCCTCCCTCTTTTTCTTTTTCTTTCTTCTCTTTTCTTTCCTTTCTTTCCTTTTTTTTCCTTTCTTTCCTTTTTTTTCCTTTCTTTCTTTTCTTTTCCTTTTCTTTTTTTCTTTTCTTTCCCTTTCCCTCTTTTTTTCCCCTCCCCCTTTTCTCTTTTTTTCCCGACGGCAGCGCAATTTTACCGACAATATCCTGACAAGTGGGGGGTGTCGCACCCCCCCCCCACACCCCCCCTTTGGCGACGCCCCTGGTGATGGTAAGATTGAAAGCAAAACCAAAACATCTCACCATCATCCAGGTCTATGCTCCCACATTAACACATGACATGAACACTATAGAACAGTTTATGGCCTACTACAAACAAATGTGGATAAAGTAAAAAATGGTGACACACTATTAATCATGGGAGACTTCAATGCTAAGATTGGAAAAGGTGAAGACATCAGGTGTGGAGTAGGCGAATTTGGACTTGGCAAAAGAAACGAGAGTGGAGAAAAATTAGCAGAACTCTGTCATGTCAATACATTATTTTAACAAACACAAAGTTCGACCACCACAAGAGGAATCTATACACTATATACTGAAGAGTTTGAGATAGGAAAAGGTGCAAGACAGGGCTATATCTTATCACCATACCTCTTCTGTGAGCCACAACAAACTTTTCTCCATCTTCTTAGATATGGGCTTCCTAAAACACCTCGTCACATTAATCCATTCTCTATATGTAAACCAAAGAGCTAGCATCCGTTGGGATGGTGAGCATACTAAAGAGTTTGAGAGAGGAAAAGGTGCAAGACAGGGCTGTATCTTATCACCATACCTCTTCGTCACATACACAGAAATTGGGATGAGGGAAGCAGATGTTGCGCACTATGGTATTAAATTTGGTGATGTGCAGATGTGGTCGCCAATCGCCAGCAACTGACGGCGGCAACCAGGTAACCAGGCAGGTTTCCCGGCAAAATTGTTATCATCATGTATTAGTCAAAACCAATTTTTTTCAAATGATTGGTAATAAGAGCTTCAATTTCATGTTTTGAAATTGGGGCGTTTCAAATACTGGTCTTTACATTTAAACGTGAAATTTAATGCATTTGAATGTATGAATTCAGTGAAACAATGACGGATTCGACTATCCAAAGTTTTGGTGTGTTGTTGTTGTTTTGTTTTTTTTGCGCGATAATTTGCTGAGTTCCTCAATTTTAAAAGTAAATCAGGTTGGAATATTCGTTAAAAACTTTAAATACTTCATAACATGGGCTTGATTGATGAATTGATGAAAATTGACAAGAAAACCGTATCATCGGATCATACCAAAATTAATATCAAATTATATTCCATAAAAACTTCATGCTTCAGCAGATAAATTCTTACCTTGATCAGCACGTCCTTCTTGGTTTTGATTTATTGCTTCCGAGATAGAACACAACTCCCCATAGCTCATGTTGTACTCTTGAAAATCAAAGCAATGAAAAATGCTAAACGGTTCTTTCATACTCAGAACATAATATTTATCTATGTCAATATAAAGATTTACGACAACCAGATAATTCAAACTGCACCATTATCAGCAACCAATGATATAATGCGGATCGGATTCCTGCTAGCCAGTACACTCTTAATGTCGGCGAGTAAATTGTGCCGAGTAAAACAAGTTGAGTAACAAAATGAGCAATTCAGTACTCAAGCTGGAGTAAGACCTTAATTTTAGTGGTACTCGTCACCCGAGTAATTTGTTACCTTCGATAAAGAGTAAATCAATGACTCAACATTGAGTAAGAACTTCGTTTGTGTCAATTTTGAGTAAACTTTGGTTGTGTATTAGCTTGTCTCGTGCATGCATGTGCGCGTGCAGAGAGATATATGAATATGACTGACAAAGAAAGCGGACAAAATATACAGTTCACCAGGTAGACAAAGGAACATCCCTTCACTGCTATTATGTAAAAATGTGTAGAACAGGTGTCACATGCATATTCACCTTTCTACATAATAGCAGTGAAGGGATATTCCTTTGTCTACCTGAGGCAGGGGCGTACGCAGGGGGGGGGGGGGGTTTGGGGGTTCAAACCCCCCCTTTGGTTTTTTTTTTTAGTTATAAAAAAAAAAAAAAAAATTATACCCACGGCTAACGTAAAAAAGGTGACCTTACCCCCCCCCCCCCCCCCCAACGAATAAAAATGTCAAATTTTGAAGAAAAAAAAAAAGTGTCCGCTTACCCCCCAACCACCCCCCCCCCCCCCACTGAGCGACTTTTCGGCCGGCGCGATTTTCAAATTATCGGGGGTAAAATATTTTAAACCCCCCCCCCCCCTTGAAAAAATCCTGCGTACGCCCCTGACCTGAGGAACTGTATATTTTGTCCGCTTTCTTTGTCTGTAATGTTCATAGTGGATGCAAAAGAACTGAGATAGATGTGACACATTGGGAAGAAATTCTGAGCTCATGGATCGAACTTGGAACAGCTCCAACCGACATTTCTAGGTAAGAAATCCTCATGATAATATTAAAAGAGCTACCGTGTGATATTTAGTCAAGTTTCAAGGACACTGTGTTGATCAACATTGTGAAATTATTGTTGTCACTGTCGATGTCATTAATTTGATTGTGAACTTGGGCAATTCTCTAAGGGCGAGCTGGCATGCATTAATTTAGTGACCGGTAATAGCTAGCCTACTTTATTGTATTTGTATTAAACACGTATTGGCCTGGGGTAGGCCTATTGATGCAGGTGGTTGTAGGACAATTACGCCCCCCCAGAAAATAACCCCCTGCAGACAACCACCCCAGAGGACAATTACCCCCTAGGACTCGGAGTAGGACAACTTCCCCCCGATTTTATCAAAACCAATTAGTTGTTATCATCCTATCGAAACTTAATGCACATAAATTAACCTCTACCTTGTTAATTCCTATCATGTTAACTACATATCAACATTTTATCAGTTTAGGAAGGAACTGGATTGGACTTTTTTTCTGGCCTCCTTCAGAGGAAGGAGCCAACTGCTTTTGATGGTACTTTGAGGGACACCATGAAGCTAGGACAGTGTTACGTAGTCATCGAGAGATGCGCCTTTTCATGCTCTTCATTGAAAGCAGCAGTTGACTACTGCTACAAAATGTTTCAAATACTACAGCTGGATTACCCTGCCCAGGCAGCTGTCATATGGGACTTCTTTGTCGTCTCATTTATGGAATTCGTACCAAGGATTTTATTAAACCATGGACCCTAGTACAGATGGACTAATCATGAGAGTCTTTCTTTGATCACATCATTCCTACCGCCACCTGATAATATGTATGTTGATGAGGAAATTTATTTGACGCGACAATGTTTATTATGTAATCACGCATCATCACAGACAAAAGAACTTTTACATTTCTTCAGATTCTTTTCGCTAGGCCAGGGCCCAGAGTGTAGTTTCAGGATAAGTATCGTGATTTAGGACCAGTTGGAGGAGCAGTGAACGCCAAATTATGACAATTTGTGCGATATTAGATTGATTATTAAAGAAGTGGACACTGCATGGTCGACATACATCTGGACTTGCAAAACTTTGAAAAATACTTATTCTTCAATGTCGTTGACTTTATGTTATTTGCATAGTGTGTGAGTGAAGAACTTCAAATCTATGCTAAATTTAGAAATCAGGCAAAATTATGGTTTATATTCTCTATTGACAAATAATGGTTACTTTACAGCTGTTAAAAAAAGAACAATATTAATCAGCGGTTTAGTTAAAACCCTTAGTCAAAAAGTTAAAACCCTAGTTGAATCCACCTTTGTTTTAATCAGTATTGAGTAAAAACATGTACTTAACTTAGTACATGTTTTTACTCAATATTGATTGAGCAACTAAGCGTTACCCAGATAACATCATACTCAATATTTGAGCAAAAAATTGCTCAAACAATTTGAGTCAAAACATGTACTCGTTAATTGAGTAAAATTTGGCTCAACTCATGAGCAGTTTCTTACTCGACATGAGTTGATTACGTTTCTACCCAGTACTGAGTAAAAAAGGGAACCGCTCAACAAAGGAGTAAATAATAATATTGAGTAAAGGTTGACTCATTCAAACTGAGTAGAGATTTAGTCTTTTATTGAGTAATATTTTTACTCAACAGATGAGTAAATTTGTTACTCAACACATGCTGAGTAAAGTTTACTCAAAAGGCGGGTGGTTCCCTTTTGACTATTCAAAAGAGTAACATTTTTACTCAAATTGAGCAGTTTTTTTTTAGAGTGTATGTAGCCACTTGTTTGCTTGGTGCTTTTTGTCCATTCCAGAAATTGGCGCTCAAGACTTTCCATCTAGTACATCTATTTCTGGTTCCAATTAGATCAATCAATGTTCTTCTTAAAATTAACCTTATTATACTTTTTGTACTGTAAATAATATAATGTATCGCAGTCTCGATATAAATAAAATCTTACCAAACATCCCTGTAATAGCGACACTATCATATTTGGAATTTGCTATTTTCCTGCAGAAAACCGATCGTTTTTCAAATGGGTGGCTGGTATCTTCAATGGATGTGTCGAGATCAATGAGTAACTTTATGGCACCAATGTCGAGGTGAGAATCACAGAATACGGGTCGATACGATGCTGATTTAGTGACATTGATACCCAGCTCTTTAGCGACAGGAAAAACATCCTGCATGAGCAGATCAAAAGCCAAATCAACTATCTCAGCTTTGTAGATGTATGGTCCTCTCAAAGTTGGCAGCAAGACTGGGGATAATAAACAGACAACCTTGTTTATTATTACAGGGCATTACCGGCCATGCACATATTGCTTTTTTAATACTAAAAATCATTACAAATTACATTGAAAAAAAAATTCTAAGTCAAACCGTTAATGGAATATTTTACGTTTAGTGGTGACTTGACAACAAATAAATTGACATAACCTTAAAAGTTGCGAGGTAATTCTAATTCAGATTGGGATCACATGGACGCAAATCTTCATGAATATTTATACAGTTTACAACTATTAATAATACCCTTATCAAGTTTTATAGTTCTATATTATGTTAAAAAATGACGTGTACCGATTCATGTTAGTTAAGAATATAACATAATACAGGTTACATCTATAAGCATATAACAAAGGCTCTTATTCAACCAGTCCATCTTCATTCTTGAAAAACGAAAAACACAAACAACCTTAACATTTGTACAAGGAGTGAGAATAATTCAATCGTACATGTTTATAGATTGTAAGAAGTAACATAACATTATGCACTTGGTAAGACGGTACCTCCGAGGTTGTTTGAATCCAAGGCTGAAAACAGTTGCTCCCATGTATCCCATGTAGGCTTAGTTGACTCCTTGGTTCTCCATGTACGTAGAGTTTCTAACCGCTTCCCTTCGTCATTAGCATCATCACATTGGAAGTCAATTTCCAGTTTCTTGCAGACTTTCTTCATTGATTCTTGTGTGAGATGACGTGAAATCGTTTCCAGTTCCTCGTTATGAGGCCAAGTATCGCCTATAATACAATATAAACATTATTACGAAACTAAACATAACTAGAAGTCGGGTTGGGGGGTTGGGGGGTTGGGGATTAAACCCACCTCCATTTTTTATATGTGTGTTTTGGAGGAACCCCCCCTTCTATTTTTTTTTAAATAAAAAAAAAAAAAAAATGCTAATGGGTGACCTAAAAAAGGTGACCATACCCCCTCCCCCCTCAACGGAACGAAATGTTGATCGGTCAAATGTTCAAAATTCGGGAGAAAAAAAAAAGCTCTTACCACCCCTCCCCCCCCCCCCCCCCTTGAAAAAATCATGCGTACGCGCCTGACATAGATTGTCTTTACTGGGTAATATTCTATAAATAAATTTAAAATTAAACTGCTTAATTCTGTTATCATTTATAAAAGAACAAATTATAATGAAGCACCGTATTCCAGTTAAACTCATTAGGTAAATCAAAATAAGCGTTACTTAGAAAAATAAATGCACGGCAGATCCTGTTTATTTTTTTTCTAAAATCAGATTATAATAGTGTTTGGCTCTCATGCCCGCTACATCAATAGAGTCACCTGCCTGTTACCATTTCTATTGTACTATTGCGGAAGGGTATTCATTTTCTCGGAAATTAATACGAATGGAATCAATTTCTTTCCAGATCCTGTTTACTAAGACTTGTTTCACATTAAGAATATTGTTTCTTATCCAGTTTGGAAAATACAATAACTAATTCATATTTTTAATATTGCTATTATACCAAATCATTTAATTTTCAATATCAATGATATTTTTCAGTTAATTCCAAAACAGAGGGAAAATACGGAGGTAAAATGAATTTAAAGCTAAGCAAAATATTTATCTATATTAAATTTCCTATATAGAAACTGATGTGTGATTGGTCAAAATGATGTCACATGACCATCGCTACAAGGATGAGAAGCGTTACATTTTCCAACATGACGTAAATTACGTCATACCTCTTAATATAACGCCATTTTATCCAGAGGTATGGCGTAATTTACGTAATACCTTAAGCACACACTACAAGTTTAATGCACTACACACGTACACCGCCGCTTTGCACACAAATATACGCATTAATTGCATGCAGCGCGAAAAATGAAATTGCAACAAATTTGTTTTTAATGCTAAATATATTACTCATTGCGGATATAGTATCGAAAATAATATCGCTAGTGATATTCGTTTGTCTCGCAATGTGGTCAATAAGGAATCTAAAAGATCACGACGTTTCGTATGCTACTGCAATACTTCGTCAGGTGATAAAAACTGTTGGGACAACCAGAGAACATGCTTGGGACAACCATCATCAACCAGACTGGGACGGGGTTCAGTGCCTTTCCCAAGAACGGCATTGGTATACACGGAGGGTAAAAGAAGCTATCAATATCCGTGTCAATCCTAATAATTTCAACAGAGACAACGGGATCGATATCCCCGAATTTTGGATGCGGACGATACGCCGCCATGACACTCGCCGTCCTGCCAGCCAACACCGGTCGATTCCATTCAGCAGACGGCCCGAGCCAGCGGCCCGTTGATTGGTCGAGTACCGTATGCGTCGGCCAATAGGCCTGGTGCATCAGCCGAACCAGCGGCCGAACCAGCGGCCTTGGTGATTGGTCGATCACCGTGTGCGTCGACCAATAGGCATTGGGCGTTATTGTTCCAATTATCGATCGAATTTTAGACCGCTTTACGGTCCTCCCGTAAAGTATTAAAGACCCTTGCTTACAACAGTTTTTATCACCTGACGAAGTATTGCAGTAGCATACGAAACGTCGTGATCTTTTAGATTCCTTATTGACCACATTGCGAGACAAACGAATATCACTAGCGATATTATTTTCGATAAATTTGTTTTTGCTTCGCTTGGTGAGGAAGAATTGGACTAAATAATTGATGATTTTTTTTCTCGTTCTACTGAGAAAGTCATCAATGTAGCTTACACTACAGTGAACACAAATGATTTACAATTTTAGAAAAAATTATAGCAACTGACTGCAGTGGCGTAATGAGCAAAAACGTTTGGGGGGGGGGGGGGGCTGACAAAAAAAAAATCCGCAGCACCCTACTCTAACATGCAGGCCCCGCTGAACGTTTCGCAAAGTGGGGTCTAGGGGCAAAGCCCCGGCGGGGGGTCAAGAGGCGGAGCCCCCGAAGCTCAAGGGGTATGGGCATCAGTGGCAGATCCAGGAATTTCTTACGGGGGGGGGGGGCACAAAATGGCATGTGGTTAAATATATGTAAAACGACGAAACGTTAGAACGAGGCTTTAGCGGTGAGGGAGCGGAGCGACCAAGCGGGGGTGGGTCTGGGAGGGGATTTTGGCCCCCTCCCAGAGTAAGAAGCATTTGCAATTTTAGAACCAAATTAGACGCATTTTCAGGCACTTCCTGGCGTAATATGACGTTAAATTGCTTTCTCCTACCCCTTCCAAGAGTAGGGATTTTTTGCAATTTGAGAACCACATTTTTCGCATTAATGTCCACCGGCACTTCCTGGAGAAAAAAACAAGGCCTTCTGATTGGTTAGGCGTTAGAGAAAAGTGACCTGTCACGTCTTGAGACGTTGTATATGCCTTGATGCCGCACAATGCACAAAGACGATGGTTCGGTACTTCATCAGTAGTACTTGCATAATTGTTCTCAAGTGTATAAACGGTTTCGTTATCAGGATCGTCGCTAGATTTTTGTCAGTGGGGGAGTGGGGAGGGTGTAGAGGCCACCGATTACCGACAAAACGAGCAACCAATTACCGACAAATATATTAATGCCAATGTCCAAATGTCTACAAATTTAACCCTATAAACCCGGGGCCAGGAACTAAGTAATTTTTCAGTCTCCCCCCTCCCGCGAGAAGCGCGGACACTTTGACACTTCAATAAATTATTGGAGAAAGAAGACGATTCGTTGTACCGTTCGCGACTCTTAATTCTTGTTTGGATCCAGTTCTTGTTCTTAATTCTTGTTTGGACCCCTCCCGCGCGAAGCGCAGCAGTTTTGACGTTTCAATAAATTATTGCTCTTAATCCTTGTCTGAATTCATTTTCGCCCATCCCGCGCGAAGCGTGGAAGCTTTGACGAATCATTATATTATTACTCTTAATCCTTGTCTGAATTCATTTTCGCCGATCTCGCGCGAAGCGCGGAAGCTTTGACGTTTCAATAATTCATTACCCTTAATCCTTGTCTGATTTCATTTTCGCCCATCCATCCCGCGCGAAGCGCGGAAGCTTTCACATTTCATTAAATTATTAGAGAAAAAAGACGATTCGTTGTATCGTGTTCTTATCTGAATTCAGTTTCCCCCCTCCCGTGCGAAGCGCGGAAGCTTTGACGTTTCATTAAATTATTACTCTTAATCCTTGTTTGAATTCATATTAGCCCATTCCGCGCGAAGCGCGGAAGCTTTCACGTCTCATTAAATTATCAGAGAAAGATTCCTTGTATCGTGTTCTTGTCTGAATTCAGCCCCCCCCCCCTCCCGCGCAAAGCGTACGTGGAAGTTTTTACACTTCATTAAATTATTAAAGAAGGAAGACGATTCGTTGTACCGTTTTCGACTCTTAATCCTAGTCTGAATTCAGTTGCCCCCCCCCCCTCCCCGAAGCGCGGAAGCTTCGTTGTTTCATTTAATTATTATAGAAAGAAGACGATTCGTTCACTACTCTAATTTCCCTACTGGGCCCTTTAACGGTACATGTGCAGTGTTACACGATGTAAGTATGGAACGCCCGGCAGTACTTGTCACAGTTGCTTCTGGAATGAATTTTTGACTAGTGTTACTGTTAGTGACCACGGCCCCTTAGTGACTATAACAAAACATATGCTCTTCCTGGCCATTTGGGAATGTGTCAGTTTGCAACAGAAATGGAGTAACGCGCATTTTGTTGAAAATCATGTGATATCACAAACTTTTATACATCACTTGTATATGGAATTGAAAATAAGTCATGGTTCAATTTTTTTATGTTTTTTTTTTTTTTTTTTTTTGGGGGGGGGGGGCTGGCGCCCCTCCCCCCAAGCCCCACCCCCACTAGTACGCCAGTGACTGACTGAGTAAGTTTTACTCTTCGATCATTTTTTTATGCGGAGGTTTGTGAATTGAACAGTAAGCAACCATGATAACAGTGAACAGTCAATTTAACACTGCGATATGGATTGCAGAGACATTTTTAAAAGGTGAGTGCTCTCGGTTTTGACATTAGAGACTTTTAGATTTGCGTGGACTGATACGTGTGACGTCCATTCAAGGCAGTGCATTAAAAGGACGTCGACCGTAGTAATCCACATTGTCTTCGTGCAAATTTAAAAGTCCCCTATTGTAAATGACCCAGACCTACATCACCATTCGCTTCTGCTAGCATTCATCCCGTTATTAGTCATACTTAAAATTGCACAAACATGAATCAATGATTATGAGACCGTTGTTTTGTATCGAATATAGGCCATAATTAAACAGATATTGACTTTTGTCTTCGGGAACAATATTATCACATTTCATTTCCCTTTAGGAGTTGTATTTTTGTCTCGGAATACTATATTTACTATATTATACAAAAATATAACTTCTTCGAGGATCTCAAATATTATATAGCCCCTTTATCAATATCTGTATACTGTTGGCATTGTTGATTTTTCGCACTATGTACATTTAACCCACCGGAGTTGTCGATGCTAAATAGTATAAAAGCGAAAATGTCTATCGTATTCAACTTGTCAATGTTCAGTAAACCCCTTCCCCTCCAATAGAAGGGATGAATGAATTGTTACGAGGTTGGTTAGTCTGTCCGTCAGTCAGGATTGTATCTGGTATTAATATAAATATTATATAGCCCCTTTATCAATATCTGTATACTGTTGGCATTGTTGATTTTTCGCACTATGTACATTTAACCCACCGGAGTTGTCGATGCTAAATAGTATAAAAGCGAAAATGTCTATCGTATTCAACTTGTCAATGTTCAGTAAACCCCTTCCCCTCCAATAGAAGGGATGAATGAATTGTTACGAGGTTGGTTAGTCTGTCCGTCAGTCAGGATTGTATCTGGTATAGCCGAATACCACTCAACCCGCCTTCGTTATCTAGTGGTAAAGGCATTTGGCGTATACAGCTTCAAACCCGGGTGCGATTTACGGTAAAAACAGGTAGTTATTAAAAGGAAGAGTAACAAATCAAGGAAGGGTACTAGAGCTCTCTGGGGAAAAACTACTCTTTCTTCTTTTACCGGGAAAAGATGTGTTCATGCTCTTGGGTTCTTTACCTCTACTAACTAAATTGCTGAAGAAGTATTTAGTATTACCTGGATCATTTTCTATGTTGATCGTTTCTTTGACTGTTGTAGATGTGCATCTATACGGCTTCCAATCAGTAAGCATTTGGTGAGTATCGACGAGAGAAGTCCTGTTTTCATGAATTATGTCAGTACATTTCTTGGCAATTGGGCCATTTATCCTTCTGTGGGGCTGCATCAATGCCTCATTCAAACGTCTAAGTGTCTCGATATCTATTTGAGATAGATACACCATTTGGAGAAGAAGAAAAAAAAGGAATCACATGCTGTATTAAATTTTGTCAGAATTCTATTGGAACAGAGGAAAGGATATGGGTCCCCCCTCCTTATAGCGCATACAACATTTTCATCGGAAGTAAGAGGTGTAGCTGCACATTTCAAAGATACAAAAAGTAACAACATTTTCCAAGAGTTGTCAGACGATGCTGGATGTTGAAAAAGAACGGAGTGTTTTATATTCAACGACTTAAATAAAATCTAAGTGCTTTATTCATTGTATTTCTTTGTGTAATCGTTTGTTCTTAGGGTGAAATGTGGTGTCAACATTCATGTCATTCGTAAGATTCTGAAAAATGTATTACAAAAGTAGCCATAATTCAGGATTACATAACAACTTTATAACATGACTTTAAATCATATTCACCTCTTTGACTGGATACATGTACAAGAGCTTTCTAGGTATTACACTAGGTTAGCCTATCTATGCGATGTGACTTTGCAGTACTACATGTTTTGACCCCTAATCTTCTAAAACCTTACCCACTCGTCTACCTAGTGTATATATTTTCCACTTTAGCGTTCAACTTGTCAAATCCTTGAAAACTCACAAATGTAATAATATGTGTGATGGGTACCTGGCAGAATGTATTTCTAAGAATGCACAAGAACGAACAATTATTATTTATTTCATTATTATCTATAGCATCTAACATTTCTTTAATCCATTTCCTTCCGAAATGGAATCCATTCACCACAGCTAAGGGATAAATTACAGTCATATTATAAATCAAGATCTTTCTTTTAAGTCTTGTAACATAACCTTCAAGTTGCAGGAGTGAAGAATTTTTGTTTAGACGAGAGGATAGCTGACTGATAAAAGTATATGTGTAAGTTGTATATTAGTACATAATTTGTACGCATTAAAAGATAAACAACTGTACTTTTTTGTTATTTTACAGTGCTATTTTATATCAAAAGTTGTTTTTTGTTTTTTATCAAAAACTGTTTTGGTTATTTTACAGTGCTATTTATCAAAAGCTATACAAATTTACCATATACCTATTACTTTATAGGGCTATAAACTGTAATGGTATACACATGCATTTTACATTTATATAATCTGAACATCTTAAGTTTATTTGAAACATAAGAATAACAATAAATCACTTATGAAAATTAGTGAAATTTCCTTCAAAACTGCATGAATATTATCAGCTATCAGTATCAAAGTTTGAAACCAATAAAGCAAAAGATAAAACAAAACTTTATATGTGAGGTGAATTAATGGTGTTTCACTTAGCCTTAAATTTGACCTAATTACTTGCATCTTCCACCATTAAATTGATCATGCTGCCGAATCACTTACATGTACGTGTCTTATTCCGAATGAAATAGGCCACTAAAGTGATGACTATCATTAAAGCAACATCTGAAAAAGATAACATTGAGAAACACATAACTATTACAGCAAGTTTGCATACTATAAAGCGCTCAAAATATCACAATGACCTTCTGGTCAAAAATCTTTGATATAAACAAAAAGCTTGTTCATTTCAAAATCTAATAATGTAGTTCTACCTAATTAGAATCGGATTTCTCTATACGTCTTGTTCTGTTAACATTCCTAAAGTAAAATTACAAAGATAAAAATACGAAGCTGCGTTTATCAGTATATATATGTACACAGGTTCAAGGTGCAGTTTTGTGGTAGATATATTAACTCATGAGCAAATCTATCACGGGATTTCATGGCACAAGAGTTTTAAAGATTGTTTATATGTCTACGTACTTAATTAGTTTGATTTTACATAATACACATATGGTATACCATCTTGATACTTTGTTGAATTCATGAGTATCACTTTCTTTCTTGTAATGTTAAGCTTTCGCTCAGGACCGCTTTTCATCGTCCAGATAGTTTCCACCAGGTCTGTAGCAAGGTTACTGGTAACTAAATTTGCCTATTCTCAATGGTTTCATGTTTCCACGTAACATTTACATTTTTATTATTTCTTGGACTTTTAAAATCAATATTCAGAATCAATATATCCTTACCTTTTACCGTTCTTGGCCAACACTTCACTAATTTATTATCTTCATTTTTTTTTAAACCTCTCATTAATAAACCAACTAGGATTACAAACTTAACACATACTATAATTGATAATATTTTCTCAAACGTATTAGATAATAAACAGAATGGAATAATATATTATGATATTTCAGACCATTTACCAATATTTACGATAGGTCCTAATGATAAACACCTACAAATTCCCAATAAAGAACATACAACACGACGTAAAGAAACCAAACGTAATATTGAATCCTTAAAAATAGACTTGAGTCAAGAAGATTGGTATGATATTTATTTTGAAAGAGATGTGAACAGTTCATATGAAAAATTTATAAACAAACTTCTTTGTCATTATAATAAAAATGTGCCCCTCTCAAGAATTAAGTCAAATAAAAAGAAAAATAAACGACCATGGATTACTCAAGGTATACTTAAATCAATATCTACCCGAATTCGTTTATATAAAATCTCACTTCGATCACCTACAAATGAAAATCAAAATAAATATAAAAAGTACCGTAATAAATTGACTTCAATTATTCGTTTATCACGCAAATTATACTATGGTAATAAAATTCAAAATAATAAAGATAATAATCAATCATTATGGCAAACAGTTAATGACATTTTGGGGAAGAAAAAGGATACTCCAAATAATATTGAATTTAATGATAATGGGCATCACATAGACCAAAATGATGTTGCTGAGGCATTCAATAAATACTTTACTAATATTGGACCGGATTTAGCTTCCAAAATAATCAATGAAAAGAATGATTTTTTGAAATACTTAAATAATAACGTTAATCAATCCTTATTTTTTAATCCAACAAATATTCAAGAGATTTTAGAAATTGTTCGTTCATTAAAAAGCAGTAAATCTAGTGGCTACGATGAGCTAAGTGTATCTTTATTAAAACAAATAATTCACTTCATAGCTTCCCCGTTATCACATATCTTTAATTTATCTCTTTCCCAAGGGGTTTTTCCCGACCCACTAAAAGTTGCAAAAATAATTCCGATATATAAAAAGGATGATCACTCTAAAGTTTCAAACTACCGACCAATTTCTTTACTACCAAGCATTTCAAAGATATTAGAGAAAATAGTATATAAACGATTATATTCTTTCTTAGATATCAATAACTTTTTAATTCCTAATCAATATGGATTTAAAAAGAACCACTCTACTGATTATGCTATTCTACAATTATGTGACAAAATAACTGATTCCCTTTCTAAAAAAGAACACACTGTAGGTGTTTTTATGGACTTATCGAAAGCATTCGATACCATGGACCATCGTATATTAATACATAAATTAAAAGCATATGGAGTTAGAGGGATTGTACTTTCTTGGTTTGAAGACTATTTGCGTAATAGACATCAATATGTTATGTTTAAATCTACAACATCTAATATTTCCACCATAGAATGCGGAGTACCACAAGGCTCCATATTAGGTCCCCTACTGTTTTTAGTATATATGAATGATATTGTTAATGCATCACCACTCCTAACATATGTTCTGTTCGCAGACGATACCAACGTATTTTATTCGCATAAAGACTTAAACATTCTCATTACAACCCTCAATTTAGAACTAAATAAATTATCATCTTGGTTCAAATCCAATAAACTCTCTTTAAATATTAATAAGACTAATTGTATTTATTTCAAAAACATACACTCTAAACATGTACTTCATTATGATATTTTTATAGATAACATGCCCATAATTGAAAAAGAAGTTACAAAATTCTTAGGTGTAATGATTGATTCAAACCTAACTTGGAATAGTCATATTAACAACATTTGCATGCTAGTCTCGAGAAGCATAGGCATTTTATATAAATTAAAATATTATCTATCACAAAAGTCACTATTTATGCTTTACAATTCCTTCATTTTGTCATACATATCTTATTGTAACATAGTTTGGGGCAATAGTAGTAAGATGAACATTATGTTAATATATCGTCTCCAAAAGAAAGCACTTCGTCTTTGTACACATTCACATTATTTAGCCCATACTGATCCAATATTTTGTAAACTAAAAACATTAAAAATCGCTGACATTCACAGTTTTCAAACTGCAATCTTTATGTATAAATGTTGGATAAATACTATACCTTTGGCATTTCGAAATATTTTTGTTTACAATAGTGATATACATTCTTATCACACACGACACTCATCCGATTTCCACTTAACAAACCCCAAAATTATTATGGCCTATAAATCGATAAGACATCATGGTCCAGACATTTGGAATGCTTTACCTGACAATATTAAACACTCTGCAACTCTTTATTCATTCAAAGCATCGATGAAAAAATATTTAATATCTACATATTCAAAAACATCATAAGGGTCTCAGAGGTTTTGATTGTTTACTTAAATTAATTTTAGATGACCAGTTCATTAACAATACGAATCGAACACTTACTTCACCTGCACACACCCACTTGCACACACTTGCACATTTTTCTTCTTTTTTCTTTTTGCTTAATTTCTTTCCACTTTTTATTCAGATATTTTCTGAACAAAATCTTTATATGTGACTCTCTATTCCCCTACATTCTCCTAAAAACAGCGCCATGTACCCCCCCCCTTCCCGGCTGCTATCGCCTCAAGCTTCTTAGCTTATGATAGTTGGCCTCTGCATTTATCTTGATTATTTTTTACTTACCTCCATACTTTCAAGCTTTCAATTATGTACTTTTTTTTTTTTTTAAATATTTTATTTTGTGTGTATTAAGTTGTCACTCTTGATGTAAATCAATTATATTATATACTATTATTGCTATTTGAATGTTTTGTATTTGATTTATCAATAAATGCAGAAACATCTGCTAAAAAAAAAAAAAAAAATGTCCAGTATTTGAAATAACTTACAAACTAGGATTATCCCCAGAGTTGAACTTGCTGATTCGTCGCCTTGGAGAAGGACAGATGTGGATTTATTTGCATTAGTTCCTGGAATACTGGAAGCCACACATGTATACAGTTCTTTGTTACCACTGGGGGCAATAGTGATGGTTTTATTTTTCGTCCCGTCTGTGTTATTCCACTCTCTTGTATCTGATGACTCAAGTGCTTTGGATCCATATAGAAAGACAAGATTGATAGAGGGGTAGTATTTCACCGCTTGGCATGTAAGAGTCTTTCCAGATTTGGCGACGAGGGTGCAGTAGTTTAAGTCATGCGTTTCAGCATTCAGACATTCCTGGATGGTTGGAAATGGTTCCAGAGGCTGGGCTAAATTTAAAATATAAACAAGCAAAAAATGGTTTGTCACATTGTCCTTTAAAATTTCAATTAAATTCTACAAATTATTAATCTAACGAATCAACAATGTCAATAATAATTTAACAAAATAATGAACATTTTATTCTAACTGTACGTAGTTTCCCCCCTCTCCCACTAAAAATCGCTCTCTCCTCTCTCCCTATCTGACACACGCACATACATATATGCACCTATAGAGTTGTGCCCCTCCGACGAAATTTGCAGTCATTTGTTTGTTTGTTTGTTTATTTTATTTTAGCACGGTGGCATACTTCAGCCAATGGCTGTTCTTCAGCATGGCCGTGCATCAGTTGCTAAATAGATTTAGGGCAACTAAAGGTATGTACGGATATCAGGTATTCAACTTCTACAGGTCCGTCGGGATACAACTGCAGACAGCTTTACCGCATAGCTGCTCGGCTTGACCACCTGCTGCATATACATTTCTCTTTGGAAAAAAAAAGCCCCGTTCTGCCGTGCAGACTTTACTCAAGGAGGCCTCTAAGCCCATATGTTGAAACTTGGAGGTAGCTGGTGCTACTGAATTAACTATCCACGACAGGCTCTAAACATATCTTAAAGCTTGGTCCTCTAACCTTCCTGGCAGCAATCTTCCCAGGAAACCCCGGTTTCATCTGAGCCGCCTACGATCAGGCGCACGCCGCTTTGCACCAAGCATGAAGATCTGGAGTCTCAAAGGCCCGAATTCACAAAGGAGGTTTAGATTTAACCCACGGTTTAATAAACCGTGGGTTAAAACTAAACCTCCTTTGTGAATTCGGGCCAAAGACTCGGACCTGTGTCCATTTGGTCCAATTGAGACTGTTAAGCATATTCTGAATGAGTGTGCTATAGCAGCCCCCCCCTCCATGTCCCCCCCCCCACTGATATTATTTATTTATTTATTCAGTTTTATTTAAAAACAGGGTAGTCTTTTCAGTGCCAGAGGCCTGCTTTACAAAAGAGCCCTGTACATTCAAAGATTTACAAAAAATAAAATACATTGTAGAAAACAAAGACATTATACAAACAACATACCATAAGAGAACTAAAACAACTTAAAAACTAGAT
This sequence comes from Strongylocentrotus droebachiensis, assembly GCA_035222895.1. NCBI lineage: Eukaryota > Metazoa > Echinodermata > Echinoidea > Camarodonta > Strongylocentrotidae > Strongylocentrotus > Strongylocentrotus droebachiensis. The sequence continues at coordinate 184,965 of JAVYIG010000332.1, read as the reverse complement.
CAAAATGAACATAAGGCCTGAAACTTTTAAGATATTATTGATACAATACAAAATACACATGCCATAAAGAACAGACATAAAATCAAAAGGGTAAAAGGTAAGAAATAAAACTACTACAGACTACACAACTACAAACAAACAAAACAAACAAAACTAACTGTAATAAGTCATGATATAACATTAGGTACCAGTGCATGCATTAAAGTGGAGGGAGTGATTTAATTTGGTTTTTTAACATTTGGAGTGAAGTTGCCGTGCGAATATGAGTCGGTCGATTGTTATAGATGCTTGGAGCGATGAAAGAAAAAGATCGTTTTTTAAATTCAGTCTTGGGTTTCGGGATAAATAAGGGATTTAAGGTAGAATGACGAGTAACACTGGACGTTTACAAGCAAAAGGTTCTAAATAATAAGGGGCTTGATTATTGAGTATTTTGTCGACGAAAATGCAGTAGTGGTAGTTGATTCTATTTTCAACACTTTGCCATTGAAGAGTGCTTAAAAGGATGTCTTTTGGGGTTAGATAGTCTGCATTAAGGACTAATCTTGCATATCTGTTCTGCGTCGTCTGTAATTTGAGTAAATCTTTCTTTTTGCACTTGCCCCAAACAACTGAACAGTAATCTATATGTGGAAGAATGAGGGAGTAATAAAGATGTTTCAGTAGGCTTTGGTTCAAATAACTCTTACTCCTTCTAGTGCATGCAATAGCCCGATTAATCTTATTAGTCACATTCAATATGTGTGGTGTCCAACTTAGACTTTGGTCCAGGGTTACGCCTAAATATTTGATCTCGGTAACATTTTCGAGACAGTCTCGTCTATGACAGATTTTCAAAATTTGGTTTTAGTTTTATGTTTCGTTCCAAAGACCATCACTTTAGTTTTCTTTGCATTTATTTCCATATTATTTATTTCAAACCATTTACGCAGTAAATCATAATATTTTTGTAGTTTCTTCTGACTGCTTTTTAAATTGTTACCTTTACAAAACAGTGCCGTGTCATCAGCGTACAGAGCAATTTTGATTTGTTTACTAAATTTCAAGTTACACATATCATTAAGAAATAAGCAAAAAATGAGTGGGCCCAAAATAGACCCTTAGGGCACACCAGAGTAAATCTGTAGAAAATTGCTTTGGACACCTTGAAATGAGACGCATTGTTGCCTATTCGTTAGGTATGAAAACAACCAGTCTAATTCAACAGAATTAATACCATAATATGGCATTTTTAATAACAATATTTCGTGAGATATAACATCAAACGCCTTTTTGAGATCAAGGAATATCGCCCCTGTTATCAAACCACAGTCATATTGTTTAACAAGTAATTAGTTATTTCAATTAGACAAGTTGCAGTTGAATGCTTTGGGCGAAAACCCGATTGGCGCTGAGATAGCAGTTTGTATTCTTGGAGATCCTCATAAAGCTGGGCATGGACTGCCTTTTCAAGTATCTTTGACAGACAGGACAATAAAGAAATTGGCCTATAATTGCCAATGTCACTTGTTTCACTACTTTTTGGTACTTGAATAATCTTGGCTCTTTTGAAATCACTTGGGAAGCATCCTGAGCTTAGAGATTTGTTAAAGACTATTGAAAGTGGTTCAGCAATAAAAGGGGCAGCGATTTTCAATAATCTTGGATGTAAGTCATCCAGACCAACAGCTTTGTTAACATCAATTTTCCCAAGTTCTCTTTTTTACAAACTCCGAATCTATGCTTTGGAATTTAAACGTTGATCCAACCCTTGATAATGTATTCAAGGAATTAAAACTTTGTTGGTTAATGCCTCAGTCACACCTTTGCGTATGATGTTGCGTATTGCTGCGCTGTGCGGGGTATATTAATACGCAGCCGTTCCCAGCAATACGCGGCAAATTTGAAGGTAGCAGTCACACTATTGCGTATCTAGCTCGTAGGTAGCTCGTATGCCGCTCGTACTAAGACTGCCTACGGTTGCCTATGACCACGCTATAGCTCGCTGTTGCTCATAGCAGTACGATTCAATACGCAGTTTGCTCGCCACATTGCGTATGTAACTGGTTCTTTGCTCGTTTGCTGCTCGCTAGCCGCTCGCACCAGTACGTCTCGTTGCGTCTCACTGCGTGTTCGCTCGATTTAGCTCGTCTGTTGTTCGTTCTGCTGCGTGCCAGCTCGCTTGGGCTGCGACGGCGTATAAATAAAAGTCATTTTGCGGGCTTCTGACGAGTCTACATCTACAAGAAAAATCAAACTTATGAAAAAAAATTGCCTAGCAGCAGCGCTCTGCCTTGCAAAAGCTTAAGCTTTTGGTTCAGCAGGAAGAAGCAGAGGCGAATGATGTTTATTTAATAACGTTATGAAGCGCAGCGACGGTGGTTGGTGCTAGGCAACTAATCGCAGTGAGAGAGAGAGAGCTAAAGCGAACGGCGTACGAGCTAGACTCGCAGCGTAGCGAGCGGCAATTGCAACAGTTCTTGCTGATGCGAGTGGTAGGCGAGCAACAGCGCAACAATACGCGCAATAATGCGAGCCGACAACGAGCTCTGGCGAGGTAAATCGTGCAGGGAACGCAGCTATAGGCAGTGACACGCGCTCCACAAAAAAGAGGTGCGTATGGTTGCGTATACTTGCGCTAAGCCACTCGCTGTTGCTCGCATTCACTGGTTGCCACTCGTATCCGCTCGTAAGTGATTTGACCTTGCGTTTGCTTGCGATAGTTTAGACAATTTTAAAACTAGCGAGTGGCAAACGCAGGCCTTTGCGCTAGTCTGCGTATTGAGTACGCAGTGAGCACGCTTCGTTGCGCTTTATTGGGTATGACTGCCTGTGTCTGCGTTCGGGCAATACGCAGCAATACGCAAGCCCAATACGCAAAGGTGTGACTGAGGCATAAGAGGAGAATGTCGTTTTCCAACACTAACAAACAATTCATTGAATGACGTTGCAATTTATACCTTATCTGAAGTCATATGAGTTCCTGTGTTAATACTCGGATTAACTGAAACTTTTTTCTTCTGAGTAATTTTTTCAGGACTTTCACGAATCTTGCAACTTGTTTGCACATTGTTGAAATTTGTTGCGAAAAAAGTCCCTTTTCAGCTTTTTATTGAAGATATTTACTTTATTTCTGAGATATTTATATTTATTCCAAAGTTCATTGATTTCCTGACCTGGTTCTGCTGATTTTTTAAGTTTGTCAAACTTTCTTTTATAATAGTCACGCTCCCTAGATAGAGCCAGGTATTCAGTTGTAATCCAGGGAGACCCATTCAGTTTCTTTCTTACTGTAACATGGGGAGCATGTTTATCAGCTAATGCCTTGAATGCTTCACTGAATTTCTCCCAGCAATACTCTACGTCCTCTTTGGACGATAATAGATCATTCCATTGTATTTTACATAGGTCTTCGACAAAATCTTCGACGACAAAATGCCTAAACGATCTATATGAAAAGATTTCGGGCTTAGCTTTTGGGGTATTATGTCCAAGGATCAAATAGACTAGGGAGTGGTCACTTAGTCCATTTGAAATTGTTCCAGATTGTTTTATATTGGATAGCATTGAACTAGAAACACAAATAACGTCAATTAAAGTACTGCTGAAAGGAGTTATTCTTGTTGGTTCTCGGATAAGCTGAGTTAACTGAAAGGTGAAACAAAGTTCATGCATCTTATTTGAAAGGGTATTTTTAGTCAGCATATTGGAGTTAAAGTCACCGAGGACTATAACATTATTTGTAAAAGAAAATACTTGGTCTAGGTTTGATTCTAGGCTTTTGAAAAAGGATATACATGTAGGTTTGCGATATACGACACCTACAAAAAATGGTAATCGATTTCTAACCCTTAATTCAAACCACATTATTTCCAAATCGTCTTTTTCAAGATCACGTCTTGTAACATATCCTATATTATTTCTTATGTAACACCCAACTCCTCCACCTCGACTACCTCTATCTCTTCTTTCGAAGATGTAACCTGGAATGTCTAACATGTTCGAAGTAAAGGAATCGTCAATCCAAGTCTCAGAAATTGTGAATAAATCAACTAAATTGTTACTTGTTCTTTTTTATTTCGTAAACTTCTTACATTAAGATGGGATATTGCCAATCCTTTATCATAAATACTATAATTTTGATCTAAATTCTTAATAAGATTCGTGTCACGTTCTAAGTTTGACTCATTACCGGCGCAGGGTTCACGATCTACGTCTAACTCTTCATTAAAAAAGGTCAATTCTTGAAGGATACAAGTTGGACAACTCCAATTTTCAAAATGTTCTTTTCTATCATTGTATTGAGATAGAGATACACGGGCACACGTAATATGGGCCCAATGTTTACATTTGTACAGAGAAGAGCTCTCTGATTGCATTTTACTGGTTTCTTGTACCATACACACGCATACTTAATTGGCATGTAAATAAGTCACATGGAATAGTAAACGAAACAAAAATGAATAACGAAAATAAACGTTGTTAGTCAACAATCACAGAGAACGAAATGAACATGCATTAAATCAAAATAAGATAAGATTTCGACAAAGAAACACAGCTTTTCAACAATTAATGCCTAGTTTCGATAAGTCTTTTTCTCTGACAATAGTCACCTTTTCGCCGTTCGGTTTCTTGACAATAATTTTGCCGTCTTGTGTCCAGAGTTTGTAATCTTTACTTTCCAGACCTCTTTTGACTTTCCAGTAGAGTTTGTTACGATGTTGTGTCAAGCTTTCAATGATAAATATGGACTTTGACTTACTGGATGTTTTTCGTAGACTAAATCTTGCCTTGTAGACAGAATCTCTCTTGCGGTAGTTCGTAAATTTCACGATGATGTCCCGACGCTGTTTACGAGTTTTCTGTCCTTTGTAGTTCACGTTTCCAAGTCGATGAATCTATCAATGTCACCTTTCTCGACGGTCACATCAAGGTCGTCCTTGCAAATATTCAGGAAGGTCTCCTCTACGTTCTCATCTTGTGTCTCGTTGATTCCAGCAAAGATTAGACAGTTCCTTCGCGAATACTGCTCAGCCTCATCCATGGCTTCCTCGACAAGATCTACTCGCTTTTCCAACAACGCCATGTTGTCATTGGCGTTGTCAATGTCAAATTTCACTTCCGATCGCAAAGATTCACATATTTCATCCAGCAGCTTGGTTTTGACAAACCCACTACTGGTGTCACTATTGTCATTATATTGTCATTATTAAATAGCTATGGTTAATATACGAAATAATGATAAGAAAGGTGGACATTTCAAACTCAATAGGAATTAATTTTTTTTTTTTTAGGGGGGACGCAATTCAAAGAAGATCTTGTATTAAGGTTATACCATTATTGGTCCTAACGTTGTACTACTTCGGCACGTTTAGGCACGTGATGAATACTTACCAACCACATTGACAAACGTGTGATTCCGGAAGGATATCCCATTTTCATCGGTCGCCTCACAAATATAAAGACCTCCGTGATGGACCTGTAACTCTTTGATGACCAATGAGTACTCTTGGGAGATGTTGTACATGCCTTCGTCGTATCCAGCTCCACTTCTTTCAGAAACACCTTGGTTGTTTTCAATTACAACCAGACTTTCTTTTGCTGAATAAGTAGTTCCTTTTGTCCAAGACACTCTTCTGGCCTTGATGTGAACAGTGCATTGCAGGATACCATAAGTGGCTTGACGAGGCAGCAGAGTGACTTGTGGATTTGTTGTGATTGGGGTATCTGAAGGAAAAACGACGAAAGCCACTTTATATCATAGGAAATGATAGAAAAGACTTATATATTTTCATGTAAGAAATTTATATCTACCAATGTATAATATTAGTACATGAAAGTTATTATAACCCCTAATCAAGATAGTTGAGCAGGAACATACAGATTGGGAAAAGGGCAATCTAAAGGTTTCAAAACATTAAATGCTTTCGAGAGATGTCTCAACCTATACCTCAAAATAATAGACTTTAAGTTGTACTGATTTACAATGTACCAAAATTAGTTTAGGTAGATTAAAGGTTTTACAAATCATGGGTCAAATATTGTTCCTCATTACACCTCAGGGGCGTAAATCCGTACCGAGGAGTGGGGGGGATGATCGGCGATAGCCATCACATACTACACGCCAGGCGCGTACGCAGGATTTTAACATTTATAAATCGGGCTGAAATTCGCAACGACTCAGCCGACCGCTGAATAAGCGGGGGGGGGGGGGGGGGGGGGGGGGGGGGGGGGTAAGAGGACACTTTTTTTTTTTTAAATCGCAACGACTCAGCCGGCCGATGAATAAGCATTTTTTTTCAGGGGGGATGCAGGGGGGGATGATATCAGGGGGGGATGTTTTTACAGGCCATCCCCCCTACTTCAAGCCAGGGGGTATGCAGCCCCCCCATCCCCCCCGGGATTTACCTGTTACACCTTGTAGGCCTACATTCATTCTTCTAAATTACCTACCTACAACTAAAATATCAGTGTAGTTTTGAATCAAAACTCCCTTGTAGTTTACAACTGTGCAGTGTATTCGTCCAGCATCTGCCGTGGATACATTGTTGATGATCAAGGAATAATCTTCGTCGAGGTCGCAACTACCATCATCGTATCTTGGACCTAATACTTCTCCAGCAAGCCAAGCAACCATGGTTCTTAGATCATCAGGATCAAGGCCCCTTTTCCAGTAGACTGCCAATGGGTCTCTATAGAAGCGACATGTAAGAACACCTTGTGCACCTTGAACCAGCGTCTTCTTGACTTCAGTGTAGACCAGACCATCTGGAACTACCTGGGATGATTTTATACCTGGATCAAACAAAAAAGAAGTAACATATCCGGTTGTGGTGGTTCGATTCATTTTTCACGATTTCATAAAGACAAACAGATCGAAGAGTATGAGATTCGATAGGCCTTGCATATAGTGAGTATTTGATATTTTCAAAAGTGCATGACGAGCTAAAACTTTACTCTCCCAAAAATATTCATAGCTGATATTTTTTTGTGAGGAGAAAGTTTCCAAACAAAGAAACAAACAAAACAAACATAAAAAGGTCACTTTCTCAAATTTGATCACTGATTGCACTTTTGAAATTTCCTGAAGAGTTGCTACTGTGCATAGTTTCCTGTAAAGTAGGCATATATGTATAACCGTACCGCAGAACTAGGTACACTGTACCCTTCAGGAAGCTTGACAGGCCTACAAAAAACGCAGGAGAAATTGACAAGGATAAACAAAAATATTAAAAATGGCAAGGGACATGCAGGTTTGCCCGAGTAAAGACAACGAGACAGACGGCATAAAAGACCAACAGGGGATTTATTTTATTTTTTATTTTATTGTTTATTTTTGTTGTTGGGGGGGGGGGGGAATTGTTTTTTTTGGGGAGGGGGTGGTTGCCCTCGAATTTTCCAGGGGGTAATTTATTGTTCCTTCGGGGTAGTTTTCCGGGGGGTAATTTCCCGTGTGGTGATTGTCCAGGGGGTAATTGTCCTGAAACGATCGCAGGCTGTTGATCTTTTTAGCCGTTATCTCGTAGTCTGTCGGTCTACCGGAATGTTCGGGTTTGCCCTCTATTTTCAGGGATTACTACTTCAATAAAATTCTGCTGAAATTCATAGCATAGAGCGCAAAGTAAACGTTTGAGTTTTCCGTTAGGGACAATGGTACCTGGCACTGGGGTACTGGTGGGGGGGGGGGGGGGGGGCTTGGGAGGGCGCTAGCCCCCCCCCCCAATAAAATTAAACCATGACTTATTTTCAATTTCATACAAGTGATTTATAAATGCTCGTGATATCACATGATTTAAAACAAAATGCGCGTTTCTCCATTTCTGTTGCAAACTGACACATTCTCAAATAGCCAGGAGGAGCATATGTTTTTTAAAGTCACTAATGGGCATTTGAATTCAGACTAGGATTAAGAGTCGAGAACGGTACAACGAATTGTCTTCTTTCTTTAAAAATTTAATGAAACGTAAAAGCTTCCGCGCTACGCGCGGCGTGGACGAAAATGATTTCAGACGTCTATCTACGTCTATGCTGGTACTCGTCAAAAGCCTTTTCAGCAACTAAACGAGGATACTGTGGTGTGGTGTCTCTCATAGTGGTCATGATTGATTAGTGCAAAGTGCGTATATACAAGTTGTGCGAGTAAAAACAGTTCCTCCTATGATTTAGGCACTGATGGCTCCCTTGAACTTCTCCACAGAGGGCAGTTCAATGAAGTTGGTAGGGAGCTCATCCCAGTCCCGGAGTGTTCTTGGGAAAAAAACTTTGCCTGTAGCTGTCAGAGTTGGAGCTGGGTCTCATAAATCTGTGTCGGTGTTGCTGACGTGTTGAACGGAGTCTTGGTTGGATGTAGTCTGGAATTGGTACTGCGACTAGGTGGTTGATGGCTTTGTAAAGCATGGTAAATCGGGCTTGCCTGCGTCTCTCCTCTAAGGGTGGGAGTGCTAGATCTTCTCTCATTTTGGTGACGCTGGCATCTCGTTGATAGTTTCCGCATATGAAGCGTACTGCCCTTCTCTGGATTTTCTCAAGCTGGTCAATCTGATTTTGTCTGTATGGATCCCAGACGACGGAGGCATATTCTAGCTGGGAGCGTACCAAGGAGATGTAGGCCTGTTGTTTAATATGCCTACATCAGACAAGGATTAAGAGTAATAATTTAATGAAATTTCAAAGCTTCCGCACTTCACGCGGGAGGGGGAAAACTGAAATCAAACAAGGACACGATACAACGAATCGCCTTCTTTCTATAATAATTTAATGAAACGTGAAAGCTTCCGCGCTACGCGCGGAATGGGCGAAAATAATTTCAGACAAGGATTAAGATTTAATAATTACATGAAATATCAAAGCTTCCGCGATTCGCGCGGGAGGGGGAAACTGAATTCAGACAAGGACACGAATCGGGGCTTGGACCCTTGGTTTAATTCGGTTTCATGGACATGTTGGATAAGTAACAGACTGAGAATGAGATACAGCAGCACTCTTTTTATCCCATCACCGCGGCTAACAGTAATATGACGTAAGTTTGACAATTTAACACTTGAAATGACAAGTGCCTGTAATTCGCTGCGTGAGATAACTGGGAAGTGATGAACTTGTGACTCGGCTGGGTTGATCTTACTACACAGTACCATATGTGGATAAGCTGATGATGGTACATGTTATATGGCTTGAACAATAAATGAACTTTCCTAATTTCCTGGTTTTTTATTGCACAGCTGATATAAGAAGGACGGTGACATATACATTGGGATTTACCATGGTAATGATTCTAGCCATACTGTAGCTAGTATACTTTACTATCGCAGCATTGCACTGGTGAGGCTTAGGCTTAACAAATTATTTCCAGGGGCCTAGTGATGGAATGTGAATTCAAAACACATCACACAATATATGGAGCAAAATGCACTTCAAGGTTTGGTGCACTTGCCATTTGACAATAGGGGACTACATTTTCAAGACAGCTCAACAATTGACTAGCAGAGGTGTTTACTTCACAAAGAATATCTTGCTTGTACTTCTGCTTTCCAGCGGTGTAAGCCAATGAAACTCGATTGCGAGTTTACCGTCATACCTTTTTTCAGCTCAAAAAAGGGAACTATTTCATTATTCATTATTTGGAAGATTCCGATGTTTACCTTTCTACGGACACCTAATTCACTTGTATTTGTTTCATTGTTTTTTTCAGTTTGTTAACTTAAAAGGTAGTGTTTCCCCTTTTCGGCCAACCCGTTTACTTGCTACACGTCACTGTCAGACACAATTGAGTGACTGACTGGCTTTTTCTTCTTTGGTAATAACATTCATAAAATGAGCTGTAAAGGGTACATGAGCATTTGTCTACATCAATAACCCACTTCTTGTAATGGCCAAAATTAAACTGGTTGAATCTTTGTGCAGCACAACACGTCTATTTCTTACTGACTTGGAAGCACTTAAGTCGATTTGACAACTAATCGTTATTTTCTCACTTTAAGACATTTTCAAGCCCCCTTTCTTTAGGGAAGTTCTAAATTAGTTTTATATTTCAAGTGCCGTCGGAATTTAACATTTTCATATTTTGGCCTGCAATTGGGACATAGTACCTTTATGAAGGTTGATATAAGAAGGAGGTTGACAGGTAAATTGGGATTTACCATAGTAAAAATCCTAGCCATACTGTAGCTAGTACACTTTACCATTGCAGCATTGCACTGCTAATTGTAGAGTATGAATCCTGCGGCCAGATTAGGGCTTAGACTTAACAAATGATTTCCAGGGGCCTAGTGGTGGAATGTGAATTCAAAACATATCGCACCAAATATGGAGCGAACAATGGAACAAAAAGCACTTCAAGGTTTGGTGCACTTGCCATTTGACAATAGGGGACTACATTTTCAAGACAGCTCAACAATTGACTAGCAGATGTGTTTACTTCACAAAAAATATCTTGCTTGTACTTCTGCTTTCCAGCGGTGTAAGCCAATGAAACTCGATTGCGAGTTGCCCGTCACATTTTTTCAGCTCATGATGAGGCAACTATTTCATTGTTGGTTCAACTTGTGTATTTCCATTTTGTTAACGTAAAGGTAGTGTATCCCCTTTGCAGCCACCATCACATTTTGTAGAACTTTGCAGGAATTATGAATATTTCACGTACCTCCTATCTGTGAAATTTAAACGTCATCAGTGTCCTAGTATTCAAATTATTCAAGGAAACCCGTATACTTTCTAGACCTCACTGTCAGACACTGTTGAGTGAGTGACTGACTTCCTTTTTATGCAGTAATAACATACATAAAAAGAGCTGTGAAGGGTACATGAACATATTTCTACATCAATAAACCACTTCTTGTGATGGCCAAAATTAAACTAATTGAATTTTTTCTCAGCACAAAACGAACGAACATTCGGCGCAAGGGTCTGAAAAAAGACTGTTTCATCATCGGGCCACGAATGCAAATATTAAGTAAACAAGACACAAAGAGAAGGAACGAAAGGAGGGAAATACCTGCAAAGTCCCTGACACGGAATAGTTCAACGTTTCGCAATAGGGACTTTTAGAGTTGCACGTCGACATAGTGGACTGCTACGTGTGACGTCCTTATAGTGGACTGCTATGTGTGACGTCCTTTTAAGGCACTGACGTGCAAATCTTAACGTCTCTAATGATATACACATCGGCGACGTACTTGCAAATCAATGCTCGACAAAATGCGCAAACCCACACCAGATTCTCGTAAAAATATAATATTCAAAGACTAAAAAAAAACAAAAACATAAACAGACACTTAAGTGTTCGAAAGGCTGAAATGACAGGAAAAAAAGGAGAAGGAAAGAGAAAGCACGGCTCCCAAAGATGCAAAATCACTTCAGTGCAATCACATTCAAAGCCTATTCGCAATATACACAAAGATTAGCGTACATGCAATAAACCCGCTCACGTCGAACAAAACCATAATGACCCAGGATGAAGCAAAAAAATCACAAAGTTTCCGAAATAAAGTGAAAGAAAATAGGGACAGAGAACAATAATGCACTTAAAAGAAGAAATATAAGAGACACAATGGCGGGACGGATGTCGAATCAATCTACCTGCAATACGGCAAAAACGCACGCGAGCACGCTCTAGCTTGCTGCTGGGCAGTTTTTGCGGGCAACATTAGCTCTATTTCACCACAAAATACAATACATAATAACGAATACAAGGTGAAATGTATAAATAACATAGTTACATTTTTGTAATAAACAAATCTCAACAGTAACTTATACATTTGAGGAAGACAAAAATTAATTTATAAATCGAATTGCATTTATATTTTGAGGAAATTGAGAAGTCCACTGAAAAACAGAGCTTGTAAATTGTGGACCTCTCCGATAATGATGAGTGTGAAAAGAGTATAGAATACAAAACAATCAAAAAAGAATAGCGGCCATCAGAGACATTTATTAAAACAAATAATGACTGGAAACAAGAAGACGTAATAAATTACACGACGAAGAAAGAACAGAACAAAAGAAAAAAATAAAAATAAAATATGGGCTGTTTTGGGAGGGAAGGAGAAGAGAGGAAAGTAAAATTGTAGAGATCGAGCACGAAATAGGGAGCGCACAAAATCCTTGAGATAGCCGAAACAAAAAGAGCAAGACCGGACTTTTAGATATGGGCAGAAAAAGAAAGACACAATTGGGAAGGAGATGTTCCACCACAATAAATTTCTGAATATTAAACGATTTTAAAAGGATTACATTTTTTTTAAAGCAATTAGTGAAGGGGAAGTTTTCAAATCGTTATGCAGAGTATTCCAAAATTCAGGGCCTTCAAAAATGAACGTGTTCTGTGCAGAACATATTCTCAAAACAGGTAAGTGAAACTTATCGGATTGTCGAGTGGAGTATTTATGAACGGCATGGTTTTTTTAAGAAACATATCATTAAACACAAAAGGCAGAATACCACTATTGTAATTAAACATTTCATTGTAAGATGTTATTTAAAAAAAAAGAGAATCAGTATGGGGGCGTATAGGGATCATTACAGATAATAAGCATAACTCTCTGATCAATGAAGAATACAGCATAGATAATGATGATTGTGGTAAGTACAATTTTAGTCTATAAATAACAACCATATTGCGCGAAATGATTCTACAAATATTATCTATGTGTGGTTTCCAAGAACGTTTATCATCGGCTGTTATACCCAAGAATTTGGTAAGAGGGACATGTTTCAAAGGGGTATTGTCAAAAATAATGTCAGAGGGTAATGAATCCAAGGAGTTACTAAATACCATGTAGTTTGTTTTCTGGACATTAAGTGACAATTTATTTGCTCGTATTCATTGCAATATATGTTATAATTCGGCATTGATTTTATCAACCAGGAAGTTTGGATTGTGTGTAAACAAAAATTAGTATTATCTGCAAATAAAATAAACGACAGGGAGTTAGATAATTTACAAAATTATTTATATAAAGAATAAAGAGTAACGGACCTAGCAGACTACCTCGTGGATCACCACAACTAATATTGCATAATTCAGATGCATGCTCGTTTAAGTGTACATATTGCTGTCTTTTAGAGAGGTAACTACTGAACCACTCCAAGGCCTTTTCCGTGTACACCATAGTGAGATCAATTGCGTGGGCGACCTCCTCAACAAAAGAGCATGAACGGTGCTGTGCTTTTCTCTGAAACCAAATTGGAAGTTTTAAAATACAACATATTTCTTCAAAAATTAAATGCTCCTGATATAGATTGTTCTCTCCAAAACTTTAGAAAATGAAGACAATAAGAAATCGGGCGGTAGTAACCAACATCCAGTTTTAATATCACCTTTTTTAAATAACGGAATAATGTTTGCTATTTTCATAGAATTAGGAAGTGATATGTTGAAGCGTATCCGGACACCTACCCCCTGGACATCCACTCCCCAGATAACCAACCCCAGTCAACTATCCCCCAGGACAACTACCCCCCGGACAAATAAGCCCGCACAAATACTCCCGGACAACTATCCCCTAGGACAGTTGTCCGAGGGGTAGTTGTCCTAGAGTATGGTTGTCGTAGGGGGTAGTTGTCTGGGGGGGGGGGTGGTTGTCATAAGGGTTAGTTTCCTGGGGGTAGTTGTCCGGGGGTAGCTGTCCAAGGGGGTAGTCGTCCTAGAGGGTGGTTGTCCTAGGGGTTAGTTGACTGGGGTGGTTATCCGGGGGTGGATGTCCAGGGGGGCGGGTGTCCTAGAACCATCTTAAAGATATGAACCAAATGATCTACAGTAAAGGGAATAATGTATATTAGTATGGTATTATTAATTCCATTATATCCTGAACTTTTCTTATCTTTCAGATTGGAAACAATTTTCATAAATCCTTGCCTATTAGTTGGAACAATAAAAATAGACTTTGGATTGTCAGGGCGAAAAAAAACTCCACAACATTTGTATAAGAAAGGCGAAAGGTTTTTAGCAAGACTATCACTTAAAATAAGTAAAAAAATATTAACTATATCTTTAGGGTCTACAATAATCTCATTATCAAATTTGATTTTATTTACCTCATATGTATAATTAACTAGGTTCATTGCTTGTTTGTTTACCTTCCAAGTGTTTTGCTTATCATTTTTGAAATTTTTCAAACGATATGAATATTCATGTAGGCTCGTCCAGCTTTTTGACTAACATTCTTAAATTCATAACTCGGGGTAAGATTTTTTACACGACGAAGTAAAGAGTGCTCTGATCGCCTAAATATTTATTCTGCAGAGTCTGGCGAACTTTGAGGTCACATGACGTTCTAGTTTTAATGCAAACACGACAAGCAACACAATGTGGTAAGGAATTGTCACGAATTAGTTAAAGTCAATAGTCATTGATTTTAAAAATTATTATTGCAAAGTTAAAAGTTTGATTCGACAAGGTTATACAAATTCAATGCTTGGTAACATTCGAAGTAATGATTATTATAAATTACAAAACGTTTAAATACAGCCCCGGCATAGCACCTGAAGAGCTCTCCGAACGCTGCTGAGATGTGTGAGATCTGAGGATGGACATGATTTGCACAAGCAGACGGTGTCCCATGACATCTCACACATTTTCAGTGCCTGTTTTTTCATTTTCTCTTGAGTTCTTTCTCTTACTTCACTACCGTCAGGTTAAATGTATAATCTATTGCCTCACTCTCAACCCCGCGCATGGTTTTATTTTGATGACAAATGCAGCGATACAAAAATAAAGGAATCTGTTGGTTGTAAACAAAATAAGACGCCATTGTATATTCAGCTGCACACACCGCGGTATACACATGCCGTCCTTAATATCATTCCGGGGGTTTTTAAATTTGAAAGTCTGGTTTCTTTGATTGTTAATTAACCCCTATCCTGTGTATTTACAAACAAAAGATTTTATTTATCAGAATCGGTTTCATATCCCCTTTTGAATGGTTTGAAATGCCATCACATTTATATACACTAAACTCATTATAATTTGAGAAATAATAGCTGTGCACTTATGTTCATTCTTTATGGGATGTCGTCTGCTTGGGCAGTATTGATCCATTATGTGACGTCATTAAAAAAGAAAAAGAAAAAAAAAAAATCGTTATTTTTCTGGCGAATCTCTCGTAAATCCCAGATGCTATAGAGGTGGTTGTATTTTTCTTTGTATAACTCACCCGATATGTAGTTGACCTAAAACTTGTACGATGGCCATCTGTTAGCTTACCAGTTTCTAGTGATACATTAGTTGACATATTTGTTATTTTCTTTGAATTTCTACTTTAAAAAAACCCTCAGATGATACCGAATGTTGCAATGGCCCACAGTTACTGCCTGCGTATACACTGTAGTGAACGCCATGGAATTAAGGAAATGCCGGAAGCGATACGATGTTTTATAATATCATTCTTTAAAAAAAAAAAAACTTGAAAGTGTGATTAAAATAATGAATTATTTCAGAATTTTGATCGCAAACGCGGGCGGAAAATCATAATGTGGGCGGGCGACGGGAAACCCAGCATTGAGCTATTGAATTTAAACAAAATGAAAATGAAAATGAATAGAAAATAAAAATTATATCCAAATGAATGATAAGTATCAAAACAATATTTGACAACATTTACACAACAGAGATTGGATTAAAAATTACAAAAATACAACTTGTTTTGATAGACAGCCACATCCATGCACACAGCACATTCAGCCAAGCAACGCTCTAAATGTGATCTTTCTGAATACTTCATTGTCAGAAGATCCACGAGACCGACGTGTTGGTCATGGTCGGTCCCGTGGGCTTTCTGACAATTACATTTTTAGAAGGTTCGCAAGACCAACTTTGTCGGCCTCTTGGGAATGTTGGTATCTACCACTGCCGGGTTGCCCCCCCCCCCTACTTACAGGGTTTGCTACTTCCAGGTTTGCTGAATTTCAAAGCGTACAGTGCATAGCAAGATTTTCAGTTTTGTTTTTGGCCTTGTTTTTCATACAACATTTCAACCGAACGAATTATTCATATAGCAATAAAGTTGTATATATACTTTATTTCTAAAATTAATTTCAAGCAAACATTGGAGAATAAAGCTTCGCTATCACTTACCAGGTAGCACATAGATAACGATGAATAATCCCACAGCCAGTGCTATTTTAACAGCCATGTTGAGCAACATGTTCACAGAGCAACTAATGTTAACGGATTTGCATGGATATATAATTATGTTCAGCGCGCCGGCGTAGTTGCTATATACGATGGAGAATCAATTGCAAATATTTCACACAATGTATGGAGCAAACAATGGAACAAAGAACACTTCCAAGGTTTGGCGCACTTGACAAACGTCCTCTATTAATAGTAGCTTTCCATGATACATAATTTTTCAGCATATAGTAGGCAGCAGCAGGTGCGGATCCAGGAGTTTTTGAAAGGTCGGGGGGGGGGGGGGTACAATGAAAGATGGACAGTCTATGGCGGGCGGAACGTGCCATAAACATGACAACTATACATCCAGTGAGCTATGGTCGTATGGATGTATGGAAGTGTAGTGCGGGCGGAAAGTGCCATATTCATGACAACTATACAACCATACATCCATTCGATGGAAACTATACGACTATACAACTATACGACTATACGGCTATGCATCCATCGAACGCATATATAGTTTCCAGCGTGCGGACCGAAGTGCCATAACTATACAACTACATGTATACAGCCATACGACTATACAACTATACAGCCAAGCAGTAGTTTCTCTATGCGCGAGCAGAGAAACCACTGATCAGGGGTTTCTCTGCTCGCGCAGAGAGAAAGTCTGCACGTGCAGTAGTTACAACCCCTGATCAGGGTTTTCTCTGCTCGCGCAGAGAGAAACTACAGCTCGTAAAGTAGTTAAAACCCCTGATCAGTGGTTTCCCTTTGCACGAGCAGAGAGAAACCCCTGGCTGTATAGTCGAATATTCGTATGGTTCTATTTATGAGCAACAGTGTTTAAACCTGAAACTGGAGAAGGAAAACAAAAATAAGTCAGAACAGGTAAGCAGGATCGGGCAGCCAATCAATGACAGTATACATAGGTTTAGTAGACGCAGGCGCGGATCCACGTGGCAATTTTTTCGGCCTGCCCCCCCCCCCCCCCCCAATCAAAAAAATGTGCTTTAACCCCCCCCCCCCCCCCCCCCCCCCCCGCTTATTCACCGGCCGGCTGAGTCGGCGATACAAAATTTCCTTAAAAACTGTACTTACAAAAATAAAATAAAGTATCAATATGAATCCTATTCGAGGTGGCTTTATTAACCATCGTATACGTCTAGACGCGGATGTAGCAAAAGCTATAGCTGAAAGAGATGTATTAAAGCATTAATATGTCACATTCCAAAGAAACATGAATCGGGATAAGTCGGTTTTTCTCATGCTAGCACAAAACATGGTAAGGGTATGAATAATTTAGTTGTTAACTTAACATGAATATTATTTGGTAAATGGAGCTAACAACTAGCAACATGCTAATTCGAGGGTAGAACTCGAGTAAATCTTTGATCATTGCGCATTGAATGCAATCGACAAATTTGTACAGTAACAGTGTATAACCGACATTTTAAGGTAATGTGCCGTATCTCAAAACACATAATTGTGATGTCCACTCAATCCATGTTGGTGTTGTCAAAACTACAGAATTGATAAAGCCGATCACGAAGACATTAACAATTCAACAAAATACAGTTATTTCTACAGTTTCGTGCGTCACCTATTGAAATATGCGAACAGTACCTTTACTTAATAATGCGAACACGATTTCTTAAGGCGATACAATAGGAAACTATGACACATCAAATTGATTCCTTGGATGGAATGTGGAATAAAAAGGTGTCACGCTCGTGTTCCCCTCCAGTCGAATGGCAGAAGAAAAGGGAGACAAGAAAGAAAAAGAGGGAGTGGAATTGAATGGAGCATGAGGAAATACATTTAAATGTAGTACACTGCCTGGACTGTTTCTGTGTCGCGCGTCCAATCTGCTGATAAAATAACACATCCTCACCGCTAAAATAGAGACACTCCCTGCCTTTAATTCTTACCTTCGAGGGTGTATTTTCGGCGGTCGCGCAATCTATGTGGGATGCGCGTAAGGGAGGATGAAATCGAGGATTGATGAATAAAAATAATTTAAAGAACGGACAGAATCCGAACTAATGTAAATGATGTAATATCATTCTCCATTAGCCGCCAGTTGTTTCGAGAGACTGCTTTTGGAAAGGAACCAGTAATTTTATGGATTTTACATCTGTTATTACATGCCTGCTTGTGAAGTCAGGATACAAGCACTTTTGAAGAAAAACCAAAAAAATTAGTAAACTTATCATATCATACTTCAGAGACTTGAGTTGTATTTCGATTATTAATCCTTTACCGAAGATATTAGCTATTCTGACCCAACCCACAAAGTAGTATGCACTTGGCGCATACACAATATGAAACATACATGCGCGCGCACCCAGCCACACACGCACATGCACACATGAACACAAACACACACGCACGCACGCACACGTACACACACGCACGCACACACATACATACACACACACATACTCTTACATATCTTGTGTAATTGTTGGCATATAGCTCCGTTTAGTCTCATTTCACAACGCCCCTAACATGTACGTTAACCTAAGGATTCATACCCAAACGAAAATCGTTAAAAATTCATTTTTTGTTTAAACGAAAAGCACATCCACCCCGACGTACGTTATCACTAGCTCTTTCATTGGAACCCTCATGTCCCATTGACTTTTGAAAGTTCACCCACCGTAATTTGATCAAAATTTACCACGCGATTGTAAGGTTATAAGTCAAGCACACAAAGGATAAGAAGCATGAATTATCGTAGATCAGTTCTGATTTGTTCATTATGTCCATTTCATCCCACCCCCACCGTAATTTCTTCATTTAGTAAAGGCAAGCATTTTGCCAAGGTAGGCAAAAACATGAATATTCATGAACACCATGGACTATTCGATTATTAATAGAGGGGTGCAATTGTGCACCACATGAAGCTCCCGTACTTTAAGTCAAGTATTTCATTGTATAATGTAGTTTGATAGGTTTATTTTACTAACTGTTTAATTATCAGATATCAATGATAGTTTAAAGATATGGAAAATATTCTTGTATTTTATATTTAGCAAAGCAATCTCACATACAAAACCACTATCAAGTGTCGTCTGATCCGCCGATTGCCGTCTGCTATATACGCGAACTAGCTACGTTTGTGCTGGCGAAAATGAGACAACCGGAGCAATATGTAGAAGTAATTTCAAATTTAAAGACATTTATTACAACTAATAACAATGAATTCTGATTGTAAATATTCCGGAAACATTTGTCCGCATTCTCTAGATGTCCTGCCCTTATCCAGGACCCAATACAACCGAAACCTTATCGACTTGCCCATACCCCTATTTAAAGGGATACGTTTCATTTCCATGATGGTCATGATGTGGTACTGGTGAAATAATTATCTTGACAATTGAAGTTATCATATAAACATGCATCATACAGATCACGGCAACTACTCACCTTTAACATGTTTAGAAGAAAGATTGATTTTTTTTTTATTGCGTTTATATAAGGAACATAATGTAAAATATAATTTGTGTGCTTGTAATCTCCATAACACAGTCAACAAGTATATGTGAATCATTCCATTTCAAAAGACGTTATCTGTTAGATCATTGTCCACCATTTCAGTATGTTACCTCCAGAATACACAAAGCATTCGAATCATCTTGAAATGGATAATATTAATTTGCTATGCTCTTGAATTCATGTATAATTTAAGATAAACTTGAGTTCTGGTAAAAAAAGAAAATAAATTCTCACAGAATCAAACGAAATTTACACTGGATATTCAAGAGTACAAATAAATGTCATTGACAATACAATTCTGGTAGAAAATGTATATTGGCTGAGTAATGGCTGAGCATATAGAAAGATAAGGAAATCAAGGTGAGTAGCCCCGACACCGTTTGTGTAGTCCCATATACATCTTTATGTGTACAGTGCTTGATACTTTACCTAGACTGGGTCAAATTTATTATGATTTTGATAACTCCAAAACCTTGCAGTACACAATACTTACTTGCTACATGATCAACTTTTTCTGATCCATTCCACACCTTTTCTCTCACAATGCAATCACATGACCAGAATTCAAATTTATCTTTAAGTCAATAAAACGGTGTTCATATGGGATTTGAACTTATTAAATATCATTATGATAAGCAATCCGTTTACGATGATTCTTTCTCAAAGCTCTTGAAAATACAGTTTATGGGACTCAGCCTCAATAAAATTTGGATTAAGATTTCATGTGATAATAAAAATGAACCTTAAAATACAAAAATGTAGACAAGTTTACGTAATCTTAAGTAAGGCATACAAATCTTAAATATGTACATTTATCAACATTTCTTTGACCCCTCTATAGCGGAATTTAGTCATAATCAAGAAGCTAATGGTACATTTACTTATTTAGACCTAAGTTACATCGTCAAACCAACTCCAAACTGACTTTGCAATCAGAGGTAATGTACTGCATTGTTCGGACTGGTATCGGTCTCATTGATCTGACTAATAAGTATCAAACTACCAATGCAAAATGATAGAATACATCGAAATTTGAAGTGTTTTAGAACAAATGAATATCGTACACATACACTTACACACAAGTGATGTATATGCAATTATATATAAAGAGGGAGAGAAGGTGAAAGGGGTTCTAAACTTATTATAGTCTTTTTCGGAATACTTCGGAAAAAAGGGACAAGGTGTAAATGACTCTGTGAAAAATCTGAAGCTTCGAATTTTTCAGACGTTTCACAGAATCTTTTATTAACTTTCAACTTGTTGTATATATACATGTATATTATTATAGATAAACACAGAGTATCGTTAAAATTAAACGAGAACTTGTTTGGCGATATGTTAAAGAGTACTCAGATATCAAAAAGAAAATTTCAGTGGTAAATTTGTAAAAGTAGCCCCTCATAAACTATTTCGTGAACAAAAAAATTCTAATAAAAATCACAAAGCTTCGATCATTTTTTGTCAAACGTAGCATTTTCCAAATGTTACCAGGAAAGCGCATTGAACAGCATTAGTGCACATTATAAGATGATGACGTAGATCCTAATCAAATGATTGGTTGAAAGCGTACACGTGACCAGGCATTTGTTTTGCCTAACGCGTAATTTGGGTAATGACCGGTCATTACCCAATGGTAATGACCGGTCATTAGTAAAATCATGTTGTAAAACATAATTTTAAATAACAAATAAAACATAATCTTATAAAACAATTAATACACAGCATTTTATTCGGGCCTTAGTAAAATTACCCACACTCGGTACCTTCAAAACAGTTCAAACACCCTCGGCTTTTGCCTCGGGCGTGTTAGACTGTTTCAAAGGTACCTCGTGTGAGTAATTCTCATTTATGCCCTCACTGCTGTGTATTATTTGTATAATAAGCGTACGCAAAGAGGTTAATAATTAAAATTAATATCATTCACACACATTCAGGTAATTCAGTGCCTTTAGTCTCTGTTTCATATATGTGACTTATCAAACAAAATACAGTTACGTGGAGAAACCTAAAGGGCCAGTAAGGCAATCTACAAGACCTTCTGAGAATGTATGTAATAGAAATCGGTTAAAATTATAAGGTATACACTTAATGTGCATTGATGCTCTACGTCGTGAACTCTTTGTAACATTTAACAAATATTACATCTAAAACAAAAATCACAACTCTTTAGTCTCAGCTTATATCCCTGTGCAATTAACACGGAGGTTAGGTGATAATAGTAGCAAACTAACTTCGAAACCTCATTAGAGACGGTTAATTGCTTCGTGAGATATAGTCAATATCGTTGCATTTTTTAGCCACCCTCGTATAGTCCTATTGTAACAGGGAATCAGGGCGACATGTAAATTAAAGCCACGTTTGATATTTAGCTAAGACTGTATCACAGGTAACATCAAGCAAAACTAAATATAGTAATAACTAAAACAATAGTGTGATCATGAACATGATCAAGATCGACACAAGACAACAGACACATGACGACAAAGTTTGGAACATTTCCCAAAACAGTTCCGGCAGTAATATGTATGATTAGTTCGTTTGGGAATTACAGCATTTATAAGCTATTCTTAATCTTTAAATAGTGTTATTTGACGTCTCGGATAATGCAAAGCCCAGAAGATTGATCTCATGGGCTCGCTTCGAATCATCGGGTTATCGAGTCGGGCCGGCCTTTTGTGAAAACATACCCCGTCATTCACGAAATGTCGGGGGTAATGTTTATAAAAATAAACCCCTCTCATCTACAGTTGGTCTAATCCAATTTCCCGACACTTTGTGAAAACCCTACGGCAAGTCTACGAAAGGTCGCGTCCTTTACGTGCATCTTCACATGATCTTCCGCTGTAAACCTGGTATACATTAAAGTGCAACGCGAAGCAATTATGGCATACTAAAATGTTGAAATACAAAAAGTGTATTCACAGAGTAAAACTATATGAGTGCGTTTAGTTGTAACATAAAAACATGGATTGCTATGTACTTTCAATTCCTTATGATGTTATCATTACAAAAACAAATGAACAAACAAACAAACATAAAATGAGGTGTGTACACTATATGTTACAGGTGATATAACATGGAAAAAGTCCTATAAAAATATATAATGTCTCAATTAATTACTGACAAACACAATGATGTTAGTACGATTTGCTATGTTCATTCATTAACATTATAAAACAAATCCCTAGGACAATTACCCCCGAAGGACATTAACCCCCACTAATAAAAATTACACCCAAGGACAACCACCCCCGAGGACAATTACCTCCCCGTAAAATAACTTTTTAGGACTTAACTCCCCTCCCCCTCGTGGAAAATTACCCCTAAGGACAATTACCCCCACCCCTCGAAAATATCAACTAGGACAATTACTCCCCCCCCCCTCTCCCCGGTTCACTTTAGGGGAAGTCTACCCAATAAGATTGTTTTAATATAAAACAGGGGGGGGCGGGGTGAGGGGTGATTGAACAAGGGTGTAATTGTCAGGAGGTAATTGTTCTTGGGGGGGGGGGGATAATTGTCCCGATGGTAAATGGCCGTGGTTGATTGCCTAGTGGGTAATTGTCATAGAACCGTATACTACATATACTTTTCAAAACTACATTACTAGTAGGCCTACGTATACAGGCAAGGAGCTCTTAAGCATATGCTTTGTGATAACGAGAAAACAGAGCTCTTAATAAGACATTGCGATGGCATATATGATGTGTAGCATGTATTAATGATAATCCCATTAATGTTGTATTTTTCATAAGGAATCTCCTTTATTGTGCTAGGGGGGGGGGATCTCTGAACAATCAGCAAAGTGCACATTAAGACACACGTTGAATTATGAGCAATACGCACATACCGAATTACTGTCCTTAATATCTACGATTACTACTACTACTACTACTACTACTACTACTACTTAATCTACTACTGCTGCTCCTACTACTAATACCATACTACTACTACTATTATTTTGACTACATCGACTATTTCTATCGTTACTGTTATTATCCTTTATATCATTATGATAAATGTCCAAAAATACAATCAAACTACTAATGATACATCCAACCGTTAAATGATAAACAACTTCATTTTGATTCATGGATAAAGTTTGTTCGATTGATATTTACAAAACTTTCTCCATAACATATTTTACAACCTACGTTGAAGTTGTTGTTGTTCTATGATCATGATTTCACGTGCTAGGTCTAAGAAGCCATGCTCTACGAATGTATCATTAAGATCTCTGTGTTTCTTGACTGCTGCTTTCATCATGGGATTCACCGATTTTAAGGCCTTCAAAGACAGAGAACCCCTTCCGCCAAAACTCCATTCTGCCACCCAGTCATAAATCTGCTTGACGATCTCATTGAACGGTGTAGTCTTATGCCAGTGTCGCTTTCCCCTACTTAGTAGCTCCCCAAGGCTTCTAATTTGATCTGTATTCAGTCCTCGAACCATTTCTTCAATAAATGCGAGACTTGTCTGTTCATTGATGTATTTGCCTGACGGAAAGAAGACGATAAAGGCCACAATTAGAAGGTATTTTATGTTTTATCAGTATGTTTAGGCAATGAGCAACACATTCCATAAGCATACGTGGAAGGACGTTGCTTTTAATGTAGTTAACGCTTCTACCAACACCAACATTAGGCAAGTATTCAGGAGTGGACTAAAGCTTGCCTACTAAATGCTCAGGCTGGTAAAAGTTCAATGATATGGATACTCCAATCAATTAACTTTCTTCATTATATTCCTTTTCATCATTATTTGTAACACTCATACCAATCTTATATCATGGATTCCTTGTATATTGCTATCTTCCATAATTTCAAATTATACTTTTCGATTTAATAAGCTCGTGATGTGATATTTAAAATGTGTATCCCACGATTGGATTTGAACCAGTATACTGAGCATAGTAGTGGTTCCATTTATAGACACTGTATATATATTTTGATTTATTTTTATTTTTTGGGTGGGGGTGGGGGTCGGGAGGGGGGCTTTGTTAAGGCTGGGGGTTCTTGTATTCATGTTCTACATTTTCCACTAAAATTCATTTGTAATCAAGATATTTCTGGGGGTTCGACCTTGCAACAACCCCCCCCCCCCCCCCTCTCCCCGGTCTGCTACGGGCAGCACTATTTCATACAGAGATAATCTCTTCATATACCTGCAATGATTTCATCTGCGAGATCAGGCATCTGGATTATCCGTATGTCATGAGCTAAAGCTGCACGAAAGTTGAAAACTGTCGAACGTGGCTTCTCTTTCCATATCTTAAACAGCTTATAGACCGTTGATTGGTGTGAGGTATCGAGACGGTCAGCTATGTCTTGATCAGTAAGCTGCAACACATCTTGAAGTTTAACGGAGATTTTGATCCCTGGACCTGGAAGCATCCGAGAGGAAGCTTCCAAATGAAAAATGTAGCGTGATATTGAGTGCATTTTTAATTCATGAAATCAGTGACGCAATTACGGATTCGACTATCGACCGTGCTTTTGTCATAAGGCTTTTTTTTTGTTGAGGACGGGGGGGGGGGGGGGGGTCTTGATAGGTTGCTGAGTGCCTAAAGAGCCAAAATAAAAAAAACAGATTGAAAAATTTGTTTTCAAATGTTCAATGCTTCTTATTTAGGCTTGACTGGTAATATGATGAAAATGGAGGAGAAAACCATATCTGATTCATCGTATCTAAGGAAATTATATTGAAAGTATGGCACCAAACCATATTATATATCTTAGAAAACCTTTAGTGCTTCAACTGGCAGATTCATACCTTGCTGAACACGTCTTCCTGCGCGTTGATCGATAGCTTCTGAAATAGAACACAGCTCCCCATAGCTCATGTCGTACTCTTGAAATCAAAACAGTAAAAAACGCTGAACGGATTTCTTATTTTTTTATACTTTTAACAGAATATTTCTTATTTAAACGATCTAAATGGAAATTTGTGCGACAAGTTAATTGAAACTGTACTATTCTCAGCAATTAATTTTGATAACAATTCATGATAGACAGTAAGTAGCCACTTTCATGCTAAACTGCTAGGTGACCTGTCTTCTCCAGACATTGGCGAAACTTTCCATTTACTTCTATCTCTGGTTTCACTGAGATTAATCAATGTTCTTGACATTCAGATTCGATATAAATATATTCATACCAAACAATCCTGTAATACCGACATGTGGATAGTACTGTTCCGGTATCATATCGCAGAAGAGAGATCGTTTAGAGTCCTGTAGGTGATGACCTTTCATGGACGCATACAGTTCAGTGAGTAACTTGATGGTACCGAGCTCAAGGTGTGAAGGGTGGAACGCGGGTCGATATGATAACAGTTTGGTGGTATTGATATCTAGCTCTTTAGCGATAGGAAGAAGATCACGCATGAGCAGATTAAAAGCCAGATCAACGAGCTCAGCTTTGTAGATGTATTGCCCTCTTAAAGTTGGCAGCAAACCTGAGGATTATGAACAGACAACCATGTTTATGATTATGACTATAAACAGGGGATAACAGGCCACGAATATTATGTTCCAAACATTTTCTTACTAGTGTTTTTTTTACAGTTTAACCTGAAGATGTATTTATAAGCCAGACCGTTAATGAAATGATATTAATATTGACATGAAAACAAATAAATTAGCACAGCCATAAAGTTGCGGGCAATACTAATTTAGATTAGTATCACATTGACGCGAATCTTCATGAATATTTATACATTTTGTATAGTTTGTCATTTATAATTATGAAGTATATGCCTTAATTAAAGGGATAGTTGAGTTCTTGCATGTTTCAGTCCGCAAAAGCCGACAAAGTGCCTCGTTATTGCTCTTATTCTTATTCATGGCATTTCTAGTGCTCATAAAGGACCTAAAATTGCTCTGAAGGTATTTAGACCCCAAAATTTAGACCCCAAAATGTGTGAAATTTAGCCAATACGATCGTACCAATTCAGTTTCACTTTAAAAGATACGGTGACCGTTAATTAATTAATTAATTAATAACAACAATACACGGCCAGCTAGTTGTGTGTATTATAAACATCACGAAAAAGACAACACAAATCAAACATTGGCATTAGCTGGAATACAAGGTTTAAAGCCCCACTGACCTACTTGTAGCTACTTGCTCCCTCTATATAGAAAACTTCCCCAATCGGTGCCTGTTGGTCTCCCATGATTCTCTTTTTCTTATGTTAGTTGATAGCTGAGTTAATGAGATAGCCACATGTCAGTGACCTCGCTGTGTGGTCTAATCCCTTCTGGCCCAGTAGTATTGACAGTCTTTAAGGCGCTACCTTGTTTTTTTCAACGGCTGGTTCAAATTATTGAATATTTGTGGGGCACTTCACATACTATAGTCGTTATATTTAAGGATATTGTAGCTGTCTCTGAACCGATTTTGATCAAACAAAGATCATTTTGTCATTTAAATTGTATGATCTTTCAAAATTGAAAGTCAGTTTTTCATTATCTCACCAAAAAAAATTGTGTAGCGCCCTCTGCAACAAAACTCAACTATCCCTTTAAGTGAAAGAAATGGATGAAATAATTCTTGAAATATCACGGTGAAAACAAAAAGCCTAAAATTATACGTCAACTATGACTATGATATTTGACCTTTGATCGGGTTTAAAAAAAATCTAAACAGATCTCCTTCCTATGGCGATACATAGTGTCAACAAGTTTGAAGTTTATACCTCAAGTAGTTCTTAAAATATATTGCGATAACAGAGCCAATACCTGAAATTTAAGTGATTGACCCCTATGACATTTGTTTTTAGAATTACCTACCCCATAATATAATAAGATTTTTTCCTTTGACCTGACGATACGCACTGTCACCAAGTTTAAAATTCACACCTTTGTGGTTTATGAGTTATCGGGATAACGAGACTAGTCCACTCTAAAAATGGATCTACCGAACATATAGTGACACTTATAAAAACAAAAGACTAAACCGTTTTAGTGATTAATGTATATAATATGACTAGATTATTATGTTATTAGCCAACCTATTACCTTAACCAGGCGCGTACGCAGGGGGGGGGGTTGGGTGTTGAACCCCCCCCTTTAGTTTTTTTTTTTTTTTAATTAAAAAATTAAAAAAATTAAAAAAAAAAAAATTATGCCAGTGGCTGACCTAAAAAAAGGTGACCTTACCCCCCAACGTAGAAAAATGTCAAATTTTCAAATCTCGAGACCCCCCCCCCCCCCCCAAAAAAAAAAAAAAAAAAAAAAAAGTGTCCTCTTACCTTTTATTCGCCTTTTATGTTTTGAAATAAGTGTAATATTATCACTGAATGACATTATTGTTCTATCCACCTGGAACAAGGAATAAGGACATAGAAAACTAGTTTTGCAATTGGCCATGGTATTTATTAGTTGTAATATAGAAACTTTCCATCGTCATTAGACTTGTGGTATAACAAATACTTCAAATGAAAATAGTGTGTTAACTTCCCAATGAACAGCCGTTCTCTTACCTGAGACACATAGCGTTCAAATAATAAAAACAAATCAACGCAGTTCTCTGGCTTGAGACACGTAGCGTTCCCTAATACAAACAAATCGACGCAGTTCTCTGGCCTGAGACACGTAGCGTTCGCATAAACACTTTATTGCCTAAAACTGAGGATAACTAAGCAAATGCCTTAATGGTCCTCCTCAGCCTACAAGCAAAGTGTAAACGGGGTGTAAATACTAATTGCATTAAAATGCCCCCAATTTAGATTAAAACAAATCAACGCAGTTCTCTGGCCTGAGACACGTAGCGTTCACCTAATAAAATAAAACCAAATCGACGCAGTTCTCTGGGCTGAGACACGTAGCGTTCACATAATAAAATAAAACCAAATCAACGCAGTTCTGTGGCCTGAGACACGTAGCGTTCACATAATAAAAACAAATCAACGCAGTTCTCTGACCTGAGACACGTAGCGTTACATAATAAAATAATCCCAAATCAACGCAGTTCTCTGGCCTGAGACACGTAGCGTTCACATAAACACTTTATTGCCTACAACTGAGGATAACTAAATCAAAGGCCTTAATGGTCCTCCTCAGCCTACAAACCAAGTGTAAACAGGGTGCAAACAATACTAATTGCATTAAAATTTCCCATCATTGGCTCGAAGCCTGTTCTCTTGCAAACTGGTATGTTCGACATGTGCAAATTAAAGATAATTCCGCGGTTTGGCGGTCAAAATTGTAAATTTTTCTGCCACACGAGACGTGGCTGCTCAGACATGGAACGCCGCCACACCGAAATCGGATGGTATGAACAAATCTCATACTTTGCACAATTGCGAAAGGTACTATGAACGTAACAGACAACATTATGTACAATCATTCCTACTTCAGATCAATACAGATCTGAAATTAACCTGTACTGACGAATGTTCGAAGATCAGTAGGGAGGAATTGAACGTCTGTATTCCCTAGAAACACCTCGTAAATGTCCGAAATGAATAATGAAGTAAGTACCCTTGCCAGAAAGGTGCATACGGTGCGAAACGACCAGTCCTCCAAATCGGCGAATTATAGACCGCGCAACTTGTTATTAACCCAGCTGTCTCTGACTGGTTTCATGTCTGTCGGCGGGTAGATGGATACCGGCCGCTTGCACCATGAAATCCCCCAGGGCCCAGATGGTGCCTCGTATGGATGTAGAATCCCTTGTCTGGCTCGATAAATCTGTAGACTCTGCAGATTCAAATAATGGAGAAAAGGGAGAACCCGCAGACAGTGACATGTTCTACATAATATTACCATAAACAAAATGTCTTTTGCAATGTGTGTTATTCTTCGGAATAAACCACCCTAATTCAGTGCAATCAAAATTTAGTTACGAGTATATTATGCATTGGGTTTGGTCTGATCGCCCATCACCCTACCAGTTTAAATCAAAACGTGACAAAATTAAGCTGAAAAAGACAACGTACTGACTAATTATAACACCCCGAAGTTTTCAAACTTCACCTGCCGGTAATCTGATATAACCCCGGTATGCCCCAGATACCCATCTCCCCATTTTTTGAATGTGGGAGTCTGAAAAGCCCGCCATAGCAGCGGACGTAGCAGCTCCTATTCGGAATGAATGGGCCGTGTAATAGTGAGCTGGTAAACCTAAGAATGAAACACTTTTATGTAGCACCCTGTTGAAAGCTTGCCGGGTTAGGGGAGAACCATCAAATTGCCTAAAAAATGCAAACCCCTGGTCAATACCGGGAGTGGGAACGCGTTGAGGACGGGCTTCCAAATACCCAACAATTGCTTTAACGGGGCACAATGACCCACTTTCCGGAAGCACGATGACGCACCCCCTACCCCGCTGATCCGTTTTGGAAGACCGAATTCTAACACTAACTTTGCGCTGTGGGGGATTCCCCCGGACGATTACGTCCGCCTCAAACAGGGGGATGGATCTACCCTGAGAAGTGAATTCACCAATGCGTAAAAACCCGAAAAACGCTAATAAAAAGGTTGCAGTGAAAAGTTTAGTATGATAAGACGTTTGGCATACTAATGGCAGTGATGCGATTAATTTATGTAATAAGGGCATAGTAATGGGGCAGCGCACGTCAAGGCGAGCATGACGCCTACGGCAGCCTTCAACTAATCGCTTTATTGGAAAATTCTGAGTTATATCTTCCCTATTATGACTGCGCTCATGAAATGACAGAGCTGAGACATATGTAGAGATAGTGTTTGCCGAATAATTGGACCAGCTCATGTAAGAAATGAAAAGAGCAACCTGCTCGATAGTTGGTGGAGTAGAGGCATTACAATTATAATTACTCCGAAACAGCTGAAAAGCTTGCCATGCCGTGTGATAAGTGCGCATAGTGTTCTGAGCTCTGGAAGAGCTTAACAAGACGGCACGCTCCCGACTAAGCTGCTCCAGAGAGGGGTAGGAATGGGTGTCCCTTGTTGCTCGGCATTGGGGGCCAGATGTCGAAAACGGGTCATCTGAAAGCGGGACAGAGAATCGGCAATTTCATTGGTATGGCCTGGAACGTACATTGCCTTAAACCAAATGTTCCACCTTAAACACAGTACTACGAAGTGGCGAATGAGCCGCATAATTATCTTGCAATTAGACGATTGCTTGTTAATGACGGCAACTACCGATTGATTATCAGACCAGAAAGTTACTCTCTTCCCATTTAACCGATCTCCCCATAAGTGAACGCCTACAACTATGGGAAGCAGTTCTAGAACGGCAATGGAGAAATTAGCCTCCCGGACGTATTCCGGCCACTTAGCTTGTGCCCAGCATCCCTCGAAATAAATGCCCAGCCCAATGCTTGCCGCTGCGTCTGTATAGAATTGAAGGCAATTATTATCCCGCCAAACATTGTCAGCAAACATAACGGTCCCATTAAAATGCTCTAAGAATGCTTCCCATGCTGCCAGGTCAGCCTTAGCCCCACTGGTAAGCCTTATGCGATGATGGGGCTGACTTACCCCTCTAGTCATGTCTATCAGCCGCCTGAGAAAGGCCCTACCTGGGCCAACCGCCTTACATACAAAATTGAGTGACCCAATTAACGATTGTAGCTGGCGCAGTGTCAGCTTAGACTTCGTGGAAAAGCTGCGAATCATGCAACATAGCGCTTCTAATTTATCAGCTGGAACTTTTACCTGACATAGCCTTGTATCAATCTCTAGACCCAAATATGTAATTACTCTCGTAGGGCCTTCGGTTTTCTCCAGCGCTAAGGGCACACCGAAATCTTTGCACATATTTTGGAAGCAGAGCATGATGCGCTGGCATTCCTCGAATGAGGAAGCAGCAAAGAAGAAATCATCTAAGTAATGCAGCACTTGTTCAGTAACGGCTATGCGCCGACAACAATCCTCGAGAAAGGAACTAAAGCGCTCAAACATTGCGCACGAAATCGCGCAACCCATGGGCATGCACCTATCATAATAGAATTTTCCACCAATGCACATACCGAGCAAATCAAAATCAACTGGATGCACGGGCAGTAATCTAAAGGCAGACTTGATGTCAGCTTTCCCCATAAAAGACTTAAGACCAAGTTTAACAATCATGTCCACCGCTTCGTCGAAACTAGTGTAAGAAACGTTGCACTCATCCTTATCTATGCTATCATTTACAGAGGAGCCGCGAGGGGAGGATAAGTGTTGTATTAATCGAAATTCGCCTGGTGTTCGTTTTGGAACAACCCCGATGGGGGAACAACGAAAATTCGGAAATGGAATTGAAGTAAAGGGGCCTACGATTCTGCCGAGTATCACCTCCTTTTCTATCTTTTGCATAATGATTTGAGGATGAAGAATTGCAGACTTGAGATTCTTACAACTCATTTGTACACGGGTGCCTTTAAAACTCAGAGAAAAGCCGTACGTAAATCCCGAAATTAGACGTTTTGCGTCAGACTGATTGGTGTAAGAATGAAGAAAGGGTAGCATGGGCTTTAGCCTAATTGGGGTTGGGGCTAGAGCTCGGTTTGTTAGCTGCAGGTTGGGGGCGGTTGCAGGCAAAGGAGCCATGGGACGTATTACCGCATCTATCGCATTTGTGCGCATATCTGCAGCCTCGCCCCCTACCGCACCGGCCGGAGGCGTTGAATGCGAAACAAACTTGGGCCCGCGGACTCGCGGTTGCGCTACCGTATCCGTCCCGATTAAGTGCTGAGCGCCCATTGCGGCGGGGGCCTGATAGTTGCTGTCTTGGCCGTTGAGCTCCGCGAAATTGAGATTGCCTCCCGCTGAAGGGACGAAAATCCTCCCTGCTGTCCGGCCGCGCGTAGGCAGTGGCGACTAGTAGCCACAGCTCCGCGTCTACTACGGCCCATGAACGCTCCGGCTGCCGCGCTTGCCTCAGGCGGAACTGTAGGTCGTAGTCGCACCAATTATAGCCGCAGCTAGCGGCAGTGCGCACAATACTGATATATTTTAACAGTTCCCTTACCCGACTTGTGTGTCGTTCGGCATAAACCGAAACAAAAACTAGCATGGCACTAGTCCACTGTGGTATGCCTGTAATGGCTGTCTTTCGGTCTGGCGCCCGCAGCTGAAAATTAGCGCTCGCAGGGGAAAAAGTTAGAGTTAACCCCTCGTCGATAGAAGGATGGGACCTGGATGGCGATATTAAAGCGCCTAAGTCAATGAACTCCCCCCGCCAAATTTTTTCCTTTAATGTTACGGCAATTGATGACCCGAGATCATCGCCTACGCCAACCAACATTTGCGGCCGTCCAGGGACGGGAAAACTTGTCCCTGGAGTAAAAGCAGCTGGCACCCCTGTGGACGTGACCGGCGCAGGTGAAACCAGCGCTTCATTGGTAAACATGCTGGGATTTGTATCAAAATCGTCAATTGCCATTACTGGCCATGACTCACCGTTGTCGCCGCCGTCTTGCATTCCGGGCCCTTCGTTGATCGAGGGCTCCTGGATCCGGGCGGGGACGACTGGCAGTGCATCGTTGTTGCTGGCACTGGCAGCTGGCAGGGGGAATTGGGCAGGGGACGTAGCCTTCGACGCCCTCCTCTTCCTTGGCTTAATTGGCCTTTGTTGTCTTCTTCGTCGCAGCCTTTGCTGTCACCCTCTGATTCTTCTTCGTCGATTTAGGCATCTTAGCAATTATTATCAAAATGAAGCCTAAATTAACACGCTTCTGAACCTCGACGTATTGTTTAACTCAAATGAGGCAACGTGAAAGGTAGGTAAGGAATGTCAATCAGGAGCTGAAACTTATTAAAGTCAGAAGCACAGTAGTTCACTTTATCCGACGAAATTACGTTAAAACTTAAACTGACTGCTAACGGGGCGAATATTGAGCAAAAACCACGAAGGAAGAGCGAAAATTTGTTAAGTGTGACAACTTCGAAATACCATGGACTGAATGAGGTATTATCGTCCAAATTGGGGAGAGGAAAAAGGAGGAAAGTTGAGAGCTGACCGCATGTTTACATTACGGCGACTGGTTTCTTCCCCGCCCAAGGTTTATTGCATCATCGGATTACATTCCTAGCCTCCTCTCCCCATAAATAAAACTTTGTCCCAGGTAGCTGTCAATAAACTATTTTAACTTCCTCTGCGCTGGTTAAAATTCATTATGGTTTCAGACCTGGGCATTGTACATATAATGTTATTATGCATGTTATTTATAATGTTTTGAAATCTTGTGAACATAATAATATCTTAAAGGCATCGTTTAATCAAAGTTAAATCTGAGATGCATGGTCCTACGTGTTATCAATGTCTGTGTTATGGTGCAATATTAAATCCCTACACAAATTGCGCTTCAAAATGATCACGAAGTGCCTCAATAAAGTAAAATCTTTGAGTGACCAGTGTTACCATACTCATTTTTCCCAACAGACCGTAGTGTTATAAAAACCGTTAGGAAAACGAATTTTTAAATTCCGATTTCCAATCATAAATATCTTGGTAATCAGAAAGGCGATCGGCTTGTAAAATTCACAGGGCTCGTGACTGACTTATAGGTTTATAATCATCATTGCAGCATTAGCTAAATTCAGGATTTTGTTTCAGAATCTGAGACAAATATGCCCAATCCCTATAGGGCTTTTATAGATGAAAGTAAAGAATTCGATAAATTAGACCACACCATTTTATTAAAAAATGTTATATTCTTATCCTATTTGTGGAGCTACTTTAGAATGGTTTGAAAGTTATTTAGAAAATAGAACCCAATTTGTACAAATAAATAAAGATAAGTCTAATACCGAAATACTTAAATGTAGAGTTCCTCACGGATCCATCCTTTGACCTGTTTCATTTAGTATTTATGTTAATGAAATGTGCAATGTTTCTGATAAAATGAAGTTTGTTTTATTTGCTGATGACACAAGCGCTGTTATGTCTCATTATGATGTCCAGGTTTAACGAGATGTTTTTAAGCAAGAAATTTTGAAACTTTCGAATTGTTGTTTGTATAATAGGTTGGGTTTTAGATTATGATTAACTAAGTATTTGGTTTTTAGAAATAAAAATATTGATTTTCACAACATTCATTTACAAGTAAATAAACATAAATTTGAACGTGTACATAATCTAAAGTTTTTAGGTACTGTAATTAATCATAAACTGAAGTGGTATGAGCATACAAATGCTGTGTAATAAAATAGCAAAAAATATTGATATTTGATATGAAGTTCCTTTTTATCCCCCAAACAAATTAATGTTAATAACACCATATTTCAATTACTGAATAGTTACATGGGCAAATTTTTATAAAAATGATATGTTAAGGTTACTTAAGCACCAAAGGAAAGCAATACGCATTATAGCTCATCGTCAATATTATGCTCGCTGTTATCCTTTATTTTGTAAACTTTGAATGTTAATTGTAATCGATATGCGTAATTTTTATATTGCAGTTTTCATGTTTTTTATGATCTAATAGTCATTTGCCTACTTTTATATCAACGTGTTTTAACTTCAATTGTGACGCGCATAATTTTAAAACTAGAAATGCCCTAAATTATCACCTCCCCAAAATAAGAACGACATGTATGAAAAATTCACTATTTTTTAAAGGACCATCGGTTTGGAATAGTATGCGTCAGGAAATTAAAAAAGGGAAAACTCTCAATCTTTTCGAAATTAAATATAACACATTTCCGTTCAATAAGTATAATGATCAGCATTAATAGTATGGGCATCTTTGACACTTTTTTCGAGTGAACTTGTTACACTCTCTTGCTAGTGTTTTTTTTACTCTGCTTGTACATGATAGTATCTTTAAGTTTGAACATATTTGTGGCTTGCACCCAGTAAATAAGATCGATTGATCGATCTGTAATTGAAAATAAGTAAATATATGTTTGTTTTGTTCTTGTTTCTTTTTTCCTGTTTGTGTGTGTTTTAGGGATAAGCTTTCATGTAAGGAATCCCTCCTTTCTGCCTATCCAAAATGCTCTCATAAATTAACATTGTAATTTTTATCACTATCTTTAAAAAAATAAATATATATAGGCCTATATCATTCCCTTGTATTTATATGTTTGAATGTTTTTTTTTATGAAGAGTGTTAAATAAAATTTGAATTGAATTGAATTGAATTGATTCGTTCAATTATTAATGTATTTTCAATGTATTTTTGGGTTGGTCCAATGTCATACAACATGGATATTTGGTTTGCTCACATTAAGTCTCAGACAAAGTAATTACAGATATTGACCTCTATGACCATTGACCTTTGACCTACATAGCCCATAATCTAGTGAAATCGTTTTCATATGATGATACACACTGTCACCAAGTATGAAGTTCATACATTTAGAGGTTCTTGAGATATCGCGATAACAAGAAAGCGGGACGGACGGAAGGACAGCCGGACGGATAACCCGAAAAACATAATACCTTCGGCACCACCTTTGGTGGGCGTCGGCAAAAAAAAATATATGTAGATCCATTTGGTAAGAAAATACCTCCGAGGTTGTTCGATTCCAAGACTAAAGAAAGTTGCTTGAATGTTTCCGCTGAAGATGTATCTGACGCCTTGCCTCTCCATTCACATAGACTGTCAAACCTTCTCCCTTCATATTTAGCATCATTATATCGGTTGGCAATGTGTAGTTTCTTGTAGATTTCCTTCATTGATTCTTGGGTAAGATGACTTGAGATCGATTTGAGTTCCTCATTAGACGGCCAGATGTTTTCTAAAACAGGGCATAACCATTGTTATTTGAAAAATGTAAAAATTATACATGAGACTGTTGAATTAGAACATCGAACACTCAACTTTAGTAAAAAGATATGTGTATTATAAAAACCAGATGTTCGATTTCAAAACAATATTATACGGGCACTTTATCAGGGGCGTAGCGCTCTGGGCAAACAACGCAACTGTGGTATGTTATGATGCCACATCTGTAACAACAAATTTCAAACAATTATAAATGTAGACTCATAGTCGCACACAAAAAATACAATGACAAATATTTACACTAACGTAAACTTTGGTAATAAGTGGGGATGAAATATCTTTGATTATTTATATTATCTTAGTTATTTACAGACGGTAATCAATTTTTAACCAGATGGAAAATACCATGTTTTTTTGGTTATAGACATTCCAAGAAAATAATTAAAAAATAAAGGATCACGTAGTTCCGAAACGTCATTAAATGCTGCTACAATTAATGACCTATAATAATATAATATCAAGAGGGGGCACTTTAAATTTACGAATTAGGAAGATATGGAAAGGAGAAACGTGCATCGCTCTATCTGCGCAGATTAGGTTCAAGAACGTGATTTCCTTGCTGAAATACCGGATCACCACTAACTCGGATGCCATCTCTCCCCCCCCTTCCCAACGACGTCAATGTTCAGATACGCCAATAATGAAGAGACATTAAAGCTAAATAGACAGTAGGCCAGGCAATGCCAAATAGGCCTATTGTTCTTTACGGGAGAGGGGGAGGCGGGCATTTGGTAATGTTCTTCAGCTCCACTCTCTACTGGCAACATTATTTATCGTAACTATTATTAGTGTTACCTTTCTTATATGCGTCAGAGGAGGCACTTCGAATCGCCCTAAGGTATTGATCATATGTAAATGTCTGTCTTTGCTGCCAATCAGTGAGCATCTGGTGGCTGTCGAAGAGGGCCGTTCTGTTTTCACGCATTGTTGTTTGAACCTTAACAGATTCTGTTCCAGTAGCTTTACAAATCCTAATGTGTTGCTTCAGCAATACGCGCCCCAAGCGTCGTTCAATGTCTTCCCATTGCTCTTCAGTTAGGTTTGTCACAACGGAATCTGAAATTCAATGTAAAAAATGATTGAAAATCGGTGTTCCAAATGATTCACATCATTTGTTCAGCATCGTTGACATAAATACCAAGATAAGTTTCATTGATTGATTAAATAGATGTTTTCCCAGAATAGATGTTCTTAAAGATAACATTGGTGTTTAATAACAACAATTGCTTTAACATTCACATTACATGCCATAGAAAGTCCTTAAAAAGCTTGTAAAATAGATGATATCATTCTTTCAAACAAACTTTGGTTGAAAATGTATAATAGCCGAGTAAGGATGAAAGAAAGATGAGAATTTGTATTCGTAATTGAAACACGTTTTTTTTTAAGATTTTCATTTTATTTATCCTGTGAAATTTCGTTTAGTTTGATGGTAGTTTGCCTGTCCAAATGGCCCATCTCTCCACCCAGTTGTGTACCAGTGATTTATTCATTGAAATGCAATGTGAGTTCATTACGCATACCAGGTCTAAAGCCAGGGTGGTAACATCCAAACTTCTTTGGAAGTGCTAAACACAGATACAAGAGCTGTTATTATTATTTATTTTATTATGATCTATATCATCAACACTTTCTTTATCCATTCCCCCGAAATACAATTAATTCACGATAGCTCAGGATTAGCTTACAGTCGTACATAAATCATGAGTTTTGTTAATTTTTGTGTAACTTTACCTCCCGGTTCCTGGTGTGAATTATTTCGTGGGACGGGAGAATAGTTAACAGGTAGGACGGTAGGGTAGCTAACTGGAAGAAAAAAATATACGTGTATATTGTACATTAGGACAGTGTAATGTAATGTCAGCACTTGATGCATTTTGAAACAATTTTCACGCATCAAAATATGCACAGTTGCACCTTTGTTTTTATTTTACATTGCTAGTTATTAACAGTTAATCATATTTACCTTGTTTATCGATTACCTTATAGCGCTACAAACCGTTATGTTTTCCACATGCATTTTACATTGAGATAATCTGAACAATTTGAGAATAATAAGAATAAGAATAACTCACTTATATGAAAATGAGTGACATTACCTTCAAATTGCGTGAATGTAATCAAACATCATTATCAAAGTTTTATAAAAAATAAAGCAAAACAAATTAAAAATGAGAAGCGATTTGTTGGTGTTTCACAAAGCTTTAAAATGTGTCTTTTTATTTTCCAATTTCTTGCATTTTGTACCATTAAACGTATCATGCTACCTAATCACTTACATTGTTTTTTTCTCCAAATGCAATAGGCCACTGAAAAGATGAGTACCAATGCAGCACACACTGAACAAATCAAAAGATAAGAAAATAACAATGAGTATCACATAACTATTGCAACAAGGTCACATGATATAAAGTGCTTAAGATATCACAATGACCTTCTGGTCATAATCCTTGATAACAGACAAAAGACTTGTTCATGAAAATCTTGATAAAGTAATGTTAATTCATCAAAATCTGATTCTATAAACTGATCACTCTGTTAGCATTTCTAAAGTAAAATTGAAAAGAAGATTTAAAAACGAATTTTCGTTTATCAGTGTATGTACACATGTTAAAGATGCTGTTATCTGGTAGGCATAACCATGTAGCCCTTGTAGATTTCCATGGTACAAGAGTTGTATACATTGTTTATATGTATATGCATGATTAGTTAGTTTGCTTTTATATAATAAACATATGGTATGCCATCTTGATATTTTGTAGAATTCCTGGGTATCATTTTATCTATTGGAATGTTCCTAAATCCCCTTTTAAGTGTTGGGAGCCCCAGACTGACCAACAATTTGATGGCAAAATCTCACTATAAAGATTGGGTGACATCCAAAAATAAGTTTATTTCCTGTTCATGTGCAGGGTTGCTAAATTGTATCAAAGTGTGAAAAAGGACGTCATTTAAGACACGCTTCTTGAAAGATTCTCCCCCAAAAATGTGTGTGAAGACAAATATTGAAAATAGAATACATTTGGGTTTTCTGTATTAAGCAGAAAAACTAAATTTTGTATTCATTCAGCGATATTTGACTTTAAGCACTATTTTTTGACAATCATTGCTGAATCGTGTCTTAAATGACATCTTCTTTCACATTATGATTTACTCTAAGTGAAACTTTGCCATAACATTTGTTGAGCTCCCACAATTTTAGAGCGCTTTAAGCTTTCGCTCTGGACTGCTTTTCATCTTCCGGGTAGTTTCCTCCAGGCCCGTATCAAGGTTACTGGTTTCTGAATTAGCCTGTTCCCAATGGCTTCATGTTTACACGTTACATATACATTTTGATTATTTCTTTGATTTCTCCCATTTGTCTACTAATTGATGTAACTTACAAACTAAGACTATCACCAGAGTTGATTTCACCGGTTCTTTGCCATGGAGTAGGACAGATGTGGATTTATTTTCGTTAGTTCCTGGAGTATTGGAAGCCACACATGTATACAGTTCTGTGTTACCACCGGTTGCAATAGTAATGGTTTTGTTTTTCGTCCCGTCTGTGTTATTCCATTCTCTTGTATCTGATGGCTCAAGTACACTGGATCCATATAGAAAACTAAGATTGATGGATGGGTAGTACTTCACCGCTTGGCATGTTAGAGTCATTCCTGATTTCACGACGAGGGTGCAGTTGTTTGAGTCGTATTGGTCAGCATTTAGACATTCCTGGATGGTTGGAAATGGTTCCAGAGGCTGGGCTAAGTTTGAAATATAAACAAACAAACAATGGTTTGTCACATTGTCCTTTAACATTTCCTGTCAAGTAATAAAC
The DNA here is from genome assembly GCA_035222895.1 of Strongylocentrotus droebachiensis. Classification (NCBI taxonomy): domain Eukaryota; kingdom Metazoa; phylum Echinodermata; class Echinoidea; order Camarodonta; family Strongylocentrotidae; genus Strongylocentrotus; species Strongylocentrotus droebachiensis. The sequence goes on along the minus strand of JAVYIG010000332.1, from coordinate 144,844 downwards.
TTACGAATCAATGAAGTAAATTATCAATTAACGTTGTAATAAGCTAAATGGAGGTTTTCAGGGTTTAGTGTAAATGAACTTGAAAGAGATCCCCCCCCCTCCTATTCGCTGATATCGACAACCCACAACTGGTGCCATATGTAAACAATTGTCAGTTTTAAATAGATATAGTTGATATACAAATGATAATAATAAAAGGTAGATACTTAAAACCGATTATGGATGAATATACATGGATTTTTCCCTGAACAAAACTAACAACTCTGATTATTTCTTTTTTTCTTCTCTTATCAAAGAACATTTAATATTAAAATGTGATACTTAAAACCGATCAGGAATGAAAATATATGGATTTTTCCCTGTAATAAACTAACAACTTTGATTAAGTTTTTCTTTTTTCTTTCTTATTGCTAATCAAAAAACATTTAATATTAAAATTTGTACCCTAATTCTTTATTCGGCAGGTGATAAATACTTACCAATCACATTGACAAATGTGTGACTTCTAAAGGATATCCCAGTATAATCGGTCACCTCACAAACATATAGACCTTCGTGATAGATCTGTAACTCCTTGATGACCAGCGAGTAATCTTGGGTGATGTTGTACTTGCCTTCATCATACCCGGCTCCACTTCTTTCAGCAACACCTTGGTTGTTTTCGATTACAACCAGGCTTTCATTTGCTAATGAGGAAGCTCCCTTTTTCCACGAGACTCTTCTGGCCTTGATATAAACAGTGCATTACAGGATACCATATGTAGTTTGACGCAGCTGCAGAATGTCTTGTAGGTTTGTTGTGATTGCAGTATCTGGACAAAACAATGATAACCACTTCAAAATGTAGGAAAATATGCTACCGACGATCATTAATAGAACATGCTTGAAACTAACTTTAACCCATAATCACGATAATTTTGCTGTAGCCATTTAAAAGCTTTAAATTTATTTAGTGTTTTCTATGTCTAACAAGCTATAATAACTTAAAAAAACATGTCGTTTCATGAATGTATGAGATGTCAAAAAGGCATATTTTGAAACTGTACAAAACTGCAGTTTGTAGACAGTAAGGTTGAAGAATGTCAAACTTATTTCAAGTTATTTTTGTTAAAAAATAATCCAAATAGTTTGTATAAAATATTGTTTTTGTAGCAAATCAATCTCAGTATAGGAGGGGTCGCTTTATGTGAAAGATGTTGTAGAAGAAAAGTGGTGATGGAAAAGCTTTGTCATGGAATACATGTAGCAAAACAAATTAGAGAAGAGCAGGAATATACAGATTGGGAAAAGGGAAATCAACAAGTTTCGAAACCATAAATGTTTTTAGGAAATGCCATGAAACCTATATACCTCAAAATAGTAGACCTTTAGTTGTACAGATTCACAATGTATTCAACATTAGTTTTAAGGAGGTTATATATTATTATTTTAATCACTACTGATCAAAAGTGTAAACAAAATATGGTTCTTTTTGACACCTGGTGGGCCTACAATAATTATACAACGATTTAAACATTTTCTTTTAAATAACCTACCTACAACCAAAATATCAGTGTGGTTTTTCATTAGAGGTCCCTTGTAGTTATTAACTATGCAGTATATTCTTCCAGCATCTGCCATTGAGACTTTGTTGAAGATCAAGGAATAATTTTCGTCGACGTCACAACTTCCATCATCGTATCTTCGACCTGATATTTCACCATCCTTCCATACTACCATGGGACTTAGATCGTCAGGGGTCAGACCTTTTTTCCAGTAGATTTCAAATGGTTTTCCGTAAAAGCGACATGTTACAACCCCTTGCACTCCTCTGACCAGTGTCTTTTTGACTTCGGTGTAAACTAGACCATCTGGAACTACCTGGGATGCTGTTAGACCTGCATCAAACAAGAAATAGTAACGTATCCGGTCGTTGTGGATCAAATCCCTTTTTCATGATTTTATAAAACAAAAACATATCACAGTATGATGAATCGTTAGGCCTTGCCTTTAATAATAATAATAATAGTTCAGTTCTTGAATAGCGCACAATACGTTATGAAATAACATCTCTATGCGCTTGCAAAGAGCTTTGGAAATGATTACCCTAGCTTTAGCTCCGGCAGCCTTATCAGCGCACAGTGCATTTCAAGGAATAATCCTACCAAGTACCCATTTACCTCACCTGGGTTGAGTATGGCAATTGTAGATCAATGTCTTGCCAAAGGACATTATTGCCGCGGCGGGACTCGAACCGCGGACCTTGTGATCGACAGTCCGGTGACGTATCCACTCGACCACAACACCTTTTTTTAGTGAGTATTTCATATATTTTAGAGTGCAAGACGAGCTTACACCTATACTCTTCGAGTTGTGATGTATTCCCACACACCTCTCCCAAACAAATACATGTGTTCATGCCTGACTTTGTATATACATGATCAGATAAATCCGTATAAAAAACAAAAAACAAAACAAGCAAACAGAATTAACATAAAAGGCCCTAATCGCAAATTTGTTTACTGATTGCACTTTTGACATTCTTGAACAGTTGGTAAAGTTTAATTTAAAGTGAGCCTATAGCTGCGACTTTAGAACGAAGTCTCTTTGAGAGCGTTTGAATTGCCTAATAAAAACGCTAGGACACTAACATGATAAATTTGGGAGAAAGTTAATGAGTTTTAAAAAAACGGCAAGGGAAAAGCAGGTTTGCCCGAATAAAGCCTTTGAGACAGACGACATACGGGCACCATACGCGACCAACAGCCCACGGTCTGTGAAACCTCCTGAATATTTAAATTGTCCGAAGACCCAAAGAGACCGATATGTCTGTTATGGTCGATGACGTGGGCTTTCCAACAACTTATTTGTTCAAAAGGATCGCAAGACCGACCTAGTCGGCCTCTTGGAAATGTTGGTCACTTTTACTGACGGTATACCAAAGGATCTCGATCTTATGGGCTGTTGATCTACCGGGTTGACCGGGTTTACTTCTACTCTCAGAGTTTGCTACTTCAATATATAGCAGGAGTTTTAGTTTTTCCTTTGGCCCTGTCTTCATTTAAACCGAACGAATTATTGAATTAACAATAACGTTGTATAGATTTTAATTTCCAAAAGCCATTTCATACAAAATACAAAAACCTAGCTATCACTTACCAGGTGCCACACAGATAACGATGAATAATCCCACAACCAGTGCTATTTTAACCGCCATTTTGAGCAATTTGTCTATAAAGCAATTAATGATACTAACTCGCGTCGATATTTGCTCAGCGGCGTCGCTTTTAAGTACTATGGGGTAGGATAGGGAATTTCACACCCCTCGTAAAGTTCTGCTCGCGAATCCATATAAACGTTCGTCGGAAAGTTAAAAAAAAGGGGGGTATACTGATATTTAAATTTGTTTACTGACATATTGGCGAATCCGGGCCTCTTAAGAAAGAAGCTGGGTTTAAACGATAATTGTAGCATAAAAATCGATTTACTGTCAATCGTAAGAATACAATGTCTAAAATCTAATAATCCCCAAAAGTGATGCCATTAAAAACAATATTGCACCTATCTGTGACACTGAAATAATCGTAATGAGATAAAAAGGAAAAATTATTTATTGACGGTATTTTTAAAATATTTTACAGGGCAAATATCCTGAGTCAAACTTAATTCTAAGTTGGACTTAACAATTATTAAAAGCCGTTAGCATCTATGAAAATGTTTTGTAAAATTTATTTTTAAGGTATAACATGGTGATTCAATTCATTAATGATTTATATTATCAAGGAGATTTAAGGGTCTTGATGTGGAATTTATAAGAAGTCAAAATATTTGAATTTTCACTATTAAATATATTTTATTTTAAGGCTACAAATAGCTCTCCCTAACGTTTAAGTCCAACTTAGAGTTAAGTTCAACTTAAAATCTTAGTGAAACATCCCCCTCCCCCCTGGGCAAGTAGCCTATACACCTCCCCTGCCCACACAGACATACGTACACCCCCACAAACTGTTCAGAAACGCCTTTGTATATGACTATACCTGGCATAAAATTGCTTGATTTCAGTCTGACGTTTACTTAAATATTTGATATCATAAAAATGTATCATTAAAACCAAGTGAGGCATGATCAAAGTCCGTAATCTGACCCAGTGACGTAGCTATGGGAGAAGGGACAAACAAAAAGACGCTCTTTAAAGATTATTATATTATCTGACTCAGTACCGTTGGGACAACATGATAAATCTTAAATAAAATCTGTTGTAAGAGGTCCATTAAACGATTATCAAAAATGCTTTCGGATGATCCGATCTGCGTCCTTAATGTAGCGTACAGCAGGAAACAAAAGGAAATGGAGATAGGGTTGAAAGCTAGAAAGAAAAGAATCAGAGTATGCATGTATGTCTGGTTACTTTAAAGTGTAAAATCTTCCCACTCTTAAAGGCAAGGGATATATTCCCCGGCTCACTCAATCTCCCCCCTCACAGTTTCAAGTATAGCGTTTTCGACTAGGCGCCGCGAAATTATTTTAGGCACTTATATTTAAATATTGTTTTGAAATAACGTCATCTCCATGAAAACCGAGTATCAGAAACTACAATATGCCAAATTATTTATGACTATGGGGTATTTTGATGAGGAAATATCATTTCAGAAATAGTAAAAGTGTATTATTCCTCGCTCGCAAAATTTATAAACAGGATAGTTTTATTCAGTGAGGTACATGCATATCCCCATGTGATGACGACATGACGATATTCGGGCACCTCGTCGCCCGAATATGATTCTAGCAGCACATTCAGTACATAACATACTGTATATAGGCCTAAATGAGTAATAACTTCTACCTGTATATACTCATTCATGTTTCTGTGCTCATTAGTAACTAAACCTATATACACTGTGAACAAGACGGACAAAGAAAGAGGACAAAATATACAGTTCCTCATTCTACCCTCAACAATTGCTGTGGTAGACAAAGGAACATCCCTTCACTGCTATTATGTAAAAATGTGTAGAACAGGTGAATATGCTTGTGACACCTGTTCTACACATTTGTAAATAATAGCAGTGAAGGGATGTTCCTTTGTATACCACAGCAATTGTTGAGGGTAGAATGAGGAACTGTTTATTTCGTCCTCTTTCTTTGTCCATCATGTTCATAGTGATATCTTTTGTTATGCATTTGGAATAATTTGTAACGAGATGTAAACATGAAAAGGGTTATGTTTATCATACATTTCATTTATGTTAAAAGTAATTTAATTTCAATATCTCGTCATATTGTGTTGATTCATATATATTATTATTCTGTTAATATTTGTGGTGCATTGAATGAACAATACTATATTTCTCTTATTGAAGCTACATTTACATTTCGCTAGTTCGCAATATTTGAGATCCGGATTTGGGGGTAGGAGGCCCTCACGGCCCTAACGCGAAAATGTGCCAGTATATGTCTACGTATATACTGTATACGAGGGATGTAAAACACATCCTATTTGATGAATGGTGGATTTGGGTGACGCGAAACTCCATAAAGGATGCAGTGACTATACAAAAAAACGCTGATCTAGCATATATACTAAAGACTGGTGAACCCCTCTCTCATGACTGAGCCCAGGCTACGCCACTGTCCTGAGTGTGCATAATTTTATGACATTATGGCATAGGAAAGCATGACTTTGAACTGTGGTTAGCATTTCCAAACTTGTTTCTGTGCAGTTTCAATATTTAACGATCTAATGTATTCATGGTCTTTGTAAAATCGGATAAAAGTGGGTGATTTGTTCCCCCTATTCTTTGCTGTGCAAATTTCATCACAAAAAAGACACATTTGTTGATGCGTATGAATTTGTTGTTGTTGAATGGAGCAGCCCCTGTCATTGGCGGATCCAGAATATTAAGATAGAGGAAAGGAGGGGGGGGGGGGAACATAACCTACGGATTCATACTAACCACGTATATGATTTTCAATATAACATCAGCCCCTTTAAAATCTTGTATGACAAGTATTATAGTTCATACTATTATCAGTGAGATAAGCACAAATTTGAAATCTCGTTAAAGCTTATGACTGACATTAAAGTCGAAGAGGGGGAGTGTTCGACGAGAAGGCTGCTGCCCTCTGGGAGTCGTGGTTTTAATTACCATCCGAGGCATTCTGCAATAGGCCATTTTCGTATAATGTTACCAAATTCAATGCACAAGTTTTTGTGAAGTGCTTCAATACAAATTATTTCAATCACGTGGTAAGCATAATAGTATTTCAATAGACAGGATCCAAACTGCATACATTAGTTGTTGCCAGGTTGGACAAACAGTATGGCTTGACCTACCTAGCAACACTTAATATATGCAGTTTGCATTCTGACTATTGCATTACTATTATTCTTATCAGGTGAATGAAATAATTTGTATTGAAGCACTTCACAAAGGCTCGTGCATTAAATTTGGTTACATAACGAAGATGGTCTATTTTCAGACAGCGATGTCGCCTACGTAAAGATTTTGAATTTAAGTAAATTCATGTTCATAATGGGATTGCACTGTAAATATAATACATTTGTACAATTATTATTTTGTGCGTGAAAACTTGTCCCGGTCGCCAAGACATATACCAACAAGAGGTAGTAAATGAACTAAAAAAGATTTCCGACCTTAATATTGGACCGTGACATCAGAAAGAGTATTTTACGAAGTCCACAAATCAGACTCAGGTAATGCACAGTCTCATGAAGATGCTCTATCAGAATGGAGCCAGCATGTGAATGCAATGAAACTTTGCTTTTCTTTCTATTTTATCCACTTGAAGAAATGTTTAATGTTTTGCATATTAGCACTTTAATCCCCCTCTCTCTCTCTTCTCTCTCCCTCTCTGTCTTTCTCTCTACCTCTCTCCCTCCCTTTCCTCATCCCTCTCTCGCTCTCCATAAATATGTATGATGTTAATATAGTGAGCTAAATATACTTTTTTTTCGATTATCCCCATTCCCTCTCATGATCTCATCATTTTCCCGTTTCATCCTGTTTAGTAACTTGGGGGAAATTTCTCTCAAAATAAGATGATTGTTATCATCGTTTCGGCAAGAATATGCAGGGTTGGAAATAAAGATTGGGATAAACTACAATTTTCCAACATTATTCAGATGAAAGCACATCACACTTTTAACCGTCCGTCAGCTTTTCATAATCTGTCCGTCAACTATTCATAATCCAGATACAATAATACTCAGGGAATTGACTTTGCCATACGTTAGAGACTGAGACATATTGGAAATTAGAAAGTTTAATTATTAATGGTATCATACTTTTAGCTACAAAAGGTGGAAATTCGCTTTCAAACATTTAAAAATCTGCAATATATAATATGTTTGTATATATTTTCTTTTTTTCTAACGTAGATGTTACATTCTAAGCATGTTGGTAATATATTCAAGCTCATTGTCAGCTTCGATCCATGAATAATATTGTTAAAAAATGCATTTGTTTTCGATATTATTTAGTTATAATGCTTTAATAATACATACCCTCATCAAACAAAATAAAATGAAATAATTATGATGAAATTTGGCATCCAGAGAAATTGGATTTGATAGCGAGTTTAGATAATGGGTTTTTGATGAAGATTATGATTAAGTACATGCAGGGCCCTGTAACACTATTTTCATACCTATAAACGACGACAAATATTGACAAACCTCTTAATTCTTAAGTTCCATAAAGCTATAGCATTTTGAAAATTGTGATGAATGTATCATTGATTATTCTCATTATGTATTCTGCATAAAATAATATGATATCTTTAGCACATAAAAGAAAGCTTTGTGACAGAGCCCATACTTCGATGTAATTACACTGTACAAAAAATATGGAATACACAACTATTACAATAAAACATTATTAGATTGATGCAGTAAAAGTGGGAACGAGCCTATGACTTGTGATCATTATCGCAACTGAACTAAATCGTAAACAATAATTCCTTTATAGATACATGTATATTTTATCATATTTACCCTTCCATCGCACAAAACCCTTAACAACTGATTTCTTATTCAGAAGTCTCTAATGGGCTCGCTAAAACACATAACAGAAATTCATGTACTGTATTTTAAGTTTCGCAGGATGATATTCACAAAGAAGAAGAAAACCGATAACATTATAAACTAAAATGAAAAATAAAGCGACATAATGTACAATATATTACAAGATGCTACAGCTACACAGGATATAACAAACATATGCAATTCATCATTACTGATAAACATAATAACGAATTGATGAAGATTGTGATGAGGAAGAGGACCTGGTGACACAGATAGCATGCATTGTTATAAGCGACATCAAATATTTACAGACCTCTTTTTTTTTTAAAGTTAATTTTACAAAGCTATAGCATTTTGCAAAGTGTGGTGAATGTATCATTGGTTACTCTCATTTTTTGTTCGGCATACAATAATTGTATTTTAAGCACATGACGGAAACTCTTGCGACAGCCTTTACTTCAATAGAATTACAAGTTGCAAACCAAATATAGAACACCAAAACATTACAATAAAAACATCATTAGATTGTTAAAGTAAAAGTGAAAACAAATTAGTCTATGACTTGTGACCATTATCGTAACTGAAATAAAACCCTAACCAATAATTTCTTCATTGATACGTGTATATTTCATCATACTGGCTCTTCCCTTGTACAAAGCGTTGTGATAACTTTTACATCTAAATAATTAGTCGGTCATGGGTTCGCTAAAAATTACGTAACATAAATTTGTGTCTTGTATTTTGAGTTTCGCAGGCTGATGTTCACTGATAAAATGAAAAGCGCAAACAAATAAACTAAAAAGGAAAGTAAAGAGACATATGAACAATACATCACTAGATGCCACAGCTAAAGGGACGGAACACATTTCTGATAAACATAATAATGTTATTACCATTCAATTTGTTTACTCGTAACAGAAAGAGTCTAATAATAATGAATAATTCATTACGTATTGCAGATCAAAAAGGTAATTACGTTGCAATTGATAACTTACATTACATTATTTGTTAAAGGTAATACAACATTTTGGGAAATTTGAAAATTGGGTGTAAGTGATTCTTTACAATTTTGATATATTTGGATGCCCCTGTAGATGTATTATAAGCACACAAAAATTAACCCCTTAAACAGTTCTCCTTTCGAGAAAAAATTGAATATAAACATTTACCGGTGCTCCCGGTAAATTTTGATAAATTTCAAATAGCGCCTACGGGCGTACAATGCCTCTCAGAATATGTAGTTGTGATATAAAATTTCCAAACGGGAATAGCTAATTGGTCGATTTTAGTCAAGAAACATTTTTTTATAGCTTAATTAATATCTTGACCTTGAGAGGGAGCTATATAACGTAAAGAGTTTATTATTTACAATTTCATAACTTTATAATCGAATACAACCGCAACAACGATCTCTGAATAGTGTAGGGTCGCATATGCTTCCAATATGTTCATTTAAACCAAATTCATGACCCCATCCCAAAACTTTGTATTACCTTTAAGTGTCTATATATATATATATATATATATATATCTCTCTCTTTCTGTGTTTCAAATCAGGGGAAATGCCTCCTGAATTAAAGGGGGCATAGAGCATCCCTAAATAAAAATGAACTTATACATGTATATAATATATACATACAAGTTCGTAATGTTTTTCTAGCATGCTGTTTGAAACTATATAATATATTACACTCAGGTTAATCTTATAAAGTATATAGTCGATGGTTTAGAGAAGAAGAGGACGTACACATTTGTTTACCAAAACTTCATAATATGCACTAGCCTCTAAATTACCAGTCAGGTATTTCATACCAGCTGAAGATCGAATGAACAAAGAGTGTACACAAATCTAACTAAAACACTTGTGTAGAGACATCTGACATGTCTAAACCTATGAGCACATTACGACATCTTCCACAAAGCTCTCCCCCTCCTACCAATCACCGTATACAAGGCAAACTTACTATTATGGTGGCCACTCTTCCCTTTATCTCTCGGGGAGAGGGGCACTAGAGAGGAGGGTATAAAATAGTAGAATGTCAACAACAACAAATTAAATTGCCAATAATACGCTCAACTCAAAGACTAAATTGACGATTTTGTTTCGATGCGAAGATAAACTTGGTTGGATTTCTATTTTAAAAAGTCTGCTCTATTTATGTTAACAACCCTGCAACCGATCGTTGCTCTATGATCATAATCTCACGCGCGAGATCTAGAAAACCATTCTCTACGAGCCGATCATTTAGATCACTGTGCTCATGGGGAACTGTCTTGTTTTTGCGTCCGTAGGTCCATGGTCTTAATCCGGGGTCATCAGCGACAACATCCGCACCGCCTGTTGTGTCATTGAATCTCCGCCAAGTCGCCATTGCTGACGTCCATTTTGCCACCCAGGCATAGACGTCATTGGAGATCACGTCGATGGGTGTATTCGTTGGCCAGTGTACATCTGTTCCACTCAGTTTTATTATATTCCCAAGGGAGTGCCGTTTATCTTGTTTTAATCCCTGAACCATGTCTTCAATGAATGCGAGACTTGTCCTCTCTTTCATGTCTTTGCCTGTCACATACGAATAAAGGCCATAATAGAGCATGTCTAATTCTTAGATATATTCATACAAATATGGGAAACCGACATGTAAGTATATAATATACCAGTTCGTAGATACAGTCTGAGCATGCGCAGATAAAGATCATAAGCCATTTCGTTAACACTATCTGCGCATGGGCAGATAAAGGTCATTTCTGATAAAATTGTAAAATCCACCTAGATGGATACGTGCTCATGTTATGTAATCATTATTCATGTGTGCACCTATGGTACATTCTTTGATATAAAAGGGCAAACAAAAGCTTTTAAAGAAGCACATACATGACTTTGACATTGAATTTTCTAAAATACACAAAGTGGGACTTCTCCATGAGTAAAAGATATGTGGATATTTGGGGTCATATGACCCATGTGCTAACTACGAACTGGTCTATTCCCTAACATCATATTTAGTTGTAATTATGTCATCTTGATTGATTGCTCTCTTTGAGAGCACACTTTGATTTGAATTTCGCTACACAAAAAACATTATAATTATTATCATTGTTATCATTATTTAATTTTGATCTACTTTTTAACACCTTGCTACCCAAGATACATATAAAAGACCAATCCTCCGTCCCTCCCTCCTTTTCGTGAGCACTATTTGAGAAATGTGCTCGCTTTAACCACCACCCTCCCCATCACAGATTACTGAATCCACCATTGATATTTAATACCGATTGGGACTCACATAGATAATTCTTAGAGGGTAGTAAGTATTTTTTTCTGATTTATTTTACCGTATCTCTTCAGCCTTAGTATATATTTAATAGCGTATGGACTAACCTGCAGCTACTTCATCTGCGAGACCAGGCATCTGGGTCCTCCGCAGTTCATAAGCTAAAGCCGCACGATAGTTGAAAACCGACGGACGTGGCTTCTTTTTCCATATCTTTAACAGCGCAAATGCTGTTAATGGGTGTGAGGCATCAAGACGGTCATCTATGTCTTGATCAGTCAGCTGTAGCACATCTTGAAGAATACGAAGTGGATCGGGGATCCCTGGACCTGGAAGCATGCCAGAAGTAGCTTCTAAATGAAAAGAAAGTCAACAAGATCAACTTCTGTAACGTCATCATTAAACGTGATTTTAAGTGCATTTTGACTCTATGAAATCAGTGACACAATTACGGATTCGACTATCCAAAGTTTGGGGGTATGGGGGGGGGGGGTGGATTGTGATAGTTTGCTGAATTTCTCAAGTGTAAAAGTAAAACAGGTTGGAATATTCGTTAACAAACTTAAATGCCTCTTAATATGGGCTTGATTGATGAATTGATGAAAATCGATGGGAAAACGGTTTCATCGGATCGGACTCAAATGATGTCGGATTCGATCATAAATGCATCAAACTATATTCCATTAAAATTTCATGCTTCAGCAGATAGATTCTTACCTTGACCATCACGTCCTTCTAGGTTTTGATGTATTGCTTCCGAGATAGAACACAGCTCACCATAGCTCATGTTGTACTCTTAGAAATCAAAGTAAAGAAAATGCTGAACGGTTCTGATATACTTTGATAATAATGTTTATCTTAAACGATGTCAATAGAAAGATTTGCGACAACCAGATAATTAAAACTGTACCATTATCAGCAACTAATGTTATAATGTGGATGTCAGTTCTTGGAAGCCAGTATGTACCACTTGCTTGCTTGCTTGCTAGGTGCCTTGTCTGTTCCAGACATTGTCGATCAAGACTTTCCATCTAGTACGTCTCACTCTGGTTCCACTTAGATCAATCAATGTTCTTGAGATTATGTTACTACAAAATTAACCTTACAATACGTTTTGTACCTCAAATAATAAAACATATTTCAGTTTCGATATTAATATAATCTTACCAAACACTCCTGTAATAGCGTAACTATCACAACTGAATTTCGCCAGTTTCCTGCATAAGATCGGTCGTTTTTGTTTTGACAGGCTGATATCTTTAATGGATGCGTTGAGTTCAATGAGTAATTTGATGGTACCCATCTCAAGGTGTGTAGGATTGAACGCGGGTCGATATGATACCAGTTTAGTGGCATTGATACCCAGCTCTTTAGTGATAGGAAGAAGATCATGGATGAGCAGATGAAAAGCCAGATCAACGAGCTCAGCTTTGTAGATGTATGGTCCTCTTAAAGTTGGCAGCAAACCTGGGGATTATAAACAGACAACCATGTTTATTATATTATTTATACAGGGGATCACCAATCATTCACATGATGCTCTTTTTTTTAAATACTAACAATTATCACATATTAAATTGGAAATTGAGATTGAAAAGTCATACCGTTAATGGAATCCTAAGATTAGTGGTGACTTGACCACAAAATAGATTGACATAGCCCGTAAAAGTTGCGAGGTAATTCTAATTTAGATTGGGATCAGATAGACGCAAATTTCCATGTTTATTCATACAGTTAAACAATATTATTAATACCCTTATCAAGTTTCATAGTTTTGTAAGTATGTGAAAAGTTGATTTGTCCCGATTCATTTTAATTATAAAGAATGTGACATAGTGCAGCTTACATAAACAAAGTATTCAACAAAGGCCCTGATTCAACCAGTCCATGTTTCAATCTTCATCAACGAACAGCCCAATTTGTACAAGGAGTGAGGATAATACAGTTGTACATGTTTATAGTTTGGGAGAAGGAACATAAAATTATGCACATGGTAAGAAGGTACCTCCGAGGTTGTTTGATTCCAAGGCTGAAAAAAGTTGCTTCCATTTATCCCATATGGGTTTAGTTGACATGTTGGTTCTCCATTTACGTAGAATTTTGAACCGTTTCCCTTCGTCATTAGCATCATCACATTGGAAATCAATTTCAAGTTTCTTGCAGACTTTCTTCATTAATTCTTGTGTCAGATGACGTGAAATCGTTTTCAGTTCCTTGTTGTAAGGCCAGGTATCATCTATAATACAATATAAACATTATTACCAAACTAAAGATAAAAGGTGAGACTTTTGTTTCCACATATCCAACGGTCCGAGTTCGATTCCCGGCAAAAAACAGTACATGCGACCTTCTCAATCGTATCCGGACAACTACCTCCTAGGGCGACCGCCCTCTAGGACTACGACTAACCCCTTGGATAACTACCCCCGGATAACTACCCTCCAGACAACTACCCCTCTAGGACAACTACCCCCGGACAACTCTCCCCCTAGCAACTACGTGCCAGACAACTGCCCGCTACGACAACCATCCTCTAGGACACCTACCCCCGTATAACTATCCTAGGGGGTAGTTGTCCGGGTGGTAGTTGTTCGGGTGTTAGTTGTCCATGGGGTAGTTGTTCCTAGGGCGTAGTTGTCCTTATGGGTAGTTGTCTGAGGGGTAGTTGTCCGGGGGTAGTTTTCCCGGGGGTAGTCATCCTAGAGGGTGGTTGCCCTAAGGGGTAGTTGTCCTAGGGGGTAGCTGACTGGGGTGGTTATCCGGGGTGTGGATGTTCAGGGGTAGGTGTCCGGATACGGGTGTATACATGTGCTACAAACCCGGGTGTGATTTACCGTAAAAGACGAAATGGTAATAGAGTTCTTTAGGGGAAAAGTACTACTTTTTTTTATCTAGAGGAGATATGATCATATTGTTGGATTCTTTACCTTTGCTCCCTAAATTGCTGAAGAAGTATTTAGTATTTACCTGGCTCATTTTCTTTGTCGTTCGTTTCTTTGAATCTTGTACATGTGCGTATTTGCTGCCAGTCAGTGAACATTCGGAGAGTATCGAAAAGAGCAGTCCTGTTTTCACTAATTATGTCATCAGCCTTAATAGTAAAACATTTCTTGTTGATAGCGCCATATATCCTTATGTAGTGCTGCATCATTACCTCATTTAAATGTTGTTCAAGTGCTTGAAAATCATCTAGAGATATATCCTTGATTCCTACAATATCGAGAAGAAATGTAATCACATGTTCATTTGTCAACATTTTATCAGGACAGAGTAAAACACGACATGTTGTTTGAGTGCCTTGAAATCTTTTTGATCTAGAAACATCATTTGGAAAAAATGGGAATCATAAGTTGCATATTTCGAAATGTTATCGAGACAGAGGTAATATGTAGCGCATACATCTTTTTTTTTTCGCAAGTAAGAGGTGTAGCTATACACATTACATAAATATAACAAGTAAAACAAATTATGAGGGTTGTCAGACGATGACTGGATGTTAAAAAAGGAATGGGGTGTTTTATTTTCAAGGAATTAGATAATTTCTAAGTGTTTTATTCATTTCATTTCCTTGTGTATCATTGTTTTCTTTGAGTGAAATGTGGTGTCAATATTCATGTCATTCGTAAGTAGGTGATTAAATGTATTACAAAAGTTACCAGAATTCAGGATTACATAACAAGACTTTAAATCATCTTCACCTTTTTGACTGATTATTAATTATTTATTAATTATTATTATCTATTGTATCTAACATTTCCTTTATCCATTGTCTTCAGAAATAGATTCCATTCACCGTAGTTCAGGGTTAACTTACAGTCATACATAAATCATATTTTTTCTTTTTTTTAATTCTTGTAACTTTACCTTCAGGTGGCAGGAATGAAGCCTTTTTCGAGACGAGAGCATTAAAGCTGTCTGAATCATCTCTACCTGTAAATGGTAAATTAGTGCAGAATAATGTGATGCAAGCACGTAATGCACTTTGAAATTGTTAAACGCATTAAATGATAAACAACTGTACTTTTGTTGTTTTTCTACAGTGCTAGAACTCAAAAGCTAATCAAGCTTACATGTTTACCGATTACTTTAAAGGGCTATAAACTGTTATGTTATCCACGTGCATTTTGCATTGACATAATCTGAACATCTAAAACTTTTTTGACTAATAACAATAACAGTAAATCACTTATGAAAATTAGAGAAATTTCCTTTAAAATAACATGAATGTTATCATCTATCAGTATCAAAGTTTGAAGCCAATAAAGCATTATGGGGCGGTCACACATAGGAGACGCAAGGGGGACGCACGGCCAGCGAATTGCTAATTTGAAATTTTGGCGTGTGTTTGTCATCATGTTTGTCATCATTCGTTCTCGTTCGTCATTTGACGTCATTAGCTGTGTGCGTCGGGATTTTTTGAGCATGCTAAAAAATGTCCGCGGAGCTCGACGCATGAATGTAAAAGGCATCGCAGCGTAAATCAGAAAGTAAAAACAGAAAGAGAAAGTGATAGAATGATGTAGACAAAGAATAACAAAAGAGAAGATGATCGAAGGAAGAAACAAAGGATAAAATAAGGAAAGACAAAAAGAGAAAGTGATCTAATGATTAAAAAAACAAAAAATAACATAAGAGAAGGTGAAACAAGGAAAAAACAAAGAATAACATTAAAAAAGACAGAAAGAGAAAGTGATAGAAAGATAAAAACAAGAAATAACATAAAAGAAGATGATAGAATGATAAAAACAAAGAATAACATAAGAGAAGAAGATGGAAGGAAGAAACAAAGGATAACATAAGGAAAGACAGAAAGAGAAAGTGATAGAATGATTAAAAAAACATAGAATAACATAAGAGAAGGTGAAAGAACGAAAAAACAAAGAATATCATTACAAAAGACAGAAAGAGAAAGTGATAGAAAGATAAAAACAAAGAATAACAGAAGAGAAGATGATAGAATGATAAAAACAAAGAATAACATAAGATATGATGATGGAAGGAGGAAACAAAGGATAACATAAGGAAAGACAGAAAAAGAAAGTGATAGAATGATAACAAAAACAAAGAATAACATAAGAGAAGATGATAGAAGGAAGAAACAAAGAATAACATAAGGAAAGACAGAAAGAGAAGGTTATAGAATGATAAAAACAAAGTATAACATAAGAGAAAGTGAAAGAAGGGAAAAACAAAGAATAACATAAGGAAAGAAAGAAAGAGAAGATTATAGAAGGAAGAAACAAAGACAAACATAATGAAAGACAAAAAGAGAAAGGGATAGAATGATAAAAACAAAAAATAACATAAGAGAAAGTGAAAGAAGGAAAAAACAAAGAATAACTTTAGGAAAGACAGAAAGAGAAAGTGATAGAAAGATAAAAACAAAGAATAACATCAGGAAAGACAGAAAGAGAATGTGATAGAATGATAAAAACAAAGAAGAACATAAGAGAAGATGATAGAAGGAAGAAACAAAGAATAACATAAGGAAAGACAGAAAGAGAAGGTTATAGAATGATAAAAACAAAGTATAACATAAGAGAAAGTGAAAGAAGGAAAAACAAAGAATAACATAAGGAAAGAAAGAAAGAGAAGATTATAGAAGGAAGAAACAAAGACAAACATAATGAAAGACAAAAAGAGAAAGGGATAGAATGATAAAAACAAAGAATAACATAAGAGAAAGTGAAAGAAGGAAAAAACAAAGAATAACTTTAGGAAAGACAGAAAGAGAAAGTGATAGAAAGATAAAAACAAAGAATAACATCAGGAAAGACAGAAAGAGAATGTGATAGAATGATAAAAACAAAGAAGAACATAAGAGAAGATGATAGTAGAAAGAAACAAAGAATAACATAAGGAAAGACAGAAAGAGAAAATGATTTGAAAAAATAGAAGAAAATGGATATATAAGAGAAGATGAATGAAAGTAAAACAAAGAATAACATAAGGAATAATAGAAAGAAAAGTATAGAACGATGAAAACAAAGAATAAGAAAAGGTGATAGAAGGAAGAAACAAAGAATAATATGAGGAAGATAGAAAGAAAATATGATAGGATGATAACAACAAACAATAAGATTAGGAAAGACAGAACGAGAACATGATAAAGAATAGACAATGGAAAGATAGAAGAGAAGATGAAAGAAGGAAAAACAAAAAATAACATAAGGAAAATTGAGAGAGAAAATAATAAAAAAAATAAACGAAGAATAACATAAGAAGTGAAATAAAGAGAAATTGAATAAGCGCGTGGGGGGACCATTACGTCATCGTTTAGAGAACGGGCGTCGACTAAAAACGAAAAGGTTATCAGGTAGTGAACAGGACGGGTGTCTGACGCCAATTCGCATCGTCAGAGGACGGGAACGCCGTCCTCGTCCACACAAACGAAAAGCCCCTAGCGAATGTGAGCGTGTTGAACGCGTGCTGAACGTTTCTCTAGCGCACCCAACGTTCTTCTTGCGTGTCCCTAGCGCATACCTGGCGTTATTTAGCTTAATGGGGTTCGGGGACTTCGGGTTAATTCTCTTGGGTGACATATCTTGAAGAACTCAGTTGCACACTCGTTGTTGCGCTATTTTCATATGACGACAAACGCAAGCGACACGAGCCGCGGCTTTCTATAGGCACAGTCACGTGACCGCTGCTGTTCGCGCGATAGCTCTTCGTTGAACACACCGTGCATTTGTGGGATTGTTTAACATGTGCGCTTTGTATAAAGGTCTGTATGCGCTCTGTATGCGTACTGTATACGCGCATCGCGCTAGCAACACGCTATGCATTCGTTCTCAGTTCGCTAGCTTCTCCCAAATCCTGACAAAGTTGGGCGCACAACGATGCAGTGACCTTACTTTTTCTAAATTTCAATGCGCGGGCCGTGCGTCGTCTATGTGTGACCGGGCTTTTAGCCTTAATTATTTCCTAATTACTTGCATCTTCCACTATTGCATTTATCATGCTACCGAATCACTTACATTGTTTGTTTCTCCGAATGAAATGGAACACGAAAGAGAGGAGTATCAAAGCAAAAACTGAAAAAAATCAAACGCGGAGAAGATAACATTGAGAAACACATAATTATTGCAACAAGTTTGCATGCCAAAAAGCGCTCAAAAATCACAATGACCTTCTGGTCATAAATCGTTTATGTAAACAAAGTCTTGTTAATTTCAAAATCTAATAATGTAGTTCTGATAAATTAAAATCTGATTTCTATGAAGGTATTGTTCTCCTAACATTCCTAAAGTAAAATTACAAAGAAGGTACAAATACGAAGCTACTTATATCAGTATACTTATGTTGACATGTTCAATATGCTGTTTTGTGATATACATAACTCATAAGCAAAACTTTCACGGGATTTCATGGCACAAGAGCTTTAATTTGTTTGTATATGTATGCGTAGTTATTTAGTTCGCATTTACATAATACACATTTGGTTTACTATCTTGATATTTTGTTGAATTAATGAGTATCACTTTCTGTCTAGTCATGTTCTTGCTTTCGCTAAGGACCGCTTTTCAACTTCAAGATAGTTTCCATCAGGTCAGTAGCAATGTTACTGGTGACTGAATTAGCCTGTTCTCAATGGCTTCATGTTTACACGTTACGTATACATTTTGATGATTTCTTCAAATTAATATTCAGAATGTCTTGTATTTGAAATAACTTACAAACTAAGATTATCACCACAGTTGGTTTCACTGGTTCGTCACCATGGAGTAGAACAGATGTGGATTTATTTGCATTTGTGCCTGGAATACTGGAAGCCACACATGTATACAATTCTTTGTTACCCCTGGTGGCAATAGTGATAGTTTTGTTTTTCGTCCCGTCTGTGTTAGTCCATTCTCTTTTATCTGATGGCTCAAGTGCTCTGGATCCATATAAAAAGACAAGATTGATAGAGGGGTAGTACTTCACCGCTTGGCATGTTAGGGTCATTCCGTATTTGGCGACCAGGATGCAGTTGTTTGAGTCGTATTGGTTGGCATTCAGACATTCTTGGATGGTTGGAAACGGTTCCAGAGGCTGGGCTAAATTTGAAATATAAGAAATGGTTTGTCACATTGTCCTCCAAATATTTTAAGATTCAATTGTAGAAATTTATAAACGAATCAACATAGTCAATAATACTTTAACGTAATAATGAACATTCTATATGGGTTTTCCAATGATGAATACTTACCAATCACATTGGCAAATGTGTGATTACGGAAGGATAGCCCGGTATCATCGGTCACCTCACAAACATATAGACCTTCGTGATGGACCTGTACCTCATTGATGACCAGCGAGTAATCTTGGGTAATGTTATACGTGCCGTCGTCGTATCCAGCTCCACTTCTTTCAGCAACCCCTTGGTTGTTTTCAATTACAACAAGACTTCCATTTGCTGAAGAAGTAATTCCTTTTTTCCAAGACACTCTTCTGGCCTTGATGTGAACAGTGCATTGCAGGATACCATATGTGGATTGACGCAGCTGCAGAGTGACTTGTGGGTTTGTTGTGATTACAGTATCTGAAGGCAGAACGATGATAGCCAAAGTTTATCAGAGCAAATGCTAGAAAAGACATATTTGTTCATGACGGAAAAAAATATCTACCAAAGTACAATAATATTAACCTATAATCATAGTTTAGCAGGAATATACGGATTGGGAAAAGGGAAATATACAGATTTTAAAACATTATATTGTATATGCTTCTGAGAGATATCAAAACCTATAACATAAGTTTTAAAGATTTACAATGTAAAGTCATTAGTTTTAGGTATAGGTTGTAGGTTTTTTGAATCAGTACTTATCAAAATTGTTCTTGTTTACATCTATAATTTGTTGAAATATATTTTCTTCAAAATAACCTACCTGCAACTAAAATATCAGTGTAGTTTTTAATCAAAACTCCCTTGTAGTTTACAACTGTGCAGTGTATTCGTCCAGCATCTGTCGTGGATACATTGTTGATGATCAGGGAATAATCTTCGCCGAGGTCGCAACTTCCATCATCGTATCTTGGACCTAATACTTCTCCAGCAAGCCAAGAAACCATGGTTCTTAGATCATCAGGACCAAGGCCCCTTTTCCAGTACACTGCCAATGGGTCTCCATGGAAGCGACATGTAAGAACACCTTGTGCACCTCGAACCAGCGTCTTCTTGACTTCAGTGTAAACCAGACCATCTGGAACTACCTGGGATGATTTTGTACCTGCATCAAACAAAATATGGAGTAACATATCCGTAGTGGATCGATTCATTGTTCATAATTTCATGAAGACAAAAAGATCGAAGAGTATGAGATTCGGTAGGCCTTGCCTATAGTGAGTATTACATATTTTTCAAAGTGCATTACGGTCTAAATCTTTACTCTTCATGTTTATATTTATTCCCCAAAACCTTTGCCAAACATATTCATGGCTGACTTTGTTTGTGAGGAGAAAGATTCAAAACAAAGAAACAAAAATAAAAGGTCACAATCTCAAATTTGATCACTGATTGCACTTTTGAAAATTCCTGAAGAGTTGATACTGTGCATAGTTTACAGTAAAGTAGGCATATAACCGTATCGCAGAACTAGGTGCCCTTGAGAAAGCTTGACAGGCCATTAATAAAACGAGAGCCATTGTCCAAATGCTCTTATAGAGCTATCCGTCATAGGTCTTTGAGATATATAAAGTGTTGCCTTTTTTGGCACTTTAACTATTGTAATAGGAGACCACAATACTAAATAATGATCGGACAATGCATTGTTCTTTCGGGGTAGTTTCCGGGGGGTAATTTCCTGGGTGGTGATTGTCCAGGGGGTAATTGTCCTGATACGATCGTAAGCTATTGATCTTTTTGGCAGTCTATCTCGTAGACTGTCGGTCTACCGAAATGTTCGGATTTGCCCTCTTTATCAGGGATTGCTACTTCAGTAAAATTCTGCTGAAATTCACAGCGTAGAGTGCATAGTAAACGTTTAAGTTTCCGTTAGGGACAAGGGTGCCTGGGTTTTTACGGGCCTTGGACCCTTGGTTTAATTCGGTGTCATGAGCATGTTGAACGAGTAAAAGACTGAGATACAGCAGTACTCGTTTCATCCCATTACCGCGGCTAACAGTAATTGGACGTAGGTTTGACGATGTAACACTGGAAATGACAACTACCTTTTTTAATGATTCACTCATTATGTGAGATGGGGGGGGGGGGGGGGGGGGTGGCGAACTTGTGATTCACCTGGGTTGATCTTACTGCACAGTATAATACAGATGAGTATAAGCTGATGGTGGTTCCAGGCGCGGATCCATGAATTCTGGGGGGGGGGGGGCCTAAATCTGAAATTATGCGAGCCAAATATTGGTACGTAATGGTGACCAGCAGTGACGTAATAGGGGGTGGGTGCAGTGAGGGGCTAGTTCCCCCTCCCTCCTCTGCGTGGCGCAGAAGGTTTGACGTTTCATTAAATCATTAAAGAAAGAAGACGATTCGTTGTACCGTTCCTATCTCTTAATCCTCGACTGAACCCAGTTTATCCCCCCCCCCCCTCCTGCGCGAAGCTTTCATGGTCCATTAAATCATTAGAGAAAGAAGACGATTCGTTGTACCGTTCTCGACTCTTAATCCTTGTCTCAATTCAGCCCCCCCTCCCTCATGCGCGAAGCGCGGAAGCCTTGACGTTTCATTAAATCATTTACAGAGAAAGAAGACGATTCGTTGTACAGTTCTCGACTCTTAATCCTTGTCTCAATTTAATCCCCCCCCTTCCCCCTCCTGCGCGAAGCGCGGAAGCCTTGACATTTTATTAAAGTATTAGAGAAAGAAGATTGTTGTGACAGTTGCACTTAATAAACACTTTATCACCCAAGTCATTTGTTTCTATACTATTGATGCATGACATGAATACACATATATTTGTAATAGCACTTCCTCAGGCAAGGTGCCTAGTATAGCGTCATCTATTGATATTCACTTGATATCAAACACTCAGAAGGCTACAAGAACATGGTTGTGTTGAGGTCCAAGAATCCCCTTTTTGCCAGAGCATCAAGGAGATTTCAGTTCTAAGTTTGTCATTATGTCAGGCAAAGAGGTAAGTTTTGTTATATAATGAATGTATTTCTATGAATTGTCAAAACATAAAGTGTAAATTAGTGTGTATGTTTTGAACTTCTTACTGAGAGATGTTCATGTTAGTATGCAATGTAATGTCAGACATGCAAGCCCATGCTGTTATGAAATAATTAACGTTTGACTTTATATTAAGAACAGTGATAACTAGTGAAGATATTGTTAAATACTTTGAAGATTATTATGAGAGTGCTGAAGCAATAAGTAGAGATTTGGATTTTATAATTGTTTAGTTCATCGATTCAAGCTATAGTGAAATCTAGTTGTGACATTTGTAGTGTGATTTTGTATTTATGTAAAGCCATTTAATGCAGATGGACTAGAATAGCGACTGGGGTTATTTTAATGAGTTATAAAGATCATGACACAATGTACATTATTTAATGAGTTTCTCAAAGAGACTGTGTTTATTGCTATATTGATGATGCTATGATGTACTTTTATTTATGATTCTTTATCTGTGATTTATCCACAGTTTTCACGGAATATACTGGTACGGAATTTCATGGAATATACTGGAATTTCACGGAATGAAACGAAATGGAATGGTTCCTTCGATCATTAAAGCTATACGAATTCCTGTAGAAGCCTTTGTTACGACTTTTGATTCGTTGTCGACCTCGCTGCAGCCATAAAGACGATTCGTTGTACCGTTCTCGACTCTTAATCCTCGTCTGAATTCAGGTTCCCCAATCCCGCGCAAAGCGCGGAAACTTTTACGTTTCATTAAATCATTAGAGAAAGAAGACAATTCGTATTATAATTCTCGACTCTTAACCCCTGTCTGAATTAGTTTTCCTCTTCCCGCGTGAAGCGCAGAAAGTTTTTCGTTTCATTAAATCATTAGGGAAAGAAGACGATTCGTTGTACCGTTCTCGACTCTTAATCCTTTTTTGAATCTCAAAAATGTTCTCTGTCTTCTCCTTTTTCTTCTTACGTCCTTTTTCTTTTCTCTCCTCTCTTTTTGCAATGACGAAATTCGTCATTGCCTTGTTTTCGTTTACATTCTGCACCATTAATTGCAATGACGACCTTCGTCATTGCCTTGTTTTCGTTCACATTCTGCATTAATTGCAATGACGACCTTCGTCATTGCCTTGTTTTCGTTCACATTCTGCCGCATTAATATTCTCCTGGTTTTCGTTTTCTTTGTTATCGTCAGGAAATCGCATTCGTTTTGCACGTAGTGTTTGTTATTCCTAGTTAGGTGCCTTCCTCATGTCCTTTTCCTTTCAAATTTCATAGGCATAGTCTTTAACATGGCATCAAGGTCACTACATTCTTCGATTCTCGAAATCACTCATGCATAACCGTCCATGCGCCATTTTGTCCGTTTCTGGTCCTTTTTAAGGCCTTTCTGTCTTCCTTCCTATCTCCACTATCCTAGATCCTACACACTTCTAACAAATTTCTATAAATAGTCTAAGAGATGTTCTTTCATCTGCGACGTATAACCTGCCCTTCAAAATGCCATCTTCGTACTCAAAATTCAAATCTGAAACCGACTCCGTCAAAAATCTCTCAAATTCTTGAAAAATTGACCCCTAAATAATCTAAAACTGCCATAACTTTCTCATATAAATTCCGTTTTGTATTTAAATCTCACAATATCTTTATCTCATAATTGCACATAGCCATGCCAAATTTCACGCTCCAATGGCTTTGCACAACATAAATAGCGCCCTCTAAAGTTCTTGGAATTGGCTTTCTCTCTGTGGCCGTATCTCAAAAATGGCTTGGCAAACCCGTACCCTTTTTGGGATTTAGATACTTGAAGATATGCCCTTTCCAGCCATATACAAAATTATATACCCTATTACTTGTCAAATTTGAGAAAATTGCCCTCCAAATTCGCCATTTTCAAGAAAATTGAGAAATAACTTCAACTTGCTCTAAACCGGCGATCTTTATACCTACATCAATGAAACTTGGCAGACACATGTATCCATATACGTGACAACTGTTTACTACGTTTAGTAAATTGTAATGCCCTCTTCGCAAAGTTATCGCCAAAAATGATGAATTTACTATGCTTTACGTAATAGCGCGTTTGATGCGTGCAGTACGTTTTGCGTAAATGACAATGGTTTCAAACTGACCGCACTGAAGTGCCCTTTTGAATGATACCAAGTATGGTATATGTTCACGCAGAAAATTGTGAGTAAATCGCATTTGAACAAGGATCACTATACGAATTCCGCCGAGTTTCAGCCCTATTATAACACGTTTCGGCCATGACGTCATTTTTTAAGACTTTTATTCGGTTGTGTTAGTATGGGCGGCCGTTCGTGCCAAAGCAAGCGTCGCAACATGTTCATCATGCACCAAGTCCTATTGGTTTTGCACGCAGTGCTTGCGAGCCCTTTCTAGATCCCTTCCTCTACTCCAATTCCCTTCAAAATGCGTAGGCGTAGTCTCTAGCATTCCTTGAAGGTCACTAAATTCTTCGTTCTCCGGAAACCCTCATGCGTGACCGTCCAGGCACCATTTTTTCCGTTTCGGGCCGTTTTAGTGACCTTTCTTTCGCCCTAACTATCTCCACTATCACAGAAGCTATAGACTTCTTACATATTGCTCTAGATAGTCCGAGAGTAGCTCCTGCGTTTGACACGTAGAAACATGGCGTCATTGCACGCACATCGTTGTGACACGATTGCATTTCTAGTATTCTCCTCCTTGTTTTCCTTTTCTTTCTTATCGTCAGGAAATCGCATTCGTTTTGCACGTAGTGCTTGTTATTCCTAGTTAGGTACTTTTCTCATGTCCTTTTCCTTTCAAATTTCATAGGCATAGTCTTTAACATCTCATCAAGGTCACTACATTCTTCGATTCTTGAAATCACTCATGCATAACCTTCCAGGCGCCATTTTGTCCGTTTCTGGTCCATTTTAAGGTCTTTCTTTCTTCCTTCCTATCTCCACTATCCTAGATCCTACAAACTTCTAACAAACTCTTCTAGATATTCTAAGAGATGTTCTTTCATCTGCGACGCATAACCTGACCTTCAAAATGCCATCTTCGTACTCAAAATTTAAATCTGAAACCGACTCCGTCAAAAATCTCTCAAATTCTTGAAAAATTGACCCCTAAATAATCTAAAACTGCCATAACTTTCTCATATAAATTCCGTTTTGTATTTAAATCTCACAATATCTTTACCTCATAATTGCACATAGCCATGCCAAATTTCACGCTCCAATGGCTTTGCACAACATAAATAGCGCCCTCTAAAGTTCTTGGAATTGGCTTTCTCTCTGTGGCCGTATCTCAAAAATGGCTTGGCAAACCCGTACCCTTTTTGGGATTTAGATACTTGAAGATATGCCCTTTCCAGCCATATACAAAATTATATACCCTATTACTTGTCAAATTTGAGAAAATTGCCCTCCAAATTCGCCATTTTCAAGAAAATTGAGAAATAACTTCAACTTGCTCTAAACCGGCGATCTTTATACCTACATCAATGAAACTTGGCAGACACATGTATCCATATACGTGACAACTGTTTACTACGTTTAGTAAATTGTAATGCCCTCTTCGCAAAGTTATCGCCAAAAATGATGAATTTACTATGCTTTACGTAATAGCGCGTTTGATGCGTGCAGTACGTTTTGCGTAAATGACAATGGTTTCAAACTGACCGCACTGAAGTGCCCTTTTGAATGATACCAAGTATGGTATATGTTCACGAAGAAAATTGTGAGTAAATCGCATTTGAACAAGGGTCACTATACGAATTCCGCCGAGTTTCAGCCCTATTATAACACGTTTCGGCCATGACGTCATTTTTTAAGACTTTTATTCGGTTGTGTTAGTATGGGCGGCCGTTCGTGCCAAAGCACGCGTCGCAACATGTTCATCATGCAGTACGTTTTGCGTAAATGACAATGGTGTCAAACTGACCGCACTGAAGTGCCCTTTCGAATGATACCAAGTATGTTCACGCAGAAAATTGTGAGTAAATCGCATTTGAACAAGGGTCACTATACGAATTCCGCCGAGTTTCCGCCCTATTATAACACGTTTCGGCCATGACGTCACTTTTTTGTGTGTTAGTATGGGCGGCCGTTCGTGCCAAAGCACGCGTCGTAACATGTTCATCACGCACCAAGTCCTATTGGTTTTGCACGCAGTGCTTGCGAGCCCTTTATAGATCCCTTCCTCTACTCCAATTCCCTTCAAAATTTGTAGGCGTATAGTCTCTAGCATTCCTTCAAGGGCACTAAATTCTTCGTTCTCCGGAAACCCTCATGCGTGACCGTCCAGGCACCATTTTTTCCGTTTCGGGCCGTTTTGGTGACCTTTCTTTCGCCCTAACTATCTCCACTATCACAGAAGCTATAGACTTCTTACATATTGCTCTAGATAGTCCGAGAGTAGCTCCTGCGTTTGACACGTAGAAACATGGCGTCATTGCACGCACATCGTTGTGACACGATTGCATTTCTAGTATTCTTCTTTTTCTTCTTTGCAGAAAATCGCATTCGTTTTGCACGTAGTGTTTGTTATTCCTAGTTAGGTGCTTTCCTCATCTCCATTTCCATTCAAATTTCATAGGCATAGTTTCTAGCATCTCATCAAGGTCACCTATTTTTTCGATTTTCGAAATCACTCATGCATAACCATCCAGGCGCCATTTTGTCCGTTTCTGGTCCATTTTAAGGTCTTTCTTTCTTCCCTCCTATCTCCACTATCCTAGATCCTACAAACTTTTAACAAATTCCTTTAGATAGTCTAAGAAATGTTCTTTCATATGCGACGTATAACTTGACCTTCAAAATGCCATCTTCGTACTCAAAATTCAAATCTGAAACCTACTCCATCAAAAAATCTCAAATTCTTGAAAAATGGACCCCTAAAAATCTTAAAACTGCCATAACTTTCTCATATAAATTCCGTTTTGTATTTAAATATTACAGTATCCTTATCCCATAATTGCGCTTAGCCATGCCAAATGTTATGCTCCAATGGCTATGCAAAACATAAATAGCGCCCTCTAAAGTTCTGGGAATAGGCTTTCTTTCTGTGGCCGTATCTCCATTATGGCTTGGCAAACCCGTACCCTTTTTTGGATTTAGATACCTGAAGATAAGATAAGATAAGATAAGATCTTATTCGTCTTTCTTTCAAATGACATACAGAGCATAACATTGAATCATAACACATTTACAATGCAAAATAACAAATTATGGCAATGATAAAAAAACATAGTTAACTAAAAGAAAGACGAGGAGACCCTTGTAAAAGCAGAGTTTGTAATTATTAGGGTCCCCTCTGAGCCGGATAAAACATGATGAATAGATATTTGTGACTACCTAAGAATACAATAGGGAAAAGGGGGTATAACAAAACAAGAAGTGTACACACACACAACAACAACAACAACAAAACGAGAGACGAGACTAGACAAGACGGGAGAAAAGAGAAAATATGAGAAATAATAGAAGACTACAGCACATCGACATTAAGGCACAGCACACAACGGGCACAAGACAACAGGGGGAGGGAATAAGAGGTTGACAATCTGAAGACACATATTAATATCAAGAAGAAAATTTACATTTATAGTAATACATGATATATCTTGGCACCATAATAACTACAAAAATGAACTACTCTATGAGTCACAGTATTTATCGAGAAGATAAACCTTAAGTTTACACTTAAAGGACAAGTCCACTCGAATTTTCAAAAATCATAGCATGTTGTAAATAAATCAAAGGTTAAAACTGCCAAATATCACTGCTGTACTTCAATCGGTTGATTTTTAAGAGCGATTTCTATTTCGGTTATTTCTAGCAAAACATTTAAATTTGCCGCACCGATGTCAGATTGTTGATCACGTGATGTGACGTATGGTCCTCACAACTAAGCGCATGTCTTACATTCTGACTAGTCAAGATGCCGCTGTGCCAGGCGTACTGGTGTTCCAATCGGCCAGGGTATGGGAGTAAAACAAGTTTCTTTAGCATCCCAAACCCATTGAAAGACAGGGAGAGATGTTCTCAGTGGTTGAACAATATTGGGACGAACAAGTTTAATATACGGACAATTTAGCAAAAATAGAGTCGTTTGCGAGGACCACTTCGAGGCTGATTGTTTTCAGGAATTCGGGCGAAGGTGATGAAGTACGAGGCCCGAATGAAACTACTACTAAAACTCGATGCCATTCCTACCATCTTCTTCCACCGTCCTCAACCACCATCCAAGAGGAAATCAACAACACGACGTCGGGAAGAGTCTGAGCGTCAAAAGGTAATGTTCTTACAAAAATATGATGAAGTAAACAATTAAAAAGTACATCCACAAACGTAGATCTTGGCTTCATTCAGTAACCGTATCGTACGCGATGCCTGCGTGCCCGGGCCGCTCAGGCGTAGATCTACAGCGTCGTAGGCCTATGCGTGCGGCCGTGCCATGTGCATGTTGCTGCTAGTCAATACAACCTACCGGTAAAAACAATGCGCCAGAAATGATCATTTACACTCGTCTAAATTATAGGTTGACCTTAGTAGCGCTGTGGTAAATATGACAAAACAGATGACAGATGACAAAATACTAGCTTTCCTGAGATACATTGTAGATGTTTTCCAAACTAAAGCGCAAATTATTTGTGAGGGTGTACTTACTTCTGTGGAATACTGTAGATGTAATAATAACCTGAAACAGTAATGATATTATTAGTAATAAATAAGGATCGTGTTAATGATGACAAAGATGATGAAAATATTTGGTTTGGATGTATGTCTGATCTTTGGAAGACAAGCTTTAAGTCAATTAGTCATCTATTTTTGGCGACGAGTGTTTATTTTATTTGCATGCATTATTAATTATTTAACCTCCAGTTTAAATGATTCCATTTCACATAATATCACATTCACTAATCACTATGAACATGACACAAGAATCAACAATATTTGTGTTCAGTGTTCTTCAAAGAAGCTAATCCCTAAATGCACAAGTTTATGTACTGTTGTTCAGTACACTACAGTTAGGGATGAACTTTTTTGAAAAACATTAAACACAAATAATGTCTTTCAGAATCTATATTTAAAAATAATAATGTACTTCATAGACATTTTGCCCAAATTATTGGCTATATTTTGGAAATCTACCGGAAGTAGACGGAAAATGATTCGAAACCGCGGGAAATTGCTATGGCTACGGCCTTTTAGTCAGGAATGGCGGGGTTTCTTGTGTGTCGCTGTTCCATTGTGTGGTGCATACAGTAGTCCCAAGTGTATATATTTGTGTCAGCTTTTTAGTTTTTGTCGCAAATCGACAGCAATGTAAATAAATCGACTGCTGACATTGACTGCTCATTAGTCATTGCTATTTATTATAAATCTAGAACAAATGATATGTTTTAAATGTATATTTACCAGGGTTTAAACATGTTAAGACAAGTAATGAAGGGGTTTGATAACTGTGGTCGAATTGTAAAGAACTGGAATCCTTAGCTCTGAGCTGAGCTGGATATTAGAATGACAAATTACAGGATAATTAATTTTATTATTTTGGTATTCTCAAACTTTGGTTCTGCCTTCTGGTCAACTCAAACCTTACAGCCAGCCACAGAAATAAGCAACAATTCCTTGTGCGAGTTGTATATATTATGATTATGAACAGAGCAGAATTAAAACAAAAAGCCGAAGTTAAACACTTACATTTTAGAACTTGTGCACATCTTGAAAAATGAAGGGAAAACTTCATGAATCTGACACCTGTAACTTGTTTTCATTTAAAAAATAAATTTGAAAGCAAGCCAGTTTTGGCTACCATAAATGGCTAGCTACTTTGATAAGTTCTTTTCAAATCCCCATACATTGAACTAAGCCATTTTATTCTTCTTATCATTTGTTGTTGTTTTTCTGACAGACGCACTTGACCATCGAAGCTTGCAGGACTTTGACAGACATCACACATCAGTCTCCATTGCATTCCTGGATCAACATTTGCTGGACTGAGTGGACTCCAGGCCTTTGTTCGATTTAATGGTTATTAATTTGAAGACTCATCAGCAGTTATGCTTCACGTTGCAACAAACAATCTTGAACGGGGAGTTTGGGAGAAGGACGAGAAGGATTTTGTTCAGCTTAATCCTTTCAATAAAACAAAAATCTCTGATACTCCCAAAGTTCCAAGGTGGGATTCCAGAGCTTCACACGAACAAAGCATTTATTATATTAATAGAAAACTGACTGAACAACAATCATTTGTTGTTGTTTTTCTGACAGACGCACTCAACCATCGAAGCTTGCGGGACATTGACAGACATCAATCTTCGTTGTATGAAGTAGCATTTACCGAGGAAGAAGAAAGAAGAACTGTCACCTTTATACAATTTAACAATATTGAACTCTAATAATACTTTTATTCTCAGCGACACATTTTATGCGTGTGATGGTCTCAATATAAATGTCAAAGTCAGTTCATAAATAAAATATAAATATTAGAAAATGCAAATTTTATTCCTAGTCCTATCGCATTTATTATTAGAAGTAGTGTTAAATAATACATTTTTTGTTTAACCGTTGTCTGTTTACTAGGCTATTCAGAAGAAACCAGAGCTGGGGGTGTTTCATAAAGCTGTTCGTAAGTTACGCACGACTTTACGCACGACTGGTGATATGTTCTTGTGCTACATGTAAATGATTGAGAATCTGATTAGCACCCAAGAACATGTTCCAGTCGTGCGTAAAATCGTGCGTAACTTACGAACAGCTTTATGAAACACCCCCTGGTTTTCTTCTGGGTTAGTTAGCATGAATTGTGATTAAAGAATGTAAATTACACAGACCTGTTAAATAATAGCCCCCCACAAAAGAAAAACAATTTTTTTTTTTAAAGATATTTTTTGCAGATTTGTATTTCATCCAGAAATAGTACCTACACAGGGTAAACATAATATAAATAGTCAAGCATTGACATATTTTGATACGTTGGTGATGGTGATTGTGATGGTGGTGATGGAGACGGTGGAGATGATGGTGATGATGTCAGTGGTGAAGGTGATTGATCATGATGGCTATGGTGATGATGATAATGATGACGGTGATTATGATGATGGCAACGGTGATGATGTCAGTGGTAATCGCGATCATGATGACGATGATTATAGTGATGATGGCGAAGATGATCTTGATGGCAATGCTGATGGTGGTGATGATGAGGGTGATTATGATGGCAATGCTGGTCGTTAACGGTTGGTGGTGATGATGGCAATTAATGGTGATGTCGGTGGTGGTGATGATCGTGATTCGTGATGGCAATGATGACGGTGATTATTATGGCGATAATGATCATGGTTATGATAATGGCGATGATGATGACGGTGATTATGATGACGATGATGGTTGTGATTGCAATGCTTATGGTGGTGATGATGATGTAGGTGGTGACGGCGATGATGGCTATGGTGATGATGATAATGATTGTGATGGCGATGACGATTGTGATAATGATGTTGAAGATGAAAATTAGAATTCTTCAAGTTATATTTGAGCCCTTCAGCCCACCGCACACTAATATTTCTATCCGAGGGTCAAACAAACCCTGAAAATAAATTTTCAGATATATATATTCCGCGGGTCACTTTAAAACAAAATCAAACAGAAAAAAGAATAAGGGAAAGAATTTTGTAATATTTTATTTCCAGGAATACACATGAACTGGAGTAACACAATTGACAAAAGAACTATGAAATAAAATATTACCATCCTCAAATGTCTGGGAATTACCAAAAGAAATTCCTGTTTAAGGCTCTTCTCATTAGCTCATGGTTTACAAATATAAAAACACATTTCAGAACTTTTACAACCATGAAATTATTAGCAGGGATGGGAACAATCATATTTTCAATTTTAAACCACATTGCCCCCCCCCCCCAAAAAAAAAGAAGTTTGTATTTACACAAACATACATTTCATACAAATAATGTGTCTTCTTTGTTAAAATGATATCAAAGCCTGGCCAAAAATAGCCTATATAGACACTTAAATCCCCTCTTCTGTCCCTAGAGCTGGTATTCTATATTGTACTTGATTGTACTTGTGTGCGTATCAGTGGCGTAGACAGGTTCGTACACCTGGGGGGGATGACTCAGGGGCGGATCTAGCTTTTTGCTAAGGGGGGGGGTTGACCAAAATAATGACGATGCGGAGCATCGTCCACGAGCCGCGAAGCGGCGAGCCGATTTTTTTGGGGGTGTTTATTTGAACCCCGTAAGTGATGTTTTCCTGGCATCTATTAACACAATGGAGACCATAAAAAGCAGTGCATGATAACGTCTTTTTAAATCAAGTAACAGTTAAATACACAGTTATATCCAGAGTTATCATGTGTTTGGTTAAGTTACCAGATTAGTTGAATATCTTCTCACAATATTTGCACTTGAAAGGGTTTCTCTCCAGCGTGCGTTCTTTTTTCTTTCTTTTTTTCTTTTTTTTTTCTTCTTTTTTTTCCCTTTTTTGTTTTTGTTTGTTTTTTGGGCCGCCCAAGGGGGGGTTTAAACCCCTAACCCCCCCCCCCCCGTAGATCCGCGCCTGTTTAATCTTGTGGTTATCTTGTGGTTTCCAAACCACAAGATAACCACAAAATACTTGTAAGATTTTCTTTTTTTTACCGTCTGAATTGGCTTTCACCGTGTGAATGCGGCTAATAACAATAAACACAATTACAATAATGATGAGCATTATTATTATCATTATCATAATTATTATTATTATCAGGTGGGCTGTATCTAATACAGACCACCTTATATTTTTGTTAAAATCGTCTTTATTTATTATTTATTAGGTGGGCTGTATCTAATACAGACCACCTTATAATTTTGTTAAAATTGCCTTTATCAGGTGGGCTGTATCTAATACAGACCACCTTATATTTTTGTTAAAATCGCCTTTATTTATTATTTATTATTTATTTATTTATTTATTTTTCTTATTTCGACCCACTTTTTTGTGTTCAAAATAATTTGAAAATGGCTCAATCAAATGTCCTAAAATTTGGCACACATATGTATAGGCATATGAACAAAGCACAGCAACGTTTTCAACCTTGACTTTGACTGATGACGTCATCTAGGCGCCATTTTGTGAAAATCAACTTATGATTATATCTTCATAACCGAAAGTAATTTCTCATTCATATTTATCATGATTAAGGTCAATATTAGTCCGGTCAATGTCAGGTCAAAAAACGCGCGCGTCCGCGTACGTCCGCGCGTCAGTGCGCGCGCAAATTTTTTAAATGCTCAAAATCGTCTCAAATTTGTTTTGCATACGTTTCAGGTCATTTAAAGCATTTTATAAAAAATCGCGCGTAAGCCCATGCGCGCGCGTTTTCGCGCGTAACACCATTACAAAACATAAAATCGCCATTTTTTTTTCTTCATGATATTTATTATATTTTTTCAAGGAATTTGATACCATGTTTATCTCTTTATGACCATTAATAACAAGATGAGCGTCAATTCAAGATAAATGTCAGTGCGCGCGAGCTCTTTTAATACATAACATACATGGGCAAAAACATGCCTATACAAAATCCATTATAGCTCTTTAGGATGCACCTGGACCCCAATTTTGTTTTCATATTCGAAAAGAGTATGAGTTGGAGATATGATTTCATGTCTCATTTGGCCATTAAGTGTATCGTGACATCACCTTAATGGCCTTGGAACACAAAATATGAATTTGCATATTATGACGTCAGCATATTTATGGAAAATTGATTGTATGTCTGTAAAAATTGATCGATTTTCTTCCAAATGTCGATATGTTGTAGTTGAGATAATTCTCTACAAGCTCAATAATTACCATTTTTCATTTTGATGACGTCATGATAGTATGAATTTCGATTAAAGGCCTCATGTCAGAAATTTCATAATATGCGTGTTATGCCCATAAAAGGTGAATTTCGGTCACATAATGAATCTACACGATATTGTTTTTTAAGAATTTTTAAGCAGTATCTCGCTTATTTTTGCTCTATTTTGTCTCAAATTTTAGTTGCCAGCCCACCTATACTTGTTCCAAACAAGTATTATATGTCTAGTTATTTCTTTATTATTTATTTTTCTTATTTCGACCCACTTTTTTGTGGACAAGATAATTTGAAAATGGCTCAATCAAATATCTTAAAATTTGGCACACATATGTATAGGCATAAAACAAGGCACAGCAAAGTTTTCAACCTTGACCTTGATTGATGACGTCATCTAGGCGCCATTTTGTGAAATTTTCTGAAAATTTACTCATGATCATATTTTCATAACGGTAATTCATTTCTCATTCATATTTATCACGATCAAGGTCAATATGTGTCCGGTCAATTTCAGGTCAAAAAACGCGCGCGTCCGCGTACGTCCGCGCGTCAGTGCGCGCGCAAAATTTTTAAATGCTCAAAATCGTCTCAAATTTGTTTTGCATACGTTTCAGGTCATTTAAAGCATTTTATAAAAAATCGCGCGTAAGCGCATGCGCGCGCGTTTTCGCGCGTAACACCATTACAAAACATAAAATCGCCATTTTTTTTTCTTCATGATATTTATTATATTTTTTCAAGGAATTTGATACCATGTTTATCTCTTTATGACCATTAATAACAAGATGAGCGTCAATTCAAGATAAATGTCAGTGCGCGCGAGCTCTTTTAATACATAGCATATATGGGCAAAAACATGCCTATACAAAATTCATTATAGCTCTTTGGAATGAACCGTGACCTTCAATTTTTTTTCATATTTAGATAGAGTATGAGTGGGAGATATGATTCCATGTCTCATTTGGCCATTAGGTGTATCGTGACATCATCATAATGGCCTTGGAACTCAAAATACGAATTTGCATATTATGACGTCAGCATATTTATGGAAAATTGATTGTATCTCTGTAAATATTGATCGATTTTCTTCAAAATTTCGATATGTTGTAGCTAAGACAATTCTCTATCAGCTCAGTAAAAACCATTTTTCATTTTGATGACGTCATCATAGTGAAAATCTCGATTAAAGGCCTCATGTCAAAAGGCCTTCATAATTTGCGTTATCCCTATAGAAGGTGAATTTCGTTCACGTCATGAAACTACATGATATTGTTTTTCAAAAATATTTAAGCAGTATCTCGCTTATTTTTGCTCTATTTTGTCTCAAATTTAAGTTGACCAGCCCACCTATACTTGTTCCAAACAAGTATTATATGTCTAGTTTATTATTTATTTTTCTTATTTCGAACCACTTTTTTGTGAGCAAGATAACTTTAAATTGGTTCAATCAAATACCTTGAAATTTTGCACACATATGTATAGGCATTAGAACAAAACACAGCAAATTGTTCAACCTTGACCTTGACTCATGACGTCATCTAGGCGCCATTTTGTGAAATTTTCTGAAAATCAACTCATGATCATATCTTCATAACCAAAAGTAATTTCACCTTCATATTTATCATGATCTAGGTCAATATCAGTCCGGTCAATTTCAGGTCAAAAAACGCGCGCGTGCGCGTACGTCCGCGCGTCAGTGCGCGCGCAAAATTTTTAAATGCTCAAATTCGTCTCAAATTTATTTTGCATACGTTTCAGGTCATTTTAAGCATTTTATAAAAAAATCGCGCGTACGAGCATGCGCGCGCTTTTTCGCGCGTAACACCATTAAAAAACATAGAATCGCAATTTTTTTTCTTTCATGATATTTCTCATATTTTTTCAAGGAATTTGATTCCATGTTTATCTCTTTGTGACCATTATTAACAAGATGAGCGTAAATTCAAGATAAATGTCAGTGCGCGCGAGGTCTTTTAATACATAGCATATATGGGCAAAAACATGCCTATACAAAATCCGTTATAGCTCTTTGGAATGCACCGGGATCCTCAATTTTTTTCATATTAAGATAGAGTATGAGTCGGAAATATGATTCCATGTCTAGTTTGGCCATTAAGTGTATCGTGACATCATCACAATGGCCTTGGAACTCAAAATACGAATTTGCATATTATGACGTCAGCATATTTATGTAAAATTGATTGTATCTCTGTAAATATTGATCAATTTTCTTCAAAATTTCGATATGTTGTAGCTAAGACAATTCTCTACAAGCGCAGTAATAATCATTTTTCATTTTGATGACGTCATCATAGTGAAAATTTTGATTAAAGGCCTCATGTCAAAAACTTCATAATTTGCGTGTTATGCCTATAGAAGGTGAATTAAGTTCACGTTATGAATCTACATGATATTGTCTTTTAAGAATTTGTAAGCAGTATGTCGCTTATTTTTGCTCTATTGTGTCTCAAATGTTAGTTGACCAGCCCACCTATACTTGTTCCAAACAAGTATTATATGTCTAGTTTATTTTTCTTATTTCGACCCACTTTTTTGTGTGCAAGATAATTTGAAAATGGCTCAATCAAATATCTTAAAATTTAACACACATATGTATAGGCATATTCACAAAACACAGCAAATTTTTCGACCTTGACCTTGACTGATGACGTCATCTAGGCGCCATTTTGTGAAATTTTCTGAAAATAAACTCATGATCATATCTTCATAACCAAAGGTATTTCTCATTCATATTTATTATGATCAAGGTCAATATCAGTCCAGTCAATTTCAGGTCAAAAAACGCGCGCGTGCGCGTACGTCCGCGCGTCCATGCGCGCGCAAAATTTTTAAATGCTCAAAATCGTCTCAAATTTATTTTGCATACTTTTCAGGTCATTTTAAGCATTTTATAAAAAATCGCGCGTACGAGCATGCGCGCGCGTTTTCGCGCGTAACACCATTAAAAAACATAGAATCGCCATTTTTTTTTCTTTCATGATATTTCTCATATTTTTTCAAGGAATTGGATTCCATGTTTATCTCTTTATGACCATTATTAACAAGATGAGCGTAAATTCAAGATAAATGTCAGTGCGCGCGAGGTCTTTTAATACATAGCATATATGGGCAAAAACATGCCTATACAAAATCCGTTATAGCTCTTTGGAATGCACCGGGATCCTCAATTTTTTTTCATATTAAGATAGAGTATGAGTCGGAAATATGATTCCATGTCTCATTTGGCCATTAGGTGTATCGTGACATCATCATAATGGCCTTGGAACTCAAAATACGAATTTGCATATTATGACGTCAGCATATTTATGGAAAATTGATTGTATCTCTGTAAATATTGATCGATTTTCTTCAAAATTTTGATATGTTGTAGCTAAGACAATTCTCTATCAGCTCAGTAATAACCATTTTTCATTTTGATGACGTCATCATAGTGAAAATCTCGATTAAAGGCCTCATGTCAAAAGGCCTTCATAATTTGCGTTATCCCTATAGAAGGTGAATTTCGTTCACGTCATGAAACTACATGATATTGTTTTTCAAGAATATTTAAGCAGTATCTCGCTTATTTTTGCTCTATTTTGTCTCAAATTTAAGTTGACCAGCCCACCTATACTTGTTCCAAACAAGTATTATATGTCTAGTTAATATTATAATTGTTATCATTATTATTATTACTATTATTATCATCATTATGACTTATTAAGTAAGCAAATATCATTCCCCAAAACCTGGGGGGGATGATTGTACATGCCATCCCCCCCACCTTGTGAGGTGGGGGGGATGCATCCCCCTCATCCCCCCCGTTGTCTACGCCCCTGGTGCGTATCTGTGTCCAACTTTGTACTTTCCGTTCACTTCTATAAGTATGTAGCGCATGAATATCGTACACAATAATAAGTATGTGGGGCAATGCAAAGCCTCTACGACCGGGGGTTACGCACACGAGAGTAATTCATGAATATCCTTAATCTCCGTCTATCTTCCGTGCGTGTTCACGTATAGCGCGCACACTGGTTGGACCGCGAATCGACGCAGAGTTATATATAACGTGGTATTCCCAGGTTGATCTCGATGCGAAACGCTCGTCGATCGGCCATGTCGTATTTTCCGCCGAAGTCTATTATGCATCAGCTACTACTTTGCTAGTTCCTGACTGGTATTGAGACAAACATTGACAGGAAGTATAATATTATGTTAGGAAAATATCTACATTATGTGGTAAGCCAAAATTCAGCGAGACGCACCCCCAATAAAAATGGTTATTTAACATGTATATCCGACTCTTCAAATATTTTTGTTTGCAAGTTTTATTTGGTGTTTTTTTTCACATTTTCAAACTTCACTCACTATTTATTGAATAGTACATTATAATGTTTATAGTTCTGGCTCAATATTCATGACGAATTCAATGTCATTAAATGAATCCTGAGCATAGCAGAAAGATGAGAACTGTGCCATGTTTTTGCTTATTTCGTATTCATGAGGAGCAAAAACGTGCATACGATTTGAGTAAATACGTGCGATTTGGCGAGCGCTGCGGTCTGACTGGTTCGCGAATGGGCATCGTCTCTAGCTAGCTCTAGCTCTGTGTTGTGAGGACCCTACGTCACAAAAACTGTCGCGCGATGCATTGTGGGGGAGAACCGGCTCGATCACTAACTTGTTCTTTGCTCATTAAAACAATTAATTAAAAATAAGTCCGAGCTCCGTTTTCCAAGACCAAGTTATATTTGGGCTTTTTAGATTTTTGTCTATCTAATCATTAAACCTTTTTAGCCGAGTGGACTTGTCCTTTAAATGAAGAGAGACTAACAGATTGCTTAACGCTAGAGCCTAGAGAGTTCCAAAATTTAGGTCCAGTAAAAACCAAAGTATTAAAAGTTAACTTTGTCCTTACTTGGGGTAAGTGAAACGCAGAGGCATTTCGTGTAGCATGGTCATGAACTTGACTATTTTTCTTAAAAATGCTGACTAGAGCCTGTGGAAGGACACCAGAATCGAAGTCGTACATTAAAGAACCCAGTTGAAGGTGATAAATATCTTGCACCTTTAAAATTCTATGCGTATAAAAAAGCGGATTAGTGTGCGTACGAAAGCTAACGTTACAAATAATTCTTAAGACCCTCTTTTGAATCAAGTATAACTTTTCAAGGTTAGTTTTAAGAGAGTTACCCCAAGCAAGAACACCATAATTAAGATAGGGGAGGATTAATGTTGAGTACATTAATAGCAGGATGCCTTTAGGTAAAATTGATTTCAATTTATGAATTACGCCACTGTTTCTTGACAATGTCTTATAGAGATGATTTACATGAATTTTCCAACTCATTTGCTCATCAATGTGCAAACCAAGGAATTTTGTTGATGATACCCTATCTATCAATACATTATTAAATGATACATCTCCTGGAAGCACTTTGATTGTATTACTAAAAAACATATAATTTGTCTTTTGCAGATTTAAAGACAATTTATTTGCTTGAATCCACAAAGTAACTTTACTTAGTTCGAAATTAAACGTTTCTAACAGAGTTTGTGAATTTTTGTGTGAATAGTACAAGCTGGAATCATCAGCAAATAAAATGAATGACAAAATATCAGATGAGAAATGAAAGTCATTAATATATACAATAAACAAGAGCGGACCAAGGAGAGATCCCTGAGGAACGCCGCATGTGACATTCTGTAACCCTGAATCAAAACCGTTTAAAGAAACAAATTGTTTCCTGTCAGCTATTAGTAGCTCTTAAACCAGTCCAGAGCTGTGCCCCTGACACCATAATGCGATAATTTCCCTAGCAAAATTTCATGATCTATAGTATCAAATGCCTTGGAATAATCAAGAAATATACCGATTGTGTGCATCTTTTTGTCTATTGCTTGTGAAATCTTATCTATAAAGTGCAGCAAGGCATGGGAGGTAGTATGTTTCTCTCGGAACCCAAACTGAAAATTTGAGAATATTTTACTTTTGTTGAAAAATTCTAAAGTTCTAACATAAATCACTTTCTCAAGGATCTTTGAGAAGGAGGTTAGAAGTGAAATAGGACGGTAATTTGAAAAAGATTGAGGATCACCCTTTTTAAAAACGGGTACGACTTTTGCAATTTTCATGTTTTCGGGGACTATTCCATTTAACATTGATGAATTAAAAACATGAATAAGGGGTTGAATAATCGCTAAGATAACCTGTTTAATTATGTCATTATTGACACCATCGTAACCAGGACTTTTCCCAGCCTTAAGCGAATTCACAATAGTAAGCAACTCTTCCCTAACTAATGGGAAAAGGAATAAGCTTTTTTTGTTAGATTCTTTCAGGAAATCGTTAAAAGATTTTTGACAGGAAGGGACCGCCCGTGACAGATTAGGACCAATACTGCAAAAATAATCATTGAATTTCTCCACAATAATATTCTTATCTTCCACTAAACGACCATCAATTTCAATATTCTTTACATCAGAATTTTTTTTCTTTGACTTGAACACATTTCTTATCACTTTCCAAGTTCCTTTGATATCGTTTGAAGTTGCTTGAAACTGAGCAAAATAATATGTTTTCTTTGCTGCACGCAAGACTGAAGTAAGGGTGTTTTTATAATCAACATATCGTTTACGTGATGATTCTCTTCCACTAACTTTATAAGAATAATACAACTTATTCTTCTTATTGATAGACTTCAACAAGGAAGCACTGACCCATGGCATACGTGGAATTTTCTTACGATTTCTAGTATTACATTTGGAAATCGGAACAATTTCATCATAGAGTAGCAAAAACTTGAAAGAAATTGTTGAATGAAATATTAACATCCTTTTCAAGTAAAACTGCACTCCAGTCAGTTGCCGTTAGTGCTTCTCGAAACTTCTCAATGTTAGTAGGATTGTTTTTACGAATATATTTACATTCATGTTTATGAGCAGTATTACGAAAATTCACTCTAGTGAAGATAGGGAAATGATCTGAAAGATCTGATATTATAATACCTGAAGATGGAAAAGGTTGCAAATTACAAAATATGTTATCAATAAGGGTAGATGAACTATCAGTTACCCTTGTGGGTTTTGTAATTAATGGCATTAAAGAAAATGACAACATCATATTCAAAAAAGCATTATAATGGTCATTTTCATCACATTGAAGAAGGTTTGTATTATAATCTCCCATTAAGAATATTGACTTATTGACAAATAGTGGGTTCAACAATATACTCTGCAATTCATTCACAGTAAGATCTATATTACTCTGGGGAGGTCTGTATATAACTCCAAAGATAACATTCTTTTTGCCTGGAATAAAACACTCTACAAAAAAAGACTCCAACTGATCAGTCATCACATTTAAGTCATGCCTTACTTGGAAATCCATACCAACTGGAATGCATAAAGCAACACCACCGCCTCTTTTATCACGTCTGTGATTAGACACCAAACTATATCCAGAAATAGAATATAAATTAACATCACTCTCACTCGAAAACCAAGTCTCCGTGACCCCAATTATTGTAGAGCTATCATTGAGGTTTCTGATAAGAGTATTAAAAGCATCAACATTTTTATGCATACTTCTAACATTTAAATGTAGGACAGTAACATCATTTTCACATTTATTACGAAACCCATCCATAAATTGATTTTCTGAACAGTAATGACAAACAATTGGAGAGGCGTGATCAAAATTATCATTAACATTGGGCTCTAGCGTGCTTGCATTATTTTCTAAAATATTACAAGCAACTTCTTCTATATTAACCATCTTGGATTGGAATCACAAAATAAAATATGGAGTCTAAGTGTTGGGAATACAAGTCAAGAAGATTGTCAGAAAACATATTAACACATATATGGGAGATTAATATACTACAAAGATTAAAAGGTAACAAAAACACATTTAAAGGACAAGTCCACTCGGCTAAAAAGGTTTAATGATTAGATAGACAAAAATCTAAAAAGCCCAAATATAACTTGGTCTTGGAAAATGGAGCTCGGACTTATTTTTAATTAATTGTTTTAATGAGCAAAGAACAAGTTAGTGATCGAGCCGGTTCTCCCCCACAATGCATCGCGCGACATTTTTTGTGACGTAGGGTCCTCACAACACAGAGCTAGCTAGAGACGATCGCGAACCAGTCCGCAGCGCTCGCCAAATCGCACGTATTTACTCAAGTCGTATGCACGTTTTTGCTCCTCATGAATACGTAATAAGCAAAAACATGGCACAGTTCTCATCTTTCTGCTATGCTCAGGATTCATTTAATGACATTGAATTCGTCATGAATATTGAGCCAGAACTATAAACATTATAATGTACTATTCAATAAATAGTGAGTGAAGTTTGAAAATGTGAAAAAAACACCAAATAAAACTTGCAAAAAAAAATATTTGAAGAGTCGGATATACATGTTAAATAACCATTTTTATCGGGGGTGCGTCTCGCTGAATTTTGGCTTACCACATAATGTAGATATTTTCCTAACATAATATTATACTTCCTGTCAATGTTTGTCTCAATACCAGTCAGGAACTAGCAAAGTAGTAGCTGATGCATAATAGACCGGCGGAAAATACGACATGGCCGATCGACGAGCGTTTCGCATCGAGATCAACCGGGGGATACCACGTTATATATAACTCTGCGTCGATT
Source organism: Strongylocentrotus droebachiensis (assembly GCA_035222895.1). Taxonomy (NCBI): domain Eukaryota; kingdom Metazoa; phylum Echinodermata; class Echinoidea; order Camarodonta; family Strongylocentrotidae; genus Strongylocentrotus; species Strongylocentrotus droebachiensis. The sequence goes on along the minus strand of JAVYIG010000332.1, from coordinate 101,942 downwards.
CGCGGTCCAACCAGTCTGCGCGCTATACGTGAACACGCACGGAAGATAGACGGAGATTAAGGATATTCATGAATTACTCTCGTGTGCGTAACCCCCGGTCGTAGAGGCTTTGCATTGCCCCACATACTTATTATTGTGTACGATATTCATGCGCTACATACTTATAGAAGTGAACGGAAAGTACAAAGTTGGACACAGATACGCACACAAGTACAATCAAGTACAATATAGAATACCAGCTCTAGGGACAGAAGAGGGGATTTAAGTTTCTATATAGGCTATTTTTGGCCAGGCTTTGATATCATTTTAACAAAGAAGACACATTATTTGTATGAAATGTATGTTTGTGTAAATACAAACTTCTTTTTTTTTGGGGGGGGGGGCAATGTGATTTAAAATTGAAAATATGATTGTTCCCATCCCTGCTAATAATTTCATGGTTGTAAAAGTTCTGAAATGTGTTTTTATATTTGTAAACCATGAGCTAATGAGAAGAGCCTTAAACAGGAATTTCTTTTGGTAATTCCCAGACATTTGAGGATGGTAATATTTTATTTCATAGTTCTTTTGTCAATTGTGTAGCTCCAGTTCATGTGTATTCCTGGAAATAAAATATTACAAAATTCTTTCCCTTATTCTTTTTTCTGTTTGATTTTGTTTTAAAGTGACCCGCGGAATATATATATCTGAAAATTTATTTTCGGGGTTTGTTTGACCCTCGGATAGAAATATTAGTGTGCGGTGGGCTGAAGGGCTCAAATATAACTTGAAGAATTCTAATTTTCATCTTCAACATCATTATCACAATCGTCATCGCCATCACAATCATCATCATCACCATAGCCATCATCGCCGTCACCACCTACATCATCATCACCACCATAAGCATTGCAATCACAACCATCATCGTCATCATGATCATCATCTCCATCATCATAATCACCGTCATCATGATCATCATCGCCATCATCATAACCATGATCATTATCGCCATAATAATCACCGTCATCATTGCCATCACGAATCACGATCATCACCACCACCGACATCACCATTCACGATCATCACCACCACCGACATCACCATTAATTGCCATCATCACCACCAACCGTTAACGACCAGCATTGCCATCATAATCACCCTCATCATCACCACCATCAGCATTGCCATCAAGATCATCTTCGCCATCATCACTATAATCATCGTCATCATGATCGCCATTACCACTGACATCATCACCGTTGCCATCATCATAATCACCGTCATCATTATCATCATCACCATAGCCATCATGATCAATCACCTTCACCACTGACATCACCACCATCACAATCACCATCACCAACGTATCAAAATATGTCAATGCTTGACTATTTATATTATGTTTACCCTGTGTAGGTACTATTTCTGGATGAAATACAAATCTGCAAAAAATATCTTTAAAAAAAAAAATTGTTTTTCTTTTGTGGGGGGGGGGGGGGTATTATTTAACAGGTCTGTGTAATTTACATTCTTTAATCAAAATTCATGCTAACTAACCCAGAAGAAAACCAGCTCTGGTTTCTTCTGAATAGCCTAGTAAACAGACAACGGTTAAACAAAAAATGTATTATTTAACACTACTTCTAATAATAAATGCAATAGGACTAGGAATAAAATTTGCATTTTCTAATATTTATATTTTATTTATGAACTGACTTTGACATTTATATTGAGACCATCACACCCATAAAATGTGTCGCTGAGAATAAAAGTATTATTAGAGTTCAATATTGTTAAATTGTATAAAGGTGACAGTTCTTCTTTCTTCTTCCTCGGTAAACGCTACTTCATACAACGAAGATTGATGTCTGTCAATCATGTCCCGCAAGCTTCGATGGTTGAGTGCGTCTGTTAGAAAAACAACAACAAATGATTGTTGTTCAGTCAGTTTTCTATTAATATAATAAATGCTTTGTTCGTGTGAAGCTCTGGAATCCCACCTTGGAACTTTGGGAGTATCAGAGATTTTTGTTTTATTGAAAGGATTAAGCTGAACAAAATCCTTCTCGCCCTTCTCCCAAACTCCCCGTTCAAGATTGTTTGTTGCAACGTACGGTGAAGCATAACTGCTGATGAGTCTTCAAATTAATAACCATTAAAACGAACAAAGGCCTGGAGTCCACTCAGTCCAGCAAATGTTGATCCAGGAATGCAATGGAGACTGATGTGTGATGTCTGTCAAAGTCCCGCAAGCTTCGATGGTCAAGTGCGTCTGTCAGAAAAACAACAACAAATGATAAGAAGAATAAAATGGCTTAGTTCAATGTATGGGGATTTGAAAAGAACTTATCAAAGTAGCTAGCCATTTATGGTAGCCAAAACTGGCTTGCTTTCAAATTTATTTTTTAAATGAAAACAAGTTACAGGTGTCAGATTCATGAAGTTTTCCCTTCATTTTTCAAGATGTGCACAAGTTCTAAAATGTAAGTGTTTAACTTCGGCTTTTTGTTTTAATTCTGCTCTGTTCATAATCATAATATATACAACTCGCACAAGAAATTGTTGCTTATTTCTGTGGCTGGCTGTAAGGTTTGAGTTGACCAGAAGGCAGAACCAAAGTTTGAGAATACCAAATAATAAAATTAATTATCCTGTAATTTGTCATTCTAATATCCAGCTCAGCTCAGCTAAGGATTCCAGTTCTTTACAATTCGACCACAGTTATCAAACCCCTTCATTACTTGTCTTAACATGTTTAAACCCTTGTAACTATACATTTAAAACATATCATTTGTTCTAGATTTATAATAAATAGCAATGACTAATGAGCAGTCAGTGTCAGCAGTCGATTTATTTACATTGCTGTCGATTTGCGACAACAAAAACTAAAAAGCTGACACAAATATATACACTTGGGACTACTGTATGCGCCACACAATGGAACAGCGACACACAAGAAACCCCGCCATTCCTGACTAAAAGGCCGTAGCCATAGCAATTTCCCGCGGTTTCGAATCATTTTCCGTCTACTTCCGGTAGATTTCCAAAATATAGCCCAATAATTTGGGCAAAATGTCTATGAAGTACATTATTATTTTTAAATATAGATTCTGAAAGACATTATTTGTGTTTAATGTTTTTCAAATAAGTTCATCCCAAACTGTAGTGTACTGAACAACAGTACATAAACTTGTGCATTTAGGGATTAGCTTCTTTGAAGAACACTGAACACAAATATTGTTGATTCTTGTGTCATGTTCATAGTGATTAGTGAATGTGATATTATGTGATATTATGTGAAATGGAATCATTTAAACTGGAGGTGAAATAATTAATAATGCATGTAAATAAAATAAACACTCGTCGCCAAAAATAGATGACTAATTGACTTAAAGCTTGTCTTCCAAAGATCAGACATACATCCAAACCAAATATTTTCATCATCTTTGTCATCATTAAAACGATCCTTATTTATTACTAATAATATCATTAATGTTTCAGGTTATTATTAGGTCTACATCTAAAAATGATCTACAGTATTCCACAGAAGTAAGTAGTCTACACCCTCACAAATAATTTGCGCTTTAGTCTGGAAAACATCTACAATGTATCTCAGGAAAGCTAGTATTTTGTCACATTTACCACAGCGCTACTAAGGTCAACCTATAATTTAGACGATGGTAAATGATCATTTCTGGCGCATTGTTTCTACCGGTAGGTTGTATTGACTAGCAGCAACATGCACATAGCACGGCCGCACGCATAGACCTACGACGCTGTAGATCTACGCCTGAGCGGCCCGGGCACGCAGGCATCGCGTACGATACGGTTACTGAATGAAGCCAAGATCTACGTTTGTGGATGTACTTTTTAATTGTTTACTTCATCATATTTTTGTAAGAACATTACCTTTTGGCACTCAGACTCTTCCCGACGTCGTGTTGTTGATTTCCTCTTGGATGGTGGTTGAGGACGGTGGAAGAAGATGGTAGGAATGGCATCGGGTTTTAGTAGTTTCATTCGGGCCTCGTACTTCATCACCTTCGCCCGAATTCCTGAAAACAATCAGCCTCGAAGTGGTCCTCGCAAACGACTCTATTTTTGCTAAATTGATATGTCCGTATATTAAACTTGTTCGTCCCAATATTATTCAACCACTGAGAACATCTCTCCCTGTCTTTCAATGGGTTTGGGATGCTAAAGAAACTTTTTTTACTCCCATACCCTGGCCGATTGGAACACCCCGTACGCCTGGCACAGCGGCATCTTGACTAGTCAGAATGTAAGACATGCGCTTAGTTGTGAGGACCATACGTCACATCACGTGATCAACAATCTGACATCGGTGCGGCAAATTTAAATGTTTTGCTAGAAATAACCGAAATAGAAATCGCTCTTAAAAATCAACCGATTGAAGTACAGCAGTGATATTTGGCAGTTTTAACCTTTGATTTATTTACAACATGCTATGATTTTTGAAAATTCGAGTGGACTTGTCCTTTAAAGCTACAGTATAGGAAGGATCCATAATAATTGCAAGAGAGTGAGAAGAAAAAAAAAGAGACCAGAAAAAGAAGTTAAATAAGAAAATACATGAAAACGAGAAAATGTATAAAAATAACATAAGGCAATAAAATGGGCATGTAAAGGCTGCCATAGAAAAACTGCAAGGAAAAATACTGAAAGTATGATAATGAGATGCTGGTGTACTGTTCTGTTGGTTTTCAGAGCTTAGCAATGTCTGCATCACAAGTTATAAGTTTTTTGGTAAAGCCGCCGCTTGTGTTCTTTAAGCCCGCAAAGATCCTCCCTTCTTGGCTAAAGGATCGCTCTACTTTCGGGCAGTGGCGGACATTGTATAAAAGCTTCTGTCTGGCGGGTGTGAGGTCATCGTTCAGGAAGATGTCAGTGCCTTTCAGCTTGGATCTGGCTCCCATTACCAGACCCCTGATGCGCCGGCTTGAAAACTTTACCAGAAGAGGGCGATGTTTTTTCCTCTGATTGGCATCAGGTGAAGACGTGCCGAGGCGATGACAGCGATCGAAGTCAGCTGGAGTTAGTTTGACTCCAAGCTTCTCTCCAACCTCCATCACGACCACCTCCGGAATCTCCTCTGCAGACTCCTTTACTCCGAGGATTCGGATGTTGTTACACCTTCCCTGCTGCTCTAACGTATCCAGCTTTATTTCTAAAGCCGAACAAAAAACTGAACAGCTTTCTCCTTCCTTCTTAAGGCGCTTGATTTTCTCTTCCTGCGCTTTCACCTTCCCCTCCAAATCCATTACCCGCCCTTCTTGCTCCTCTAACCGAGCAGCGATGCCAGATACAGCCTCCTGGACTGCATCTTTCACCAACTTCTTTAAAAGACTGCTGCTTTCCAACTCGGCGATAACCTGCCGAGCAATGTCCGCTGACTGAGACTTGGTGATTGGCATTTTGAGGTCGGATGAAATTAATGGTCAGTTCGGAGCAGGGCGGTAATAAATCCCACTATGTGTAAAGGTCAGAACATTCCATACACACTATGCACAGCACACTTGACCATTCCTAGCATGCACAGGATAGAACATACTACGTGTAGAACGTACAGCACACTTAGAACATATGTGGAGCTATAGATGTCTCGCCAAAACCAGACTTAAGATATGCCCTTTCCAGCCACATACGAAATTATATACCCTATTATTGACCAAATTTGAGAAAATTGCCCTCCAAATATGCAGTTTTCAAGAAAAATGCGAAATAACTTCAACTTGCTCTAAATTGCGATCCCTAGACTAACAACAATGAAACTAGGCAGACATATGTATCTATATACGTGACAACTGTCCGCCAAGTTTGGTAAATTTCAATGACGTCAGCACAAAGTTATCGCCAAAAATGATGAATTTACTGTGCATTACGTAATAGCGCGTCTAATGCGTGCAGTACATTGCGCGCAGATGACAATGGTGTCAAACTGACCGCAATGAAGTGCCTTTCTGAATAATACCAAACACGTTATACGTTATCACAGAAAATTGTGAGTAAATCGCATTTGAACAAGGATCACTATACGAATTCCGCCGAGTTTCCGCCCAATTATAACACGTATCGGCTATGACGTCATTTTTTCAGACTGCTTTTCGCCCCCTAAACGTCATTCTTTTTCCTTGAAAATTGGCAGTGACATTACGAGTTGCAATACGCAGGGCACCCCAAGGCCGGATTTTTAAAATTGGTCAAGGGGGCCATTTAAGACGCCATTTTGTCCTGTAAATCTTTTTTGCATCACGTGTTTCGATGGGATTATCATAGCAAAGAATAAAGTGGTTTACAATAACCACCATGAAATTTTCTTTCCAATAATACCAAATACGGCCCATAAAAAAAGACATAAAGAGTGAAAGAACAAAACAATTTAAATCCGGTCATAATACAGATCATGTACGTTTTCCGCCCATGCATTACTCGCATTGTCTATGGGGCATATCGGGTTCACGCTTTCGGCCCCCAGAACGATCTATATTTTTCTTGAAATGTTTTTTATAATTTGTCAAGGAGGCATTTTAGACCCCATATTATACTGTTTATGATAATGTTAGTATAGACGACCGTTAGTGCCAATTCGCCCGTCATTGCACGCATATCGTTGTGCCACGATTGCAGGTCTAGTTTGTGTTTCGTTTTGTTTTTGGCCGGCGTTTTTATTTTTATTTTATTTATTTATTATTTTTTTTGGGGGGGGGGGAGCTCAGAGGTTAAGGCAATAAATTACCATTGGATGAGTATCTAAGGGCCCGCGTTAGGGCCCTAGGTGAAATCCAGGGGGTAGAGCCCCGGAAGCTTTGGGGTTTTAGGCATTTAATCACGGTCAGATGAGCATATTTTGATACCTCATTATTTTGTATTCTTTGTTCATTGCTCTCTTTCTTTCTATTTCTCTTTAATATACTTTTTCAAAAGAAGTGGGGGGGGGGGGGGAGGGAGCTCCAGGCTCCCGATCCCCGTCGTTACGCGGGCCCTGACATGCAGGCATCTCAAGAAGCACATTTCTTGCCTGGCTGTAAATCTAGGAATTTGTCATTTTCCAACAAACACATTATAAGTATAATTTACTTAAGAGTGAGGAAAAATCTTGGAAAATTATGTCATTGTAGCAATAATTGTAAACCACCGTAATGGAATAAGAAATAAACCACGTTTGAACTGTATTTCCCCAAGCCCCCCTCCCCCTAACAGTACGCTAGGAGCTCCCCCCCCCCCATGGCTCCGAATCGTCTCATTGGACAACGCCCCCTATTGTCAGAGGCCAGCAGCCTAAAATGTTTAATAGCCTACTGACTTTTACCCAACAAAATCGTTAAAAATCCTTTTTTTTTTTTTTAAACGAAAAGCACATCCACCCCGACGTACGTTGACACTAGCTCTTTCATTGGAACCCTCATGTCCCATTGACTTTTGAATGTTCACCTACCGTAATTTGGTCAAAATAGGTCGCTAGCTCGCCATTGCCTATACCATATGTGAAAGAAGTCGAACTTTGGACGCTATTTGCAAAGCGATTGTAAGGTTATAGGTAAAGCACACGAAGGATAACAAGCATGAATTATCATAGATCAGTCCTGATCGGTTCATTATGTACATTTCAGCCAACCCCCACCGTAATTTTTCCATTTAGTATAGGCAAGCATTTAGCCCAGGTAAGCAAAAACATGAATATTCATGATCGCCATGGACTATTCGATTATTTACAGAGGGGTGCAATTGTGCACCACATCAAACTCCCCTACTTTAAGTCAAGTATTTCATTGTATTGTGTAGTTTGGAAGGTTTATTTTTAATAATCATGTTCTTGTATTTTATATTTAGCAAAGCAATCTCACATACAAATTTACTACCAAGTGTCGTATAATCCGCCGATTGCCGTCTGCTATATACGTCCAGCGAGCGAAAATGAGAAAACCGGAGCAATATGCCCCCCAATTACACCTTGTTGGCGGGAAAAATCGCAACTGATCTCCCCTACCTTTCTTCTTTCTCTTTTTGTTCTTTCCCTTACTCTCCTCTTTCCCTTTCCCTTCCCTTCCTTCTCTCTCTTTTAGGTTTGCTGGGGGGGGGGGGGGCAAGGGCCTTTCGGCCCCCACCCGCTCCAATACGTTGTTGGCGGGACTAACCGCAACTAATCTTCCCTTCTTTTCACCCTTTTGTTTCTTCTTCCTCTTTTTGTTCCGTTTTAGCTCTCCTCTTTTCCCTTTTCTTCCTTCTCTCTCTTTTTTAGCGGTTGCAGGGGGGGGGGGGGGGGGGGCAAGGGCCTTTTGCTTCCTTCCCGATCCACAACTTGTTGGCGGGAAATTGCAACTGATATCCACCTTCTTTTCTTTTCTTCTCCTTCCCTTTTTCTCCTCTTTTCCTTTTTTCTTTCTCTTTCCTTCCTTTTCTCTTATTATTTTGATGGGGGGGGGGGGGCTGGGAGGCAAGGCCCTTCCTCCCCATTTCCTTTCCCCTTTTCTTTTCATCTTCCTCTTCTTTCTTTCCCTTTCTGTCCTCTATCCCTTTCCCTGGATCCGCCACTAGGTGGTACATGTACATGACTTGAACAATAAATGACTTTTTTTTCCTAATATCCTCCTGTTTGGGGTTGCACTGCGTATTAAGAAGGCTGGTATAAAAAGGAAAGTGACATATACCGTGGGGTTTTGGCATGGTAAAAATCCTAGTCAAACTGTGGCTAGTACACTTTATTATCGCAGCATTGCACTGATAATTGTTGAGTCTGAATCCTATATGGGTTAATTAAGCGGCTTAGGGTTGAAGATTAAACACATGCTTTCCAGGGGCCTAGTGATGGAATGTGAATTCAAAACATATCGCACCAAATATGGAGCGAATAATGGAACAAAAAGCACTTCAAGGTTTGGTGCACTTGCCATTTGACAATAGGGGACTACATTTTCAATACAGCTCAACGATTGACTAGCAGAGGTGTTTACTTCACAAAGAATATATTGCTTGTACTTTTGCTTTCCAGCGGTGTAAGCCAATGAAACTCGAATGCGGTTTTTCCGTCACATTTTCTTTCAGCTCATGATGAGGCAACTGCTTATTATTATTATTATTTTTTTTTTTTAGGGCGGGGCGGTAAAATAACCACTTCAGGTCTTCTTTATTTTGTCATAATAACATAAACATATTCACATTTTTAGCATTTGCCTCCATTTCTGGAGGGATAAACATGGTTTTCTAATATTTGTTTTCTATTTGTAAGCGATAATTGAATAGGTAAATAAAAATATGAAGAAGTCTCTCTTTTTTTTCTTTTTAAATTCTTTTTCAACAAAGCTTTTGCAAATAGTAAAAAGTGCATAATTAAAATAATATCAACATCTCTTTCCTTCTTCAAATTAAAATCAATACCAAACAATAGATGACATGGTTTGAAATTAAAATTAGACATGAAATATTTCTTTATATTCCTTTTAACTTCATTCCAAAACATACTGACGTCGTTACAAAAAAGAACATGTGCATACAATCACCTTTTTTATTACAATAATTACATTTACATTTGTATTCAGCCAAATCATTTCTCTACGATAGCTGTCAAAAGTACAGCTTTATACAAGAAAAAGGTCATAATTCAAATATAGTAGGAATGAGTCATCTTGATTTCCAGAAAACCTGCATTTTTTGTATTATATTTACAATTCATTATAACCCTTATACCACCAATTTGCTCAAACCACAAACATACATTTGCAACCTGCATTTATTTCATCGCTTAGATATTTACAAAACCAATTTTATATTTAACGATGCAACCTTTGTTTGAACATCTAACATATCTAAAACACCTTCTTGAATACTATTTAATACATTTGACCTTTTAACCTACATCAAATTCTGTAGAACTTTGTAGGAATTATGAATATGTAAGTTATGTCCTATCTGTGAAATTTAAACGTCAGCAGTGTCCTAGTATTCAAATTATGCAAGGAAGCCCGATTACGTTCTGGACTTCACTGTCAAACACTATTGAGTACGTGACTGACTTCTTTTTTTTCTTTGGTAATAAAATACATAAAAAGAGCTGTAAATGGTACATGAACATATGTCTACATCAATACATTTGATTTGATTGATTTATTTCTGTTTGATTTTCTTTGTCTTTTGCATTTTCACAAATATATAACAGACAAACATTGAAAATTTACACATGACAAAAGAAAATATGTAGAAAAAGAAAGAGGGGATGCACATCAAGATTCACAGATGTACGTGATAGTTGGATTTCAATTTGTTATATAAAGATAAAAAAGAAGATGCAAATTTGAATATTGAGTGACCAACTTGGGATATAAATCACTTCTTGTAATGGCCAAAATTAAACTAGTTGAATCTTTGTCCCGCACAAAACGTACGACCATTCGGTACAAGGGTCTGAAAATCAGACTATCTAATAAAAGGACTGCAATAGCTTTATTCGATTAAAAAACTAACGTTCGTTATTTTCCCGGGCACAAAAAGACATTTTAAGCCCTTTCGTTTTTGAGGGAAGTTCTAAATTAGAATTATTTTCCAAATGTCGTTGGAATTTAACCTTTTTATTTTTGGCCGGCAAATTGGACATAGTACCTTTGATGCTATTATATCTTGGTTATCTTCATTAATACAAATATTGCCAGCGGCGGATCCAGGGGGGGGGGCCCGGCCAAAAAAATATGTTAAAATTAGCCCTAAATTCGCCCAAAGTATACTGAAAAAAAGGGGAGTGCCCCCCCCCCCCCGGCCCCTAAAAATATATATAATATTTTTGTTTTTATTAAAAAAAAAAAAATGCCAATGGCTGACCTAAAAAGTGACCTTACCCCCCCCCCCCCCCCCCCCGGCTTATTCAGCGGCTGGCTGAGTCCTTGCGATTTTGGGGGGACTGGAAAAAAAAAAAAGTGTCCTCTTACCCCGTATAATAAAATGTTATCAATGCAACTTGTTGTTATTTGATGGAATTTTACCTCGTATTTTCTTAGGACCATTCCTAGAATTAAAAAAGTATAGGGGATAGGAAAGATGAACTTATCTTTATTTGGCTCGATTACTGGATTCTCTTTCCTTCCTTTTCTCTTATTATTTTGATGGGGGGGGGGGCTGGGAGGCAAGGCCCTTCCTCCCCATTTCCTTTCCCCTTTTCTTTTCATCTTCCTCTTCTTTCTTTCCCTTTCTGTCCTCTATCCCTTTCCCTGGATCCGCCACTAGGTGGTACATGTACATGACTTGAACAATAAATGACTTTTTTTTCCTAATATCCTCCTGTTTGGGGTTGCACTGCGTATTAAGAAGGCTGGTATAAAAAGGAAAGTGACATATACCGTGGGGTTTTGGCATGGTAAAAATCCTAGTCAAACTGTGGCTAGTACACTTTATTATCGCAGCATTGCACTGATAATTGTTGAGTCTGAATCCTATATGGGTTAATTAAGCGGCTTAGGGTTGAAGATTAAACACATGCTTTCCAGGGGCCTAGTGATGGAATGTGAATTCAAAACATATCGCACCAAATATGGAGCGAATAATGGAACAAAAAGCACTTCAAGGTTTGGTGCACTTGCCATTTGACAATAGGGGACTACATTTTCAATACAGCTCAACGATTGACTAGCAGAGGTGTTTACTTCACAAAGAATATATTGCTTGTACTTTTGCTTTCCAGCGGTGTAAGCCAATGAAACTCGAATGCGGTTTTTCCGTCACATTTTCTTTCAGCTCATGATGAGGCAACTGCTTATTATTATTATTTTTTTTTTTTTTAGGGCGGGGCGGTAAAATAACCACTTCAGGTCTTCTTTATTTTGTCATAATAACATAAACATATTCACATTTTTAGCATTTGCCTCCATTTCTGGAGGGATAAACATGGTTTTCTAATATTTGTTTTCTATTTGTAAGCGATAATTGAATAGGTAAATAAAAATATGAAGAAGTCTCTCTTTTTTTTCTTTTTAAATTCTTTTTCAACAAAGCTTTTGCAAATAGTAAAAAGTGCATAATTAAAATAATATCAACATCTCTTTCCTTCTTCAAATTAAAATCAATACCAAACAATAGATGACATGGTTTGAAATTAAAATTAGACATGAAATATTTCTTTATATTCCTTTTAACTTCATTCCAAAACATACTGACGTCGTTACAAAAAAGAACATGTGCATACAATCACCTTTTTTATTACAATAATTACATTTACATTTGTATTCAGCCAAATCATTTCTCTACGATAGCTGTCAAAAGTACAGCTTTATACAAGAAAAAGGTCATAATTCAAATATAGTAGGAATGAGTCATCTTGATTTCCAGAAAACCTGCATTTTTTGTATTATATTTACAATTCATTATAACCCTTATACCACCAATTTGCTCAAACCACAAACATACATTTGCAACCTGCATTTATTTCATCGCTTAGATATTTACAAAACCAATTTTATATTTAACGATGCAACCTTTGTTTGAACATCTAACATATCTAAAACACCTTCTTGAATACTATTTAATACATTTGACCTTTTAACCTACATCAAATTCTGTAGAACTTTGTAGGAATTATGAATATGTAGGTTATGTCCTATCTGTGAAATTTAAACGTCAGCAGTGTCCTAGTATTCAAATTATGCAAGGAAGCCCGATTACGTTCTGGACTTCACTGTCAAACACTATTGAGTACGTGACTGACTTCTTTTTTTTCTTTGGTAATAAAATACATAAAAAGAGCTGTAAATGGTACATGAACATATGTCTACATCAATACATTTGATTTGATTGATTTATTTCTGTTTGATTTTCTTTGTCTTTTGCATTTTCACAAATATATAACAGACAAACATTGCAAATTTACACATGACAAAAGAAAATATGTAGAAAAAGAAAAAGGGGATGCACATCAAGATTCACAGATGTACGTGATAGTTGGATTTCAATTTGTTATATAAAGATAAAAAAGAAGATGCAAATTTGAATATTGAGTGACCAACTTGGGATATAAATCACTTCTTGTAATGGCCAAAATTAAACTAGTTGAATCTTTGTCCCGCACAAAACGTACGACCATTCGGTACAAGGGTCTGAAAATCAGACTATCTAATAAAAGGACTGCAATAGCTTTATTCGATTAAAAAACTAACGTTCGTTATTTTCCCGGGCACAAAAAGACATTTTAAGCCCTTTCGTTTTTGAGGGAAGTTCTAAATTAGAATTATTTTCCAAATGTCGTTGGAATTTAACCTTTTTATTTTTGGCCGGCAAATTGGACATAGTACCTTTGATGCTATTATATCTTGGTTATCTTCATTAATACAAAAATTGCCAGCGGCGGATCCAGGGGGGGGGGGGGGGGGGCCCGGCCAAAAAAATATGTTAAAATTAGCCCTAATTTCGCCCAAAGTATACCGAAAAAAAGGGGAGTGCCCCCCCCCCGGCCCCTAAAAAGATATATAATATTTTTTTTTTTTTATTTAAAAAAAAAAAATGCCAATGGCTGACCTAAAAAGTGACCTTACCCCCCCCCCCCCCCCTCCCTAACGGGACAAAATGTCAAATTTAAAAATTTCGCGACCAAAAAACCCCCAAAAAGTGTCCTCTTACCCCCCCCCCCCCCGCCCCCCCCGGCTTATTCAGCGGCTGGCTTAGTCCTTGCGATTTTTTTGGGGACTGAAAAAAAAAAAATGTCCTCTTACCCCGTATAATAAAAATGTTATCAATGTAACTTTTTGTTATTTGATGGAATTTTACCTCGTATTTTCTTAGGACCATTCCTAGAATTCAAAAAGTATAGGGGATAGGAAAGATGAACTTATCTTTATTTGGCTCGATTACTGGATTCTCTTTTTCTCCCTTTTTACCATTGTATTTCTTTAGTGAATGTATACAGAAATTATATGAATGTTATATTTGTTTTTTGATAGAATTTTCGCTACATTTTTTTCATAGGACCGTTCAATTTTTTTTTAAAGGGGAAAGTATCCATTTCTTACTAATGAGGTAAATAACATTTTAGTACTTCGCATTCATTGTATGGTTATTGGATTTATTTATATTCATTCTTAAATGGACTTTGTAACATTGTTCAGATGAGAGACGATGGTACTATGGTAGTGAATTTAATGCAAGATGTACAATTAAAGATAATCTGAAAGTTTGAGTTGAAAAATAGACCATTATTAATGATAACAATTTGGAAAACCGATCTAATCGATTTCTTAATTCTTCCAACTATATTATTACAATAATTACATTTTAGGTTTAAAATGCAAATTGTCACAAACCAATCCTGAATTGGCTTTACCGTGTGAGTCAAAAAGAAGTTTACACCTAGAAAATTGCTAATTATTTTTAAAATCATCTTTCAACAGTACATCATTATACATCTTACGGAAGAGTGTTTTTATTCCAAATCATTTGGTATTAATTTGTGTGGTATGTGTTCACGCTTGGATGAACAGGGGGGTAAGAGCATTTTTTTGTGTGTGTGTCTTAAAGTTTGAAAATTTGGCCGGTCGATACATATTTTTCCGTTTAGTCTCATTTCACAACGCCCCCTATCGTCAGAGTCAGCAGCCTAACATGTTAGCCTATGGACGTTTTTTTTTAAAAATCGTTAAAAATTCATTTTTTGTTTAAACGAAAAGCACATCCACCCCGACGTACGTTATCACTAGCTCTTTCATTGGAGCCCTCATGTCTCATTGACTTTTGAAAGTTCACCCACCGTAATTTTTCCAAATAGGTTGCAAGCTCGCCATTGCCTATAATACACATGTGGAACAAGTCGAACTTTGGACTCAGTCTGTCAAGCGATTGTAAGATTATAGGTCAAGCTCACGAAGGATAAGAAGCATGAATTATCAATTATCACTTCTGCTATGTTCATTATGTCCATTTCATCCAACCCCCCACCGTAATTTTTCCATTTAGTAAAAGCAAACATTTAGCCGAGGTAAGAAAAAAAAAGGAATATTCATGACACACCATGGACTATTCGGTTATTAACAGAGGGGTGCAATCGGTCATCACGTCAAACTCCCCTAATTGCCACCAAGTATTTCATATCATTATATAGTTTGGTATGTTTCTTTTACTCACTCATGAATTATTAAATATCAATGATGGTTTAAAGATATGTAAAAGAAATTTTAGTTGATATTTATTAACAAAGTAATTTATATTTAGCAAAGCAATCTCACATACAAAATTACTATCAAGTGTCGTCTGCTACGCCGATTGTCGCCTGCTTCGTTTAAGGCACATATTTATCGTTTGGACTGTAAGGTATAACAGGGAGATTTGTATTTTCCTGCGGTAAAAATAACGTATAGCAGGAACATGTTGTATATGCGGATCCTTTTAATGACCACGTAATGGAAGTGGCGAAACGCCACGATTCCGTATGGTTTGAATAACTTAGGCAGGTGAAAGTTATTGTATTGAGAAGGAAAGGAATGTTCACACCCGACGGCGCGGTGGCCTGTACTTATAGCGAAGAAGAAGAAGAATGTATAATTCGCGCCATTGCGCGCGAACACATCACACCCAATGGCATACACCCGGTACCCTGCAACACAGTGGAACATTCTAAGAAATTGAAAATTTATCTACAAGATAGACCTCTTGAATCATCTGAGAAGTAACTTACCCTATTCTGATGACTTCAATGAATTTCAAGATAACAATGGCTGCGTTTCCATCCAAAAATAAAAAACTAGTTTGCAATTAGAAATAGTCAATTTCTCGATAATTTCACAAAATATATTTGCCGCCGCATTCAATATGACGTCATTGACAGCTGATTGGCTAGTTTGGTAGTGACGTCGAACGAGCTATGTTTGTGCTGCAGTGATCCAGCGAGCGAAAATGAGACAATCGGAGCAATATGTTTCGTTTCGTTAGAGGGGGGGGGGGGGGGGGGTTCAACCCCCACCCCTCCCCCCCCCCCCCCCCCCTGCGTACGCGCCTGATAACTAACATATCATTGATACAAAATTACTCAGTTTTGTCATCAACCTCCAAAAATGTTACCGAGTCACTTTAACTTGAATTGGTTTGTTTTTTTCATCATCGGGCCAAGGAGTCAAATATATGTCAAAAAGACACAAAAAGAAGGGAAAGGAACGCTTGCGAACTCTCTGACACAGACGGAGAAGTTCACCGTTATACAATAGGGACTTTTAGATTCGCACGAAGACAATAGGTCTATGCTACGATCGACGTCCTTTTAATACACTGCCTTGAATGGACGTCACACGTATCAGTCCACGCAAATCTAAAAGTCCCTAATGACATACACATCAGCGACGTACACACCAAACAATGCTCGACAAAATGAGCAACCTCACACCAGATTCTTGTAAAACAATAATATTAAAGGACTAAAAAATCCCCATTAACAGACACTTAAGTGCTCCAAAGGCTCGAATGTCAGGAAAGCCGGAAGCTATACGATGTTTTATATTATAAACAAAAAATCATAATAACAATAATAACTGAAAGTGTAAGAAAAACGGTGTTCATGAAATTGTTCAAAATACTGAATTATTTTTAAAAAAACGGGCGGGCAACGGGAAACTCAACATTGAGTTATAAGGGCCTTAAAATTAGATATAATAATGAATAAATATATATATATTTATAAATTGACAAAATATAATAAAAAATAGTATCGAAATGAACAATAAGTATCAACAAAAATATTAGACAGCATCTACACAACATATATTGGACAGCCATGCACACTGCACATTCAGCCAAGCAACACTCCAAATGTGATCCACGAGACCGACGTGTTGGTCATGGTCGGTCCCGTGGGCTTTCTGACAATTACATTTTCAGACAGTTCGCAAGACCGACCTTGTCGGCCTCTTGGGAATGTTGATATCTTTCACTGCCGGGTTTGCCCCCCTACTTTCAGGGTTTGCTAGTTCATGGTTTGCTGCACTTCACAGGGTATGTAGTGCATAGCAAGAATTTCAGTTTTTCCTGTGGCCCTGTTTTCCATGGAACATTTTAAACGAGCGAATTATTGATTTAGCAATTAAGTTGTATAGATATTTCATTCTACAATTTATTTCAACCCATTCTTGAATAATGAAGCTTCGCTATCACTTACCAGGTGGCACACATATTACGATGAATAATCCCACAGCTAGTGCTATTTTCACCGCCATGTTGAGCAACATGTTCACAGAGCAATTAATGTTAACGGATTTACGGGGATATCAGCGCGCCGGCGTAGTATGAACGATCGAGTATTAATTGAAAATATTTCACGCAATATATGGACCAAAGTCAGCAAACAATGGAACAAAAAGCACTTCAAGGTTTGGTGCACCTTAAAAGCTTCCTCTCAAAGAAACTTTCAATGGTACATCATTTTTCAACATTATGGTAGACAGCCACAGGTACGGATCCAGACAGTTTGGAAAGGACGGGGGAGGGGCGCACAATGTTAGAAGGACTGAAGCGCCGCGTACGTAGCAAGGGAGATTTTAAAAGTAACAGGATACACGACAAATAAATTGGTTATTAGAAAGGAAATTAATTGACGATAAATTGCAACACATACCACCAGGTCGTATCCTGACACCTACCCCCTGGACATCCACCACACGGATAACCACATCCAGTCAACTACCCCCTAGGAAAACTATCCCTGAGGGCAACTACCAACGGACAACTACCCTCAGACAACTACCCCCCGGACAACTACCCCAAGACAACTACCCCAAGACAACTACCCCCTAGAACAACTTCCCTCGGACAACTACACTCCGGACAACTACCTCCTAGGATAGTTGTCCGGGGGGAAGTTGTCCCAGCGGATGATTTTCGTAGGGGTTAGTTGTATAGGGGTAGTTGTCCGGGCTGTAGTTCTCCGGGGGTAGCTGTCCTAGGGCGTAGTTGTTCGGGGGTAGTTGTCCGGGGGCTAGTTGCCCTAGGGAGTAGTTGTTCTAGAGGGTAGTTTACTTGAGGGTAGTTTACTTTGGGGTAGTTGTACGGGGGTAGTCGTCCTAGAGGGTGGTTGCCCTCGGAGGTAGGTGCCCTTGGGTGTAGTTATCCTAGGGATTAGTTGACTGGGGGTGGTTATCCGGGGGTGGATGTCCAGGGGTAGGTGTTCTATAACCCACCAGGTAAAGGTGTTTATGAATGTAACTAATGTCGGTGTCATTGCTGGGAGGGTGATCAACAAAAGAATATGAATTTGATAGTAATATCAATGACCACAACACTATTTGGGGAGGTGGACAAACTGATCCACATGGTCGAGAAATCGAAAAGTTTGCAGCAAACAGTAATCTTGTAATATTGAATGATGGGAGGGAACCCGTCTGGACCCCAAACAGGGAAGCTATTATGTCTCGATATTACATTAAGTACTCCAGCTTTAGCAGCAAAGAGCAAAACTGTATTCCTAAAATGAAATGCAGAAATAGCGGTAAGCCACCGATAATAAGCTGGTTGAAGTGTAATTTGGCTATAAATGAAAAAAACTCTTCAAGAAACAATCTTAAAACTTGTGTACACCTCAACTGCTAATACAATATCAATTCAAATGGGCTTGTGGCCACTGTTTTATTAGAGAAGGCAAGGTACACAACTGGAGAACCTTTAGTCCTATAGGAGATGTATGAAAAATAATTCGTGAAAAAAATCCAAGCGAATCAAAGTGTTAAAAGGAAATACAGTCTTCGTCAACCTTTGATAATCAAGTAGTAACAAATGACAAGGATTACAGTTTGAAAAGCAAACTCGAAGAATCCCCTATTAAACATGAATAGACGAACAATTATGATACTGCACAAACTTAAAAGCGCGATGGATAGATCTAACAATTCTTCTCCACGTCAAGATGAGATCATTTTGACATTGATTGCCGAGCTACATATCCAGTCATGTGTAAACCTACATTAAATTAGTGAATAGAATATGGGACAAGACCGAAATCCCAAATCAATGGCGCCAAGCAACCATGGTGCCAATTATTAAAAACGATTAAAACCCTTCTTACCCTTCATCTTATTGCCCTATTGCTCCCACTTCAATAAATTGCAAAATAAAGGAAAGATTGACTCAGAACCGCCTAAAGTATCAATATGAATCCTATTCGAAGTGGCTTTAGAACAGGAAGGAATACTTTAGACCATCTCATACGTGTAGACACGGATGTAGCCAAAGCTATAGCTGAAAGAGATTAATATGTCACATTCTCAAGAAACATGAAATCGGGATAAGTCGTTTTTTTAAATTCTAACAGAAAACTTTGTAAGGGTCTGAATAATTTAGTTGTTAACTTTACATACGAGCTAACAAATAGCAACATGCTAATACGAGGTTAGAACTCGAGTTTATCTTTCATCATTGCACATTGAATGCAATCAACAAATTTAGTACAGTACGACATTTTAAGGTAATGTGCCGTATCACAAAACACATAATGGTGGTGCTCATTCAATCTGTATTGCTGTTTTTAAAACTGCAGAATTGATCAAGCCGATCGCGAACACATTAACAATTCAACAAAATACAGTCATTTCTACAGTTTCGTGCGTCACCTATTGAAATATGCGAAAAGTACCTTGACTTAATAATGCAAACATCATTTCTTTAGGCGATACAATAGGAAACTATGACACATCAAAATGATTCCTCTGAAGGAATGTGGAATAAAAAGGTGTCACGCACGTGTTCCCCTCCAGTCGAATGTCAGAAGAAAAAGGAGAACAAGAAGGGGGAAGAGAGAGAGAGAAAGAGAGAGAGAGAGAGGGAGAGAGAGAGAAAGAAGTTGAATGGAACATGAGTATATACATGTAAAGGCACTTCACTGTCCAGACTGTTTCCGTGTCGCATGCCCAAATTAGCTGAGAAAATAACACACCCTCACCGCTAAAAACAGAGACAGTCCTCACCTTTCATTCTTACCTTCGACGGGTCTATTTTAGAGGGTTGCGCAAACAGTGTCGGATGCAAATTGATGATTGAAAAACACAAAATGTTTAAAAAAGGACAGAATCTAGACTAATGTAAATAATGTAATATCATATCATTCTCTCTTAGCTCAGTTGTAGTCAGGTCAAGATATGGTTTGACCCCAAAAAAATTGCAACAAAAGGTTTGTCAACGGTTTTTATTAGTATTTGACCTCAGGAATAACATACTAAAAGTATATCCAAATCGAACGTTCGGAAAGCTGTTATTTTCAAGATGGCGTCCAAGATGGCCGCCGATACCTAAAAATGACCATCAATCGCTTATTATCTATCCTAGAGCCATAATTTTGGTGTCTATCCCATGGTTTTGGTGGTCAGAGAATCCATTGAGACAAGTAAGAATGGTTTGTGATGGTCTAGGAAACCCTAAAATCCAAGATGGCGTCCAAAATGGCCGCCGAGCATAAAAATGGCCGTAAGTCACTTATTATCCATCCGAGAGACATAATTGGGGTATCTATGATATGGTTTTCGGGGTAATATAATCCATTAGGATAAGTTAGAACCTTAAGCAGTGGTTCAGGAAACTGCGAAATCCAATATGGCGTCCAAAGGGCCACAAAACCACTAAGAAATCTCAATAGAGGGCGCACTTCATAAACAGGAAATGAACAGTGTTCCTCTCTCACCTTATGGTGTCACCGACCCCCCCCCCCCAGAAAAGGGTCAATTCAACTATCGACAGGTCATTGTCAACACTAAGGGAGTAGCCGAGGGGGGGGGGGGGGTTACAACGACAAAGTAACAACTTAATAATAATATCTAGACACACATTCATGAGGCTACCATACAACAGTTGCCCTAAACAGTTACTCGACCGAACTCGCTCACTTGTCGACTGCTTTTCGATCACATCCTGAGCACTTCTCGACCACACTCGATCTTTCCGATCGCAACCTCAACCAAGGACACAATTACGTGCTGATATAATCAAATTTTCTTCGTACTTTGGTAGTAACATGTGTCAGCGACACGCAGGCGAGGATCCAGGATTTCTTAGGGGGGGGGGCCCAATTTGAGATTATGCAAGCCAAATATTGGTACGTAATTGTGACACCGGCAGTGGCAATTTTTTTTTTTTTTTTTTTTTTTTTTTTTTTTTTTTGGGGGGGGGGGGGTAGAAAAAAAAAATCCCCATTACCCCACTCTTACATGCAGGCCCCACTGAACGTTTCTCGGCGGGGGTCAAGGGGTGGAGCCCCCAGAAGCTCAGGGTGAATAGGAATTTAACTACGGTCAGATGTGCATATTTTGATACCTTATTTATTGCACTGGTAGGAAACTATTGGTGTGGGGACCAGGGGGCAAAAAATTGGAAAATTACGGCGTCAGATATTTCGTTCAGTGGATTGGGGGAGGGGGGAAGAACACTTTTGCGTTGCTTTCTTTATCACACATCCTTTTTTTCCCCAGGGAGGCCGGGCCTTTTTTTTGTTGCTCCAGAAAATGTGAAAATCGCGCCGGCAGAAAGGTCGCTCAGTGGGGGGGGGGGGGGGGGGGGGGGGGTAGTCAGCACATTTTTGTTTTGGTCGTCGAAAATGTTAAAATGTGCACCTCCCCCCCAAAAAAAGGTAAAAATCACGTGTTGTTACATAATTTTTTTTTTCTCAAGGGGGGGGGGGGGGGGGGCTAGATCCGCCACTGTGCCGAGCTACCTATCCAGTCATGTTTAAACCTTCTTAAATTACTGAATAGAATCTGGGTCAAGACCGTAATTCTAGATCATTAATGGCGCCCAGCAATCCTGATGCCAATTATTATGAAGGATTTAAACCCTTCTCGCCCTTCATCTTATTGCCCTATGGCTCCGACTTCAGTAATTTGCATATAATGGAAAGATTTATTCAGAACCGCTTAAAGTATCAAATGAATCCTATTCGAAGTGGCTTTAAAACAGGTAGGAATACTCTAGACCATCTTATACATCTAGACGCGGATGTAGCATAAGCTACAGCTGAAAGAGATGTATTAAAGCATTAATATGTCACATTCCAAAGAAACATGATTCGGGATAAGTCGGGTTTTCTCATTCTAACACAAAACCTGGTAAGGGTATGAATAATTTAGTTGTTAACTTATCATGAATATTATTAGGTAACTGGAGCTAACAAATCGCAACATGCTAATTCGAGGTTAGAACACGAGTAAATCTTTGATCATTGCGCATTGAATGCAATCGACAAATTTGTACAGTAAAAGTGTATGACTGACATGTTAAGGTAATGTGCCGTATCGCAAAACACATAAAGGTAGTGCTCACTCAATCTATATTGCTGTTGTCAAAACTGCAGAATTGATAAAGCCGTTCGCGAAGACATTAACAATGCAACAAAATATACTTATTTCTACAGTTTCGTGCGTCACCTATTGAAATATGCGAACAGTACCTTGACTAATAATGCAAACATGATTTCTTTAGGCGATACAATAGGAAACTATGACACATCAAAATGATTCCTCTGAAGGAATGTGGAATGAAAAGGTGTCACGCACGTGTTCCCCTCCAGTCGAATGTCAGAAAAAAAAAAGAACAAGAAGGGGGAAAGAGAGAGAGAGAAAGAGAAAGAAGTTGAATGGAGCATGAGTATATACATGTAAAGGCAGATCACTGTCCGGACTGTTTCCGTGTCGCACGCCCAAATTAGCTGAGAAAATAACACACCCTCACCGCTAAAAACGGAGACAGTCCTCACCTTTCATGCTCACCTTCGACGGGTCTATTTTAGAGGGTTGCGCAAACAGTGTCAGATGCAAATTGATGATTGAAAAACACAAAATGTTTAAAAAAGGACAGAATCTAGACTAATGTAAATAATGTAATATAATATCATTCTCCCTTAGCTCAGTTGTTTTGATTCTCTTATTTCATACACATTGTGCAAGTCGCACCCCCTCCCCACACACACACACACACACACACAGGCGCGCCGGTAGCAGTTTGGGATTGGGGGGGGGGGGGGGGCTCACATTCCAGGGGGCTCACATTCCAGGGGCAGTGACGTAATGAGAAAAAAGAGTTCGGAAGGGGGGGGGGACAGACGAAAAATCTGCATCACCACCAGTCTTACACGTTACATGCAGGTCCCGCGGAACGTTTTTCAAAGTGGAGTATTATCGATCAGGTAGAGCGTAAATTGGCGTGGGGGTACAGGGAATTAGCCTCGGCAGAGGTTCAAGGGGCTGAGCCCCCGGAAGCTCAGGGGTTTTAGGTATTTAATTACGGTTAGATGAGCATCCAGGGGCCCTCTGTAAGGCAATTGACGTGTTCCAGGGGGGGGGGGGGAGCCCCCAGAAGCTCAGAGGTTTTAATATTTAACTACTGTCAGATGAGCATCCAGGGGCCGTCTTAGGGCCATTGTTGTGGTCCAGGAGGCAGAACCCCCGGAAGCTCAGGGGTTTTAGGTATTTAATTACGGTCAGATGAGCATCCAGAGGCCCGCCTTAGGGCCCTTGGTGGGGTCCAGGGGGCGGAGCCCCCGGAAGCTCAGGGGTTTTAGGTATTTAATTAAGGTCAGATGAGCATCCAGGGGGCCGCCTTAGGGCCCATGGTGGGGTCCAGGGGTCAAAGCCCCGGAAGCTCAGGCGTTTGAGGTATTTAATAACGGTCAGATGAGCATCCAGGGGCCCGCCTTAAGGCCGTTGGTGGGGTTCCAGGGGGCAGAGCTTCTGGAAGCTCAGGGGTTTTAGGTATTTAATTACGGTCAGATGAGCATCCAGGGGCCGACCTTAGGGCCTTTGGTGGGGTCCAGGGGGCAGAGCCCCCGGAAGCTCAGGGGTTTTAGGTATTTAATTACGGTCAGATGAACATCCAAGGGCCCGCCTTAGGGCCCTTGGTGCGGTCCAAGGGGCAGAGCCCCCGGAAGCTCAGGGGTTTTAGGTATTTAATTACGGTCAGATGAACATCCAGGGGCCCGCCTTAGAGCCCTTGTTGGGGTCCACTGGGCAAAGCCCCCTGGATGCTCGGGGGTTTTAGGTATTTATTTACGGTCAGATGAGCATCCAGGGGCCCGCCTTAGGTCCCTTGATGGGGTCCGGGGGCGGAGCCCCCGTAAGCTCTGGGCTTTTAAGCATTTAATTACGGTCAGATGAGCATTTTTTATACCTTATTTGTGACATTGGCAGGTCACTTATTTTTTTCTCCGTCTTTCTTTCTTTTTCTCTTTAACATACTTTTTCAAAAAGGAGGGGGGGGGGGGTGGGGCTCGAGCCCAGCCACTTTGCAGACCATGACATAAAGGCTTCTAAATATGCGTATTTCGCCTGACTGTAATTTTGGAATTTCTTATTTTCCAACAAACGCATAAAAAAAAAAATGGAGAAAAAATGCCGGAAAATCATGTCACAACATCAACATTTTTAAATCACCCCCCCCCCCCCCCCCCCCTCCCATCAGTACGCCAGTGTTCAGGGGCTCATGTCTTCTCACCCCTATAACAAAAAACGGACACGCTTTCCCATTCTCGCACAATATGTCCACGATATGCGCGTATCGCTATTATAGAGACCTCCATTGATAAATACCGTATAGGTGGCATGCGCAATAATTATCTATGAAATTAAATTCCTGTGAACTTTCCTTTTTCTTTAAATGGAATTGTTTTTGTCATTTAATTCAGGTTTTTATTATTGTAACGTTCTTTTGGATCAAAAATACAAACCATGTTTACTCCTTTACTGTTTTTTTGTTTTTTTTTGGAGGGGGGGGGGGCGTTTTTTTTTTGGGGGGGGGGGCAAAAATGCGTTTTGCCCCCCCCCCCCCCCCCCCCCACTTCCGGCGCCTATGCACACACAAACACCCCCACATCTCTGGACCCACTCTGAGGCACTGGTTTCAGCTGTTTGTAAAACCGTTCCGGAAATATCATTATAACTAACGAAATCAACGAATCAATTGGTCATTATAACTAAAAATCCAAATCCAAAAATACGATATTGATGCAAGATCATAAAGATATCCAAGCTACACACTGTCGCTCATAACGTTGGAATATTTTTTGTTTACCCCAATTCATGAAATTATTTTGACAATGATTTATTCCTAGTAGATCTAGATAATAGTATACATTCTCAGATTTTATTGAATAATAATTTGCCAGTGTTTGTTTTGCGTGACTGCTAAAGCATGTATATGCTAATATGTTTATCAACTAGGGGACCTACGCCCCTACGTCATAAATGACAGTAATGAGGATTAATGCCCCACAAAAGGGCACTAATATAGCACATCGACACGCTTTTGATCCTGGGGCCTCACAGTTACGAGGCTATTGCTTTGCCACTGAACCATGACTGTACGCAGCGGAGGCTAGGGTAGGCTGATGCTAGAAAAATTCCATCAGAGTCACAAAGGAGTAGATAAGACTAAGAGATGTGCTATATATACTTACCAGGATGAATGCTGAAATAGCAGAGGCAGTTGAAAGATGTGAGATTTGCAGCACACATAGAGCCAGTAAACAGAAAAAAGCCTATGCATGGTCATGACATACCTGAGAGACCATGGCAAAAAGTTGGAAGTGGTCTGTTTGAGTTAGCCGGGTCTATTTATCTCATCCTGGAGACTTTTATTCCAACTACTTTGAAATCATCAAGCTGAAAAGTACAAGTACTTCCGTGATAGTAGTATTCTTGCAGCTGTTTGCACGACATGGCATACCTGAAGAGATGATATCAGATATTGGACCACAATATGCCAGTGCAGAATTCCAGCAATTTTGTGTCGAGTATGGATTAAGACACACCACATCTTCTCCAATATACCAACAGTCAATGGGATAGCTGAAAGTCTCTTGAAGAAGGTGAAGACGTACATTTAGCTCTTCTGGCCTATTAGAAACACACCAGGAAACGGGCTGCCATCGCCTGTAGAGATGCTAATGGGCAGAAGGACCAACACCAAGCTACCCACTCCGAGCAGACTATTTGTACCACAACCTGTGCATCAAGAGCTCCTGCTGGAAAGGAAGAAGGAACTGCAAGAATGTCAAAAGCAGTTCTATGGCAGGGGATCCAAAGATCTGACAACCTGGTGAGTGAGTTTTCTTCCAAAATGGTAAGGTGTGGAAACCAGCGGTCGTCATCAAGAAAGACAAATCACCTCGCTCATACATCATCGAAAGTGAAGGAGGGAGTCGTTATCGTCGAAAAGACGTCATCTTCAGAACCGACCACGACGTGAACAAAGCGTAATTGTCAATGACTACGGAGACAGCGAAATCGCAGCAGAAGCTATAAACAACTCGCGAGACGTGAAATCGCCAAGAAGCCCCATTGAGAGTACACCATCTCATGAGCGTGAACGTCGCTGTCCTTTGAGAGTACGAAGACGCCCTGTTATGTTAGATTTGTAAATACATGTAGTAAATTACTGTACAAGTTAAAAGGGGCAGACTAATCTCCTTTTGTGCTGTTGGAGTGTTGGGTAGTCAACCCCTTCACTCATATTAGTTTCATAGTTATATATGCATGTAGATAGTGTCTTCAACTATTTTTTTTTTTTTTTTTTTATCTTGATAAGTTTTATTGGTCAGAAAACACAATGATTTACAAAATATGCGTTACATCGTTTTGCAGTAAAATAATGAATAATCATATTGTTTCACACTTACAATATTGTGGTTTCACATTTCAGTGTAACATTAAAAAACAGAGCATGACACTTCTGTATACCCCGGCCGCACAGACGATACGACCATCAGACCGACACTAAATGGAAAGAGAGAGGCCAAGAAGTAAAAAACATTTATAGCCCCTCCCTCCCCCGCCGGTCCATAGTCGGCCCGGCTGCACCGCCGGGGCATAACGCATGATATAATCTTACATTTCTATTACATAATAGAACATAGTACATCAAATACACCACAACATGAATAAAACCAAAAAATATAACAAAAACAAATGAATCTATCCCTTGAAACATTTTGCACATAATATAAAACATTTATCATTATGCAACGCGGAAATACTTGTTGATGTTTTGCCACTTTGCAATATGCTTCTCAAATTTGTTTTTCTTTTTTGCAATATCTTCTTCAGTGGATTTATAAGACAAAATATAATTATTAAATTGTTTCAAACTAGGTATAATCTCTTGATATTTATAACGTAGAATGAACTGATTACCAAGTAAAGTAAAACAGTTAAAAGCTGAGGTGGCTTGAATTTTTGGTTCGGTAATTCCAAATAAAATAAGTTTGCCTGTAAGAAAATAATCTGGATTAAAATCAGTCTCTTTTCTGCGTAGCGCATTCCAAAAGGCTGCAATCTTAGGACATGTACAAAATAAATGATCCAAAAAGAAGAAGAAGGAAAACTGTACTATCCAAGAGGCAGAACATTCTTCTGGTCCAGTTGGAGTAACAGACAGTGTACCCTGTTACTCATTTACATCTAACTGTTGTAGAAAAAGTAAAACATCATTACTTTTGAAGTTGTAACGTTTGACAGAGGATCGTGTTGAAAAGCGAACAAGCAAGTTCATTAAAAAGGAAGCAAATACTGAAAGAAATCCACTGAAACGAACACTCGAGTATACAAATGGGAACTGGACTATATTTGAACTTTGAAATTTGAAATTTATTTGATTTCCAGGTACATGTATAAACAAAATAAAAACGACAACACAGAGCATATAACATTAAGAGTTACAAGACAGTGAAATTGCCACCAGCGGACGCCTGAGGATTACCTAAAAGAATTTCCATTCTGTCATGAGGTTCTCCACATCCACTGGTGTTACATATAGATAGATTTAAGACGTAACGGTAAAATAACATAACATAATTCAAGTTCATCCATCAAGCATAATAACTAATATAATGATTGCGTGTATGTTGGACTTTGTGGCATGAATAAAATAACAATCATGTACGGCATGTAACGGTAAAATAAAATAACATAATTCAAGTTCATTCATCAAGCATAATAACTTATAGCATGATTGCATGTATGTTGAACTTTGTGGCATGAAGAAAATAACAATCTTGTACTGCATGTAACAGTAAAATAACATAACATAACCTTATTTCTGAGGTAAACTCATTTAATCTCAAACCTGGCTGGATATGAATAGTGGCTTCACATTGTATCGGATCTGATAGTTTAACACAAATATGTATGTATTCTTTATATTTGATGAAAAGGGGGATGTAGTGATATGTATATATATCTCATTAGTCCTAAGCAAACAGCGCCACCTTGTGGTGATATGTCACATAGACAACAACACGAGCACAACGCTGGATGCTATACAATGGACAGACTACAAGTAGGTCCATGGCTATACCGTGCGAGTCTCACGTACTGATAAGTATGTATCAAGTAATAAAGTTATATTTGAGCTTAACTAGATTGTCAAGCATGATTATATTTAGATCTATTAGGAATAATTCATTGCCAAAATCATTCAATAAATTGGGATAAAAATGATTATACCACCATTATGACCAACAGTGTATGAACAATTAATGCATGAAATCTAGTCTAGTAATTTAATGTACACTCTTAACTAACATTAACAATACGAATGTATTTATAACTGATAATAAATTATATGAAACCATTCTGTACTAATTTGAAAAGCATTATATCGTCCTACATTCAGTGCTAACAAAAACAGACACTAAACGAACCTCCTCTTGTCATTTTATCTTTTTGGGAATCGATAATGCAATATTGTTTGAACACAGAGCTTGCCATTCTCAGTGATCTGTCAAACTGATTCCATGCTATAATTGAAGAAACGAGGGGGCTATGTTTAAAGCATTCTGTTTTATACTTTGGCACAGAAAGTAAACCTTCAACTGCCTACCTCGTATTATGCTGATGAATGTCACTTACTTTAATTAAACTTTCTTGTAAATAGGATTGCGCCAAATGATGTGTGCATTTGTACATCATACTAACACGCTGACATTCAAAACGTTTCTCAATTGGCATTCATTTCAGATTGCTAATCAATTCACTGGATGGAGTCTCGTATTAAACTTTTGTTTGAAATTATTCTAGCATAGTTTTTGAAAGTTCTTGAGTTTATCTGTTTGTTCCTGATACCGATTTGACCACACAGAGGAACAATTATCAAAGTGAGGCAATACCAGTGCATTATACAGCAACTTTAAAGATGTTATTGGTAAATAGTCCTTTGCTCGTTTTATTACACTGATATTTCTTTGCGTTACTTTTGTTACTTTGTCAACGTGCTTGGACCAATTCAATTTAATTAATGTACCAAGACATTTGACGACGTTAATTCTTTTCAATGCCTTTCCATTTATAGAAACGTTGAAGGTTGTTATTTTATTCAAATTTGCACGCGAAGCTATGACCATGACGCAAGTTTTTTTCTGTGTTTATTACAAGGCGAATTTTGTATGTTACCCAGTACATCTTGTCTTTGTATTCTGTTGTGTTTTTCTCTAGAGCGCTTAGGGACATGTTGTATTACTATGTGTTATGCGCTATACAAGAACGGTTAATTATTATTATTTATTATTAATCCATACCATTAATTCTTGTAATGCGAAATAATTTCTTTGTTCAACCTCAGCTACGCTACTTCCTTTTACAGTTAAAGTGGTATCATCTGCATACCTACATAAATTCACAATGTAACAGGTTTTGTTCAACATAGAAGCAATAACATCAACCTGTACAATTCCAAATGAGTTTATTGCATAGCCATGGAAAAAAAAAGAATTTCATTACAAATTTTGATCTATTTTATATAATGGAGTCGCCAACATGTACTAGTATAGTGAATATAAACAGTACACAATTTACAATGAACAGTTTTTTAAATATTCTAATAATTATGTAAAACAAAATATAAGGGACCAGCTGTAGGCCAATGGGCAGTTATTAGGCCTACTTCTTCTTCCCCAGTCCGGCCCTAAGGGCTAGAAATATACCCGTAAATGCGTATACCGGCACGTACAGCAGGATTTTAAACCATTTTGAAAAAGTACCCGCTTTCTTTAAAATGACCCCAAATTGACGTTTTTCAACCCCTTAATGCGGCACCACGCGGACCGCGTCCAGTCTATAAAAATAAAAAAACACCTTCTTTATACGCGTTTTCTTGGCCACGCATGCTTAAAGTATTGGCTGAGACCATCGGGCTACCCGTCTCTACTGAGAATAAATTATGAAAATTGCGAGATAACACTTGCATAGTGAGTTTGAATATGAATTCCTATGTACCACACATGAATGTTAATAACTGATTACTTAGGTTTTTAACATGTGAACCTCCTGGATGTACATCGTCCGCGATTAATTGCGCACTTGACATGCTCCAAGAGTCCATGAAAGCTATGTTTTCGGCAATATCTCGTCGTATAATGTATTCCATACGTCTAGCCAGCCAATCAGAGTGATACAGACGTTGCTTTTCGCTAATATGTTCGCGCGTGTTCGCACCCTTGAAGACCACGAGCGTGGACGGGCTGCGCTCCCGCAGACGCGCAACGGCCGCCATGATTGTTCGCATTCGTTGCGCGAAAAACCACTCCGGTTGGTGGGTGAAATGGGACCAAAGTGAGATTACAACCACCGAATTTTCATCACCAGCAATGTTGTCAACTTCGTTCGCTATGTAATGGATGTCCTTCACTGTGGCCCATTCGTTCCTCCCTATCGGGTACGCATGGAAACGAAACATCATACTGATGTTGAAGACCTGGTCTAACACCCGCGTTGGACCGACGTGCCATTGTGGTTCTGGACCAGGTGGCGTCTTCTTTAATCCTGGTCCAAGTCGCTCTACATAGAACTCGAAGAGCTGGCGGATCGTCGAATCTCCCAAGAAATACAGCTTCTTCCCCGAGTCACAATTTCGCATTTCGTCAAGCGGGAAATTGAGAATTCTGCAGGATGGATTGTACCAAATGTCGTTGAAATAGTAGCCAGAGGTGAGGAGGTTTCCAATATTGCACTCATTTGTACAGATGGGAAGATTTATAACTTTTTTGGTCGCATTATCTGATGCCGATTTTGGTTCAGATGAATCTGGATATGTGAACAAATTTATAGAAAGAAACTTTTGTTAATATTTAGATTTCAACAAGTAGACCAAGATTGGTTCTAATTTTTGTGTATGCTTTATATTCTGGGTAAACGCTCTTTCCATTTGTTATATTTTATATATAGGCCAAGAGCATTAGTTTTAACATGGACATTTTTGGTAACAAGCTGATTTTTTCAGGATAGGTCTAGGAATATGTCTATATTAACATACTAAAAGTCCTCATAAATCCTCCTTGAGCGTTTTCCGCAATCCAAGATGGCGTCCAAAATGGCCGCCATGTCCTGAATTTCTTATAGCTTTGCAACTAGATAACCCAAATACAAAATGTAAATGTCTAAATATATGTTTTTTAGCATAAGGAACTCAATAAAATACATGTTGATAAGTTCTGAAACACACAAGTAGCTATAAACCACTTTAGCCCCATTTCGAAATCCAAAATGGCGCCCAAAATTGCCGCCATTTCCTGTATTTCTTCTAACTTTGCAACTAGATAACCAAAATACCAAATTTAAATGTCTAAATATATGTTTTTTAGCATAAGGAACTCAACCAAATAGTTATTAACAAATTTTGAAACACACAAGTAGTAGTAAAACCACTTGAGCCCTTCCCGAAATCCAAAATGGCACCCAAAAAGGCCATTATTTCCAAATTTATCTCATTGTAAGTAGATACGTAATGAATATAATCAAATGTCTAGACTAGAAAAACACCATTGAAATACATATCAGTACAACAATCTTTTAATTAAAAACTACTTCTTATGCATAAAGTACACACACACACAACCACATACACATATGGCTGCTTCCATCATCCTCAACGATATCAGACTGACAGTGTGCAACCGTGAAGAGTACTCAACATTAGATGGAACTGAAAATGTAGACACATTAATACCAAGGTCGCTAAAGCTTTTTATACATAATGACTGTAAGAGGTGTGGTATGGATGTTGCTTTGCTGCAGCACTAGTTGGAAGTAGACTTTTTAACTGAAAGGATATACTCAGAGAACTGCGACCAATTGCCCGTTTAATTGTATGCAGTGTGACGGTAGTCATCAAGAACTGCTGGCCCCAAAAAATCCCGGCTCTTTTTTTACCTCGTCATGGGTGTTTCCACTGCAAATGTATCAAGCAAGCCATAGTCAAGTTTCTTGTGGACCATATTGAAAGTTTTACGACTGCCCTGACGGTAAATTGCAGAGACCGTATCACACCCTGTCACAGCTTAAAGAAACATCACGCAATTTCTAGTGTCCCGTATGGCATGCTGAATTTCATGAATGTTGAAGACCGTGACAGGATTCTGCGGCATAGCATGTGCATATCTGTGGAAGTGGTTGCCGAAGGAACTAGCATGACCAGTAAATCTGTGTCCTTACCAACGACAACAACGGGCACCTGTTCTGACTCTGCTACTGCTTGTGCTGTAGAGACAATCAGGTATGTGGCATCCGCTTCTGTCTGCTTGATACCGGTACGTATTTTGTCAGGTAGAGTTTGTATAAGTCTCATCTTATTGTTGCTGTTGGCAAGGAAAGCAGTTTTGGGTTGTGCTTGTTGGCATATAATATATTATCATCAAATAAAGAGGTACATCTTTGGGCTATTCGTCTCTGCTCAGCTACCTTTGTCGAAGTTGCACTTCCATATCCATTGAACACCACCGTCAAATGAGCTCCATAATGCTTAAGGGTGCAGTAGACGACCACGATCTTAAACAGAGAGACCATTTCTGGCACGTTGGATTGCTTGGAGAACGAATTCAGCAGGAGACCCAGAGAACTCTTTGTTGGCTTCCGCATCACCCCACCTTTGAAAGGGAAAGTGCGTGGGAATATGTTCATAAGCAAAGACCGATTCCATCTCAGTGTTGTTATTCAGGACACATGTTATTCTGTTGAACAGTAGTGTTTGGTTGACTTATGTGCTTTGTCCCCTGATTTTCACTCTATTACTCTTGGCACCAATGGTCTTCACCTTGTCCTTACGATGTACGTAGCTTGAATTCTGTAAACTTCCTACCATGCATTCGTTTCGGATGCCGCTACTAGGCCAATTTGTACAGGTTAATCACAATTATTAACAGATAAGCCAGCGACGATGCCATTTGACAAGGAGACCAGGCAATTAGTTTTGTATCAAGCAAATGGTGATGTGCCTGCAGCCATCCAACAAAGATACATCTTTCTTTATTGTCTCTTGATCGACCTGGTACTTTGCTGTATGTCTTTATGCTGCTCTGGTGTACCAGTGTGTACTCCGGTGAACTGTTCCAGTTCATCACAGGTAGGAACACAGTGAGGAAGTGCATGAACCCACTTTAATAGCCAATGTACTGTCTGTGATTCCACGTCCACGAGTCATTTCTCTAGATGTTTTCAGCTGCCGCATCAGGAACTTTTCAATGGTCTGATCAGAGAAGTTTCCACCCCAGAATGAATCCACACGGCGGATGGTGAAGTATCCCATTTCTGCGAATTGTGTATATTCATTTCCTAGCATGGTTTGCTCTAGAGCTTCCATCTGTTGTAAAAACAACCTGGCATATTTGAACTAGGGAAGATGTCCTGCAGCATGGAAATGTTGTATCATTTCCCTCACACAGCTGAGATGGAGCTTCCAGTCCCCTATCCTTTTAGCTGGAATGAAACATTGCAGAAGAGACACATAAATGTCGGATTTACTGCAACCAAAGTTTTCCTGTCCTACTGTGTCCTGCTGCCCGTTCAATGAGTTGTGAAATGATCTGACTTTAACTGTTTGACACACTCTTCTCAGGTATACAGCAGTCACCTTCTTGTCCTGGTTGAGGAGTGCACCATACAGATTCGCTAAGTGGTCCTTATCTATGCTGTCTAAGACGCCAGGTTTACCCATCAACACGCCAATGAGGGCAGCTGAAGTAAGAATGTGAGCACGAGGAGAAGGGGAAATGCATGACCAGATTGCATATGTATGACAGACCCTTTGGCGTACACTGTCTCCCATAGCTCTGCAAGCATACTTCTGCCCATGACGTGGACTATATGCTGCCAAGATGTGGCATGAGGAGGTGAAATCCACCAAAACGGACGATTACTTTTCCTAGGTCTTGAGAAGAAGCTACAATCTCTGCTGCCTTGATGTACGAGGGCTGGTCAAATGTTACTGCACATAATATGTTATGTTTTTCACATTGTGACTGTGCAAAGTATAGTGCCGTGTAGATGGTACTCGGATTGGAGGGGTCTAAATTTATGAAGGGCAGAGTTTCAATTCTCGTACTGGTCACTCTGCATGGCCACTTTCATGAAACCACTCCATGAAGGACAAAGCTCATGTTGCTCAGCTCAAGATGTATATCTGTTCAAGTGAGCCACACTTCCGGTGTTTATACGAAGCCATTCCAACAATATTGGCGACAGAAATGACCTGGTCTTCTAGCAGAAATGACCTGGTCTACTAGCAGAGATGACATGGCATGTGCTATTGAGGTGCATGTCCTGTTTGAAACCTTGTGACTTTTGCCTTTGCGACAGTAATTGGTACTAATGTGTCTCCATTTTCAGTTCCATATAACATTGAGTACTCTTCACGGTTTGCACACTGTCAGTCTGATGGAAGCAGCCATATGTGTGCATGTGTGTGTGGGTGGGTGGGTGTGTATACGTTATTTATAAGAAATATTTAATTATTTAATGAAAGGTTTATTTGTACTGATATGTATTACAATAGTGCTTTTCTAGTATAGACATTTGATTGTATTCATAACGTACCTACTTTAATACAGTGAGATAAATTCGAAATAATGGCCATTTTGGACGCCATTTTGGATTTCGGAAAGGGCTCAAGTGGTTTTACTGCCACTTGTGTATTTCAAAATGTATTGATAAGTATTTGGTTGAGTTGCTTATGCTGAAAAACATATATTTAGACATTTAAATTTGGTATTTGGGTTATCTAGTTGCACAGTTATAAGAAATTCAGGAAATGGCAGCAATTTTGGGCGCCATTTTGGATTTTGGGAAGGGCTAAAGTGGTTTATAGCTACTTGTGTGTTTCAAAATTTATCAACAAGTATTTTATTGAGTTCCTTATGCTAAAAAACATATATTTAGACATTTAAATTTTGTATTTGGGTTATCTAGTTGCAGAGTTATAAGAAATTCAGGAAATGGCGGCCATTTTGGACGCCATCTTGGATTACGGAAAACGCTCAAGGAGGATATACGAGGACTTTTAGTATGTTATTCCAGACATATTCCTGGAGCTATCCTGAAAAAATCAGCTTGTTACCAAAAATGTCCAGGTTTAAGCCTATTTTGACCTAATGCTCTTGGCCTAATAGGGTGTTTCTACATACATGTAATATGACCAGTTGGGTAGATGCTAAACTCTTTTCTGTCTGTATTTGTTCACTTTCGATGTAAATTATACGTATTTTGTCTTGTCTATTTTTGTTTTTGTTTGGTAATGTTAAAAAAAAATTGCCTACATTGTAATAAGATTGTATGAGGTCAACTTAAGAGTGTAATATGGAGCTGGTGGTTATATTTTGTACGTCCCCCCCCCCCCCCACCAGTTCCAAGTACAAGTACAGGCGAATAAACATGAGAAAAAAAAAGAAAAAAAGATTGGTTCTTATATCGGCACAGGCTCTTGATTGTTCAATACTTTCTAGGATGTGATTTTTCCTTTACAAAAAAGTGCAAACTAAGTACATTGCAAGACATGTCGTTACAGAGGGCGTTTGGCCAACTTGGTTTCAGTTTGTCAAATCAAGAAGTTTTAAGAGATATATCTCTAGCTCATTCCCTTTGTACCATCTTCGATGCCGCCAGGAGAAAATATGTCAGGCATGTGCTTGATTGGATCTTCGTACGTAGACAACATATTCCTGCCTAGCTGCAAACTATCAGGCCACTTTCAAAGGGAAATATGCTTTTGTAATGCTAATTACTTTTCGCTACCACTCGTCTGATTATACGAGCAGT
The DNA here is from genome assembly GCA_035222895.1 of Strongylocentrotus droebachiensis. Classification (NCBI taxonomy): domain Eukaryota; kingdom Metazoa; phylum Echinodermata; class Echinoidea; order Camarodonta; family Strongylocentrotidae; genus Strongylocentrotus; species Strongylocentrotus droebachiensis. Next base: position 65,943 of record JAVYIG010000332.1, on the reverse strand, counting down.
ACACAGTGCTTACCTTTACAGGAGGCAAGTGAAAGAAAATAGAGCAAACTTTCCTGAAATATTAATCAAAATTCCTCAACTGGGCATGTGTGGGCACTAATTGACATATAACATCACAAAGGACTGTGCAAGAACAAATTCACTTTTTATTTTCGTGAGCCGCAAGTAATCGGAAAAGTGTCAAATTGCAAATTAAAGCTGTTATCATACAATGTAAGTAAATTTCTTGACACAAGTAGACTGTTGTATTCATATTTTATCATCTGTTAGATTTTCCCCTTGTTAGTTCAAATAAAAAGTGAAATATTAAGGATATTTCCTTGAGACAATATTCACTACTCAAGCTTTCAAATGATATTGGCGGCTTCGAAACTCGGACATCAAAGATAACAGCACGCCTGTAGATTATATTGTGCAACCATAGAAAACGGCAACTGCTTTGAATAATGTGTTGCCAGTTGCGTCTCCAGCTCTTAAAACTCCTTGGTCAAATCAGGGTGTGGATTTTTTTGTTTGTGCTTGCTCAACAAAGCAGCTTTCGCCATATTATGCCCAACTAAAGCGGGTTAACTGAACTCTCCTAATAAATGACCGTGTCAAATCACTCTGAGCAACAGAGTTAATTTACCTTACCTCGCTGTGATGAGCAAGAACCTCCCAGAACCTGCTCGGACAAGATCTAAAAACGTTATTTTTTACAACGATTCGATGTGCAATTTTTATCTGAACCGATAGCAATCAATATCAGGATTATACGGACTATGGTAGTAAGTATCTATTCTAAGTCAAATCTTCACTTACTTCTTATCGTTCCTCGGACTTCGACCTGAATTTTCGTAGGAAGATCACTGTTTGGACTGTTGATAGAAGAAAAAAACACATTCCTCAAACTTAAACTGATGTAGAATTGAAGTTTGTCACGTAATTCGTATATTTGTCAGCTTCTTTTCTCGTCATTTCCCCTCCCAAGTTCAATTTCTCCATCTTTCTCTTTGCTCTCTTCCATTCTTCTTAAATTGTTAGGAGGGGCATGCGCCTCAGGCACATAGAAAAGCCCTGGGGAGTATTTCACAAAGACGAAGATCGACTTTAAGTTGAACTTAACTATGGCAGGCCTTTCATGCCACTAGTTCCTCTAACCATTCCTGGCATTGGTTTCTCATGGGACGTACAAATCGTGGTCACAAATCTACAGAATTTACCTTTTTATAGTTCATTATTGAAGGAAAAAATAATTGAGAGACCAATGGTGAAAGCGACCAGTGACATGAACATCCTGCCATAGTTAAGTCCAACTTAAACTTGATCTTAGCCTATGTGAAACACCCCCCTGGTCACCATTAGGAGAGGCGGTTTCTTTTCATGACCGGGGGGGGGGGGGGAGACGAAATGATAAGGAAGAGGGAGCACAGTGAACGAGAGGGGCGAAGGTGACAGAAGTGACTACCCCCTCACAGGTGAAACCAACAGAATACAGATTTTCTACACTATTTACTGGTGCAAGGTAAAAATGTCAGAGGTAAAAATGTCAGAGTTAAAATGTCAGAGGTAAAAATGTCAGAGGAAAACATTTTAGAGGTAAAAATGTCAGAGGAAAAAATGTCAGAGGAAATTTGTTGTATTTGATCAGTAAGGCTTCCCCTGCGCAATGATATGAATTTTGCATCAATTCAATACACTTTTGCTTCTTGGTGTGACTCCTTTAAAGTGTACAAGTAAATAGGGCTAGGTGTAAAAATGTCAGAGGTAAAAATGTCAGAGGTAAAAATGTCAGAGGTAAAAATGTCAGAGGAAAAAATGTCAGGAGAAACGTGGGAGAAATACAGTATAAGTCCCTCAATTTCAACTGTTTTTGTTCTGCCAATAAATTCATGATGCATTTTGTTTAATGTGTAGACATGTACGAGTATGTACCTGCTGATAACTGTCGTATACAGTGTATGCCAGCACACCTTTTATAAATCCTGCACCAAATATCCTTCAAACAATAGTATCTTGTATACAAGCAGTATCTTGTTCAGGGGCTTCAATCCAGGGGGGGGGCGGGGGGGGGGACACGTCCCCCCACGAATTTTCAGGTGGTGAAATGTCCCCCCCCATGTTTTGTCAGAAAAGAAGTTCTTTAATAATTTAATGTAACGTCAAAGCTTCCAGGCGGGAGGGTGGGGGGGGGGGGGACTGAATTCAAACGAGGATTAAGAGTCGAGAACGGTACAACGAATCGTCTTCTTTCTCTGATAATCAAATGAAATGTCACAGGTTCCGCGCTTCGCGCGGGAGCAGGGGGGGGGGGGACTTTATTCAAACAAGGATTAATAGTCGACAACGGTACTACTAAACGTCTTCTTTCTCTAAAAATTTAATGAAACAGGGCTTAAGAGTCAAGAACGGTACAACAAATCGTCTTCGTTCTCTAATAATTTAATGAAACGTCAAAGCTTCCGCGCTACGCGCGAGAGGGTGGAAACTGAATTCAGGCAAGGAACTGAATTCAGTCGAGAACGGTACTACAAATCGTCTTCTTTCTCTAATAATTAAATGAAACGTCACAGCTTCCGCGGGGGGGGGGGGGGGTGACTGAATTCAAACAAGGATTGAGAGTCGAGAACGGTATACAACGAATCGTCTTCTTTCTCTAAAAATGTAATGAAACGTCAAAGATAAAAAAAGACAATAAATGAACCGGTCACCAATGAAAGTACATGCCGTGAAACAGAATAACTAGAGAGAGTGTGTGTGTAGCAACATAACGTGGTATAATTTTGAAAATACAGTAACTGTAAAGGTGACATGTAATTGTGTCCCCCCCCCCCCCCCCCCCAAATGCTCAAACTCGGATTGACGCCCTTGGTCATGATGCTATAAATGTGTACAGTAAAACTATGTTTCTGATATGTTACTCATGAATAAATATTTGTCAATTTCAGAGTTTGATCTCTCACAGCAAATAATTATAGAACGATGTAGTTTAAACAAAACCTCTGCGGAGCACGCGCTTATCTGGAATGTGATGGTGCGGTTAGCATTTGATGTAACATTGGCGGCTTTCTGCTTTGTATCAGAGTATCAAAGCTGCTTATTGATGTTCTCCCAGACTATTTATACCGCAATAGTGATCGACGATCAACTCTTTGCAAAGCGCGCGCTTCTCTGGAATGTGATGGTGCGGTTAGCATTAGATGTAACATGGGCGGCTTTCTGCTTTGTATCAAGCCCACAAGAAAGTGAAATTGTTGGAAATATGCTTTTGTAGGAAATTACATTTTAGTAGTCATTGCCACGTTTTAAAATGTCCATCAATCTTCAGAAGGGACGGTGAAGTGGGGGCGGAGGGGATGGGGGGCGGAGGACTCACAGCGTGATATCTAATCCTTTTTTTTTGGGGGGGGGGGCTGTGATGAATTTTCTTTTTATTTAATGATTACACCATCGAGCCACAACTCGGCCTATAATTATTCATGGCCAAATTACTCGATTTTAGACATTCTTTTGACCCAGAAGTTTTCTCAGTGTACCAGTATCACTTGCTTAGACAAAGGCATATGAGGGGGAGGCAGCCGGGTCACTATGCCCCCAAAAGAAGGATACACCCCCCCCCCCCCGTCTCCCCTCGGAAATAATCGGGCAAAAAGTCCCGATTTCGGGCAGAAAGGTAAATAAAAGTTACAGAAAGAAGAAAATAAAGCAGCGCTCAAAATTAATGACTGCAGAGCATCCTTCGTTATATCTTTTCGATAAGCCTAATATACAAACATTACCAATATTCAACCTGTAGCATGCTTTTTTATATATTTTACCTCTAACATTTTTACCTCTGACATTTTTACCTCTGACATTTTTACCTCTGACATTTTTTCCTCTGACATTTTTTCCTCTGACATTTTTACCGCTGACATTTTTTCCTCTGACATTTTTACCTCTGACATTTTTACCTCTGACATTTTTACCTCTGACATTTTTACCTCTGACATTTTTACCTCTGACATTTTTACCTCTGACATTTTTTCCTCTGACATTTTTACCTTTGACATTTTGACCTCTGACATTTTTACACCTAGCCCTATTTACTTGTACACTTTAAAGGAGTCACACCAAGAAGCAAAAGTGTATTGAATTGATGCAAAATTCATATCATTGCGCAGGGGAAGCCTTATTGATCAAATACAACAAATTCAAATACAAATACAAAATATCAAATACAACATAATATGGTTTGATACAATATTTTAAGTGTATATAATTTTATACAGATAATAAACGAATTTAAACAAATATATTGAGTGCATCATTAACATACATTAGATGCAGGAGGGCTACAGAAATAAGCAAAGTAGCTTGACCTGCCCGCAGCCCTCAACTTAGATACAACAATAAAAAATAAAAAAAAAGAGTGACTTGCAGAGAAGAAATTAGGAAAGGGGAGAGAAGGAGCGTTGGTAATAATACAATAAATTTCGTACATCTGCTGATTGAATGCAGGTTCATTCATGAATGGCTAAACGATATAGGTCATGGACGATTACACATCATTGTTGAATATACAGTCAATGTACACACGAACATGAATACAGTACAATTACACACGACAGGATCAATACTTAGACAATAACATAATGTCCTAAGATTTCTTATTACAATGGGCAGAGAGTTCCAGATGTCTGGGCCGGCGTGTCTTATGGATTTGAGAGCCAATGCGGTTTTTGGATTTATTATATGTATACTTGTGAAGAGTCTTGTGAAGACTGACTTCCCCTATAATGAAAAGGGTGGTAAGTTGTGGTGGGGGGTAATTGTCATCGGGGTGATTGTCCTTCATGGTTCTCCTCACCTTTTATCTTTCCTCTCGTATTAGTGCTCACATCTCTCTACCCCCACTACTTTTCCTCCCTCTACATATTCAACCGCTCTCTCTCCTTCTCTCTCTCTCTCTCTCTCTCTTTTGCTTTCTCCCTCTCTTTATGCTTAACTTCCTCCCTCTGCACCTTCATATTTGATATCACGTGTGTAGGTCTACAGATGCAATGTATAATTGTTTTATTCTTCGTTTTATTCATAATATCATTGTATGTATTGCATTATTGTAGTTGTAAATTGGCCTTTGCGTTGAATGGACCTTCCGTGGCAAACTTGCTCTCAGAAAGCCCAGTCACTAATATGCTACTTCAAGTTAGATGATACAAATGTTTTAAAGACCTGTAGCATTCTTGGACCTATATAGTATCTTTATCGGACCAGAACATGGAAAGTAACAATATACATTATATAGAACCAAATTAAGCATTAAATATCAGACCGAGGTTAACATCGTTTGGTTTGTTGGTGTCTATTAATTAACTATAGGGCGATATTAAGATTACCTCGCGACCATCACTATTGCATTTATGTTTTCCAACATATAATAGCTTAATCCCGTCGGAGCGGGCGTAAACATGTAAATGTAGTACACTGCCCGGACGCGATTTTTTTTTCCTACGAACCTTTATACCTGGCGCATGCGCACATACGAACTGTTATACTTGACGCATGCAAAGAGGTCACAAACAATTGGACTTTGATTATTTATTGCTTTGCCTCACTATTTATAAAGGCAAACAACTAAATAAACTGAGATTTGAACCCTCACGTCAACCCCAACGTTCTATTAGTATCACGCTGTCTTTAGCTCAATGCTAGCGATGAGTTGACAAAAGAATGATTTGTATAATTAGTATCACCCTATTAGCCGCCCTACCGGATTCCACGTGCGCATGCGCTGGCTTCCTTCGCGAGTGCGCATGTGCAGGTTCCCCTCGCGAGCTCAAAGTCCGTAGGAAAAAAAAAATTCGCTGCCCGGACTGTTTCTGTGTCGCGCGTCCAATCAGCTGAGAAAATAACACACCCTCACCGCTAAAAACGGAGACAGTCGTTGCCTCTCATTTTTACCTTCGACGGGTGTATTTTAAGGGTTCGCGCAATCTGTGTGGGATGCGTGTAAGGGAGGAGGACATTGATGATTGAAGAATAAACAATACAAAACATGGACGGAATAGGACTAATATAAATGATGTAGTATAATATCATTCTCCCTTTATAGCTCAGTAGTTTAGATGCTCTTATTTCATACACATTGTGCAAAACATTATCCCTCCCCCACACACGCACTAAATTTCTATTAGCCATGGGTATCATTTAATATCTGAACCCACTCTGATGCACTGGTGTCAGCTGTTTGTAAAACCATTTCTTTTGAAAATGGAAATATCATTATAATTAACGAAATAATTGATAACGAATCAATTCGATTAATAACTAGAAAGACAATCCAATGATATGATATTTATAAAGATAAGCGAGATATGCTTTTAATTTACGCCTACATTAAATAAATTATAACATGCAAATAAATAATGCGATAGACATCGAGGAAGTCGTTAAAACAGAACAAAGTGTAAACTATACATGTAGATGAGCTCCTGACAAAAGAAAATGGAGATTTAGACGAATTTCCTTCGTTAATTTGTTTTCTTATTCTTTAATACTAATTTCTAACGAAAACTGCAACAAAATAACGTAAGAGACTGCTTTTGAAAAAGGAACCAGTGAAATTATCGCTTTGGTGTCTGTCATCTAATGCCTGCTTGTGAAGCAAGCAATCGACTCTTTTGTAGAAAAAGAGCAGGCACTTTTTGGAGATTTGATATTAGATATCCTTTACTAGCGACTTTGCCCGACCCACAAAGTGGTATGAACATACTGCGTAAGACAGGCGCAGCTCCAGGGGGAGGGGGGGGGGGGCAAGCGGACCTTGCCCCCCCCCCCCCCTGGCCCCCCAAAAAATACAGTAAAAAAAATTTGGTGACCAGAAATTTACCTTTTGTTTTTTGCTCAAGAGGGGGGGGGGGGGGGGGCGCGATGTTCAAATTTCCGGGGGCAAAAGAAGAAGAAAAAATAGTGCACACTACCCCCCCCCACCCCCCCCCCCCCCCACCTCCAAAACAGCCGAAGCCTCATCGACTGCCCATACCCCTATCATTTTTGTTGATTTCAGCGCAATGTGGCAATCAGTCAAATTCGACTATTATCATGACAATCTTTTTTTTTAATACGACTTTTTTTATAGGAAATCAATTCACCTGTCTCTTTTATTATTATTTTTTTAGGGTGTCCCTTTTTTTTTGGTCAGTGCTTTTATTCATATCAGTATAATTGCCATATCATGTCCTTTCTTATTCGGCACTTTCCTGACAAACCCGCTCGTACGATACGAGGGTTTTGGGATTTTTTTATTTATTTTAGGAAAAAAACTATGTCGTTCAGGTGCGGAACAGGGTGGCTCCCTTTGCGATACATTTATCCGATAATCAAAGGAAAAGATCTTGGGTGTGATCTGAAAGTAGACCCCTCCCGAGGAATCTAGTTGCACTACCTTACTGACATTCATTTATAATGATGAACAATTCATGTAGGCTATATCGAAAAATTATATTTAAAGGCATACAATTTATTTCCATCATGATAATGATCACGTTGTGGCAATAATGAGATGATCATTTTGACATTTGAAGTTATTATATAAACATGTATAAATTTTACGACAACTGGTTTGCAATTTAATATGTTTGTACAAGAAATATAATTTGAATAATTGTATTCTCCATTACACAGGCTACAAGTAGGCGGGATATACACTTTTTTGTACTTGTCACTGTCACTTCCATCAGAATCATTAGGTGTCTAATGAAATATCTGATAAACGCTCCGGGAGTGAATCCAGTATTAGTTTAATGACGATAACGATTTGCTAACAAAATATGATTCTTTTTCAAAGTTCTTGAAAAGATATTTCATCAGACTCATCCTAAGGACAATCCAGATTAAGATGCCCTATGAGAATACAAATGAAACTGAAACACACAAATGAAGAAGAGTTTACAGAGAGCTCTGCGTAGCAATGTTACATCACAACGTAATCTTAAGAAAATCACACAAATCCAAAATATGTACATTAACACAAATGTATTTCAATTCTCTAGCGGAATCAGGTATAATCCATAAGCTGAAGGTATATTTACTTATTAACACCCTAGTCACACCATTAAACCAACTCCAAACTGTCTTTGCCATTGTAAGTAGTGTTATGTCATGTTCGGTCTGGCATCGGTCTCATTGGTCTGACTAAGGTATTAAACAAGCAAAGCAAAATAATATAATTATAATTGAAATTTGAACTGTTTTGCCTGAAATGTATAGCGTTCACACACACACAATTTCGCGCACACGCATACGCACACACACACACACACACCACACACACAAACAGACGCATGTCATGCTTATACAATTATGTACAGATAGGGAGAAAGGGAAAAGTTGTTTTGACATTTTAGTAATCTTCTTCGAAAAATAGAACACGTTGAAAATGAATAAATAATTCTGTGAAATGTCAGAAAATTCGAATTTTTAAGACCTTTCAGGGAATCATTTATTCATTTTTAACTTGTTGTATATGTATATATATATATATATATATACCCATATATATATAAAGATATGTATGCACACAGAGTGTCTCAAAACATTTAAGAGAGATGGATTGGCAACATGTTATAAAGTAACCTTGCGGCTCGGGATGATAGTAGCCCCGGCCTACCTCGGCGATGATAGTTTGTACCATTACCCTCGTAGTCGATTAATATTTGCTTACTCACACATTATTTCAGATGTAACCGTGTAATAGTACCTCTCAATGATTCAGTTAATTTCAAAAGAATCGAAGTGAAAATCAAAGTTACTATCATTTTTGTAAACAACATTTTCCAACTGCTACCAGGAAAGCGGGTTGAACAGCATTAAGTGTACAATAAACTTACACCCGGCGATTAAACATTTCATACCAAACTCTCAAATTAGCTTCATTTCTTGATACAAAAAGAGTTAATAATTAAGATTAATATCATTCACATAAATAAAGGTAATTTAAGTTCTTTAGTCTCTCTTTCATAGAGGCATAACTACCTATCAAATAAAATATAGATATGTGGGGAAACCTAAAAGACCTGTTAAGCAATGTACATAGCTCTTCTGAGAATGGAAATCATAAAACAAAAGTAAAAGCTAAATGCTTCTTCAACGCGCTCTTTTTTTTTTTACATTTTAAAATGGAGGGATAAAAATTATCAGAAATCTGTAGTTTTAAATTATATCCTTGTTAAATTCAGACGGAGATTAGGTGATAATAATAGCAAATTTCCATATCAAATATAAAGATATTTACTGGCCTTTTGCTTTGACTTTATTAAACTGCATAAAGATATATGGAATTTTGACAATTCTAGTAAATAATGATGATCCTATTTTTGTGTTCTGCATAGTTTGGTCTCTTTATACTTCAGTACATAAACAGGATTTCCAAGAGAGCTCTGTAAAACCCAGTTTACATGTGTTGTTCTTATTATTCAGTATTTGGCGTCACCTGTGCCTGGGAGTATGCATCTAAAGTGTGAAGCGAAGCTATAATGGCATACTAACATGTTGAAATACAAAACATAATTATATTCATAGAATATAAACCTATGATAGTGCGCTCAGTTATAACAAAAACAATGGATTTATACGTACTTTCAATTCCTTATGATGTTATCATTACCCCAAAAATCAACAAATATACAAACATCAAGTAAGGTCTGTGAACTATTCTTACAGACTACAGGTTATATAAAATGGAACAGCCATCTAAACTACAATTCCAAGGAAATAATGAACATTACAATGTATTTTGCAAGTCGAGAATTTTTAATCAAAGTTAATTTTCCCTTTCCCGTATTAAAATTAATGAAATACTGCTAAATGGCAAAGGGCATAGCCCATCCCTTTACAAAAAACATGAACGTATACGCACTGAGCAAGACATATTATTTGCATATTACATGTACATGAAAACTTCACTTATAGTGACCTACGAATACACGCAAGGATGTTTGAAGCACGTGCTCTGTGGCAAAGAGAAAATAGCTGTCTAAATGAGACATTGTGTTAACATGTATGCTGTTTACCATGTATTAATCATTGTGCCATTAATTTGATATCTTCATTATGGATCTCCTTTATTTAATAGTTTGAATATAGTTCGTTTGTAAATCTCTGAATAATCTGCAAAGTGCAAAGGCACACTTACTGAATTACTATCATCAATGTCTAATACTACTCATATCACTGAGTCCACTACTATTACTACTACTACTATTACTAAATTTGCTATTATTACTAAATTTACTACTAATGTGACAACTACTACTACTTTCAGTACTGTTTTATCATTATATTCATTATGATAAATGTAAACAAAAAAAAACATATTTAAACTGCTATTAAATGATACGCCCAACCGTTTATTGGTAAAAAATTCTTAATTTTGATTCAAGAATTAAATTTGTTTGATTCATGACTGAAGTCTGTTTGATTAATATTTTCTAGACGTTCTTCATAACATGGTTACAACTCAGCAAGCTGTCGTTCTATGATCATAATCTCACGTGCAAGGTCTAGGAAGCCGTGCTCTACGAGTTTATCATTAAGATCTCTGTGTTTCTTGGCTGTCGCTTCCGTCCTGAGATTCACCAATGCCAAGGCACTTGAAGGCAGAGAATCCTTTTTACCAGAAGTCCAGTCTGCCACCCAGTCATAGATCTGCTGGGCGATCTCATTGAACGGTGTAGTCGTATGCCAGTCTTGCTTTCCTCTGCTCAGCTGAAGTAGCTCCCCAAGGCTTCTTATTTTCTCTTTATTCCATCCCTGAACCATGATTTCAATGAATGCTAGACTTGTCTGTCTAGTGATGTATTTGCCTGACGGAAACAAGGTAGTAAATGCAAAGATTAGAAGGTATTTTATGTTCTATTTGGACGCAAATAGCTATATTGTGTCTTGTTCTATGACCATAATCTCACGAGCTATAGAGCTAGAAAGCCATACACTGCAAATCTGTCATTCAGATCCCTGTGTTTCTTGGGAGTCTGATCCATGGATGTTACTGCCTCGGAAATATTATTACTAAATTCTTTTACATTTTACAATGTACAGATGGTTATATAATAGGATCTTCGAAATTAAATTTGGAACAAAATTAATAAAAAGTTATAAATCGTTACAAATCAAATCACACATTAGTTCAGGTATAAGGTTTTGCAATCAAAACGCTCATCACTATGCAAAACAGAAATAAAAGATCATATGAATATTTGGCTGAAAATTAACTTTTGTTTATTATTATATAGTATAAAAGTCAATATTGTTCTATATTAATGATTTAAAGTTACATAATTATGTGTGAATTAAAAGGCAATTTTGGACTTTAAAAAAATGAGAGAGAGAGAACTATATTTGTTTTGTAAATACGGGTAACTTGGGAAGCTAATGACCATTTGGTAGTAGAACATATGAATGGAAATCTATTGCATGTAAAGGCTGTCCTGTTCAAATCGAATAAAAGTATTTTAGATCCTTAACATGACGTTTTTAATATTTATCATTGTATTCTTTCTCAAGAATTAATGAAAAAGTAATGTGTAGAATAACGGACCTGCAATGACTTCATCTGCGAGGCCAGGTACCTTCATTTTTCGTAGTTCATAAGCTAAAGCTGCACGATAGTTGAAAACAGATTGGCGTGGCTTCTCTTTCAATAGCTTAAACAGCGTATATGTGGTTATTGGGTGTGAAGTTCCAAGGGCGTCAGTTATGTCTTCATCTGTTAGTTGTAGAACGCGTAGAAGATTAATTAATTCTTTATCCTTCGACTCTCCCAGTTGTCCTGGTACACTTTCGGCCGTGTCAATGTCAGGCTCGTCTCTGTCTTCACCTTGAGGTAATGTTGATGAGGCGCCAAGACAACTTGCTTCTTCACGTGTGTCGATCTTTGACGTACCTGCTGCTACATCACACTGCAATGCGCCACTCTGTATATCTGTTGGGATATGTTTGCATTGAAATCACTGATTAATTAATACTCCTTGAAATAATGGTCCAATATCTATCTTGATAACTAAAATACATTGTTTAAAATTAAAACCTCGTCTTTGAGAAAATCAGCATGCAAATATATTGACAACTTTACCAAGTTCGTTTCAAACTTTTTATATTCCGTTTAATTTTTAGTTTCATTCCACTTTGCAAAAAAAAAGAAGAAAAAAACGTGTTCAACCTTTGATTTACATGATTTCCATGGGCAACGTAATTCGTTTACTATAAACATATTTTCACAGACTGAAATATTTCCTCAAACATAATTTTGTTTAGCAGAAAACTGTGTACCTGTAACAGCACTCTCTTCTCCTGTGTTTTGCTTCATTGCTTCTGCGATACGAAATAGTTCTCCATAGCTCATCTCGTATACTTCAACATTAAAACAGATTAATACAAATATGTTTAACACAATAAGCCTTCTATTTTCCTTGAACGAATGCATTTCCACAAAATGACCAGTGCATTGGATATTAACTTACGCCATCAAGACTACGATAAAATAGTGTGTGGCAAAAATAGTCAACTGTGACTAATTGAAAAACATAATCAAATCAAGAAAGAAGAAAAAAGCATTCATGACAATTCAAAGCAATGTCTGTACTTTTTTATTTCGCAATTCCCTTCTCCTACGACCACGGATGACGACCGCACTGTCACATGATACGTATAATAATGCGTCAGTCGCTGACAGTCTTACGTCAATAAATAATTATTCGTGTGTAACGGGCATTACAGGGTTGCGATGACCACCTCACATTTAACTTTTCACCACAGTAATTAAATGCAAAAAGCCGAAAAAAATGAAGTATGGATTAAAAGTGGAACAATGCTTTATGCCAATCAACCTTGGGTTTCATTACCTAGATATTTTTATTTTCAACTCCCCCTCATCAATGTATTTCATTCATACACAAATTGTACTTTAGCTGATACGATAACGAAAATCAAATGATGAAATGAGTTATTATCTTACCAAACATGCCAAGAGTGGCAACGTTGCGATATTGGAGTTTACTCATTTTAGTGCAGAAGACAGGTCGCGTTTCCCTCTTTTCATCACCACTAAACATGTCGACCTTGATTTTTGTCAGAAGCTTTGAAAGTAATGTGATGGTACCAATTTGAAGATGTGATGGTTCGAATGCTGGCCTATATGTATTGAGTTTGGTGAAGTGGATACCCAGTGCTTCAGCGATTGGTAGAAGATCCTGTAAGAGCATATGAAAGGCCATATCCACGAGCTCGGCTTTGTATATAAACTGTCCCTTCAAAAACGGCAGCAAGCCTGGGAGTTAGAAGAAAATCTAATCATTAAAATGTTCAAAGAACATGTAAATATTGTCATTGATACAAAATTCACTAATATGTGAAAATCTAGTGCGTATTCATAGCATTGGAATATAGGAAATGTATAATAGTTTGACACGTCTATCCTTCACAGATTAAAATGTGTACTCCATTCGTAATTTATGAATATATTTTGTAGAATAAATGGAATAACAAATAATCATTCCGTAACGAATAGACCTATCTGACGTAACAAAATCCGTCCTTAATAAGAGGATGACGTCATCCAGAGGGCATTTAAACATTGGAAAAATCCGCAACTCTTTTTTGGTTCTTGATGTAGAACATATTGAAAGGTAAGTACGTAAAGAATGCATCGGGAAAGGATTACCTTTGAAGTTGATAGATCTCAAGGCTGAAGAAAGTTGTTCGTGGGTCTCCTGTAGACTTTTCTCTGCCACCTTATTTCTCCATTTCTGTAGACTGTCAAACCGTTTGTCCTCGTCATTAGCATCATCAGATATGCAGACAATCTTTAGTTTCTTGCATATATTCTCCATTGATTCTTGTGTGAGATGAAGTGAGATCGATTTCAGTTCATCGTTCGACGGCCAGGCGTGATCTGAGAAAGGGACTTTATTGTCATTTGGAAAGTTAAACAAAAATGTTGTCATTAAAAATATTGAATCGGACCATACTAAACTAAACGTGTTTTACCTTTATTCATATAATATTTTCAGTTTGAAGACTTTTTCATGTGTACGTCATCATTTCTCCATATGCATCAGAAATGTCTGTAAGGTGAACTTAATGTAGGCAACAACATTCGATAAGAATCATTGATAACAACCCATACCAGCAACACAAACAACCAATAGCCAACATTTCTTAGGTATACTCGCAAAATAGGTGGATTTTTCAAAAAATATAATTGGATATTTCTGTTTTTGTACAGAGGGCAATCGGTTCTTAAACCAGAAGAAAACAATCATGGTTTATTTCAGACATTCCAAGAAAAAGGAAGAAAGAAACCTCATAAAAAATGTTATTTATAGTGTTACACTTACAATTAAAATCATATCAAAATGAAATCATAAAACGTATACAATTGTGAAAGAGAAATCAGAATGACGAGCGTGCATCGTCCTAGCCCCCCCCCCCTGGACGAATAAGGGCCAAGAAAGGGATTTTGTCTTTCTGTGTTACCTGACTTATCAGCTACAATAAAGGCTGCTTGGACCACCTTTCTATATTGACTATTTGTAGATGTCAGTCTCTGCTGCCAATCAACGAGCATTTGGTGAGTATTAAAGAGAGCCGTCGTGTTTTCAGCAATAATTTTCTCAGCCTGAAAATATTTCGTTTCCATAGCATCATAAATCCTCCGGTAGTGCTTCATCGATACCCTGTCCACACGCCGTACAAGTGATTGCATTTTCTTTACATCGACATCTGAAATTCAAAGAGATATTTAATTATACATCGCCGATCCTAATGTCTTCGATTCACATTTTTATCCTCGTTTACACAAATACTAAACATTACATTTATTGATTAAGAGTAAAAGGATGTTTTCCAGGAATCGGTGTTGTCCAAGATCTCATTGATGTTTCATGATAAAGAAGTGCATGCTTCTATACCCAGATAGCACAGCAACAACTCTCAAATTAGAAGATATTATTCTGTCCAACATACGTTGGTCGGGGATCCATGATAGCCCAGTAATTATCAAAGAAATATAATGTAACCTTGGAAATAATACACGGTTTCTTAAAATGTGCATTTCAATAACCCTGCGAAATTTTGTTATTTTGATATATTTAGAACCATTTTCTCCCTAAATGGAATCCATTCACCGTTGCTAAGGGTTTGCTTACAGTCGTACATAAATCAAATTCTTATAAGTTTACCTTCTAGTTCCTGGTCTGGAGCACTTCGTGGGACGGAAGAATAGTTACCTGGAAAAGGTATACGTGCAATAATTGTAAATTAGTACATAGTATTGTAATGTAAGCACTTCATGCACTTTTCAGGCATTAAAAGATGTACAACTGCACCTTTTCGTTATTTTACAGTGCTTTTTTATCATTATGTTTACCGATTAAATTATGGGGCGACAAACGTTAAGATAATCCACATGCATTTAATATTGAGATAATCTGGACTTTTTAAAGCTTATTTCAATCATGAGAATAAATCCCTTATAAAAATATTTGGCATTTCCTACAAAATTACAAAGTGCAATCAACTATCAGTGGTTCTAGGACACCTACCCACTGGACATCCACCCCTCCGGATAACAACCCCCAGTCAACTACCCCCTAAGACAACTACTCCCTAGGGCAACCACTCTAGTTGTCCTAGGGCGGTAGTTGTCGTAGGGGTAGTTGTCCTAGGGGGTACTTGTATGGGGGTAGTCGTCCGGGGTGTAGTTTCCCTAGGGGGTAGTTGTCCTAGGGGGTAGTTGTCTGGGGGTAGTTGTCCTAGGGGGTAGTTAACTGGGGTAGTTATCCGGGGGTTGATGTCCAGTGGGTAGGTTTCCGGATACGACTATCAGTATCAACGTTTGAAATCAATAAAGTAAAAGAGATCACAAAATTAAATTTTTAAGCGATTAACTGGTATTTCACGAAGCTCTAAAATCGATCTTATTGTTTTTTGGAATTACTTGCAGTTTGGACCATTAAACATACCATGCAATAAAGTGACTTACTGAGTCTTTTTCTCCAAATGAAATAGGCCACTGAAGAGATGAGTATCAATGCAGAAAATACTGAACAAATCAAACGAGAAGAAGATAACATGAGAAACACATAACCATTTTAACATTAATCTATTTGGGATGGCGATTCCCCCCCCCCCCCTCCTCCCCCGAAAACAAAAAATATATGAGGAAAGTATTAATTGTATTTTAATTTAAACTACGGGAGGTAATTTCCAGAATAATAATATTTCAAAAACTTGAGAAAAGTGCAAAAAATCGCAAAAGGTGATGTTCACGACAGGAAATACATCAACAAACTTTATGAAACAGATCAAATGGAAAACATTTTTAGCTGTACATTACAATTCCTAATGGATTTAGCAAATAATACATGAAATAATAGGTCCTGTCTTATGTGCAAATGTTTATTATCTTTGTATGCATGTTTTAATGAGAAACATGAACTTAGATTGGCGTGGGTATTATGACGCCCCCCCCCCCCCACACCCACCACCCATTCACCGCCAAGGTTCAGATACACCATTACAATAAGGTCGCATTCTTTAGAAGCGCTAAAAATATCACGATAATCATCTAGTCATTAAAAAGATCAGATGTATGTTTCATTACTCCTACTGTTCGTTTTCAAACTTTATATTTTCGTCAAGAAATTCATACTTATTCAAGGTTGATTGTATGAACGTAGTGTTACCCATCTCTTAAAATTATGCGTAGGTCACATTTGCTCTACGGCTCGGATACGGCGGAAGTACGCCCTCGAGATCGAGAGAATCTTATTCGTATTCCTATCTTTACAGGCCGTACGGGTCGCCGTGGGTTTATAACGCGGAGCTATAACTGTTTTCATATCTAGTTTTGCCGTAGCGATTAGACACGTCGTAGCCATGCCGTAGAGCGGTTCAACGGCGGCCGTGCGAAGGGCGTACGGTAGCTTTGCGCTTTAATATACTCCAGGGGAGAAGCGGGAGCCGGACGGCCCCTTTTCGGCCTTGCGGGCACCTGGCGGCTACCTTGCGTCTGCCGTGTTATTTGTCAGAAAGCTACGGCCGCCGCAGGGACATTAACTCTTATCGTGCCAAGAACACTGTTCTGTGTATGCGCTGGCGTGCCACGCACACATAATCGGGTTTCTGTTGACTTGCCATGGACACATAAACTCTCATCCGCTCGCGTGCCACGGACACATTTTCGTGCATAAGTACACAAGCTAATTGTTTATGCCTATTGTGCGATGCGCATTGCGTGCACGCATGAATGCTTACTGTATTTGTGGAGGGGGTTTATTGTTGTTTTGATTTTGCGTGCTTCACGTATACCGTTACATTGGATTTTCCTGAGAAAATTGCGATATTTTATCATCAAATTTGTCAGTTTTGATCATGGCCCCTCATATTGTGTGCGGGAAATGAGACAACGGATTGGTTTGACAACTCACTGATAGTGCTTATTTACTTTACCAAAATTACAGATTAATGAAATGATATTGGTATCAACAGAAAGAGGGTTAAATTTCCTACAACTTTAACGTACAATTATTTTTTATACAATATACAGATGAGATGTTATAGTGGATCAAACATAGTAACAATTTAAACTACACGCGCTTGAACCAACCCTAAATTAACTTAGCACACAGGAGATTAGTAGCGGGCACAATAGGGATTAGCACTGTGGCACTGGGTGAATTGCATAGGGGCAGCTTAAGAGTTAACCTACTAAGGCGACCGTGCGTCATCACTTCAAAGGCCGTACGGTAGCTGAAGATTTTGTGTCTCCACAAATTAAAAATACGCCGTGCGGCTACCCTAACTGCTGCTGCGGTCCTATAATTAGGTGGTCTGTCGTTTTCGACAGATCACCTATTGTTTTCGTCAGAATTTTCTTTCTTTATTAGGTGGTCTGTTATCAACAGACCACCTATTGATTTCGTCAGAATTTTCTTTATTATTATTATTATTATTATTCTTTATTTTTATTTCTTCCCGTTTTTTGTGCCCACGATAACTTCAATTTTGGTCGAGTCAATTTGATTCAATTTTGGCACAGTCATAGGTCATTGTCATGACACGTGACTAGAACATTTTCAAGGTCATCAAGTTATCGTGACGTCATCCAGGCGCCATTTTGTGAAATCACATTATCCATCATATCTTCATGATGCATCAGCAAAGGTCATTCATATTCATATCACATATACTTCAGGTAAAGGGTCAACAGGTCATGTCATCAAAGGTCACATAAAGGTCATGACGCGCGCGTATGTGCGCGTCAAAATTTAGAATTGCTCAAAATCACTAAACTATTAAACGAGAGTACGAATCAGGTCATTGTAAGCATTTCAAAATTTTCCGTCCGTAAGTGTCCCCGCGCGCGGTGTGCGCGCTCACAGCGCGCGGAAAAGGTCAAATTCAAAATGTTTACATGATTTGGTTTCCTCTTAACATAATTAACAATTTACATTAATTTCAGTCACTCTTCATATTTCATAAGGCCGTGAGCGTGCGTCAAAGTTCAAAATCCGCGCGTACTGCTATGGGCGATATAATGCAAATTTGATCAAAAACATGCCATTTTAAAAATCGAAATAAGTCTTCAGATAGTCCATCGACCCCCAATTTTTATATCATAGTTGGAGAAAGCATGAGTTGGAGATATGATTTCATACCACTCTGACTCGTACAAAGTGAAACAAAGTCTTCATATTGACATCTAAACTCAACAAAATGTTTTTTTTTTATGACGTCATTTTTGTCTTTGTTTAATTGAGATTATCTCACTTATCGGTAATCGATTTTCTCCCAGATTTTAATATGTTGTAGCTGAGATAATTTTCTATCAAAATTTTTATTTTTTTTTCATTTAGATGACGGCTTCATAGTAAAATATTCGATTAAAGGCGACAATGCATAATTTGTCATATTTGCGTGTTATGTCTATGGGAGGTCACTTTTTTCAAAACATGAATCTGCATGACAAGGTGTTTTGACCAGTATCTCGGTTGTTATTCAACAGTTTTCTCCCAAATTTTAGTATGTTGTAGCTGAGACTATTTGCTATTTAAATATTTCCTTATTTTTTCAATCAGATGTCAGGATCATGCTTGTGCTCATCATCATCATTAACATTATCGTTTTTATCATCATATAACATTATCATTATCATCATCATCATCACCTTTACTATCATGATGATCATCATGGTCATCATGATCATCATTGTTTACATGTCTATATAACTTCTCCCATTCTCAATTCTATCATAAGACTTAGACAGACCACCTTATTCGTCTTCGTGACGAATTAAATTTCTAGTTATTATTATTATTATTTATTTTTATTTCTTCCCGTTTTTTGTGGTCCGGATAACTCAAGTTTGGTTTAATTAATTTCATTAAATTTCGGCACAATTATAGGTCATTGTCATGAGACGTGACAGTAACCTTTTCAAGGTCATCAGGTCATCGTGACGTCATCCAGGCGCCATTTTGTGAAATCACGTTATCCAACATATCTTCATGATGCATAAGCAAAGGTCATTCATATTCATATCACATATACTTCAGGTCAAGGGTCAACAAGTCATCTCATCAAAGGTCACATAAAGGTCATGACGCGCACGTACGCGCGCGTCAAAATTTAAAAATGCTCAAAATCACTTAACTATTAAAGGAGAGTACGAATCAGGTCATTTTAAGCATTTCAAAATTTTCCGTCCGTAAGTGTCACCGCGCGCGTTGCGCGCGCTCATAACGCGTGGAAAAGGTCAAATTCAAATTGTTTACATGATTTAGATTCCTCTCACCGTAAATGACAATTAACATTAATTTCAGTCACCCTTGACCTTTCATAAGGCCGTGAGCGCGCGTCAAAGTTCAAAATCCGCGCGTACTGCTATGGGCAATATAATGCAAATTTGATCAAAAACATCCCATTTTAAAAATCAAAATAGCTCTTCAGATAGTCAATTGACCCCAACTTTTATATCATGGTTAGAAAAAGCATGAGTTGGAAATATGATTTCATGTCTCATTTGACCCTCAATTAACTCATGACGTCATCATAATGGCCTCCGAACTCAAAATTTTAATTTTCATATTATGACGTCAGCAGATTTTTGGAAAATTGATTGTATCTCTGTAAATAATGATCAATTTTCTTTCAAATTTTGATATGTTCTACCTGAGAATATTTTCTACAAATGCAGTCTTCACGATATTTCATTTTAACAAAAGCATCATGGCGTATTTTTGCGATTAAAGGAGGCATGTCAATTGTTCACATTTTGCGTGTATTCTCTATGGGACATGACTTTTTCTCAAAACTGGATTCTACATTCTCGTCTTTCAGGAGCAATATCTCCGTCGTTTTATCTTTGTTTACGCTGAGCTTTGAGTATGTTGTAGCTGAGACAATAAGCTATCACAAGTGCGCCCTTTATTTTTCGATCAGATGCCGGGATCATGCTCATATCTCACTTGCAAAGAGGGATTTGAGAATTCCATTTTCCGTTTACGTGTATTCTCTATGGGAAATGTTTTGGTATATCGGTAACGCACTTGACTTCCGACCTCGAGGTCCCTGGTTCGAGTCCGGGCGTTTCCAACAATTTGTTTTCTTCATTTGTTTTTTCTTTTTTGACTTTTCAATGATCATAAAATTGAAAACAGACCACCTAATTCGTCACCATGACGAATTAAATTTCTAGTTGCAATTGGCCTTATATATTTTACACCCCCCCCCCCCCCCCGGGTAAATAAGTAAGACTTCAAAAGTAGGAGTCTGCGTACTTAAATATCGTTTTCATATTGAATTGCCTATTATAAATATCTTCGTACATTTTTTTATTCATACATTTTATAATAAATGTCTTTATCTTATCAAGATAACGACTAATCCATTATATCTTACATTACTTACAAGTTAGCATGATCACCAGAACAACGGATTTGGATTTTTCTCCATCATTATGGAGTAGGACTGTTGTGGATTTATTATCAGAAGTTCCTGGAATGTTGGAAGCTATGCATGTATATAGTTCTTTGCCTCCACTTGCAGCAATCGTGAGTGTTTTGTTTTTTGTCCCGTCTGCGTTATTCCATTCTCTTGTGTCTAATGGCTCTACTGTTCTGGATCCATGTATGAAAAGTAGATTTACAGCTGGGTAGTACTTCACGGCTTCACATGTAAGAGTCATTCCAGATTTAGCGACGAGGGTGCAGTAGTTAGCGTCGTATTGGTCAGTGTTCAGACACTCCTGGATTGATGGAAATGGTGTCAGTGGCGGAGCTTAATTTGAAAGACAAACAAGCAAACAGCCGCTCGTTAGAATATTAATATATTTGTTTCATTTCTTCTGTCTAGACCTTAAATATGTTAGAATGCCACGTAACTTCACTAGTTATTTTCAGGATTCATTTAAATAAAACTGGGTTTTTAAAGGAAGTGTATCATGGCAAATACTGGTTAACGCCATCTGCGTGTTCTCTTGGACAACTGCACGTAAACGAATAGACTTGATTAACTGGGTCAGCGCGCTAGCGTTCGCGAAACAGACATAAGTTTTCCTCACGCTTCGGTTTCGAGTATGTTGCACGCACGTGAATGCTGCGGTCGCGTCGTCCTTAGTCGTATTATACCCGATTGGCCCCGAGTAGGGCCACGGGAAAGACACATAGTTTCATCATGATCGACACACTCCCTTTAAAATATGTTCCTGTACTAACAGTTTGCAAAAGCCATTGTATTTGAAAGAAATTACCTATGTCTCTCTCTTTCACGCACATGCTCTCTTTATTTTCCTTCTCTCTCTCCCGTCCGAACATACCGAATTACTGGCTATAATTTTTAAAGCACCTCCTATTTCTGACTGTGCACATATCATATATTGCATAGACTCTACTCCTAGATCCCACTATACAGCAAGTTTTGTCTGTGTTTTTGGCGTGTCATAAATATCTGTTATGGGCATACTGTAATTACTTTTAACGAAGAATGCAGAAATCACTTATACCTGGTTCAACCTGGTGGTGAAATACATGGTACTTTTTCAAATATGAAATGCTACTTACCAACCACATTGACAAAGGAGTGATTCCGAAAGGATATCCCAGTGTCAAAGTCAGTCACCTCACAAATGTATAGACCTTCGTGATGGATCTGTACCTCTTTGATGACCAGCGAGTAATCGTGGGTGATGTTGTACATGCCCTCTTCGAATCCAGTCCCACTTCTTTTAACAACGTCTTCGTTGTTTTCGAGGACAACCAGACTTTCGTTTGCTGAAGAAATGGTTCTCCTTTTCCACGAGACTCTTCTGACCTTAATGTGAACGGTGCATTGCAGGATACCATATATGGCTTGACGCATCTGCATAGTGACTTGTGGGTCTGTTGCTAGTGTAGAATCTTGTACAAAGAGAATGTTGGTACAGTAAGCAATTTTAATCTTTATACGCTCAAATATATTGTAATCACACTAAACAGTGTCTCCGAAAGCAGATGATGAGACAAGATATTCAAATTCATTGAAATCATAATGCATGCCAGAAATGTTGTGTGCGATCGAAATTTCATAGCTCAATTTTCCCGTCAGTTCTTTCAATATCATGAGAAAAAACTTGTTTTATTATAATTACATTAATCTCTTTAATAGACCAATCTATAGTAATCAAACCCTGTTTGCTTTTAAGCACAAAATAATAATTAGCACCTTTGACAAAATAATATCCTGATATATCATATAATTTAAACCCATATTCTCAGCAGACTTATAGATAGCGATTAAAGTGCGATGGAATAGGGGAAATAATGTGCTATAAATTTAAGCTATCACTATTTTATATGTTTTCTTTTTTCTCAGGAACATACCTGTGATCGAAACGTCGGTGTAGTTATCAATCAAAATGCCCTTGTAGTTAGACACTGTACAGTATATCCTTCCAACATCCGCCGTTGATACATTGTTGATGATCAAGGAATAATTTTCGTCGACGTCACAACTTCCATCGTCATATCTTGGTCCTGATACTTCACCATCATACCATACTACCATGGGGCTTAGATCGTCAGGATCAAGGCCCTTTCTCCAGTAGACTGCCAATGGGACTCCATAGAAGCGACATGTGAGAAGACCTTGGACACCTTGAACCAGTGTCTTCTTAACTTCGGTATAAACCAGATCATCTGGAACTACCTGGGATGCTTTTAAAGCTGCATTAAAGAAAATAGAGTAACATATTCGATCGATGTGGATTAATTCATGATTTCATGAAACAAAACGAGCTCAGGGTATGACGATTCGTCAGGCCTTGCCTATAGTGAGTATTGATATTTTCCAGAGTGAATGACGATCTAACAAATTTGCTCTTCAAGTTTTGATATATTCCCCAAAACCTCTCCCAAACATGTTAAAAGTGTGTTCATGCCTGACTTTGTATGTGATGAGATAAATTTCAGACGAAAAAAAAACAAAAGAAAACAATAATAAAATTTATATCAAAGGTCACAATCTCAAATTTGTTCACTGAATGCACTTTTTAAAATTTCTGAACAGTGAATTATGACATAGTTTACTCTAAAGTAAGCATATTACCGTGACCGCAGAACTAAGAGCTGTTGGGGACGCTTGAAGGGCCTACTAAAAACTACTAACATGATTAATTTGGGAGAAATTTACATGACAAGAATAAACAATGAAAATAAAAAAGTCAAGGGACATGTATGTTTGCCGTAATAAAGCCAACGCTACAAACAGCCCACGAGACCGACAGCCCACGGTCTAACTAACCTTCTGAATATGTGATTGTCTGAAGACTTACAGGACCGACGTTATCGGCCTTTTGGTAATGTTGGTGACTTTCACTAACGGTATCAAAGGCTCTTGATCTTGTTGGCTTTCGATCTACCGGGATGGCCGGGTTTGCCCAAACTTCAGGGTTTGCTATTGCTGAATTTCACAGCGTAGAGTGCATAGTAGAGTTTCAGTTTTTCATTCGTTGCATTTTTCTTCCAAAGAACATTTTAACCGAACGATATATTGAATTAACAATAAAGTTGTATAGATATGTAATTAATTTCTAAAAGTTATTTCAAACAATCTTTGAACAATGAAACTTTGCTATCACTTACCAGGTGGCACACAGATTACGATGAATAATCCCACAGCCAGTGCTATTTTAACCGCCATGTTGAGCACTCTGTCAACAAAACAATTAATGTTTAACGGATTTACGTGGAGATCTGTACTCAGTGGCGTAGCCAAAGAGAAAGAGGGAGGGTATCTTGCCCCTTTAAAACCTCTCATTGCAAAGCCATTTATCTATTTGTCGAAATATTCAAAATACGTGGAGATATACTGCTTTCGAAATTTACTTCTGACATAGAGGCAAATCCCGGCCTCTTACGTAAGAGGCTGTGATTAAACGAAAACTGCTTTATAAAAATCGAAAGTACTATCAATTGTATAAATCCAATACCTCCCCTGCCCACACTTACACATACACCCACTCCCTTCCACTGTTCAAACAACGTGTCTGCACATGACTTTATCTGAAAAAGATGCTTGAATTCTGATGTCTGATGTTTACTTTAATATTTGATATCATAAAAGATTATCACTAATACCTTGTGAGGCATGATCAAAGTCTGTAGTCTGAGTCAGTGGCGTAGCTACGGGAGGTGGCACAGAGGAACTCCCCCCCCCCCCAACAAAAAAAAATAGAGGAGAGCGAGGGGAGACGAACAGGAAAAGGAAAAGAACGTCTGATAATCTTAGGGAATGGATGGCTTGATAAAGCTCTTCAAAGATTATAATACTATGTGACTGAGTAATTTAGCAACCTGATAATTCTTAAATGAAACCTGTTTTGAGGGGTGCATTAAACGATTGTCGAAATATGCTTTGTGGTGATCAGAGCTGCGTCCTTGATTCTAGCAGTCTGGCACTCGACTAGCACTAAAATCTTATTTATTGTATTTGTATATAGACATTAAATTTATACCACAACAATATGTTTCTTTTTCCCTCATTGGCTTCATTTCTCGCAAAATTAACAACTCAGGGTGATTCCTGCCAGCGAGATAACCGAGTATAAAATGTTAACTATTATCTAGTGTATATTAACGGCTAAATAACACCATTTCCATAACAATGGTGCTTTTCTTCGCTCGCTCGCAATATTTGAGATCCGGATATTACATTTGTGGGTAAGAGGCCCTCACTCGGAAATGTGCCCGTATGCGTCTATGCATACTAATAATTGATAATAATTATTATTATCAAGGGGGGTGTCATAATAACCATAAATAAGATAATCAATATCACGCCAGTCCCTTCAAAATCTTGCTTGAAGTGCATTATAGTTTTATACCTCTCTCGCTTTGACATGTTTTCAGTGAGATAAACACACATTTTGAATTTCTTTAAAGATTAACAATAACATGAGAGACGTACGAGCAAAGAGGGAGTGAGTGTTGGTCAAGGAGGCTTCTGCCCCCAAGAAAAGTGTTTTTTTAATGACCAACCGTGGCATTTTGCAAATTATCAAACAGCGATGTGGCCTACGTGAAGATTTCAGATTTAAGTCATATTATTTTGGTAACGGGCGATCTAACTCGCTATTTGAATTTCGCTACTATATAGTTTTTAGTAGTTTAGCAGTTTAGTAGTTTTTTTTGCTAACAATACAAAATAAAATACATGTATAAGAAAAACAACCAAACAAAAAAAAGTCCTTGGATAGCAAAATAAGGCATTCGAAAAATCGATATAAGTATAGACCTTAAACATGATAGAAATGTGTTGGTGACTTAGTTATTGTTAAAGTTGTCCACAAATCAGAATACAGTGTCATGTAGATGCTCTATCAGAATCGAGCCTGTAAAATACAATGAAGCTTCGCTTTTTTTTTCATTACATCCACTTATGAATAATTGATCAATGTTTTGTATCATAGCACTTTCTCTCTTTCTCTCTCTCTCTTCCCCCTCCCTCTCAATCTCTCTCTCTCTCTCTCTCTCTCTCTCTATCTATCTATTGCCGAGTCATTTTCACTATTAAATGGATAACTCCCGTTGGTATGATTTGCATCTAATGAGCTTTAAAAATGTAATTCTGATCGCTTCTCACCAAAATTATTTCCGTTTTTTCAAAAAATCAACCATAGTTGTTTAAAACTTGAAGAATAACATTCCTCTCAAAATTAGAGGATTGTAATCATCGTTATTAATCTGTCACAAAATGTTGTGTTGGAAAAAAATGAATGTGATAAATTATGATATTCCCACAATATGGAGTTGAATTTAACCACATCACAATTCAACCGTCGGTCAAATATTCAAAATCTAGATACAATAAATTAGCGATTCGACTTAGCCTTACGTTAAATTAAATTGAAATGGGAGGGTTTTTATGATTACGGTTTCATTGATCGAAAACAATATTTTTATTCACTTTGAAAAGAAAATCAGTTAAGATAACTGCTATCATTTTGAATAATTTCTTTCTTCACGAGCCCATTGCTAATAAGATACCAAGTAATTGTCAGTTTCATGGGCTAACCTCTGAACATAATGTATTTTCTTTAAAAAAAGTATACACTTCTCGTGATTTAAATGTACACAAATGTCAAATTAAATCAAATAATCTTCATAACACTGATGCATGTTGGAGTTTGTATTTGAAAAAGAGTTTTAAAAGCTAGGACAGGAAATAGATGAGGATGCGACGATTAAAAGCATGTAACATTATTTACTGACCTCTTGTTTTTAATTTTCATTTCATAAAGATAAAAAATAAAAAAAATTCTAGTGAATATTTTTTTTTTCTCTTATCCTCAAGCGAGGTTTTTATTTCCATAATATAATACATTTGTACATTAATAACTCAATAATTGAGTGAAACATAACATAGGTAAAAGATTAAAGTACGTTCAACAATTCTTCCAGCTTAGTATTATTTTCTTTGCTAACACATTCATATCTTAAAAATAATCTTAGCAATGACTTGAATTAAAAAAACAAAGTATGTGGGTAGTAAACAGAACCATTTCTAGTGAATATTAATGATCTTTATTGTGTGTTCTGCATATTTTGTTCTTTTTATGTTTCAGTTTGATTTGATTTGATTGATGTACCAACAGCAATACATTGTATACAATGACTTTACATAGACAAGAAGATAAATTATTGGTTGGTAAAAGGGGCCAGATAATAGCACATGTGCTACTCGAGCCTAATCACTTAAACAGCTAAACAAAAAATTTTGGTACAAATCAGTTAAGAAAACGTAACAAAACAAAAAATAATGAATTCACCATTACAATTCATACTTTAAAACACAAGTATACTCAACAATGCCTCTCAATATACAAACTAATAATGTAAAATATAAATTGTGTACATATGCAAATTATTTAACTTGATATTTCATTCATGACTTGTTCAACGAATGACTTGTAACAAAATTCCGAAACCGTATTTCTAGACCTTGTCAATCTGACATCAATAGGTAATCTATTCCAAAATTCACTGCCCCAAAAAGACAATGCAAATTGACCTTGTGTCGTTCTTAATTTTGGAAGACGTGATTGTCCACCTCATGAAGATTTCCGAGAGAGCTCTGTATACCTGGTATAGATACATTCAAGTGCAAAGTGAAGCAATTATGGCATAATACAATTTTGAAATACGAAACATGACTCACAGAGTAACAGTCTATGAGTGCACTCAGTTGTAACAGAAAAATGGATGGCTATGTACGTTCAGTTCCTTTCGATGCCATCATTACAAGAACAAATTAACAAACATATGAACATCAAGTTAGGTATGTCCACTCTTGTAACGTGCTACAGGTGCTACATGGAAAAGCCATATAAACTACAAATTCCAAGGAAATAATGAACAATACACTGCTTATTGCAGATCGGAAATTTTGAATCAAAGTTAATTTTCCCTTTCCCCTTTCGTATTGGAATTCATTAAATACTACTAGAAAGACAAAGGGCATAGCGCATTCCTGTAGAAGAAAAAAATGAACGTATACGCACTGAGCAAGACATATTATTTGCATATTACATGTACATGAAAACTCCACTACTAGTAGCCTACGAATACAGGCAAGGATATCTTAAGCACGTGCTCTGTGGTAAAGAGAAAATAGATGTCTGAATGAGACATTGCGATAACATGTATGATGCATACCATGTATTAATCATTATGCAATTAATGTGATATCTTCATTATCGATCTCCTTTATTTTGATAGTTTGAATATAGTTCGTTTGTGAATCTCTGAATAATCTGCAAAGTAAAAAGACACGCTTTGAATTATGAGCAATAAACACATACTGAATTACTATCATCAATTTCTAATACTACTCCTATACTGAGTCCACTACTATTACTACTATTACTAAAATTACTACTAATGTGACTACTACTACTTTCATTACTGTTTTTATTATTATCAGTATGATAAATGTCAAAAAAACATATTCAACTGCTAATGATACGCCCTACCGAATTAAATTGTTTGATTCATGATTGAAGTCTGTTTTATTCATATTTTCCAGACGTTTTTCATAACATATTTACAACTTAGCAAGCTGTCGTTCTATGATCATGATCTCACGTGCTAGGTCTAGGAAGCCATGCTCTACGAGTTTATCATTTAGATCTCTGTGTTTCTTGGCTGTCGCTTCCGTCCTGAGATTCATCAATGCCAAGGCATTCGAAGGCAGAGAATCCTTTCTACCAGAAGTCCAGTCTGCCACCCAGTCGTAGATCTGCTTGATGATCTTATTCAACGGTGTAGTCGTATGCCATTGTTCCTCTTTTCTACTCAGCTGAAGTAGCTCCCCAAGGCTTCTTATTTCATCTTGATTCAATCCCTGAACCATGTTTTCAATGAATTCGAGACTTGTCTGTCTAGTGATGTATTTGCCTGACGGAAACAAGATAGTAAATGACAAAATTAGAAGGTATTTTATGTTCTATTAGGATGTTTACGCAAATAGCCATATTGTGTGACTAGTTATATGACCATAATCTCACGTGCTAGAGCTATAAAGCCATACTCTGCAAATCTGTCATTCAGATCCCTGTGTTTCTCGGGAGTCTTATCTATGGATGTTACTGCCTCGGAATATCATTACTAAATTCCTTTACATTTTACAATGTACAGATGGTTTTAAAATAGGATCTTCAAAATTAAATTCGGAGCAAAATTAATAACAAGTTATATTACATAAATCGTTACATATCAAATCACACTTCAGTTCAGGTATAAGGTTTTTGCAATCAAAACGCTCATCAATGTGCAAAACAGAAGTAAAAGATCATATGAATATTTGGCTGAAAATTAACTTATGTTTCATTATTATACAGTATAAAAGTCAACATTGTTCTATAATAATGATTTCAAGTTACATAATTATGTGTGAATTAAAAGGCAATTTAGGATTTAAAAGAAATGAGAGAGAAACTATATTTGTTTTTTAAACACGGGTAACTAGGGAAGCTAATGACCATTTGGTAGTAGAACATATGAACGGAAATCTATTGCATGTAAGGCTGTCCTGTCCAAATCGACTAAAAGTATTTTTGATCCTCAACATGTCGTTTTTAATATTTATCATTGTATTCTTTCTCAAGAAATGATGCAAAAGTAATGTGTAGAATTACGGACCTGCAATGACTTCATCTGCGAGACCAGGTTCCTTCATTTTTCGTAGTTCACAAGCTAGAGCTGCACGATAATTGAAAACAGATTGGCGTGGCTTCTCTTTCAATAGCTTAAACAGCGTATATGTGGTTATTGGGTGTGAAGTTCCAAGGGCGTCAGTTATGTCTTCATCTGTTAGTTGTAGAACGCGTAGAAGATTAATTAATTCTTTATCCTTCAGCTCTCCAAGCTGTCCTGGTACACTTTCGGCCGTCTCAATGTCAGGCTCGTCTCTGTCATCACCTTGAGGTAATGTTGATGGGGCGCTAAGACAACTTGCTTCTTCACGTGTGCCGATCTTTGACGTACCTGCTGCTTCATCACACTGCAATGCGCCACTCTGTATATCTGTTGGGATATGTTTGCATTGAAATCACTCATTAATTAATACTCCTTGAAATAATGGTCCAATATCTATCTTGATAACTAAAATACATCGTTTAAAATTAAAACCTCGTCTTTGAGAAAATCAGCATGCAAATATATTGACAACTTTACCAAGTTCGTTTCAAACTTTTTATATTCCGTTTAATTTTTAGTTTCATTCCACTTTGCAAAAAAAAAGAAGAAAAAAACGTGTTCAACCTTTGACTTACATGATTTCCATGGGCAACGTAATTCGTTTACTATAAACATATTTTCACAGACTGAAATATTTCCTCAAACATAATTTTGTTTAGCAGAAAACTGTGTACCTGTAACAGCACTCTCTTCTCCTGTGTTTTGCTTCATTGCTTCTGCGATACGAAATAGTTCTCCATAGCTCATCTCGTATACTTCACCATTAAAACAGATTAATACAAATATGTTTAACACAATAAGCCTTCTATTTTCCTTGAACGAATGCATTTCCACAAAATGACCAGTGCATTTGATATTAACTTACGCCATCAAGACTACGATAAAATAGTGTGTGGCAAAAATAGTCAACTGTGACTAATTGAAAAAACAAAATCAAATCAAGAAAGAAGGAGAAAGCACTCATGACAATTCAAAGCAATGTCTGCACTTTTTTATTTCGCAATTCCCTTCTCCTACGACCACGCATGACGACCGCATTGTCACATGATACTTATAATAACGCGTCAGTCGCTGACACAGTCTAACGTCAATAAATAGTTATTCATGTGTAACGGGCATTACAGGGTTGCGATGACCAACTCACATTAACCGTTTCAATACCGTAATTAAATGCAAAAAGCCGAAAAAATTGAAATATGGATTAAAAGTGAAACAATGCTTTATGGCAATCACCCTTGGGTTTCATTACCTAGATATTTTTTTTTAACTCCCCCCTCATCAATGTATTTCATTCATACACAAATTGTACTTTAGCTGATACAATAACGAAAATCAAATGATGAAATGAGTTACTATCTTACCAAACATGCCAAGAGTGCCAACGTTGCGATATTGGAGTTTACTCAGTTTAGTGCAGAAGAGAGTTCGCGTGCCCCTCTTTTCATCACCACTGTATATGTCGTCTTTGATTTTTATCAGAAGTTTTGAAAGTAAGTCAATTGTACCAATTTTAAGGTGTGATGGTTCGAAAGCTGGCCTATATGTAATCAGCTTGGTGAATTGGATACCCAGTGCTTCAGCGATTGGTAGAAGATCCTGCAAGAGCATCTGAAAGGCCAAATCTACTAGCTCGGCTTTGTATATAAACTGTCCCTTCAAAAACGGCAGCAAGCCTGGGAGTTAGAAGAAAATCTAATCATTAAAATGTTCAAAGAACATGTAAATATTGTCATTGATACAAAATTCACTAATATGTGAAAATCTAGTGCGTATTCATAGCATCGGAATATAGAAAATGTATAATAGTTTGACACGTCTATCCTTCACAGATTAAAATGTGTACTCCATTCGTAATTTATGAATATATTTTGTAGAAGAAATGGAATAACAAATAATCATCCCGTAACGAATAGACCTATCTGACGTAACAAAATCCGTCCTTAATAAGAGGATGACGTCATCCAGAGGGCATTTAAACATTGGAAAAATCCGCAACTCTTTTTTGGTTCTTGATGTAGAACATATTGAAAGGTAAGTACGTAAAGAATGCACCGGGAAGGGATTACCTTTGAAGCTGATAGATCCCAAGGCTGAAGAAAGTTGTTCGTGGGTCTCCTGTAGACTTTTTTCTGCCACCTTGTTTCTCCATTTCTGTAGACTGTCAAACCGTTTCTCCTCGTCATTAGCCTCATCAGATACGCAGACAATCTTTAGTTTCTTGCATATCTTCTCCATTGATTCTTGTGTGAGATGAAGTGAGATCGATTTCAGTTCATCGTTCGACGGCCAAGCGTGATCTGAGAAAGGGACTTTATTGTCATTTGGAAAGTAAAAACAAAATGTTGTCAATGAGAATATTGAATCGGACCATCGGGTTTTTTTGAAAACTAAATGTGTTTTACCTTTATTCATATAATATTTTCAGTTTGAAGACTTGTTCATGTGTGCGTTATCATTTTTCCATATGCATCAGAAATGTCTGTAAGGTGAACTTAATGTAGGCAACAACATTCGATAAGAATCATTGATATAAACCCATACCAGCAACGCTAACAACCAATAGCCAAAATTTCTTAGGTATCCTCGCAAAATAGGTGGATTTTTCGAAAAATATAATTGGATATTTCTGTTTTTGTACAGAGGGCAATCGGTTCTTAAACCAGATGAAAACAATCATGGTTTATTTCAGACATTCCAAGAAAAAGGAGGAAAACACCTCATAAAAAATGTAATTTATAGTGTTACACTTGCAATTAACATCATATCAAAATGAAATCATAACATGTATAAAATTGTGAAAGAGAAATGGGAATGAAGAGCGTGCATCGCCCTAGTCCCCCCCCCCCCCCCCCCCGGACGAATAAGGGCCAAGAAAGTGATTTTTGGAGGAGTCATTAAACTCTGTAGGAAATCTTCAAGAGGGAGGGGCTATGCGATAACGCAGGCTACATTAGCTGTCTTTCTGTGTTAACTGACTTATCTGCTACAATAAAGGCTGCTTGGACCACCTTTCTGTATTGACTATTTGTAGATGTCAGTCTCTGCTGCCAATCAATGAGCATTTGGTGAGTATTGAAGAGAGCCGTCGTGTTTTCAGCAATAATTTTCTCAGCCTGGAAAGATTTCGTTTCCATAGCCTCATAAATCCTCCGGTAGTGCTTCATCAATACCCCGTCCACACGCCGTACAAGTGATTGCAATTTCTTAGCAGTTAGGTCCTTTACATCGACATCTGAAATTCAAATAGATATTTGATTATAAATCGCCGATCCTAATGTCTTCAATTCACATTTTTATCCTCGTTTACACAAATACTAAACATTAAATTTATTGATTAAGATTAGGAATCGGTGTTGTCCAAGATCTCATTGATGTTTCATGATAAAGAAGTGCATGCTTTTATATCCAAATAGCATAGCAACAACTCTCAAACAACATACGTTGGTCGAGGATCCATGATAGCCCAGTATTTATCAAAGAAATATAATGTAACCTTGGGAATAACACACGGTTTTTTAAAATGTGCATTTCAATAACCCTGCGAAATTTTGTTATTTTTATATATTTAGAACCATTTTCTCCCAACATGGAGTCCATTCATTTGCTAAGGGTTTGCTTACAGTCATACATAAATCAAATCAAATTCTTATAAGTTTACCTTCCAGTTCCTGGTCTGGAGCACTTCGTGGGACGGAAGAATAGTTACCTGGAAAAGGAATACGTGAAATAATTGTAAATTAGTACAGAGTAGTGTAATGTTAGCACTTCATGCACTTTGAAACGATTTGCACGCTTTAAAAGATGTAAAACTGCACCTTTTCGTTATTTTACAGTGCTTTTTTTATTAGCATGTTTACCGATTATATTATGGGGCCACAAACGTTAAGATTATCCACATGCATTTAATATTGAGATAATCTGGATTTTTAAAGCTTATTTCAATCATAAGAAAAAATCCCTTATGAAAATATCTCCTACAAAATTACAAAATGTAATCAACTATCAGTGGTTCTAGGACACCTACCCACTGGACATCCACCCCTCCGGATAACCATCCCCAGTCAACTACCCCCTAGGACAACTACTCCCTAGGGCAACCACCCTCTAGGAAAACTACCCCCGAGACAACTACTCCCTAGGACAACTAACCCCCGGACAACTACCCCCTACACAACTACCCCTACGACAACTATCCTAGGGGATAGTTGTCCTAGGGGGTAGTTGTCGTAGGGGTAGTTGTCCTAGGGGGTAATTGTCCGAGGGTAGTCGTCCGGGGTGTAGTTTCCCTAGGGGGTAGTTGTCCTAGGGGGTAGTTGTCCTAGGGGGTAGTTAACTGGGGTAGTTATCCGGGGGTTGATGTCCAGGGGGTAGGTTTCCGGATACAACTATCAGTATCAACGTTTGAAATCAATAAAGTAAAAGAGATCACAAAATTAAATTTTTAAGCGATTAACTGATATTTCACGAAGCTCTAAAATCGATCTTATTATTTTTTGTAATTACTTGCAGTTTGCACCATTAAACATACCATGCAATAAAGTGACTTACTGAGTCTTTTTCTCCAAATGAAATAGGCCACTGAAGAGATGAGTATCAATGCAGAAAATACTGAACAAATCAAACGAGAAGAATATAACATGAGAAACACATAACCATTTTAACATTAATCTATTTGGGATGGCGATTCCCCCCCCCCCCCCTCCTCCCCCGAAAAAAAATATACGAGGAAAGTATTAATTGTATTTTAATTTAAACTACGTGAGGTAATTTCCAGAATAATAATATTTCAAAAACTTGAGAAAAGTGCAAAAAATCGCAAAAGGTGATGTTCAGGACAGGAAAAAAATCATCAAACTTTATAAAACAGATCAAATGGAAAAAATCTTTAGCTGTACATTGCAATTCCTAATGGATTTAGCAAATAATACATGAAATAATAGGTCCTAATAATCCACTGATCAAATTAATCACGTCAATAGCTCTATCCCTCTCTGTCTTATGTGCAAATGTTTATTATCTTTGTATGCATGTTTTAATGAGAAACATGAACTTAGATTGGCGTGGGTATTATGACGCCCCCACCCAACCATCCACCGCCAAGGTTCAGATACACCATTGCAATAAGGTCGCATTCTTTACAAGCGCTAAAAATATCACGATAATCATCTAGTCATTAGAAAGATCAGATGTATGTTTAATTACTCCTACTGGTCGTTTTCAAACTTTACATTTTCGTCAAGAAATTCATACTTATTCAAAGTTGATTGTATGAACGTAGTGTTACCCATCTCTTAAAATTATGCGTAGGCCACATTTGCTCTACGGCTAGGATACGGCGGACGTACGCCATCGAGATCGAGAGATACTTGCGGCGGCCGCAGAAGATCTGCGATGGTCTCAGGGTCACCCTATAGGGCGTATTCCTATCTTTACAGGCCGTACGGCTCGCCGTGGGATTATAACGCGGAGCTATAACTGTTTTCATATCTAGTTTTTCCGTAGCGATTAGACACGACGTAGCCATGCCGTATAGCGGTTCAACGGCGACCGTGCGAAAGGCGTACGGTAGCCTTGCGCTTTATATACTCCAGGGGAGAAGCGGGAGCATAAGTCTGGCCGCACGGTCGCCGTACGGTCCCTCTTCGGCCTTGCGGGCACCTGGCGGCTACCTTGCGTCTGCCGTATTATTTGTCAGAAAGCTACGGCCGCCGCAGGGACGCCCCATGAACCTACTAAGGCGACCGTGCGTCATCACTTCAAAGGCCGTACGGTAGTTGCAGATTTTGTGTCTCCACAAATTCAAAATACGCCGTGCGGCTACCCTAACTGCTGCTGCGGTCCTATAATTGCAATTGGCCTTATATATTTTAACCCCCCCCCCCCCCGGGTAAATAAGTTAGACTTCAAAAGTAGGAGTCTGCGTACATAAATATCGTTTTCATATTGAATCTGCCTATTGTAAATATCTTCATACATTATTTTATTCATACATTTATAATACATGTCTTTATCTTATTAAGATAACGACTAATCCATTATATCTTACATTACTTACAAGTTAGCATGATCACCAGAACAACGGATTTTGATTTTTCTCCATCATTATGGAGTAGGACTGATGTGGATTTATTATCAGAAGTTCCTGGAATGTTGGAAGCTACGCACGTATATAGTTCTTTGCCTCCACTTGCAGCAATCGTGAGTGTTTTGTTTTTTGTCCCGTCTGCGTTATTCCATTCTCTTGTGTGTAATGGCTCTACTGTTCTAGATCCATGTATGAAAAGTAGATTTACAGCTGGGTAGTACTTCACGGCTTCACATGTAAGAGTCATTCCAGATTTAGAGACGAGGGTGCAGTAGTTAGCGTCGTATTGGTCGGTGTTCAGACACTCCTGGATTGATGGAAATGGTGTCAGTGGCGGAGCTTAATTTGAAAGACAAACAAGCAAACAGCCGCTCGTTAGAATATTAATATATTTGTTTCATTTCTTCTGTCTAGACCTTAAATATGTTAGAATGTCACTTAACTTTACTAGTTATTTTCAGGATTCATTTAAATAAAACTGGGTTTTTAAAGGAAGTGTATCATGGCAAATACTGGTTAACGCCACCTACGTCTTCTCTTGGACAACTGCACGTAAACGAATAGACTTGATTAACTGGGTCAGCGCGCTAGCGTTTGCGAAACAGACCGAAGTTTTCCTCACGCTTCGGTTTCGAGTATGTTTTACGCACGTGAATGCTGCGGTCGTGTCGTCCGTAGTCGTATTAGCGAGCTTTCGATTTAGGCACCCGACGTCAGCTACTACGAGGTACTGGAGCGTGGAGACGTTGCGCAGCTCACGTCCGTTCCCTTCGCGGCAGTGCTTTCGATCTTTCACGTCGGTGCTTTCGTCGGTCACGTGACCATTTTTTTTTAGATCAGGTGATTAAATCAGGTCATAAAATGACAGTGCGCCAAAATCTGATACGAAGAATAACGTGAGGATGACAGAAATAGAAAGTTAAAATGATAAAACATAACATAACATAAGAACAGGTGATAGAAGGAGGAAACAAAGAATAACATAAGGAAAGATAGAAAGAGGAAGTGATAGAATAAAAACAAAACAATGAATAACATAAGAGAAGGTGATAGAAGGAAGAAACAAAGGATAACTTAAGAAAGATAGAAAGAGGAAGTGATAGAATGATAAAAACAAAGAATAAAACAAGAGAAGGTGATAGAAGGAAGAAACAAAGAATAATATAAGGAGAGACAGAAGGTGATAGAATGATTAAACAAAGAACAACATAAGGGAAGGTGACAGAAAGAAGAAACAAAGAATAACATAAGAAAAGATAGAAAGAGGAAGTGATAGAATGATAAAACAAAGAATAACATAAGAGAAGGTGATAGGAAGAAACAAAATATAACATAAGGAAAGATAGAAAGAGGAATTAATAGAATGATGAAAACAAAGAATGATAAAACAAGAGAAGGTGATAGAAGGAAGAAACAAAGAATAACAGAAGGAAAGGCAAAAAGAGAAAGTGAAAGAATGATAAAACAAAGAATAACAAAAGAAAAGATGATAGAAGAAGAAACAAAAGATAGCAAGAGGAAATAATAGAATAATAAAAACAAAGAATAACATAAAAGAAGGTGATGAAACTACACTCACGTTGACGTTTTCACGGCGACGGCGATTCACGGAAATTGCCCCCGACTCCCGTCAGGTGATTTGGAAGGGAACGTGGGCCCAGAAGCTCACGCATGCGCAGGGGATAAATATGACGTCACGCGTAGTAGCCGACGTCGGGTGCCTAAGCGAGCTTTCGATTTTGCCCCGGGTAGGGCCACGGGAAAGACACATAGTCTCGTCATGACACATAGTCTCGTCATGACACACTCCCTTTAAAAGATGTTGCTGTACTAACAGTTTGCAAAAGCCGTTGCATTTGAAAGAAATTACCTATGTCTCTCTCTCTTTCACGCACATGCTCTCTTTATTTTCCTTCTCTCTCTCCCTCCCTCCCGGATTACTGGCTCTAATTTTTAAAGCACCTCTTATTTCTGACTGTGCACATATCAATATTGCATAGATTCTACTCACAAATCCCACTATACAGCAAGTTTTGTCTGTTTTTTGGCGTGTCATAAATATCTTTTATGGGCATACTGTAATTAATTTTAATGAAGAATGCAGAAATCACTTCTACCTGGTTTATCCTGGTGGTACTTTTTCAGATATAAAATGCTACTTACCAACCACATTGACAAAGGAGTGATTCCGAAAGGATATCCCAGTGTCAAAGTCGGTCACCTCACAAATGTAAAGACCTTCGTGATGGACCTGTACCTCCTTGATGACCAGCGAGTAATCTTGTGTGATGTTGTACGTGCCGTCGTAGTATCCGGCTCCACTTCTTTCAACAACGTCTTTGTTATTTCCGAGGACAACCAGACTTTCGTTTGCTGAAGAAGTAGTTCTCCTTTTCCACGAGACTCTTCTGACCTTGATGTGAACGGTGCAATGCAGGATATTATAAGTACCTTTACGCATCTGCATAGTGACTTGGGGGTCTGTTGCTAGTGCAGAATCTTGTGCAAAGAGAATGTTGGTACAGTAAGCAATTTTAATCTGTATACGCTCAAAGATATTGTAATCACACTTAACAGTGTCTCCGAAAGCAGATGATGAGACAAGATATTCAAATTCATTGAAATCATAATGCATGCCAGAAATGTTGGGTGCGATCGAAATTTCATAGCTCAATTTTCCCGTCAGTTCTTTCAATATCATGAGATAATTACATTAATCTCTTTTATAGACCAATCTATAATAATCAAACCCTGTTTGCTTTTAAGCACAAAATAATATCCTGATATATCATATAATGTAAACCCATATTCTCAGCAGACTCATAGCTTGCGATTGAAGTGCGATAGAATGGGGGAAATAATGCGCTATGAATTTAAGTTATCATTTGTATATATTTTATTTATATTTTCTCAGGAACCTACCTGTGATCGAAACGTCGGTGAAGTTATCAATCAAAATGCCCTTGTAGTTAGAAACTGTGCAGTACATCCTTCCATCATCTGCCGTTGATACATTGTTGATGATCAAGGAATAATTTTCGTCGACGTCGCAACTTCTATCATCGAATCTTGGTCCTGATACTTCACCATCATACCATACAACCATGGGGCTTAGATCGTCAGGATCAAGGCCCTTTCTCCAGTAGACTGCCAGTGGTACTCCATAGAAGCGACATGTAAGAACACCTTGTACACCTCGGACCAGTGTCTTCTTGACTTCAGTGTAAACCAGATCATCTGGAACTACCTCGGATGATTTTAGACCTGCATTAAAGAAAATGGAGTAACATATTCGATCGTTGTGGATTAATTCATGATTTCATGAAACAAAACGACCTCAGGGTATGACGATTCGTTAGGCCTTGCCTATAATGAGTATTAATATTTTCCAGAGTTCATGACGAGCTAACACCTTTGCTCTTCAAGTTTTTATATATTCCCCTAAACCTCTCCCAAACATGTTATAAGTGTGTTCATGCCTGACTTTGTATGTGATGAGATAGATAAATTCCAGACGAAAAAAAAAAAAGAAAAAAAAAAATTAAATTCATATCAAAGGTCACAATCTCAAATTTGTTCACTGATTGCACTTTTTTAAATTTCTGAACAGTGGATTTTGGCGTAGTTTCCTCCTAAGTGGGCATATTGCCGTGGCCGCAGAACTAAGAGCGGTTTGGGCGCTTGAAGGGCCTACTAAAAATGCTAAGACACTATCATGGTAAATTTGGGAGAAAGTTATAAGAGTAAACAATGAAAATTAAAAAATGTCAAGGGACATGCGTGTTTGCCCTTATTAAAGCCAATACGACACACAACTCACGAGACCGACAGCCCACGGTCTAGCGAATCTTCTGAATATGTAATTGTCTGAAGACTTACAAGACCGACGTTATCGGCCTCTTGGGAATGTAGGTGACTTTCACTAACGGTATCAAAGGCTCTTGATCTTGTTGGCTGTCGGTCTACCGGAATGTCCGGGTTTGCCCAAATTTCAGGGTTTGCTACTGCTGAATTTCACAGCGTAGAGTGCATAATAGGAGTTTCAGTTTTCCATTTGTTGCATTTTTGTTCCAAAGAACATTTGAACCGAACGAGATATTGAATTAACAATAAAGTTGTATAGATATGTAATTAATTTCTAAAAGTTATTTCAAACAATCTTTGAACAATGAAACTTTAGTATCACTTACCAGGTGGCACACAGATTACGATGAATAATCCCACGGCTAGTGCTCCTTTAACCGCCATGTTAAGCACGTTGTCAACAAAACAATTAATGTTTAACAGATTTACGCGGAGATCTGTACTCAGTGGCGTAGCCAAAGAGAAAGAGGGGGAGGTGTCTTACCCCTTCAAAACCTCTTATTGCAAAGCCATATATCTATTTGTCGAAATATTCAAAATACGGGGAGATATACTGCTTTTTTAAATTTGTTTACTGACATGGTGGCAAATTCAGGCCTCTTAGGTAAGAGGCTGCATTTAAACGATAACTTTTTTTTATAAGAATCAATTTACTATCAATCGTAAGAATTGAATGTTTATCCAATATTGATGCGATTGAACACAATCTTACAATGGATTGTATGTATCTGTGACATTAAATAAAGTTTCGGTTACTTAGATTGAAGGTTATAGGACTAGTTAATGGTACTTCTTTATTCAATTTTACAGGGTCCTTGTACTATAACCTATACACCTCCCCTGCCCCCACAGACAAACACACACCCCCTTCAAACTGTTCAAACAACGCCTCTGCCCAGGCCCCATGGCTATACCTGAAATAGATGCTTGAATTTAGATTGATGTTTACTTTAATATTTGTTATCTATAAAATGTATCACTAATGCCTCGTGAGGCATGATCGAAGTCTGTAGTCTGAGTCAGTGGCGTAGCTACGGGAGGGGGGGGGGGGGGGGAGGGAATACGCATTTGCCCCCTCCCACATCGGACGGCAAAAAAGAGGTAAGCGAGGGGAGAGATGAAGAAAATAGACAAAGAAACTTAGATGATATAAGGAGATGGATTGCTTGAAGATGCTCTTCAAAGAGTATGATATTATATTACTCAGTAACGTTGGGACAACATGATAAATCGAAAATTAAATCGAAAAATGCTTTGAGATGATCCGATCTGCGTCCTTGATGTAGCGTACAGCAGGGGAGAAAAAGAAAATACAAATAGGAGTGAAAGATAGAAAACATACGCTGAAAGATACTGAAAGAAATTAAATATGTGTGTCCGTTTCACTATAAAAAATGTACAATTCTCTTAACTCTTAGGGAGCAAAGGGTGTATCCCTCCCGGTCTAGTCAATCTTCCCCCTCCTAGTTTGCCCATCTAGTAGCATTTTTCAACCGGGGTGCCACGAGAGTATTAAGTTATATTAAAAGGATATTTTTTAATAACTTCATCTCCACGAAAACCATTTTTATCAGAAACCGCAAGATTCTCAAATATATTTCACTTTGGCTAATGTAATGAGGAAAAAATAACCTGTAAGAGATGGTAAAGTATATTTTTTTTCTAGCTCGCAAAATTGAGAAACAGGATAGTTTCAGGCAAAAAGATCCGACATGAATATCCGAAAATTATGATCTGACGAAATTCGGGCAACTCTTAGCCCGAATATCGTCAAGGTTTGAGCAGCATGGCTCCCGAATATAACCTTCTTTTTTTTTGGTATATCGAAACGAAATTTATACCACAGCGATGAGTCTATATTCTCCTCATGCACTTTTCGCAAAATTGACAAATCATGATGATTCCTGGCAACGAGATGACCGGATATATAATTTTTTGTGTAATGTATATAGATGGTTGAATTAAAAAAAAGGTCCACGATAGAGGTGTTTCTTTCCTATATCTTCTTTTTCGCTCGCTCGCAATATTTGAGATCCGGGGACTGCTTTTTGTACTGAGAGGCCATCACGGCCCTCATGCGAAAATGTGCCCATATGCTTCTATTGTATACGAGGGATGGAAAACACAATCCTCTTTCAATTGGTCAATTGTGGATTGGGGTGACGCGAAACTTCTTAAAGAGTGCCATGAAGAAGAAAAAATGAAAAACGTTGATCAAGCAGACTAAAGACTGTTGCCCCCCCCCCCTCGTGTTTTATAGAACTCATCGCCAGACATTCCCTCATAAATTATAGGTTATGGGCAGTTTTTTGTCACTGGCATAAGCAAGCAAACTTACAAGACTTGTGTTTAGCATTTCCAAACTCATTTCGGTTTAGTTTAAATTTAACAATCTAAAGTATTCACGGTCTTTGTAAATTCGGATAGAAATGGTTGTTCCCTAGCTAGGGGATGTGTGCCAGCCTTTTCTCCGCTATGCAGCTTTCATTACATAAAGACAACACTTTTCAGATTCAGATTATTTCAAGGTTGGGGGAGGCATAAATTATGCATTCATATTAACCAAAAATGTAATTTTCAAAACCACGCGAGCCCCTCCAAAATTTTGATTGACGTGCATTATGGTTTATCGTTAAGTGTTTACCTCTGGTGCCAAGTAATGCTAAGAGATTTAAAACAAGGAAACCTTGGATAACTGAAAGTTTAATACTATGCATCAAAAACAAAATCAGACTTTACAACAAAATCGTTCACAATAGGTCATCTGTTTAGAAGGTAGTGACTTCAATGCTAGATGTACAATTAAAGATAATCTGAAAGTTTCAGTGAAAACGGACCTTTATTAATGATACAAATTAGGAAAAATTGATCTGATCGATTCCTTAATTATCCGAAATATAATATTCCAATTTAATTACAGTTTAGATGAATGAAAATAGTCACAAAGCAAGTAATTGGCTCTATATACCATTCCAAACATTTAAGTGTTAAAAGATGTTTAAAAGCCTGTCTTATGTCTTTTCTTCATGGAAAAACGGTTGGGAAAATTCAGAGAAAACAATAGATATCTTTGTGGTTTGATAATTTGTTCGGGATTTGTTTGCATTTAGAGGGTTAGTACAGTAGAAGGAATAAAATAAGTAACATTTCATACAAAAGTAAAACAATTTTTCATCAACCTTCAACAATGTTACTGAGTCACTTTAAGAAAAGCGAAAGAAACATTAATTTCATTTACAGTTTGGGCATTTTGTGAAAGGATATCAGAGGTACATGGAAAACAATTGACACAATCCAAATAAGTATATTCCCATACTTTCTCCGTAATTTATCAAACCTCGTGAAATGATGGAAAATTAAAAAATATTGCAAATGAATAATTCATTCTTTATCATGTCGTTTTTTCGGTTCCGGTTTGAATAATACAACTTAACTTGTTTAATTGTTTCTCAAGCCTATTACTGAAAATGACAAATCAATGTCTGTAGATCGTTGAAAAATACAAAATTATGTGGATACGATAACATTGGATGTTATGTGCTTCAAAAGATTGTTCGTGCTATTGCACAACCTCTGGGTTATATTTTCAATATATCGCTGTGAACTGTTACTTTTCCGAGTAAATTGCTAAGATTATTCCAATTTGATAAAAAAAATTATTGCCTTTTATTTCATAGTTATCGACCAATATCTTTGTTGCCTTGTATATCAAAATTATTGGAAAAATGTGTTTTTAATTGGCTGTATGATTATTTTTTTTGGAAATAATATACTTTCAGACGTCCACTATGGATTAT
Organism: Strongylocentrotus droebachiensis; assembly: GCA_035222895.1. Lineage (NCBI taxonomy): Eukaryota > Metazoa > Echinodermata > Echinoidea > Camarodonta > Strongylocentrotidae > Strongylocentrotus > Strongylocentrotus droebachiensis. The sequence continues at coordinate 22,447 of JAVYIG010000332.1, read as the reverse complement.
GCCGTAATCTTTCTACAACTCTTGCTTTAATTGATTTACAGGACAAAGTGACATTTGCAATACCAAATGATAAGTTTTGCATTGGAATGTTTATGGATCTATAGAAAGCATTTGTAATAGTAGATCAACCAATAATTATGTAAAAATTGCACTATTATGGGATACATGGGATTCCTTTCACAAATGTTAAAAGCTATATAAATGACCGTCGTCAACTTGTGTTTAACGATTCTTTTGCTGATTTTGCTAACACAACACACGGAGTTCCTCAGGGATCAATGCTTGGTCCGTTACTCTTTTTGACTTATATTAATGATATAGCTCAATCATCTCGCATATTGCAATATGTTATGCATGCTGATGATACAACTGTTATTTTATTTACACTCTGGTTTAGATGATATTGAAAATAACATTTATCAAGAATCGAACAATGTTTCAATGTGGTTTAAGGCTAATAGACTTTTACTAAATGTAACTTAAACAAATGTGTGTTTATTTCCTCATTATAATTATATTTCTAGCATCTTTAATGAGATATCTTTAGGTATATATGCAATATCCATTTCCAAATTAAATGTTACAACTTATTTTGGTGTATTGGTAGATAGTAATTTTGGCTGAGATGCCCACATTGACAACATTGTACACAAAGTTTCGAAATACATTGGCATTTCGTATGAATTGATGTTTAATGTACCATTCTCTATATCATTTACATTAAATAACTACCTCATATTGCCTTATCAGACATATTGTATTGCTGTGCGGGGGAATTTTGTTCAGGGAAAACTAGATAATTTGTTCAAATTGCAAAAGAAGGCTTTAAGTATTTGTACAGAATGTGATTATTATACCCATTCTGCTCCTTTATTTTCCGTTTAAAAACTTTGAATATTTTTGATTTATTCGAATGTCATATCGCAGTGTTTGGCTTCCTAATCAAATATCAGTCATATTGTTAATGAATAACCAAAGTAATGCCCATGAACTTCGACTTCGTAATTCGTTTCATTTATGGAAAGTAAAAACTTCATTCTCAAAAGAAATGTGTAAAAAAAGACTTTAACTAACATTTGGAACACTTTTTCACAGGTCATACGTATACAAAATAAAAATATTTCACGTTAAAAAACGACTTAAAGTATTTTTAAAATCTTAAATGCCACAGAAAAAGAATCCACCTTAGTTTATTTTCCGAATCCCTCTTTTCCACAATAAATTGCTTATTTTTTATGTTTATGTTAACAGCCTTCATTTGTCATGATTAGTCTATGCTTCATAAAAATTAATTGAAAATATTTCTTGGAATTTTGTCTCACAAAACTATCCTAGTCTTATTTTCGAAGTTCTCCTTTTTCATTTTATATAAATTTAGATTTAAACACTTTGTATACATTGCCGATGATATTGACTACTCTGTGTTTTTACAGTTTTGTTGTATGAATGTTTACTTGCTTTGAGTGTATTTTTATGCAATAAAATAAATAAACGATTGATTGCATGTCCATTATAGATCTCCTTTTTTAGGGTTATAGTTTGCAAATCTTTGTTGATGTGAATCTCTGACTAATCAGCAAAGATCAAAGAAACACTTTGATTTTGTATGAGATAAACCTTTAAGGTAAAGACCAGTTCTGGTCATGCGATTGCATTGTGAAAGAAACGTTGTGGAATCGATCAGAAAAGGTTGACCATATAGCATGTAAGTATTGGTGTGTACTGCAAGGTTCTGGAATCATCAAAATGATAAGAAATTTGGCCCAGTCTAGGTAAAGTTACAAGCACTGTACACAGACAGATGTATATGGGACAACGCGACACGTGCGCGATATCTATCCGGTCCGGATAGATATAATAATTTCCCAAACATATCAATAGTAGGCGGTGTCCCGACAAAATTTGTATCATCACGTATTAGTCAAAGCATATTCTTTCAAATGATTGGTAATTAGAGCTTCCATTTCATTTTTGAGAGGGGACGTTTCCAAAACTGGTCTATACCTGTAATATAATTACTATCATGAACATACTACTTCTACTACTACTACTATTATTACACCAACTCCTATTATTATTACTACTTCTACTTCTACTACTGCTATCATGAAAATAATACTATTACTACTGCTACTACTACTACTACTACTACTACTACAACTCCTATTGTTATTACTACTTCTACTTCTACTACAACTACGTCTGATATACCTCCTAATACTGCTACTACTGCTACTATTTCTACTATACCTACCATACTGCTACTACTACTACTACTACTTCTATTACACATGAAAACTGCAAATGGTTTGCCCATCCGTTGATATTTGAACAACTTTGATTCATGAATACAACTTGTTTGATTCATATTTCCCAGACGTTCTTCTTCATAACATATTTACAACCTAACGAGTTGTTGTTCGATGATCATGGTCTCACGTGCTATGTCTAGAAAGCCATGCCCTACCAGTTTATCATTTAGATCTCTGTGTTTCTCGGCTGTCGCTGTCATCTGAGTCACCTTTGCCATGACATTCGACATCAGAGAACCCTTTATATCTATAGTCCAGAGTGCCACCCAGTCATATATCTGCTTAATGATCTCATTGAACGGTGTAGTCGTATGCCAGTCTTGCTTTCCTCTGCTTAGCTGAAGTAGCTCCCCAAGGCTTCTTATTTTATCTTTATTCCATCCCTGAACCATGATTGCAATGAATGCTAGACTTGTCTGTTCGGTGATGTATTTGCCTGACGGAAACAAGGTGGTAAAGGTCAAGATAAGAAGGTATTTATGTTCTGTCAGCATGTTTACGCAAATAGCTATATTGTGTGTAAAGCATGCATGAAAAGACATTCTTTTTCATGTAGTGTCATTCTGTTGGATCCATATTCAACATACTCTGCTATATTTAATATTTACAACCTAGTGAGTTCTTGCTCTATAATCATAATCTCACGTGTTGGGGCTATAAATCCATTCTCTTCAAGTCTATCTTTCAGATCCCTCTGTTTCTCAGAAGTCTTAATTTACGGATGTAACTGCCTCGGTAATATCATTACTAAATTCCTTTATATTATACAATGTACAAATGGTCATACAATAGCATCATCGATTACAACACATACACAAGTTAATAAGAAGTTAAAATACACAAACGTTACAAATCGAATCTCACTAGAGTTTAAGTATAAGGTTTTGCAATCAAAACGTACATCACTCTGCAAAACAGAAGTAAAAGATCACTTGAATATTTGGCTGAAAATTAGCTTTAATTGTTTCATTATTCTGCAGTATAAAAATCAAATTGTTTTATATTAATGATTTCAAGTTACATAATTATGTGTGAATTAAAACGCAATGTTGGATTTAAAATCAACAAGAGAGAAACTGTATTTGTTTGGTAAAACAAACAGAGGAAACTAGAGAAGCTAATTACCATTTGGTAGTAGAACGAATGAATGAAAATCACTTGATGAAATCTAATAAAAGTCTTTTGTTCCTCAACATGACGTTTTTCATATTTATCATTGTATTCTTTCTCAAGAAATGATACGGAAGTAATTTGTTAAATGACTGACCTGCGATGACTTCATCCGCGAGACCAGGTTCTTCCATTTTCCGTAGTTCAAAAGCTAAAGCTGCACGATAGTTGAAAACAGACTGGTGTGGCTTCTCTTTCCATAGCTTCAACAGCGTATATGTGGTTATTGGGTGTGAGGTTTCAAGACCGTTGGCTATGTCTTCATCTGTTAGTTGTAGAACGCGTAGAAGATTTATTAATTCTTTGGGCAGCTCTTTCTCTCCAAGCTGTCCTGGTACACTCTCAGCATTCTCAATGTCAGGCTTTTCCCTATCTTCACCTTCAGGTAGTGTTGATGTGGCGCCAAGAGCTCTTGGATCCTTACGTGGGCCGATCTTTAACGCAGCTAATGCTTCATCACACTGCGATGTTCCCCCTTGTATATCTGTAGTGATATGTTTGCATTGAAATCATTGAGTAATACTCCTTGAAATAATGATTCAATATCTACCTCAATAACTAAACAAGTTGTTCAAAATTACGATCCTCGGCTTTAAGAAAAATTCTCTAATATATTGGCAATATTACCAACACGCTATTCAACTATACATTCAGTTTACTTTCAGTTTCATTCTACTTTTCAAAAATTAAAAATACTTTAATCAATCTTCATTTTACGTGATTTCAGTTGACAACAATATGTGTTTGCGAACAAAGCCAAACATCTTTTCAAGGTGAAAATATAACGAAATTATACCAATAAACAGAAAACGAATATAAAAGTGAATCAAATAAAATCTAATATTTATTTGAAACTTCATTATCTCCAACTTATTACCTTTGACAACAATCCTTTCTCTTGTGTTTTGCACCATGGCTTCTGCGATACGAAATAGTTCTCCATAGCTCATCTCGTACACTTGAACATTAAAAACAGATTAATATAAATATATTTAATTGCTTCATTGATGGAATGCATTTCCACATTTCTACAAAATGACCCTCGCATTCCATATCAACCTACGCTCATCAAGACTAACAGGGAAATAAGTGTACTCAGTGTTAATTCAAGGTAGAGCCATAGCTTTTTTATTTCGCATTTCCCCTTTCCTACGACCAACGCTCCGTCACATGACACGCCAGTCGCTGATACAGTCATACGTCAATAATTAATGAATTGTTGTAACGGGCATTACAGGTGTAGACTAACTCATAATAAATGTTTTACTATACGAAAGGGGAAAGGGAAAACTAACTATAAAAGTGCAAAATGACAAAAAATGAAATGAAAAAATAAAGAGGTATGATACTTTATATCATCCTTGGAATTTGGGATCATGGTTTCTAGAAAAGAATGCTCGCCATTTCATGTATTTTCATTCATTGAAAGATTGAACTGCTGATACAATTTCACAATTGATATGATGGAATGAATTATTATCTTACCAAACATTCCAAGAGTAGCGACGTTGCGATATTGGAGTTTATTCATCTTAGTGCAGAAGAGAATTCGCGTATCCCTCTTTTCATTACCACTGAACATTTCGACCTTGATTTTTAACAGAAGCTTTGAAAGTAATTCGATGGTACCAATGTCAAGGTGTGATGGTTCGAATGCTGGCCTATATGTAATCAGTTTGGTGAAGTGGATACCCAGTGCTTTGGCGATTGGTAGAAGATCCCGCATGAGAATCTGAAAGGCCATATCCACGAACTCGGCTTTGTATATAAACTGTCCCTTCAAAAACGGCAGCAAGCCTACATGGAGTTAGAAGAACATCTAATCATTAACATGTTCAAAGATCATGTAAATACTATCCTTGATACAAAATTCACTGATATAAGAAAATCTAGTTCGACTTAGTGCATATTCGCAGCATCGGATTATAAGAAATGTATAATTGTTTTACACGTCTATCCTTCATAGATTAGTTTTTGCACTTCATTCATAATATATTTCATAGGAATACAATTTGTAGAAGAAATGAAATAACAAATAATCATCCCGTAACGAATAAGCCTATCTGACGTAGCAAAAACTGTCCTTAAAGGGCCACTCTAACCCAACTAACATATCCTTTTAAACCATGAATACATCCCTACTTATTAATATTCCAGCCACTGATTTTTTAGAAAATCTCGAAATTGACCAAAAAAATGATAATCCATTTTTCACAGATCTCACGCTTGCTGGGCTACGCCCCTCAAAAAAAAGGTCATACGGTCACGTGGCTTTATGACGCATTTGACGTCATTGCAGGCAGGGGCGTCGGTAGACCTTTTTCAGTGGGGGGGGGGGGGTGTAGAGGCAAACGATTACCGACAAAACTAGCCACCAATTACCGACAAAATGAAATGTCCAATATCTACAAATTCTACCCTATAAACCTGGGGCCGAAGGCTAAATTGTTTTTTCTATGGACTATCCATAGTACTTGCATATGCGCAAAAGGTCATTTTCCTCGACGACATAAATATACGAATCATTTCTTCAATTTAGTCAGCATCATAGCTATATATTTTAATGCAGGCGCGGAGCTAGGATCTTAATTTAGGGAGGGGCGATAGTGAGCAAGAGAATCACTTAAGGGTAAAGACCAGTAATGGTCATGCGATTGCATTGTGAAAGAAACGTTGTGGAATCGAGCAGAAAAGGTTGATCATCTAGCATCTAGCATCTGCAAGGTTGTGGAATCATCAAAATAACAAGAAATTTGGCCCATTCTTCGTAAAGTTACAAGCACTATGCACAGAAAGATGTATATGGGACTACCCTATATCTCTCACAGTCCATGAGAAAAACAAATTTACCAAATATATGAATTAGAAGGCGGTTTCCCGGCAAATTTTTTATTCTTCCACATTATTGGTAATGAGAGCTTCCATTTCATTTGTTGAAATTGGGGCGTTTCCAATACTGGTCTTTACCTTTAAGAATCACGGAAGGTTAGACGTTTCCTTAAATTATTAGGAAAAGAAGACGATTAATTGTACCGTTTTCGACTGTTAATCCTTGGCTGAATGAAGTAACCCCCCCCCCCCCCTCCCGCGCGAAGCGCGAAAGCTATGACGTTTAATTAAATTATTATTAAAAAAACACGATTTGCTGTACCGTTCTCGACTGTTTATCGTTGTCTGAATTCAGTTTCCCCCTCCCGCGCAAAGCGCGGAAGCTATGACGTTTCATTAAATTATGAGAAAATTCAGACGATTCGGTGTACTGTTCTCGACTCTAATTCCTTATCTGAATGAAGCTTCCCCCTCCCGTGCGGAGCGCGGAAGTTTTGACGTTTCATTAAATAAATTATTAGAGAGAGAAGACGATTCGTCGTACCGTTTTCGACTCTTAATGAGCCCTATTCATCTGGATTCAGTTTCCCCCTCTCGCGCAAAGCGCGAAAGCTTTGACGTTTCCTCATATTATTAGAGAAAGAACACGATTCGTTGTACCGTTTTTTATTCTAAATAAGCCCTATTAATTTTGTCTGAATTCAGTTTTCAGCTGAATGAAGTAACCCCCCCCCCTCCCGCGCGAAGCGCGAAAGCTATGACGTTTAATTAAATTATTATTAAAAAAAGACGATTTGCTGTACCGTTCTCGACTGTTTATCGTTGTCTGAATTCAGTTTCCCCCTCCCGCGCAAAGCGCAGAGGTCTGACGTCTCATTAAGTTATGAGAAAATTCAGACGATTCGGTGAACTGTTCTCGACTCTAAATCCTTATCTGAATGAAGTTTTGACGTTTCATTAAATAAATTATTAGAGAGAGAAGACGATTCGTCGGACCGTTTTCGACTCTTCAGTTTCCCCCTCTCGCGCGAAGCGCGAAAGCTTTGACGTTTCTTCATATTATTAGATAATGTACACGATTCCTCGTACCGTTTTCGAATCTTATTAACCCCCTATTTATCTGAATTCGGTTTTTCCCCCGCGCGAAGCGCGAAAGCTTTGACATTTCCTCAAATTATTAGAGAAAGAACACGATTCGTAGTACCGTTTTCGACTTTTAACAAGCCCTATTTGTCTGAATTCAGTTTCCCATTCTCGCGCGAAGCGCGGAAACTTTGACGTTTCATTAAATTATGAGAAAAAGCAGACGATTCGGTGTACTGTTCTCGACTCTTAATCCTTATCTGAATGAAGCTTCCCCCTCCCGCGCGAAGCGCGAAAGTTTTGACGTTTCATTAAATTATTAGAGAAAGAAGACGATTCGTCGTTCCGTTTTCGACTCTTAATAAGCCCTATTCATCTGAATTTAGTTTCACCCTCTCGCGCGAAGGCTTTGACGTTTTCTCATATTATTAGAGAAAGAACACGATTTGTAGTACCGTTTTCGATTCTAAATAAGCCCTATTAATTTTGTCTAAATTCAGTTTTCACCTCTCGCGCGAAGCGCGGAAGCTTCGACGTTTCCTTAAATTATTAGAGAAAGAAGACGATTCGTTGTACCGTTCTCGATTCGTCTAAATGAAGTTTTCCCTTTCCGCGCGAAGCGCGGAATTTTCGGCGTTTCAACAAAATATAGAGAAAGGAAGACGATTCATCGTACCGTTTTCGACTCTTATGAAGCCCTATTCACCCGAAATCAGTTTCCCCCTCTCGCGCGAAGCGCGAAAGCTCTGATGTTTCCTCAAATTTTTAGAGAAAGAACACGATTCGTTGTACCGTTTTCGACGCTAAATAAGTTCTATTAATTTTGTCTGAATTCAGTTCCCCCTCTCGCGCGAAGCGCGGAAGCTTTGACGTTTCCTTTAATTATGAGAGAAGGAAGACGATTCGTTGTACCGTTCTCGACTCGTCTAAATGAAGTTTCTCCTTCCGCGCGAAGCGCGGAATTTTTGGCGTTTCATCACAATATAAAGAAAGGAAGACGATTCGTCGTACCGTTGTTGACTCTTAAACCTTGTTTGAATTTAGTTTCCCCGAAAATTTTAAAACCTCTGATTTCTTTAGCTGATATTGTAGGAAAGTGAAACTTCGAGAAAATACAAGTATTGTAGTTGTAGTCACTCTCGAAGTCGTCACAGCGGATAAGAAGTCACAGTTCGTAGGGAGAGATGTATATTGTCGGTCGACCGACAATATACATCTCTCCGACTTCTGCATTGATATAGTACACGAGGATCGAGCAACAATACCGACAAAGATGACCCTACATGCACAGCAACATATTTACCCGTGTCTTTCTTGCTCCCTCGACGAGACGACTCCACCCAACAACCCCCTTCTCTCTTTTACTCCCACTCCTCCTCTCTCAGACTCTCACCTCCCCTCTCTCTCCTCTCTTTTATCCCCCCGTTTCTATTGTTTCCCTTTCACTCTTTTTTTTTTGTTGTTCTTTTCTTTATTTTCCTTTCTTTCCTCTCCTCCCTCTTTTTCTTTTTTCTCTTTCTTTCTTCTCTTTTCTTTCCTTTCTTTTCCTTTCCTTCCTTTCTTTTCCTTTCTTTCTTTTCTTTTCTTTTTCTTTTTTCTTTTCTTTCCCTTTCCCTCTCTTTTTTCCCTCTCTTTTTTTCCCTCTCTTTTTTTCCCTCTCCCTTTTCTCTTTTTCCCGACGGCAGCGCAATTATACCGACAATATCCTGACAGGTGGGGGGTGTCGCACCCCCCCCCACACCCCCCTTTGGCGACGCCCCTGATTGCAGGAATGTCCTTGTATTTGTCCTACAACTAAGGATCTTACAATATTATTGTAATTCATAATTAGGAATGGTGAAATTTCCTGAAACGTACTGGGATTATCAAGTGCATATTATTTTTCGGATAAATGTCTTTAAAAAAGAATTAATATCATAGTTTGCCTTTTTAAAGACACTTAAATACCTAAATCACCCTCCTTTTCACCAAGAAGTCTCCTGCGGTGACGTCATATGTTATTGCTCCGAAATTAGGCTTTTTTTTCTCAGCGTTCTGAGTCGTAATTTTTTAAGCTAGATTCCAGAATTATTGATGATTTCTAAGAAAAATTATTGTCATGTTCGGAATCGCCGTCAAAATTTGTTGACGTCACCCAGAGGGCATTTTAACGTTGGAAAAAATCAGTAACTCTTTTGTTGTCATTGATGTAGAACATATTAATAATAATAATAGCCTAATAGTCCACTCCAAATTTTATTAAACCGAAACGGAAATTCTTTTTGCCCAATTGATCGTGAGCCCGGCAGGCACTGGGCAGCGCCAGATCGACGTTGTTCTATCCCATACTGTTGAACGCCTAACAAGGTAGCAACAACTCCCATCTTTTAACGTCTTTTGGTATGACGCGGCCGGGGTTCGAACCCATGACCTCCCGGTTGTGCGGCGGACGCTCTACTGACTGAGCCAACACTCCGGTACGAAAGGTTGAAAGGTTAGAACGTAAAGAATGCATTGGGAAGGGATTACCTTTGAAGTTGATAGATCCCAAGGCTGCTGAAAGTTGTTCGTATTTCTCGTCTAGCCTTTTCTCTGCCACCTTGTTTCTCCATTCCCGTAGACTGTCAAACCGTTTCCCGTCATCATTAGCATCATCAGATTTGCATCCAATCTTTAGTTTCTTGCATATATTCTTCATTGATTCTTGTGTGAGATGACGTGAGATCAATTTCAGTTCATCGTTCAACGGCCAGATGTGATCTGAGAAAGGGGCGAACCATTGTCACAAAATTGGAAAATTAAAAACAAATGTTGTTGTCAATGAGAAAATGGAATCGGACCATAGGCTTTATTTGAAAACTAAACGTGTTTCGCCTTTACTCATATAATATTTTTTAGTTTGAAGACGTTTTCATGTGTACGTTAGCATTTTCATATGCATCGGAAATGTCTGTAAGGTGAACTTAATGTAGGCACGACATTAAATAAGAATCATTTATAATATAAATTCATACCAGCAACATCAATTAAGCAATAGAAAAAAATACTAATGAAACATATTCCTAGGTATCCTCGTAAACAAGGTGGATTTTTCAAAAGGATATCATTGGATATTTCTATTTTTGTACAGAGGGTAATTGGTTCTTAAACCAGATGAAAAGCATCATGATTTATTTCAGACATTACAAGAAAAAGTAGAAAAAACTCATAAACATGTAAAGTATGGTGTGACACTTGCAATTAATATCATATCAAAATGAAATCATAAAGTGTACAAAATAATGAAGGAGAAATGAGAATGAGGAGCGTGCATCGCCCTAGCCCCCCCCCCCCCCCCCCTGCACGAATAAGGGCCAAGAAAGTAATTTTTGTTGAGGAGTCATAAAACCCTGTATAAAGTGAGTTCTTTCATCGAGGGCGGGGTAGTTATGCAATTAACGTTCTTAAGCTCCGCTTTTTTCGTTACCTGACTTATCTGCTACAATAAAGGCTTCTTGGAATACTCTTCTGTATTGACTTTTCGTAGTTGTCAGTCTATGCTGCCAATCAATGAGCATTCTGTGAGTATGGAAGAGAGCCGTCATGTTTTCACCGATAATATTCTCAGCCTCAAAAGATTTCGTTTCCATAGCATCATAAATCCTCTGGTAGTGCTTTATCAACACCCCGTCCACATGCTGTACAAGTGCTTGCATTTCCTCTGCAGTTAGGTCCTTTACATCGACATCTGAAATTCAAGAAGATATTTAGTTAAAAATCGCCGGTCCTAATGTCTATGATTCACATTATTAGTTATCCTCGTTTACATACATACTAAAATGAAAGTTATTGATTAAGAGTAAGAGATGTTTCCAGGAATCGGTTTGTCCAAGATCTCATTGATATTTCATTATAAACAAGTGCATGCTTTAATACCCGGATAGCATAGCAAAAACTCTAAAAGTAGATGATATTATTCTGTCAAACATACTTTGGTCGAGGATTCATGATGGCCGGTTAATTATCAAAGAAATATATTGAAATCTTGGTAATAACACACGGTTTCTTAAGATGTGCATGCCAATAACCCTGCAAAATGTCGTTATTGTGATACTGATATTTGGGAAGGAAGCGCATAAGAAAATGGTATCATATTTTATCAATTTTTCCCAAAATGGAATCCAGTTTGCTTACAGTCATACGTAAAACAAATTCTTATAAGTTTACCTTCAAGTTTCAGGTGTGGAGCACTTTGTGAGACGGGAGAATAGTTAACTGGAAAGGGTATACGTGAAATAACTGTAAATTAGTACAGAGTAGTGTAATGTTTGCACTTTGAAACAATTTTCATGCTTTAAAAGATGTACAACTGCACCTTTTCGTTATTCTACAGTGCTTTTTTTTAGTAGCATTTTTACCAATTACATTACAAACGTTAAGATTATCCACATGCATTTTATATTGAGATAATCTGGACTTTTTAAGCTTATTTCAATCATGAGAATAACACTAAAATCCCTTTTGAAAATAATCTCCTACAAAGTTACATACATATAATCAACTATCAGTGGTTCTAGGACACCTACCCCCTGGACATCCCCCCGATAACCACCCCAGTCAACAACCCCCTAGGACAACTAATCCCTAGGGCAACCACCCTCTAGGACAACTACCCCCTAGACAACTATCCTAGGAGGTCATCCTGGGGGTAGTTGTGCGTGGGGTTGTTGATTGATCTTGTTATTTTTCCTAATTACTTGCAGTTTGGTTTGCACCATTAAACATACCATGCAATAAAGTGACTTACTGTGTCTTTTTCTCCAAATGAAATAGGCCACTGAAGAGATGAGTATCAATGCAGAAAACACTGAACAAATCAAACGAGAAGATAACATTGAGAAACCATTAACCATTTCAACACTAAACTATTTTGGAGTGGGGCAATTGATGGCGATCGACCCCCCCCCCCCCTCCCCCGAAAAAAAATCTACTAGGAAAGTATTACTACGTGAGGTAATAATTGACAGAATAATAATATTTCAAAAACTTGAGAAAAGTGCGAAATCGCAAAAGGTGATGTTCAAGACAGGAAATACATCACCAAATTCTATAAAAATAGATCAAATGGAACAAATCTGTAGTTGTACATTGCAATCCCTAATGGATTTTGCAAATAATATTTAAAACCGTAGGTCCTATTATTCCACCGCTCCAATGAATCACGTCAATAACACTATCCCTTCTCCGCCTTATGTGCAAATCAGGACCAGGAGAAATGTTTATTACCTTTTTATGCATATTTTAATGAGAAACATAAACTTTGATTGGCGTGGGAATGACCCCCCCCCCCCCCCCCCCCCCCCCGCCAAGGTCCAGATACGCTATTGCAACAAGTTCGCATTCTTTGGAAGCGCTAGAAATATCACGATAATCATCTAGTCATTAGAAAGATCAGAACGTGTATTCAAGCCTCATCAACGTGTAGTGCCCCCGTGAGCATCTCTTAGAAGTTGGTAAATAAGTAAGACTTCAAAAGTAGGAATCTACGTACACGAATATTGGTTTTATATTTGATTTGCCTATATTTTAAATATCTTAATTCATATGAATACATTTGTATATATTTTCTTGGTTTTCTTAACAATAATTCTTAATCTATCATATAACTGAAATTACTTACAAATTAGTATTATCAACAGAACACCGGATTTAAATTTGTCTTCGTCATGGAGTAGGACAGATGTGGATTTATTATCAGAAGTCCCTGGAATGTTGGAAGCTACGCACGTATAGAGTTCTTTGCCTCCACTTGCAGCAATCGTGAGTGTTTTGTTTATTGTCCCGTCTGAGTTATCCCATTCTCTTGTGTGTAATGGCTCTACTATTATGGATCCATGCAGAAAAATAAGATTCAAAGCTGGGTAGTAATTCATGGTTTTACATGTTAGTGTCATACCAGATTCAGCGACGAGGGTGCAGTAGTTTGAGTCGTATTGGTCGGTATTCAGACATTCCTGGATCGATGGAAACGGTTTCAGTGGCGGAGCTAAATTTAAGATAAAAACCAGCAAATAACTGCTTGTTAGAATGTTGATTTCTTTTTTAATTCCTTCTGTCAAGACTTTATTTATGTTAGATTGCCACTTTACTTTACTTTAATAGATTTTTTCAGGATTCATATAAATAAAACTGAGTTTTTTTTAATTGTTCCTGTAACAGTTTGCCAGAGCCATGTAATATGACAGAATTTACCTACGACTCTCTCTTTCATGCACACGCTCTTTTTATTTTCTCTCTCTCTCTCCCTTGACCATACTGCACTACTGTTAATATTGTCTATAGTTTTAAAAGCACCTTCAATTTCAGACTGTGCTCATGCCATATAATTATTGCGTAGATTCTTCTCACACACCCCAATGAACAACATGTTTTGTCTGAACAAAACATAACCCTGGAGAATACTGCATGATTATGAAAGTATGTAGGCTTTTCGGTTTGTCATACATATAAGATACAGGCGACAAGGCATACTGTGATTACTTGATGAAAAAAGAATGCAGAAATCCTTACTACCTGGTTCAACCTGGTTGTAACAAATTTGGAACTTTTTCATATATAAAATGCTACTTACCAACCACATTGACATATGATTGATTCCGAAAGGATATCCCGGTGTCATAGTCGGTCACCTCACAAATATAAAGACCTTCGTGATGGACCTGTACCTCCTTGATGACCAACGAGTAATGCTCGGTGATGTTGTACGTGCCCTCGTCGTACCCAGTTCCGCTTCTTTTAACAACATTTTCGTTGTTGTTGACGTAAACAAGACTTTCGTTTGCTGAAGAAATGGTTCCCCTTTTCCACGAGACCCTTCTGGCCTTAATGTGAACGGTGCATTGCAGGATGCCATATGTGGCTTGACGCATCTGCAGAGTGACTTGTTGGTTGGTTTCTAGTGCAGTATCTTGTGCAAAGAGAATGTTGGTACCGTTAGCAATTTTTAATCGTAATACGCTTAAAGGTATTGTAATCACACAAAACAATGTCTCCGAAAGCAGATGATTAGACAAGATATTCAAATTTATTGAAATTATAATGCATGCCAGAAATTATCGTGTTCGATTAAAATGTCATAGCTCAATTTTCTTGTCAGTTCTTACAAAATCATGAGATAAAATGGTAATTTTGTATAACATAATCTCCTTATAAACCAATCTTTATTAATAAAATCCTGTTTGTTATTAAGCACAAAATAATAATAATAAGCACTTTTGACGAATTAGTATCGTGATAAATCATATGATATAAACCCATATTCAGAGCATAGCATGGGGAAAATAATGCGCTCTGAATTTAAGTTATCATTTTGTTTTGTTTTTCTTCTCAGGAACCTACCTGCAATAGAAATATCGGTGTAGTTTTTAATCAAAATGCCCTTGTGGTTAGACACTCTGCAGTATATTCTTCCGGCATCTACCGCTGAGACATTGTTGATGATCAAGGAATAATTTTCGTCGACGTCGCAACTCTCATCGTCATATCTTGGACCTGATACTTCTCCATCATGCCAAATCACCATGAGGCTTAGATCATCAGGATCAAGGCCATTTTCCCAGAAGACTGCAATTGGTTTTCCGTAAAAGCGACATGTTATAACCCCTTGAACTCCTCGGACCAGTGTCTTCTTGACCTCGGTGTAAACCAGACCATCTGGAACTACTTGGGATGATTTTAGAGCTGCATCAAATAAAATAGAGTAACATTATCCGAACCGGACGAGATTACACCTTCACTCCTCAGGTTTAGATAATTATATTCCCAGAAACTTCTCCCAAACATATTTGTTTTGCCTAGATTACATTTGCCCCGGGCGTCGTACGATAAATTGGTCTACGATTGTTCGTGCAATTTTGGGGGCATCGTAAGAGGCTACGGGCTACGATGTCTGTGTTTACATACCGACGAGCATCGTGCTATTTCTTGTATTGGCGCTCGGGGGCAGGATGGGGCAAATCCGTATAAAGGCTGCTCGGAAATCGTGCAATTTCAGTGCAGTAGCCGTGCAGTCTCCGCAGCGTCCGCACGGAAATCGTACGATGACCGTGCAACCGCCGTGCCGTTTTGGAGCGTGTTTAATTGCCCTCATGTTCACCAAAAATCGTGCATTTGATGCACGATCAGTTCGAGGCCTCCGCGCCATGCCCGTCCGGGGATTGTCCACTGCCACCTACGACCTGTCTACGGGCTTACGATTGTTCAAATTTGTATAACTTCTCGCAAAACAAAATCGTCGAGGACGCGGAGCCCGTGAATCCTTGCGAATATATCACGGCCGCAGGCCAAATGTGATCTAGGCATGATCTAGGCATTACTGATTTTGTTTACGATGAGATAGATATATTCCAAACAAAGAAACACAAGAAAACAACAACAAAATTCATGTAAAGGTCAAAATCGAAAATCTGTTCACAGATTTCACTTTTTAAAATTCCTGAAGAATTTTTTATTGTGCTGTTTGCTTTAAACCCCCTTCATTATACACGGATTTTCCTACGAGTCCTTACGGATCTCACAAATTCACGGATCCTTACGATTTGGTAACTTTTACGTCCGATTTAAGAGTTGTTATGAGTTATTACGAGCTGTTTACGATTTATTACGGATTATTACGAGTTATTACGATATATTTACGGGAAAATTCCACGATTTGTTACGATTTTTCAAGGATAACTACGAGCAAATTACGGGCATTTTACGACCTGTTTAGTTACGAGTCTTTTACGAGTATTTATGATTCCTTACGATTTTGCAGCTTTTAAACCTTTCCTCAAATCGTAAACAAAATGTAAGAAAACGTACATGTAGAGTAAACGTATCTATTCGTAAACTATACTCGTAACATTCCGTAAAGCCATCGTAACACGACCCAACTGAAATCGTAAACAACACGTAAAGCACTCGTAATAATCCGTGAATAATCCGCAAGCAAATCGTAAACTAATCGTAACAAATCGTTAACAAAAATTGTTACGAGTCATTTTCAGATTCTTGCGAGCAGTTTAGGAGTGGTTAGGGTCAAAAGTACGTGTTGTTGCGAGCGGTTCACGAGCGGTTTCCGTTACTTACGGATTGTTACGAGCTATTTACGGAAAAATAATCCGTGGACAATCGTAAGAAGATTGTTGACATGTAAACAAAAAAAATTGTCTCTCCTTTCGCGGATCATTTAGAGTGTCTGCGAGTTGCTGCGAGTTGTGACGAGTTATTAACGAATACCTGCGAGTTATTTACGGATGCTTGCGATTGACTACGAGTTGGCGATCCGTAAGGACTCGTAAGAAAAATACGTGTTTGTAAAAGGGGTATTTTGGGCCTGTTACCGTGACGGTAGAACTAACTGCCCTTGAGGACGCTTGAAAGGCCTTCTAAAAACGTTAATACACTAACATGATCAGTTTAGGAAAAAAATAGTAAAACAATATTTCAAAATGGCAAGGGACATGCAGGTTTGCCTGAAAGACGGCATATATACGAGACTGACAGCCCGAGGTCTGGCATATACCTTCTTAATATTTTATTTTGCTGAATTTCACATCGTAGATTGCATATAGATCTAGCAAGAGTTTCAGTTTTTCCTTTGGTCCTGTTATTCATAACATTTAAACCAAACTAATTGTTGAATTAACAATACAGTTGTATAGATATCAAATTTTTAAAAGCCATTTAATATATTCGATGAAACCTTGCAATCACTTACCAGGTGACACGCAGATTACGATGAATAATCCCACAGCTAGAGCTATTTTAACCGCCATGTTGAGCAATTTTTCTACAGAGAATTTAATGTGAACGGCTCTACGTGGATATCCGGATATCTTTGCTCAGCGGCGAAGCTATAGTATGTGGGGTGGGGATGTCACATTCCTCGTGAACTTCTGCTCGCATATCCATATTAACATTTGTCGGAAAGTTCAATATACGGAAGTTATATTGCTTTTTAAATTTGTTTACTGGCATATTAGCAAATCCGGGCCTCTTACGTAAGAGGCTGCGTTTAAACGATAACTATAATTATAACAATTTATTTACTATTAATCGTAAAAATCGAATGTTTCTCAAATATTGGTGCTATTAAACAAATTCTTACTATGGATTGCACATTATCTGTGATATAAAATCACTATCGTACGTTACTACGGTTGAAGGAAATACGCTCATAATCGTATCTTTATAATGGTTACAGGGTCATGGATCAATAACCTATAGCCTACACCTACCCAGCATGCCCACACAAACATACACACACTCCTTTCATGTTTAAACAATGCCTCTGCATCATAATGTGTATATACGTGGAATAAATGCTTGAATTCAGTCTGATGTTTACTTCAATATTTGATATCATACAAATTTATCACTAATTTCTCGTGAGGCATGATCAAAGTCCAGTGTACTGATGTAGTATATGAGATGGGGAGGGGGCAAAGGCGCATAACTCCTCCCCCCCCCCCCCCCTCGTGATGGAGGAAAATAAAAAAAGAACGTGAGATAGTAGGAGGAAATATCGTCATGATTGTAGCAGCATAGCACCCGACTATACCGTATTTATTGTATTTGTATATCGAAACTAAATGTACACCATATAAACAATAAGTCTATTTGTCCTCCTTCGCTTCACTTCTTGCAAAATTGAAAAATCATGCATGATTCATAGCAAAGAGATGACCGAATATTTCATTTTTTAGATTTTATTTTGTGTGTATTGATGGCTAAATAACTTGATTTCGGTAATAAAGGTGTGTTTTTCCGCTCCCTGTCAATATTCGAGATCCGGATAATTTGTTTGGGGGGTAAGAGACCCCAACGACCCTCACATGAAAATGTGTCCTTATCATCCATGGATAAGTCGCCGGACTGCAGATCACAAGGTACGGGGTTCAAATCCCAGCCCGACCCTAACTTCCTTTGGCAAGACGTTAATCAACATTTACCACTCTCCACCCAGGTGCTAAATGGCTACCCGGTTGGATGCGAACGTTAATGTAGTATGCTTAGCATTGTGAACGTCTGTCAAAATGTCGCCTGGCTGATATACTTCCCAGGAGTGGAGAAGGTGCAGATATTGTGTGCGGGCGAGCTTCTTTTTCTTCTGATTAAGTCTGCCTCCTTCATTATTGACTGAAGATTCTTGCAAACTGTGTGCGTGTGTGTGTGTTCTTGGATCTTGGATTCTTTTCCTCCTAAATACTCCGAAGAAGAGTTTTGACTGGAGGTGGTGGAGGGTGGACGATTACATTTTGGAAAAAAGTTCTTTAGTAACTGCATTTTTAAATGAGAGCGGGGAGGTTTGGTCGACGGTTGCTTGTTGTAGGTTGTTCCATGTCTTTACAGTCCTTGGGAAATATGAGTTGGCATAGACGTCCGAGTTGGTGTGGCGAATTTCAAATTGGTTGGAGTGTCCTCGTCTACGTCTGTCTGGCTTAGGGTTGGTGTGAGATTGGTTGTCGATGTTGAATTGTCCCTTGATCATTTTGAAGAGGCAGGTAAGACGGTGATGGGTGGGGGGTGGGGGGCGGGGGAAGTGAGCACAAGTGTTAACCGCAATCTGATCATTATCTGTAAAGCGCTATATGAAGAGAAAGCGTCGAGTATTAAGCGTTATATAAACGCGGAATATTATTATATTATCGTACGACTCACGAGGGATGGATAATACGTGTTCTTTGGTGAATTGTTGATTGTGGTGACGCGAAACTCCTTAAAGAGTGCCATGACAAAAAATAAGTTAAAAAACGCACTGAAGACTGGTGCCACCCCCCCCCCCCCCATGACTCAGCCCGCGCTACGACACTGTCCTGAGTGTGTTTATTGAAGCCATGATAAGTACCGTATTTTATAGAACTCACCGCCAGACATTCCCTCATAAGTTTGCAGGGAAGTGTGGCATAAGCAAGCAAACTATATTGACTATGTGGTGTGGTTGGCATTCCGAAACTCATTTCTGTCTAGTTTAAATATTTAATCATTTCAAGTATTCACGATCTTTGTCAAATCAGATAGAAAGAAGTGTTATTTAGCTAGGGGATGTGCCCCCTCTTCTTTGATGTGAAGCTTTCATCACAAAGCATACACAAATGTCGATGTATTTGAATTAGTACATGCAAGTGGCGGATCCAGAATGTTTTATTAGGGAAGGTGGGGGCATTCAGTGGCGCTCAAGGGGGGGGGGGGGGTGCAAATTTTAAAATTTTCGAGGACCAACAAAATAAAAAATTTGCTCACTACCCCCCCCCCCCCCCCCCCCCCCCCCCCCCCCCCCCTACTGAGCGACTTTTCGGCCGGCGCGATTTTCAAATTTTCGGGAGCAAAAAAAAAAAAAAAGTTGGGCCCCCTCCCCTAAGAAATCCTGGATCCGCGCCTGGGGGCATTCATACGAACCACGAACCAGTCAAAACTCTTCTTCGGAGTAATAGGAGGAAAAGAATCCAAGATCCAAGAATATGAGTTTTTAATATTACGCCAGCCCCTCCAATTTCTTGCTTGACGTGCATTATAGTTCTATACCTTTCTCTTTTTGACATCAATTTTATGAGTGAGATATTAATACAAATTGAAAATTTCTTAAAAGATTATGACTATCCCATCTAGCTAAATGTTCATACTCCAGAGATCCATAGACATGACAGACGTACGAGACGAAGCGGGAGGATGTGGGACGAGGAGGCCGACAGCTACCCCCTGGTTAATTCTGAATAATTATCGGACAGCGATGTTGCCTACGTGAAGATTTCTGATTTAATTCAGTTTATTTCAATAACGGGATTGCATTTTAAATATAATGAAGTTCTACAATTCCTATTTTTGGCCGGGAAAACGTTCCCGACCGCTCAGTCATAACCAACCCTAAATGTTTCATCAATTAAAATTCAGTTCCGATCTTATAATTGAGAACGGAGAAATTTCCGTGGGACAGTAACGTACATCGGATAGATTGTGACTATTAACCCTAATTTTAACTATATCTGTAGGTATAGGTATAACGTGTTAAAAACATAAAACAAAGAAATAAAGAAAGTCAATATATATAAACCTTGAACATAATCAAATTTCATTATTTTGCATTTTGGGGAAACAATTAATGTTGTCTCAGGACCATATCCCCCCCCCCCCCCCCCCCTCCTCCCTTTCTATCGATTGCAAATTTTCTTCATATATACTTCTGGTATAACAGGAGGTTCCCAATGCGATTAATACAACAACAAAAATAACATCAGACAATTTTAACTAAATCTTGAATAGCAGAACATTTTGCAGATACCTAATACACCAGTTTATAGTTGTATCAGTGCGCATGCGCAGACAGTTGACCTCGGGTCATTGGCCCCGGAAGCGGGGCCAATAACCTTTGACCAGTGGTATTTATGCGTAAATTAAGATTGCACCCATGCAAATGATGATGTGCACGCACAACGCAGCGCGTAGGGCAGTGATATTATCAAAATTTGCGTTTTGATAATACTGACTCAGACTAATACTGGATACATGCTCACGAAAGTTATGTAATATTATACAACAATTTTACCTAAGATACATTCTATTGAACACAGCTTCATAAACATGAGTTTCATTACTTGTTTGTATGCCCTACCTTTCGTTCAGAAAGAAAATTGTTCATCGATAAATATTTTATTGAAAGACCAAATACACTAAAAATGGGTCAGCTTTTTAACTCCAATAATGTACATACACGTTTAAACTTAGTAAAATTCTGTCGAAAAATAATGCTTCGTTTTCATTAATTTAAGTATGTGCAAAAACATGTTATGAGTTCAATATTAACTTTATGTTTCTCTTTTTTGTCTTATATCAATTTATTAAATTGATATCAAGAATATTTTCAGTAATTCATTAATTCAGATATCAATTTACTGGTGCCAGTAAAGCTCTTTTTCAATTGCTTCCATTAATTTCGTCATTAATTATCGTTTTAATTAATATTATCGTTTTGTTTTTGATTATTATTATTATCATCATCAATATTGTTATCATTATCATCATAATTGTTCTATTGTCGATAGTGTTATTTTGTATCGATTAATATTAATTCTATTTGTATTGTATTGTATATTTCACAGTGTTTAATTGACAAATTCAAACTGATTGTAACCCCCAATGTGGGTGACATGAGAATAAATTGTCATTGTCATTGTCATTGTCATTGTCATTTTCATGGGCGCAATCCTAATTTACGCATAAATACATGACCTCTAGGTCATTGGCTTTGTTTAAAATGGCGCACACAACTGTAAACTGGTGTATTATGACCATAGAGATATATACTTAATAAGTGTTAGTAGTATATATCTCTATGATTATGACGCAGCCTCTAACGCGTCACACAACATTGCGCGTAATAACGCGCAGTGCTCAATTGCGCGTAACATGAATGTAAAACGTGACATAGCTCAATGCGCTTTTTGCATATAATTATAAGCGCATGGGGGGCGGCCGGCCCTCTCAGCTCCTTGAATAATGATTTTGTTGGAAACAAGCAACAAGTGCTCTTTTATTTTTAGCATAGCTTTCATCAGATCCTGGCAGATTATCGCTCCTTCGTGTAGGTAAATAATCGACCTTTTAAATTATTATCAGTGTTTTACATAATTATACTTAGTTATTCAGCGGCACTTACATTAAGTATGATGCTCTTGAGGGGAAAATCAAAATTCATGATCATGACTAGTCTTCCCACACATCGTGAGTTCAGACAGGATGCTTATCCGCAGGCGCGTAGCCAGAGTTCGATGTTTGGGGGGGGGGGGGGGGGCACATACGTGTAATCGATCGAGGTAAAAAAAAAAGGGGTCTAAAAAAATGCAACCGATCCTGGAAATTTAGGGGGGCACGTGCCCCCCCCCCCTCCCTTGCTACGCGCCTGCTTATCCGGACAGATAATTTGAAACATTAATTTGAAATTTGTTATATCTGATATTACTTAGTTATTCAAAGCTATGATGAAAATGTTATGAACAAAATTATTCATGGTAGTTTATAATGCTTGATATTGAAATAAAAAGGCAGCTTTACTTTTG